>JANSVA010000008.1:20662934-20708025 GCA_025504915.1 Erythroxylum reticulatum | reverse complement strand
TACTATGAGTCAACCTAGATGAATTTCCTAGGATTGATTTAATTTGATTTGTTAAGCTTCCAATTATTGAACTGTTGTAATTGTTTCTGAATTCTAGACTTAAAGTCTGAGGAGTATATATTTGGGACTGTATTGGAAGTGTTCTGATTTGTTTGATAATTCTGGTTGTATTATGCTATGTAAATTCTCAACGAAAGTTGAATGTTAGACTTGGGTCTGATAATTATGAAATTTTGACTGTGCTTTATACATGATTGTAATAAGTGGTAAGTTCTGAATTGATGCATTTCATAAAATGCATGCTCAAATAAAGACGTTGTGACCGGAGTGGCCAGTATCAAGCGCTTGCACATGGAGCTTTGCTCCCTTATATATGAGTTGGCACATAGAGCTATGCTCCATGATATATGTTTCTGATTGAGCCTTATGGGCCAGTATTTGTATATATGACAGTCACTTGGTCACAACATTAATAACGAATATAGAGTCTCATATGCATCTGTATGTGTTTATATATGATCTAATTTGCTTTGATTAAATGATGTGCCATGATAGTGTGAGTATTTCAAATATGCATGTTCTGTATGAATAATTGTGAAATATGCGATTTGTGTATGTGAATCTAGTGAAATCATCAATGATGGTTCACTTATTGAGTTTACAAAACTCATAAAAATTGTAACGTAGTTTTTCAGGTACGAGATAGGAGACTTAGTGTTTATTCTGGATTAGAAGAACGTTTTGGACTAAGGTATAGCTCAGAGGTCTATCAACTAACGTCAGAGAGTTATAGCTTTTATTTTGTAGTTTTTGCTAGAACCTGTATGAGGTCTTGTAAATATTCATCTAATAGAAACAGTGTAGACTTTGTGAATGAATGCAATGAATGGTTTTAAAATTTGATGACTTCTGATTATGTTAGATGATGCCATATGTAAGTTGGATTTGTTTTTGCTCTAACATGTCATTATCATAGGATATGTACTTGAATATTCTTGAATATTTGGGTATGTACCTTGTGGTAGTGGGATGTTGCATGAACTTCACTTAAATGCATATGAGAATGCCAAGCTATATAAGGGAAAAGTCAAGAAATGAGATGATTATCATATTAAGAAGAAATAGTTCAAAGTGGGAGATGCGATTTTACTTTACAATTCAATATTGAAGTTGTTTCTCAAAAAACTCAAATCAAAATAGAGTGAACCTTTCAAAGTGACCCAATTATTTGCACACAGAGCTTCGAAATTGGAAAATCAAAATAAGGAAACCTTCAAAGTGAATGGACAAAGGTGCAAACCATATCTCGAAGTGATTTTTTCTCAATAAAGGGAAGTAATTTCTTTCCTTTCAAATCATTAAAAATAGTTTTAGATGATGAAAGGTCGAGCTAAAGACTTTAACTTAGCAATTTTATATAGTTAGGTTTTATTTAATTATAGTATTTAGGGTTTTACTTTTCATATTTTGGAGTGGTTTAGGTTGCTAATTTTCTTATTATTAAAGTTATTACAAGTTAGGGAACAAGTTCCATAGGTTGCATGAAGAAAAAATGAAGAAATGGAACAAGGTATGACCTTTTTAATAAGGCACGATTATGATAATGCTTCTAGCATGATTGTGATCCTAACCAGCCAATCCAAAATGTGAAAAAACTCACCGATAACCCCATTGCCTCACCTTTTTCAACCCTAACCCTTTATATTTATCTTTTCTCTTACTTTTAAACCTACTTTGTCTCTGTAAAACATAGTAGCCACTCTCAAACTTTCTCACATCTCTCTTCATTTTCCTTAAGGTTTTCATTTCTTTCTTACTTCTTTCACCTAGATAAACATTCCTTCCATACATATCTAGTAATTTCCATACAAATATCACATCTTTATAGTGGTTTTTACAAGATTTCATTCAACTTTTCTATCTTCACGTTTATTGGGTGTTTTGGTGTATTTTTGTGTGTTCTTAGTTGATTTTGCAGGTATACACTTATTCATGGTGCCACGAATAAAAAAATTGATAAACGCTCACAACCGAAAGGGAAAACTCAAATGTTGTGGAAAGGTGCACATGATAGGGCTACGGATTTCAGAGCCCCTTTTTTAATTCATTCGAAAGAAGAATGTATTTGATATCAAACTCTTCACTTTAAGGTTGTTAGCACACCTAGATAGTTTGATTTTGAAATTTTAGAAAATATAAGATTGAAAGATAAGATTGAGACCTTGAGTAATAAAATATGATGAGACAAATTTATTAATTTTAATTATGTTGTGTGTAAGGAATTAACCTTCGAATTTTATACTACTCTATAATTTGAGTTACAGAATCTGAATAAATTTTGGTTTTGATTGAGGGGCCACACATATAGTTTGAATTATAACATTATGGAAGAAATTGGTGGATTTCTTAGGTCAAAAATAATTGAAAAACATGATAACTTTTGTGCTAAACAATATTGGAAGCAATTAATGGCGTTGGGTAATTATGTTGTGAGCAATGCCCATAATAATGTCATTCTTAGGCCTGAGCATCTATTACTACATAAGTTTATGTGTCATACTGTGTTTAATAAATATGAAAGTAACAAATATTTTGATAAAGACTTATTTATATTGTGGTGCATAGATAATAATATTAATGTATGCACTTCAACCCATATTTTTAATAATATAGCTACTTCTCTCAAAAAGAAAAGTAGTCATCTTGGCATAAGTTATCTTGTTACCATGCTTGCTATTTATTATGGTGTATCTATTGAGGGACTAACTATTGCTTTTCCTAAGTTTCTTAATCACACTCATTTAAGGTACTGATCTATCATATAGAACTCTAATATATCAGTTCCAAACTCATGTGAAAATTAGTACATAACAAGCTAGTTCTAGTTCTGCACCAGTGCAACACCAAATCTCGACAAGTGAAGAAACATGGGATGATCAAGAGGAAGGCTGGGAGAAGGTATTCATTTTGTTTTATTAAAACAAAACACTTATGATGAAGCATATGAACACCATAAAGGCACACATGAAGGAGATAGCACAAGAACAACAAAGATAGCGATGTGACACAAAGAAGATTTTGAAGTTCTTCGTTACTTAAGGTGTTCAAACTACTTCACCCAAACTGTTGCCACCTCAATCTCTATAAGTGGTTTTTGCTTTAATCCTTTCTTTCTTGTTATTAGTTTTTTTATATGTTGTTTGGTTTCTCACATTGAGAAAAATGTAATGTCTTAAGTGTGGGGACGTTTATGCATTAACATCTCATACGTGTGTGAGTTTTGCATGTCATATTTTGTTTTTTTTAATTAGTTTAACGTGGTGTGAACATTTTGTTGCATATATGTGCATTGTGTGAATGTGTCAACAACAAGAATTTGATCGAATTAGTTTACCTTTGAACATAGTCGTTTAATTGTAAAGGCATATTGACTTATGAGTTTTACATTTTAGGTATCTTTGAATGAATATCCATATTAATTAGAATATGATACCTACTTTGTTCACTTAGGAAATCCATTGTATACATTTATAATTATAAATGAATTGAATTGGTTAGCATCATTAGTAACCTTTTGTGAGGATAATTGGCTAAAAAGAAATGAGATAGGCTAAGAAAAGAAAAGAAAAAGTGTGTTAAATAAATTGTTATTTTGTTGGGCCTTTTTGAAAAAAAAATTGGATTAAAAATAGAGTTGATTGTTAGTTGAGAATGTGATATAGTTGAGTAAATAGGAGAATTCATGATAATATTTTTCACCACATTAAAATTTAAGATGACATTCCAATTAAGCAAACAATAAAAAAATGTGATCTAGTTAAGTAACCAGGGGACATTTATGACAAGGTGTTTGCCTTCGCATAAAAAAGAGACTAGGTTAATGTTAAAGAAAAATTTTAAAAATGATGTTTCAATAAATAAAACATATTGATCTTTGAAAATGGCAAAAATCTTCATGAAATGATACTTAGTGATAGTTGCATTTTTCAATGATTAATTATAAATGTATGTGTACAAGTGCCATAGGTGAATGTAAAGAGTGTTAATATTTTGATTGATATGTATATTCAATCTAAAGTACTTAAACATGAAAGGAATAGGTTAGTATATTGGCATGTTTTGAATGATGATGTTTGTGGTTAAATTGATTCCATAAGATTTGATCTCATTGCCTCATTATTGCATATTATATGAATGTATGATTATGTGCTTTTGTGTTTTTTTTTCGGTCTTTGCTTGAAGACAAGCAAAAGTTTAAATGTAGGGATTTGATAGGTATAGATTATACTATGTTTTGATAGGTATTTTAGTATGTTTAAGTGTTTCTTAGATGATTATTGTATCTATAGGTTTAGAATTGTGTTATTGCATGTGTTTGTTTATATAATAAGTACTTGTATAGTTTAGAACATTAATTCAATCTTAATTTTATGTTTAATGAGGTTTCTAATGTGTTTGTGAGTATCGGAAAATAGGAAATTAAAGAATAAAGAAGGTGGAGGAAGCTAGAAGTAGGACAAGATTGTGCCACCTTAGAGCACAATCGTTTATAGCCTACATGGAAAGAATGGCCTCCTATCTCATTGAGCACGATCGTGCTAGATAGGAAAAACATAGAACAAGATCGTGCCATGAGAATTTCCGGTGCAAATTTTTTCATCTGTTTTAGGGTTTGGGGGTGGAAAAAGTCTAAACACGACCCTAAGACCCTAATACACTATATAAGAACGTAAACATAACAAAAAACATAGCAGCCAACATCAAAAAGTGGATCAAACGTGGATAGATTAATAAGAGCTGAAGGAATTCCAGCTTTCTAGATCAAGACTTCAATAGAGTTTTTCTTCTTATCCTTTAGTTCTTTTATTATCCTTGATGTGTAATATGAGTTCTAAGATGTTAAATATGTGTATAGAGTTCTAAATTTTAGATTAGGATTTATTATGGAATTATTTTGTTACTTTATTCATTGTTGAATTTGATATATTTACGGATGTTTGTGATAATTGTTAATGTATAAACTTGACAACAAATCAAGAGAGTGAGTCAAAAGTAATCAGTGTACATCGAGAGTTGATAGTTTAATAGACCTATAATTATCAAATTAACTATAAGTCGAATAAAGATGTTGGTTAAGAAATTGATTATCTATTACAGATTCATCATCTAACCAAAAATACTGATATTTTATTTTGATCAAAATTTCCTGTCTTTTTTATTTTTACATTTCTATAACGTTTGCGTATTTCCTAATGAGAAGTATACTGTGGCGCTTACTATTTTCAAGCTCCATATATTTTTAGTAGAAACAAGCAATCTATTAATTATTTGATTCAGTGTCTGCAGTATCCTTAAACTCTTTTATGGTGGGTTACTTGAATTGATGATATTATTATAGAAATACTTTGGCATAACTTTGGCCAAGTTTGTGTCACAATTTTTCAATCCTTCCAAGATTAGCTTCTGCTATACCAAATTAACTCTTGGCTTCGATTCTTTCACAAGGGAAGATTAGATCGAAATGTACTGTTTACAGTTCCTTAGATTTATACATAGATAAAAGCATTTCTATGTCAAAAGTAATTTGCCCTAACAGAACCCATTAGTCGAGAGAAATAGAGTTCAATGGTCATATGAGTTCTAAAGGACGACTTGCTTCACATTCGAATCACTACATAAACGCATCAACTCTACAGCATTGAGATCTGACTTTTTTACATACCATTTCGCAAAGGAAACCTACAAGAAACCCAAGCCATCCTATCATTCAACTTTCGGGGTGTTCAGTCATATCATTCTAGGACACTCGTATGACTGGCTGCCCCAAGCATGAATCACTGTTTTGCATCGAAACGTGCTTTCTACAACTCCATAAAAATGTCAAGCCTCTTCAAGAATTAGGATATGATATAAATCCAGTTCTTTCAAAAGATAATCTCATTACAAAACATTTACATTCTTGATTGCGGGCTATCATCTAAAGAATTACCAAATGCTTGAACACAAATCATTATTAGTTGCAGTAGAACTCTCTTCTATAGATATTGCTTTTCTAGGAATAATAAAGGACTAAAACAGGGAAAACTACTTTGCTCACCGCAACTTTGGTCTCTTTGGGATACTGCTAACGGGATTTCTTCTTTCAGGAGCTCGAGTTGGTGCTCGAGCCTTACCAAAAGCCTTCATCTTCCTTCGCTTTCTCTCCTCCTCACTGTCTGAGTCATCCCTCTTTTCCCTGTCTGCATAGCTTGCCTCTCTCTCCAACTCTTCCCAGGTCTTTCCTTCATCTTCCTCATCTTCCTCGGAGTCCTCTTCCTCATCATCTTCAGATTCTACCAATGATTCACTGTCATCATCCTCATCATCAGAACCTGAGTCAGACTGCACATCTGAGGGTATATACCCTTGGTCTGATTCTGCTGAATTATCAGACTCTGAATCACTGACTTCCAAATTTAAAAATTCCCAGCCACCATCCTCTATGAATTTCTCAGGATCATCAGTGATGGTCTTAAGAATTGGCCGCCAGTTCAGATTTAGTCTACTCTCATAATACTTGAGGTCAGTTGTGTTAAGCCACTCTTTGATTCCATCTAGAGACGTGGAGGGAATAGAGTCTATCCGAAGGACATCTCGCTTGAAGTCCTTAAACACTATAGTCATATCAAAATTCTTCTGCCCAAGACCAACTCTCTCCAGATTCACTATCTCAATCTCGCTGAGGGTGATCACAACAAAAGGTGTCTCTACCAGCTCAACCAAGCAGCTTGACGTTGGAACCATGAAAGCAGAGGCCTTGTGAGGAACCCCATGGAAACCAAGCTCTCTCAGGGGCTGATCAAACTCAAGGTCAAATGCTTTGAATTGTGGCTGCCCCCACACATCATTCACCCGGTTAACAAAGTTTTGAAATTCCATATTTATTTTATTCTTACGATCCCTCTCACGCTGTTCTTCCTCAATTTCATCCGGGTCATAGGCAGATCTCTTACCACCTCCAATTGTCTGCACCACATCCATCACCTCAATATAAAATTGCACATCTTTTGTCTTCTTGTTCCCCACCATTATGTGGTTATGTAAATGAAAGTGCAGAAGAGTTATCATTTCCTTTTCAGCTGGCTGAAAGAAGGCATGCTTGACATTAGCATACATGATGTCAACACGTTCATCAGGCCTTGAAGTTGAATAGCGAAGCCCATTCGTGTGAGCCTCAAGTGAACCTGTTAGCTTTCTTCCCCGACCACCAAAAGGAGGACGAATCCATAGATCTAATAATTTAATTGGTTTGAATTTGGCAGAAGAGAGTTGCAGCTTTTCCTGAGTAACTAAGGTTGCCCTCTCGGCCCTCTCAGATTCTCTGGAAGTAACTTGCCGACGCAGGGTTTTAATCTGCTGTACCACTTCACTTATATGTCTGGAGTCCTTGGAGCGAAATGAAACCTCCTTCAAGTAGATGGATCCTTGAAACTTAAGGGAGTTTGCATCATGAGGACTGAAAGGAGTTCCAGGGACATTAAATATTATACGGATATAGCATGTTCTGTGGCTATCCTGCTGGCTGGACACACTCTTCACTGTTGCAACATGGAAAGGAATCATGCTTCCATGAATTGGCAATAGGATGGCTTCATTTTTCTGGTCAATCTGAATCATCAAGTCTCTTGGTGGGGCAAGATCATTGACATTCTTGTATGCTACCAAGTCACCAATTGTTTTTGCTGCCCCACGATTATCTGCTGCAGCAGAACCTACACCGGCAAGCCTCCGAGCAGTCTCTTCATTCTTCTGGCGGGCAAGTTCCGCCTGATGCTGTCTTCGTAGCTCCTCTTTTGACATTTCCTGGTTGTCTGACCTAAGAATTGCCTTAGAGAAGGTGGATTCACTCCCTCTATCAACAGGCCTGAATTTTTGCCTCTCTTCCTCTTCTTCATCTTCATTGAACGAGTATGCCACATCCTTAACAGCTTTAGAACTCTTTGAAGTCACTACCTCTGGAACCTTCTCACCAACTATAACTGTATCAGCAAGTAAAACTGAAAACTTCTGGGTCTTTGATTTTTTGGTCTCATTCTGCAAGTTTTGAAAGCCAAGTGAAACATTGAAAACCATTCCGGGTCTCAGAACCCTGTCATTCTTGGCATTAAGACTAAGCCCTGATTCACGAAATTCAAGGCCTATTCCAGTTCCTGCAGTTTTGGTTAAATTTGCAGATAATTCAGGTGCATCCTTCTCAACCACAGAGAGTGCTGCTTGATATACAGCACTTACCTTGTTCCCAGACTTCAATGCATTGATTGCGGCTTCATGGGCCTTAAGGAGAACTTCATATGCCTTGCTCTGTGTGGAATTGGCATCAATTAAAAAGGTTCTAGCAACATTGGAGCAATAACTATTGTACCGAGAACCAATTGCACATATGATCACACTAGTTGAATCATAATAAAGGTTCTCATCATTACTTGCCGCACTTGGTTTTAGATCAAACTCTCCTCCACTCTGGAAAATTGGAGGATAGCATATATCAACATTCTCTGCCTTCAGCTTAACCTTAATTCTTGAAGGTTCTAGAATTGCCTTTTCTGTTTCATCCATCAAGGAAGAATGGGACACTGTTTTCTCTTCATCAATGACCTTTTCCAGCTTTGGCACCACAAACTGTTTCATAACTGATGAAATCAAGAATGCTGCTTTCTTCACATTTGTGAGCTCAATGTCATCTTTGACAGCAAACAAGTCAGAGAACCCATTAGTTACATCATTTAGATCACAATTTGCATTCTTCAACTTTTCATTCCATGCCTCCAAAAGCTTGCCTTCAGGACTTTCTCTGGATATGTATCCTACAACAGGTATACCATGACTGGCAACATTTGACTGAGAGTGAACAGCACGGATGATGCTGTCCATCAATCCACTTCCATCATCACCTTTGGATTTAACATGTATCAAAACTTCAAGGCCAACAGCATCTTTAGCAGCTTTCTTCACAACATCAAGCAAAGAAGCCTTCTTCGGGCTGCATAAAAAATGAATATGCTTCCTCATGAATACCATAATGGTCTCCGGGAATTCATAACCAACCAGCCAAATATTGAGTGCTGATGATTTCAGGTAGCGCAAATCATCCGAAGTTGGAGGTGTTGCCACAGCAAGAGCATGGGAACCACCCCATAGATCAGTCTTGTGTTCTTTCCAATGTGAATATAGCAATCTGAGTCGTTTAGAGAAATTATCCAAATTTATAGCATAAGGGTTGCTGGATCCTAAAGGCTTGCTATTTTGGGTTTTTGAAGTAGCATTCCGATTTTCGGCCATTTATCGTGATTGACTAACGGATCCCACACTTTAAATTTCTGTAAGGTGAGTGTTGATAACGATCAAACAGTAAGGACTTAGGATTCACTTCCCTCCACATACAGAAAGGATTGGACATGAGTTGACTCTAATAGCCCCAAGCCTCTTGAATCAACCCTCATTTTCATTAGATTTAAACCTGCATTTTGCAAGATCGGCACTAAGTACAAAGAGATAACAGGGATACAAAGATAGATTTTTAATCATCTAGCTCATGTTTATGAAATTTAGCAAAGGTATAAGTCCAACAGATACCAGAAAAAATTGTAGTTAATCATCTAGCTCATGTTTATGAAGCGAAGGTGTAAGTCAAACAAATGCCAGAAAAAATTGTAGTCTAAATCTCATCGCAGATAAATGTGTGTAGTGATTAAAATAAAAATCAAATCAGGAATTTTCATTTCCAGGAATCGGAAGTTAACTCTCACTTCTCAGGCAAAAAAAAATCCTTTATATTTTCTTTCTAAATCAAGCAATTCGCAATGAAGCAAACTAGAAATAAGATTAAAGGTTATAATCGTCTTTCCTGAAGCTGAAGGATTTTGTGCCTGCAATCACAAGATCAATGCCAAAAAATCTTCTACAAAATTTTCATGACTGCATAGACATACGCGACAACGGAAGCCGTAATGGAGCTTCTGCATCGTCTAAAGTCTCAGTTCACGATGAGAAATTATGAATACGGTAATACAACAATATCAGGAATCCATATCTCAGATTTCACAATGAAAAGGTCTGATCTTCGAATCCATCTACATATATTTGTGGATTTGCTAGCAACTCTTGGGAATAAATTTATATAGCAAAGAAATCCCGAATTCATGGTGAAATTATTATTTTTAATCATTTCAGTTACAAGAAAAGAAGCAAAAGCCACATAAGTAAGAGATCGCAAATAGAAAATTACGCTTCCGGCGACTTGTGATACGATAGTCCAAAAGAAGTTTGATGGCAAAGTTACGACCTTGAGCGTTGAATTGGAAATTTGATCAGAGTGAATTAAAGAATTTCGATGGATTTTTAGATATAGATGTAAAAGTAGTGATAGAATCTAAGATGAGAAAAGGGTAAAGATGAAGAAGCGTACTGCACAGGGGAGGACCAGAACTGGCGGCAGAAGGGTCAACCATCGTTTTGGAATTAGCCATCATTCTTCTTTCCGCTCTCTTTTTTCCCATTTTTTAAAGCCAGTTTCTGATTACTGTATGCCATACAAGCACGAGAGTAAAACCATCAAAAGAAAACCTTATTAGTTTTATTAATGTTGTGAAAATAATAAAAATTTATATTAATTGGTTTATCTGGAGCTCTGATTATGAGATTATCACATTGTTTGATTGTCTCATAAATCCTTTTGTACATATAAGACACTTAATTTTATATTATTTTTTACATCTTGTTGCTCTTTTAATGTATTTTTTAAATTTAAAAATCTTAAATACATATTATTTGAAAACCTTGTGATTATATTATTACAAATTTTGTCATTGTATTTTAAGTAAAATTTTTAAGATTAGTTGTGTTAAAATTTATTCTTATAAGATCTTTTAAATTTAAAGATTAAACTAACAAAAGATAAGGCTTTACAATGTCATAACCAAGATTACTACATAAGCGCCACGCTTCCTTGCAATTGAACATGTTTTCTCTTCAATCTCCCTTTACAATTTGTCCCGTTCATCCTTATCTTCATTCTCTAACCATATTTAACCATTTCTTGTTTTTGCTTCCATTCTTTGATACCAACAATCTAATAATTCTTGTAATCATCTCCTTCTTGAGTGCTCACCTTATTTCTTCTTCCTCTTTCTAAGTGCTTCGAAGTGCTTCGGATAGGGGCATTAAGGTCCTCCAGTTTTCTTTGCGTTCCTGTCTTTGACCAGTTACCAATTATGGTAACAATTTTTTGAAAATATTTTCTCAGCTTTAAACAACTTTTCCTTTCCAACACTAAACAAAATGCAAACCTTTAAAGCTCCAAATTTTTGTGCAAAGTCACCAATTGATTTTCCCTTGCTATCCTCTCATAACCATTCACTTGACCCTACCTTCAAACCATTGGAAAAGGGATCTGCCTCCTCTGAAGTTAAGAAAAGCTGGAAGCTTATCATTGGTGTGGATGAAGACTCAACACTTTATTGCTTCTCTCTAACGGAAGAAAATGGTAGAGTCGTTGTCTGTCCTAGATAGGAAGTATTTCAAGAGGGAGCAAGAACCTGGGAAACTTCTCCATTTTCAATGCCACAAAAAAATGGGCTAACATTTTTGGAAGAGCAAAAACATGGTGGATGTCTTACTAGTTGACAAAAATTTAGCTCTCTTCACCTTCGCCTCTAAAGCTCATCCATTTAAAGTCTTGAAGGAAGGCCCTTTACATGTGATGAATCTATCTCTATTTCTTCAAAGTTGGAAACCTAGTTTTCATGCTGGGGATAGAAAAAAAACAAGTCAGTTCCTTTGTGGTTAACTTGTACAATGTCCCTTTAAAATATTGGACTACTAAAGGATTAAGTATGATAGTAAGTTACTTGGGGAAGCCTTTCTGTATGGATGAAAATAAAATAAAAATAAAAAGACTAGGTTATGCTCGTTTGTATATTAACATAGATATCTCTAAGGAATTAACATATCAAATACCTATTACAAGGCTTGGCTTAAATGGGACAATATATGAAGATAATGTAGTTGTGGACTATCACTAGAAGCTTTCATTGAAACTGCAGGGTAAGATGTGGAAGCCAATTAGAAAATGTTTAAGAAAGGAGACTATATGGAACTGATAGGACTAGAGTAGGATGATAAAGAATAAAGTGAAGAGATAAACCAAATCCAGGAGGAAACTACAAAGGTTCTAACTCATTCTTTTTTAAATGAGCCACACAAGCACAAGGAGAAATAAAAAATAAGTAATACTGGTGATAATCTAATAGAGAATAATTTGGTCCCTCAATATGGAGAACAATTGGAAACTAACCAAATGGCAAGGGAGACAGGTTTCTCACCTTCAACCTTAAGTCATCAACATAGGCGTGTTCCTTAAAAATCAACTAATACACCCCTAAAGACTTCAAATGTGGCCAAATACTTGTCATACACTCCATAACTCAGCCAAAATAGCTCCACATTGCTCCAAACTTATCCAAATTTGTTCTTTTTGTTTCAAATGAGTGAATTAGACCTTAAAAACAAAATATGAATAACTTAAGTATCAAAAACAATAACAGTACTCAAATAAAAAAGCAAAATAACTAAATATATTAATAAAAATACAACCAAATCAATACTTATGAGGTTGTATTGCCCAATCGTATTTGAGCTAATCTCATTCACTCTTATTTGCTAAAGAACTATATGCTTTAAGCTATTGAATTATGGTTTTTTGTGAAGAGGTCACTAATCATTCCATTATTAAACCTGAATTAGGTTGACTTGTCATTCTCAATCCTACTTGTCATCTCATAAAAAATAATTTCCCTCAAGTTCAACATTTAGTTAGGAGTTCAATAAATATTGGGGTTAGGTTTGTTCTTTTAAGAGGTATAAAATTTAATAATTGGATATACATCCATTCAACCCAGAGGGACACTTAGTCTATAAAGATTTTCCAAATCATCATAACAGGTAACATCTTGTTAACAGTCCTTGTAGAGGTTATACATATTCTCACTTACTTTTTAGGAACATAAATATTAGATCTTGGCTTTAGTTAGGTTGTTTACCTCTCCTATTTATAGGAAGTTTTTTAGAACTTTTTTCAATTTCATTAAATAGGTTTTAAGGGAGGAATAAGTGAGATATACAATACATATAGAGGTTATTAAACATTGAGATGGTTAATTTTAATATACCTATATAGGAAAGGAAACTCATTATTTTATTCTCCTATTCTTCTACAAATTAAGTCAAATAGTGCTTGACAATCCCTAAAAGTGAGTCTTCTTTTTTCTAATATAGGAATACCTAGGTTTTGAATGGTGGTTACTAATGCTTAAGGCTTCAAATTATTGAAAGTTGGATAACAAGATTTAGAGAGTTATTTAATACATAAATGTTTCTTTTATTGTAATTAATTACAAGCCATGACAGCTCATTAAAGAACTGCAAAGAACCTATGATTGTCTTAATAGGCTTTGTGTTATTCTCACTTTGTAATAGTAGTTCATTAGTAATGAAAGATTAAATAACCTCATTTTCTTACACTTGTAATGATATTCCAATTTGCTTCTTTAGTTAATAATGTGAGTTATAAGCCTTGTAAGTAATCTAATGCAGGTTGTAAATAGGTAATGAGATAATAGATCTCCTTGTCTACCTTCATTGAAGACTTGAGTAGGTTCCCCATTTATCATAATACTTTTAATACCCCATTCTCATAGGACACATACCCAACATTTTGAAGGATATCCGAGCATGTATCCCACAAAGGTGGCATGCTAGAGTAGTCACATCACTAACTTAATCATGACATCATCATTTAAAACATAAATATCACAATATTTAAAAACCCAATTCCTCATTTTCATTTCATAAAAATAAGTATACATTGTAGCATTACATACTTCATCCTTATATACAATATCAAAGAGTTATTAGAGTTTACAACTCTATTAAAAGATATGCTACATGCTATATGAATGAGGAACTATACAAAATTCTATCTAAATCCTTCAGTCTCAGTTGATTGACCTTTGAGTCATTTTTTCTATTCAAAAGCAGTACTAGATCTCTTCTAAGTTATCTTGGAAGTTAAGCCCGCTCTCACACACCTGAAAAGTCAACGTTGCAATTTTGATGAGTTTTGTAAACTCAGTGAGCTATCCATCATTGATGGCTCACTTATGAACATAACACTTACAGTTCATGTTTCAAGTTCACAACAATTCATGTCATCATATAATGCACATCTTTTCACCAATAATCACAGAGCATCACATAACACTTTGATCACTTATTCCACATTTCACATTTATAGCAGTCAAACAGATCATTTTGATTATTAAAAGAATACATATCAATTACATATGCGATGTACATGAGACTCACTTCCAATTATTATTTTGTTATGACCGAGTGCCTTTTTACTAGCCTATATCCCTTGTGGATACCAGGCATATTTTAGATATTGTCCCATATCCCTTGTGGATATTGGGCACATTAGCAACTAAGCCTGTGGCTCTTGTGTATATTCCGAGCTTTAAGCTCTTTTAGACTGGTCACTCTAGTTACAACTACCTTTTTGTTGTCATACATTCATGTAATGAAATGCATCACGTTCACATATATTCAACCAGTCACTTGATTTCAGTTTTATATTCACATTCACATTTATCATCGAACCTAGGTTCGACATTCAACAACAATGTTGAGTATTACTTATTTTGTCAAATTCACACACAAGGAGCACTTCCAATATATTATTCATGTATCAAATGCCTCGGACATTCAATGTTCAAAATCATCACAATCACATTCATATAATAATTTAATACAGAATTTAAAACAAATAATTAATCAAGTGAGACCATTTAGGTTACTCAAAGTTTGCTTTAGATAGCTATTACCTCGGAGTCCCAGCAATGTCTAGATGTTGTCGCTCTAAATGATCTTCTATATCATACAATATTCATTTACACATATCAAAACTTTGCATAATTATATAAGTACTCATTTATGCACATGTATATATGGATTATATACAATGCATGCTCAATGACAATCTCGGGTATATTTCCTTTATTCTTAACTCATGATCATTCGTACTTCAAAACTTATATATGTTTAATTTGAACTTAGGTTTACACCTCAATAATACAAATTTATTCTAAGTCCATCACTCAATCATGCACTAAGGTTCATGGCTCAATACACTTGATTATTGTAATGCCATTAATCAATCATTATCAATCCTTTACTAATGAATTCAAATGACCATAAAATTTGGTGGAGGGGAAGGAAAATATATGAGGAGTTTGTGGTTCAAATTTCAAATAAATCGGAGGTCCGGATAAAAAGTTATGGTCAAAAGAGTGAAGCATGTTTAAAATTGTCTAATAGCCTTGCACCTTCATTGTCACGAACGTGCTTGTACACAATCATGTACGTCCTGTTAATTCCTTTCTATTACGATCGTTCACTACCTGATGTTTCCTTTCTACCACAATCGTGCAACTGACCCTAATATCTCCTCTTTGTTTATGCACAATCATGCATTACATGATTTCTCCTCTCTATCATGGTCGTGCTTATGCACAATCGTGCAACTCCCCTGAGGTTTCCTCTTTATCACAATCGTGCACTACCTGATGGCTTTTCTCAAAAATAGATTCTCGGGTCAATTTTGCTTGGCCATTTTGACAAGAAAAAAGAAGTATTTAGGCAATGAATTCTTCTAAACAAATGTTCTCATATGTATTAAGTTTCTAATGACAACAATTTCATGTAGTTTGGTTAAGGATTTCAAACCAAAATTTAAAATCTTTAAAAACAAAATTCAAATTCGATTCCTTCATGAAAAATATATCCATCTATCTCTAGTTCAATATAAACTTAAAATCATCCCATTTGGATATGTAAAGATCAAGATATGGCTAAAATACATATGCATGTTTGGTGAAAACACTCCATCTAGACACTTCATCATCATTTTCATCCTAGTTCATCTCTTTTGCTTAGTCTATCATTTCTAGATTATGTCCTCATTATTTCCTCTTCATTCCTACTTCCAATTCAGCTCAATTTCAATCACAAACAAATTGGATTCTATGTTTGATCATAACACCAAAAACAGAATATCTTCATACATATATATTCATCACTAACTTTCTACACCTTTTTCCTACACCATTTTCAATGGTCTTTCTATTTCAAACTCATCTCTACAACAACATATGAAATATTAATCGTCATAAACACAAAAACAAGACACTAATGTCTTCATTTCTTTACCCACGTTCCAATATATATAAAGCACCATTTAATGATCATTTAACCTCTAATTATCATTAGACATGTTTCATTCAACAAATTATGAACAACAATATGATACTTACTTAGTAAAACTCCAAACCCTTCAAAATCATGTGAACCCTAGCTTTTCACAGCTCACACGATCATCAACATGGAGGTGGGTAGATAGGTTTCTAGTAAGAAGAAGAAGAGATAGCAAAGATCTTGAAAAAACAAAGTGAAGGATAGCAAAAACTCAACGTGATAAGGGTAAGAGTGAGATAGTCGTGAGTGAAGAAAACGAAAATGAAGAAGAAGAAAGCATATGGCAAATCGTGAAAGACAAAGACAAGGATGGTCTTTCAAGAGTAAATAATATAAGAGCATGTGTGTGGCATGGCAAGTGACAAGTTGTCACTTGCCAGATGTCACTATCTTACGGGTCCCTTTAATAACTAGTCTATTTTACTCTAATTTTTACTCCAATTGTCTCCCAATTTTCAATGACATATGTCATTACATCCCGATGTCATTTATAAAAATTTTCGCTGCCATTTGACTTTTATTTCTACTTCGTCTTCTAAGTAATTAAGAGAATCGTGGGATAAAGACATGGCTTGTGTCACTTGCCACATGTCCAATCTCTATAGGTTTAAATTGGGTTCTCTTATTTAACTAATCCAACTAACTTCAATTTCTACTCCAATTGTCTTCCAATTTTCAATAACACTTGTCAATAAATCTCAAAGTCATTTATCAAAATTTTCACTACCATTTGACTCTTATTTCAACTACCATTTATCAATTGTCCTACCACTTGACATTTTTCCTTGTCTAAAAATACCCAAAATTTCCTAAATTTTACCAAAAATTCTATTTCAATAATTATTATCACTAAATCAATTTTCAATACATATAATCCACAATTCTCAATATAATCACATTTATAAATCAATTATACCTAGAAAAATGTCAATGAATGCATGTACAATCATTTTAATGTGTGCAATAATTAATATTCACATGTGTGTGTATGATATATTATGTATGAGCACGAAATACACTATCTAACTTCTCAATAATCTCTTATGTACACTATTCTAAGGTTATAACCCTTAACATGGGATAACGAGGTGTTATAACAGTTATGATTGCTGAATTTGTGGATGTACAAAATTGTATGTGTGAGGGTGTATATATGTATGAGTTGGTTAATGTTGGGATGTTTTGTTATGCTTATCATTGAAATTCTCATGTTAATGTAGTTTCTTTTAATGTAAAAAAAAGAAAGGAAAAGAACGAAAGAAAAGATAGAAGAAAGAAGCATAAGAAAAGAAAAAAAGAATTTTTTAAATAAATTTATCAAGGAGGAAATGCATATGAGTTTGCAAAGTTATTCATGATTAATGCATCTTCCTAGAGTTGTAATAAATGTGTTATTTGAGTATGTTAAACATGAGGTAGATGTTGGCTTGGAATGTTCACTCTTGTGGTTTCAATGTATTGTTGGCATAAATTATATGAGTGATTCCTTCGAATTGGTATATGCTTCATATAGTTGGTGTGTGAGAGTTGAATGGGGCTGTGAAATATAAACGATGCATTTGTCATAGATGACAGTACCTAGTTTTTGATTGAGTGTTACTTTTATTTCACTAGCTTTGATGGCTTTCATGCCACTTGACCCAAACACATCTAACCTTACCTTTACTCACATTACAACATTGAAAACTCCTTTGATTTATGATTTTGCATGTGAATTATAGTGGTAAAGAAATTAAACGATATGAAAAGTTATGGATTGTCATGATCATGAAAGGTGTTGAGTGTACATATAGATATATTTTAGTTAAACACATGTTCCGAGTCTATTATTAGATTGCTCAGTTTTTAAAGATGATGAATGTCGATTGATCGTAGTAAAATCTTGGAATGTTGACTTCTTACTATGATTTTAGAAAGTCATTCATATTTGTTTATAATTATGTATTCTTAGAACATATGGGAAATGAATCAATATTTTTGGGTCTTTGAGTTTAATTTTAATGTTTTGCCCAAGGATGGCTAAAAGCCCAATGTGGGAGAAATTGATAGGTGCTTAATTGATTATGAAATTATTCTCTAACACTTTGTGATTATTAACATAAAACTGTTTAAGGTACTCACTGTGACTTATATGTGATTTTAGGCACATTTTTTAAGCAAAAAAGTTAAAGTGAGTCGAAAGCATGATATTTTAGGATGTTTTCTAAAGAAGCACTCACTCAAGACATCCATATAAGATAGTGATTTAATGGACAACACATGCTGGAAGCCAAGGCCAAAACACTACACATACAGGAGGACTAAAGAGAAGCAAAACGACAACATGGACCAGGAGAAAATGATCCCTTTGCAATGTTAGCAGCTCCCTTGTTGCAATCAGCATTTCATGTTAATTATTTCCTGCAACATTCAAAAACGACGCAGCATGGCCATAACATACCATAACCAAAACGCTAGCTGCTAGGATATTAAACGCAGACGTATATCCAACATGAAACACAGCCATAAAGAGAAGCGGAGGCATGAATAGTAAGCGTGACTCAACAAGTTAATTCGTCACATCATAACACAATGAGGAGAACAGAAGGGGCTATAGAAAGATAGTGAATGCAGTGGTGTGAAATAGAGAGAGGGAGGCGTAGAGAAGAGAGTAGCCAGAGGGTTTCGACTAGGGATATATGATGGGGGGATAAAGCATTTTTTCGAGAGAGATCCATAAAGGGCTAAACGCCTTAACGTCAGTTTGGAGGTAAAATCGACATCGATGACCCAAGTTAAGTATTTTTTATTGTTTTGTTGTTTCTTTCTCTCATTAGAAATTGATTGTGTTATCCTATGTTAATTGATTTGGGTACTGTGTATGGATAATTGGCTTTTTGTTATTGTTCGGTTATTTGTGTATGAACCCATTGGGTATTGTGAAAATATGATTTCAATGCATTTATTGAATCGTTTAATTACAAAACCATTGCTAGAATTTTGATATAATTCATAATTGTTCTGTTGAAATTTACGTCTAGTGACTAATGATTCGTAATCATTCGAAATAACATGACCTAGGTTAAATGACGCATCATATGTGGTTGTTGCCTTAATTAATCGGTTTCTCTAATTCATAATGCTACCGCCTAATTAAATCTAGAGATCGAATTTTAGGTTTTTTAGTAGTTAGGTTTAATTAACGATCGCATCTTGATTAAACAAAACCTAAGGGAAAATCTAGGTTAATTATTAACCCACGATTAATAGTTGCTAAGAGAGGTTTAAGAACAACAAATCAAAGAAATATACTTAATTAGGGTGTAGGCCGAGATTGAACTAAAGAACTGGGTCCTTACCGAATTTACCTTTTTTATCATTTTTTACATGTTTTCTTTAATTTATTTTTATTAGTCTAGTTTCATTTTATTTTCTTGTTAAAAAATCCAAACCCCCCAGTTAAACCTAAATACTAGTTACTTTCATTTCATAAACTTTACACACACTCTCTGTGGGATCGACCTAGACTTTCCATTGCTATAATAGTAGTCAGTTATTTTATTTTTGACTAATGTTACGACACGCAATCAATTTACTAATACTTTTATTCCCCTATTTAATTTATTTTTCTCCTTTATCCAAGTATTGTTATTGATTTTGGTAATTAAGTTGTTTATATTTTATTTCTAGGTCTTATTCAGAATTCAAACAAGTTTAGAGCATTTTAGAGCTATTTTGATTAAGTTATAGTGTGCATGATAGTGTACTTGGTAATGTAGGAGAGTATGGAGGTGTATTGAATATTTCTTATGGAACAAGCCCATGTTGGCTAAAAACACACGTATATTAAATTGTAAGGAGGCTATGTTTACCATTCACGATCGTGTCTATGCATATGTTAGCTTTAGAGATTTTCATGCATCTATTTAACGAACACGACCATCAATAAGCCTGTGTTGATGTCTATGTATCTTATTGTATTTGAATTTAGAATTCAAAATGACAAGATTAAGATGCAAGTGAAGAAGGAAGCAAAAAAATGAAAGGAGGAATCTTATAATAGATTAAAAGAAGGAGAAACAGCCAAGGAAACTTCTTTGGAGCAGATTTTTGTCAATCTAAAGTGAAGTTTATGGAGATTTAAAGGATTTCAATAATGTTTTCTTGGATTTATTTTTGATGTTTTATTTTCTATTATTATAAGCTAAATAGCTTTTAGTATCTGGATTAGATGAACCTTATGATGAATCCTGTAGTAACTTTATTTTAATTTAATTTTTTCTTTATGTTCATTGAGAATAAATTACGTGCTCTTATTTAGTCTTAAATTAATATTGTTGGCATATTATTTCCTGTTTAATTTTATATAACTGAGATCGAGAAATTTAATGTATGAATAGATCTAGTATAATTAAAAGGAGTTGCATGCAAACTTAAAAATAGACTGACATAAATTTTCTAGATTATGGTCAAACTTAATAGTGAAATTCATAAATCGATTAATGAAATTTAGATGTTTTAACTAGAATGAGATTTCAATTATTCAACCTTGAATTAGGTGTTAGTAGTCTTCAGAAAGATATTAGCATAATTTAGGAATTTTTATGGTCAAATGAACTTTAGAGTAAATTTCTAGTGAAATCATGACTGCATGAGAAATCATAAGGATTGGAAATACAGGTTCCGTTGTTTCACTGGTTAATTTTTCACTCTTTTAATATCTTTGTTTGTGATGATTATTATTAGTTTATTTTATTTTAAATATGAATTATCACCACCACTTTAATTGAAGATAATATAATAGGATTGACACTTGGCACTCTAAGCCTTAAACTATAGAATGATAATTGCAGTTGCATTGGACAGTTTATACATTAAAGGAATTGAGTTAAATATATCACATATAAGAGTCCAACAAAAGGTGAAACGGTAGGAAGTTTGTAAACCTGAAGAGGATGGTGGTTTAGGCATTAGAGTAGCTAGAACCATCAATAGCATGGTAATGGCAAGAAGGATTCGGAGAATATGCACAGAGAAGGAAGTTACTTAGGTTAAATGAATACACATGCATTTCATAAAAGGTGACAATATATAGCCTCTGCGACTACTTCATGGGCCCTGGCGTAAATCCTCAAGCTCAAAGACAGCATAGGGAGAATTGATGAAGAATTAGGAATAGAAAACAAACCTTCTTCTGATATGACTACTTGTGCTGATTCCAGAACTTCAATAGACATAGAGGAGCTAAGGTCAAAGAGTTTATAGACAATAGGGTATGGATTAACAATTCTAGAGGCTTCTTTTTAATATTGGACAATATACTAGTCAACAAGAAAAATCCAGGTGAGAAGGATAGGATAACTTGGCTACTAATCCCTTGACACTTTTACAAACACGTCCTGCATCTCAATCTTCAAAAACCCATCATCTAAAGTCTACTGGCATAGGCTGGTATGGGATAGCGTTAGGCTCCCTAAAGAATCATTTGTTATACGGCTAACATCAAGGATAAACTCAGAACAAAGAATAAGCTTGTAAGAGTAATTAATGGTTTCAAAACACCTTTGCAGCCTCTCTAATCAAGAGATTAAGAATATACAACACCTCAAGTGCCAATGTTAGATCTCTCAAGCCCTTTGAACCAGCATTCAACAATTATACGACATCTCTTGCTTATTGGGAGTCTAGAACCAAATTGTCCAATGGATTGGTTCCTATTGTAAAAGGAAAACAACTGATGATAAGATCGTTAAGTTGGCTTTCAGTTGCTCCATTTAGTTGATCTAGTTAATAAAAAATGATAGGATATTCTAGAAGACAAGTAGGAGTATGGAAGAATGGCTAGATGAAACCATCAATTAGATTAGACAAATTATGAATGGAAGAATGGCTAGATGAAACCATCAATTAGATTAGACAAATTATGATCATCAAGGGCCCTAGAAATGAAATGAAGTTAACGGGAAACAAATAGCAGATGGAATTTTTCCTTACAAGCCTCAAGGAAAGGTCCTAGGTAGACTGGTTGAGGGCCAAGGAAGGGGAGGCTGAAGTAAAGCACAAATATGCTTCCAAGAGACAAAAGTGAAAGGGAATTCTTAATGTGAAGGAGTTACAAAAACGAGAGGCATTCCAACTTTTTAGCATTACCTTTGTATGTGTAAAAACAAGTTCTAAATTATTTTTGTTTTATAAAATAATACCTTTTTATTTATTTTATGGATGTAATATCATAAAATTCTAATGTCTTTAAATTTTGTTATCAACTTGATATCTAATGCAATAGTTAAAAATATTAGTTATTATATAAATGTCATTGTTAAAGTCTATTTAAATAGATGTTATTTTATTAATCAATATTAACATTAACAATTCATTTGATTTTTTAAAAAGTCCTTTTAACATATTTTAAAATTAGACCATATTTATATCATTAAAAATTGAACTCATACTGTATTTAAAATTCAACTGATTTATTCAATATTAGAGTTACTATCGTAAGACCAACTTTCTAATACATATAAATATTGGTGAATTTTATCTAGTAGTTTTGCTGTTCTGCTTAATTTTTTCATGGCTGTCTTCTTAAGGCGTAGTAGAAGAGAAAAAAAAAAAAAAAAAGCTCCTTCCGAGAAAAAGCCGCGAGTTTTCTGAGAAAGTGAGAACACACCAAAATAAGAAACAAATAAAACTATTCCCTTTGGATTTAGGACGCCGCTTTCAATGGAAATCAGACAGCAGAGGAAACAAAAACCATAAGATAACTTTCTCATTAACATGATTTCCTCTTTCCGAACCTTATTTTCTCTCCGCCAGTGAGACGCACGTTCAACTTCTCCATTGTAACTTAGAATCATCTCTCCTCTGTGGGAATTGTTGAGATTGATTAGTACATTATTGGTTTCGAGGCCATTTCTGTGGTTGAGTTTTCTTTGTTTTTCTTCTTCGTCTCTCAAGATCTGGACTGATTTTGCAACCCAAAATGTCCTCAAAGATGCGAGCTTTTGCATGCATTTTGCCAACACTAGGTTGTTTATATCCATAACCAATATTTAGGGTACGGTACCGTGTAAAATTCAATAATCTAGAATCATACCCACCTTCTATGGCCAAAACATAGCTCGATTTCATCTGGGTTTTGCAAATTTGTTGTGTTCCTTCAAGTTTCATCCGGCCATGTTCAAGCAACTTTTGAGCAAGTTTCCTCGAAAGTCCTCGAAACCCGACTCAGCTGAGTTAGCCCGGTCTGACTGGTTATCTTCCTCTCAATGCTCTAATGGTTCAACTACGAGCTTCGCCAAATCTAATGTCCCAAAACGCACTTCTTCTGCGGTGTTTCCGACGAACGTGGTCGCTGGAGTCGAGCCTTTGGTGCCCTTTAAGGACGTGCAAAATGCAGAAAAGATGAACCTCTTTATAAGCAAAGTAAGCCTCTGTTGTGTAACTTTTGATTTTTCAAGCCCAACAAAGAATACACTTGAGAAAGATGTAAAGAAACGTACTTTACTGGAACTTGTGGACTTTGTGACTTCTGGATCATTGAGATTTAGCGAGCCTGCCATTTTAGCCATGTGTAGAATGTGTGCTGTTAATTTGTTTAGGGTTTTCCCACCGAGTTATGGGTCTAATAAGACTATTGTGGGTGAAAATGAGGACAACGATGAGCCAATGTTCGATCCTGCATGGCCACATTTGCAAATTGTTTATGATTTGTTTCTTAGATTCATCACCTCTACATGCTTAGATACCAAGTTAGCAAAGAAGTATATAGACCACTCATTTATATTGAGACTGCTTGATTTGTTTGAGTCAGAGGATCCGAGAGAAAGGGACTGTTTGAAGACCATTTTGCATAGAGTTTATGGGAAATTTACGGTGCACAGGCCTTTTATTCGCAAGTCTATAAGCAACATAGTTTATAGGTTTGTTTTTGAGACTGAAAAGCATAATGGGATTGCAGAGTTGTTGGAGATTTTTGGAAGCATAATCAGTGGTTTTGCCTTACCGTTGAAAGAGGAGCATAAGATGTTTTTGCGGAGAGTTTTGATTCCTCTACATAAGCCAAAGTCTGTGGGGATTTACTTCCAACAGTTATCATATTGTGTGACACAATTTATTGAGAAGGAGCCTAAGTTGGCAAGTATGGTGCTAAAAGGAATACTGAAATACTGGCCAATCACTAATAGCCAGAAAGAGGTAATGTTCCTGGGAGAGTTGGAAGAGATTTTGGAAGCAATTAACGTTGTAGAATTTCAAAAGATCATGGTACCTTTGTTCTGCCGGATAGGGTACTGCATTAACAGTCTCCACTTTCAGGTACGGAGAGTATTTTCTATCTTGGTGCATGGAGTGACCACAAAATGCATATAATGATTCTCATGTTAAGCATTCATTAAAATATAATATTTTCCTTGTTTATATTTTACTCTTAGCTATTGCCAGGGTTTATGATGTTTTAGGGATATACACTGTGGTTTTAGTAGTAACTTTGTTTCTCTTTTTGACATGCGCACCCACCCAACTTATCTATGGCCAGGTCAATAATTCAATTGCGGTTTCAGCCAAGTGCTGTGGAAACTTGCTTCATTTATTATCTTATGCTATGCGCCCCTTATGTGAAGCATATGAAGATAGCTTTTGATGGTGACCTAGTAGACTAGTAATGCTTAGCACCAGAATTGTTGGTTTGTTGTGATTTTTTATTTCAAAATGCATATTCTCGTGATTGTTTAAGATCTTCTTGGTTACCTCAACTGACAATTTCCCATCACAATTTAAGGATATGATGTCATAATAAGTAAATTGTTATGCCAGAATTTTGTATCTGGCATCAATCTGCAAAGGAGCAACCTTGTTGGCCATAGGTTGTAGAAATTTAAGCATTAGGTGTATTTTTGATGTGTCCATGATCATTGATAGAAGTGGCAAAGGAAGTCCATAAGAAAGTTCTGCTTTGCTCTACTTGGGGGCTACCATACAGGATGAACTAGTGGGATAATGGTCATTGGTCTAGTGTATTTTGTAGGTCTGAACAAGTTTGAACTGGAGAATTTTCTGTTGAAAGAGATCTTGTGGACACTAAGAATTTGCTATCCAGCTATTATGTAGTATCCAATTGATTGGTGCCAATAATAGCTAAATTGAGCTATTTGGTGGGGTTCACCATTTTTCTTTAGTTCTTGACTGGGCTACCTAGTGTTCTTCTAGATTGCATTCAAATTTTGTAGAGAATTCTTCCGCTTTGAATATGGGTTACCGAGGACTAGGCTAAGAATGCAGAAAAGGCTGCATTTTCTAGGTATACGGATGATGGCATCTTCCCACCTTGCCTTTATGTCCACAGCTTGAAACTTTGGTTGGTAAAGGTCTGAGTCCTCACCACCAATGGTTAAACCAGGTGCCAAAGAAGGTACTCCTTCCCACCTACCGGGTTGGGCATGGGTTTTTATATAATTATACTATCCAATGTACGATGGACTTAAGAGCCAAAGATTAAGCTTACACATTATTCTTCTTTCATTCTTTTTAAAGTTCTTCTGTCATTGTATGAGAAATGCCACGTCTGAAAGGTCTCCTCACTTTTCCATTGTTTTTTTAACTAAGCTTCTAGCTCTTTCGTATCTCCTTTCTATTTTTGCTTATGTTCTTCCACCAGTTCTAACTTCTTGAATGATTGAGTGTTAGGATGGCAGCAGCAAAGGATATTGGGGTGGACTTGATGCCCTTGAGCTTTTTAACAGAATGGATCATTACCTCAATTAATTTCACTATATTCCTCATGTTCCTAATATATTAGAATGTTTTTGAATTCAAGTTCTTGCTTAATATTGGATCATGACATAGTCACATTCCAAATATATTTTTGGCATTTTGGCATTTACCTGTGTGATTATTATTTATTTGGATTTGATTGCTAGCTCCATTCTCACCAATTCATTGTTTCAGGTGGCTGAAAGAGCACTTCTCTTGTGGAACAATGACCAGATTGTCAACTTGATTGCACATAACCGGCAAGTGATTTTGCCCATCATTTTTCCAGCTCTTGAGAAGAATGTAAATGATCACTGGAACCAATCAGTACTCAGCCTAACCCTAAATGTCAAAAAAATGTTCTCTGAGATGGATGATGCACTGTATCTGTCATGCCTCGATCAATTTAAAGATGAGTAGGACAAGCTAATTGTGATGGCTGGCTAATAGAAGGAAGCGTGGCAGCAAGTGGGGAATGCTGCCACTCTCAAGCCAAATAACCGGAAATCCTGCGGTTTTGACGACTCCACTGGCCTCTTCCATTGCTTGTTATTTGTAACTTCTGGTGCACTTTTTCCTCCAGAACCACTCAATTTCCTATCCTATCCGACTTTGGAGTGTAGGCACCAAGAAGATGTAATGAAACTGTTGCTGTTTAGGCATTATAATACTGTTTCCAGTGATCTTGTGACAGCCAGTTTTTGTAATTTTGCACATTCTTTTGATCATGTATCTTATTGTAATGACATCATGGAACACTGGTTGCTTTATTGTTAATGTAGGAGAAGGTTGTGCAGTCGACTTCTTTCATTTAAAAATATTTTTATTGTTATAGATTATTTTTTAAAAATTTGACTTAGGGTATTAAAAATATTTAAAGTTTTTTTTAGCTAATTTTTGTGAATTAAGTGATTACACATTCTAAGAAACCAAAAGAAGAATATCCTTGAAAGTTTTAGGTATGCATCTGTCTAAACTTCATCTGGTGATAATAAACGATTAATTTAAGACTCTTACTTGTTACTAAAATGTACCAAATAAGGCAAATTAATGACAAATCTCATGATATTTTCCTTTCTCACACTTTGTGTTTTAAAAGATATGCTTAATTACAAAATAAAATCATTATTTTTGTAATTATAATTCCAACTTTAAAAAATAGTAATATAATTTTTAATTTTTAATTTTTAATTTTTAATTTCCACAACAGTAACTTGTCGAAGACGATGGTATTATAAAAAATGGCCACTAATTTGTCAATTCCGCATCAATATGATGAGATGAAAATTGAGTCTAACCTATCAAGACCTCAAAATTTAAACAGTTTTGTTTAAATCACAGTTGAAAATCCAAATACCTCCCTCATCACTGTCAACAATAAAGGCCTCTGGAGATTTAAGCGAGAACAAGAAGGAACTCTCAATTGGGTTCTTTTTCTTCAGCTTTGTCTCCTTCTCCAAGTAGGAAATCAACATTTGGGTCAGCTACATCGAGTATAGATAGCCAAAATCGATCCAGGTTTTCATTGATTGTCTCTCTCCAGGTCAGATGGACCTCTCTAAGGAGTATACTTGTGTCATCCCAAATAGTCCATATCTTTAATAATTGTATTGTTGAATCAAATTTATCCGAAAGAGAGAAGCAGTCATAAATACGTGCCATGAATGAGGGCATAGGGAGATGTTGTTAGATGAGTTAATATATCGACTAGAACTTGACGATGTTTACGGAGCTTGTTCCTGATAGTTCTCAGCTAACGTAAAGCTATTTTTAGTTTTTTTACAAAAAAAAAATTTTAAATTTAGACATTTTATTACAATTTTTTTAAAGTCCAAGTTAAAATTACAGTAAAGTTTAAAACTTTGTTTTGTAATTAACCCTAAAAGAGATCCAAGGAGATAATGGCCTTTTCACTCTACAATCCTTAATCAATATAAATATTAAATTAGGTGAGATCAAAAGAAGAGGCAATCATAAGTAGAACCCAAGTAGAAGGCTTTAGGGCTAAACATAGAGAGCAAGGAGACAATGTGAGGATTTTGATTACGAAGCAATGTTAGTTTATGCCCTAATTCTAATCAATTTGGTTGTAATTTAGTGACAATTACTTTTAAAAATTCCTTATCTCGTACGTTTTTAGATATATATAGAAAAGTACATGAAATACATTGCAAATAAAATTATGATGAGATTGTAATTATAAAATTTATATTGTATTTATATATTATCTCTAAATTGTTCATAATCATTATTCTATTAAGAATGGATATTAATAGAACGTAAAAAGGCTAGCACACGTTTTGTTTTCCATTATGAAAGAAGTAGTCAATTTCATATACTAAAATATAAAGATACTTAAACGAATATATGGGTACTTATTAAAGAGGAAGTTCACTGAACATACCCGATATGAAAAATCTATTTGAGATATTACTTATATGTTTATGGAAATTATCATTGTGATGATTGTATAAATAATCTTTTAACTTGAGCTCTTTAAAGTTATCATATATAAGGATTGTTATGTTGTAATACTACGTATGACCTATTTAATCATGGGTCATTTAGTAAGTAGTCATTGAATATAACATAAATTATATGGAAGTAATTAAGTGATCAAAATATGATTCATCACCCTAAAGTAATTAAGGAGAATATTATGTTATTATCGATTAGTATTGATTCAGACAATTCTTAACCAACGTAGAATGACGTTTTGTAAATAGTTACAAATGTCAGACAATTCCTCGCAGCAAGTGACCGACTAAGGTTACTAATTAATTTTAAAAAAAATATCACATTTCATTTTTAAGTTTATTTTAAACATTTTGAGAATATTAGCATTAAAATTAAATAGTCCAAAACATTAGAGTTTAAGTTATATTTTGATAAAAGTGATAAAGTTGAAATATGGATTCAACCTCAATACATCTCGTTTGTAACTGAGTTTGACTTAGATAAATTTAGAGATAATTCTTAAAATTAAAAAAAAAAAAAAGAAAAAATCTATTTTAATGTTTTACATTTCGTACATCACAATCTTTGTTATCATAAAAAACGAGACTGTTAAACTAAAGAATTTCATGCGTTTTGTTTTGATGATATCAAGAAATGTTTTTGCATTTAATGCTTCACTTAATGCTCTACAACAGATCAAACTGAACATAAAATGCAAGATGAACGATTGTTATTTCTTAGCTCATTGCCAGCTAAACGACAATAGTCAGTATGACGATGGAGAACCAACAAAATTGATTTTTTAAAGAACAGTTTGATACGAGAGAAGAAAAGCTTGATCATTAAAAGAGTTAGGTGTAAAGAAATTGGAAAAGAATTCAAAAATTATTAAAAATAAAAGAAAATAATTGAACCACAACTCCACCAGCTACTCTTTGATGATTTGAAATGTAAATAGGGGCGTTGAGTAAAAGTTCAACAAGAGGAGAAAAGGACTGAAGTATTTAAAATTGAATTGAAAACACTTCGTCCGTATTAAGAATGAATGTTGTCATACTCATTAAATGAACGAGATTGGGTTAAAATTTTGGTGATCAATTTTTTGTATTGATCATAATATGATGTTAAGCTAAAAATTTATGAGAATGTAACATAGTTTTCTCTTTTTTTAAAGGTAAAGCTTACAATTAATGAATCAAAGGCAACATCAAGTACTTACAAGGCTTTAGCCAATTTCATTACAAAGTAACCAAAGCACCTGCCTATTGGGAACCAAGACAAGAGACGGAGGTCATCATAAGATGATATAGTTGCTAAAACCTTTCCTCGTTTACAAGTATGGTTTTGCTCAGGCTTATAAATTACTTCCTAATGTGTGTTACATTTATAATTTCTTGTTACAATGACTCTCGAATCTGGAAGAACCAGAACAAGATTAGATGCTACAACAACTACAGATCAAAGGGGTAAAATTTAAGAACTTTACTGAAAATGGTTAAAATTGGGATCACTGTCAACTTGATCAAATCATACCTACCGCGCTTCTAAAGGTGAATCGGCTATTCATCTTCAGAACAGCGACGGTACACGCTTCGGGGAAGTCAAAGATGCCACGCACTTGAACTGTCATGGCATAAAAAGCGAAACCTTGAGAAAATTGACAAATCTCGAAACTCAGGAGCGGTCATCATGTTATTGTGAATGCAGAAATGATCAACGCTTAACACTGAGAAGTGCCTAGATTCATCACTTTTTCAAGTTAACTCGTTTCCAATGACGAAAACAACTCAAAAAACTTGATTCAACCTCTATCTTGACTATCCTTGTGGTTTTAAAGCATCTAATTTCGTGCTGGTTATAAATCCTACGTACAATCAACTAAAACATAAAAATAAATAATATATACTAGATTGTGCACAATGATACCTTTTGTTGTCTATACTTTTCACGTATAGCATTTAAGGAGCAACCACTAGTGTTAAGCTGCAAATGTTCCAGTGCAAGTACCGTATTTTTCAGTTCGGACGCCTTGTACCTCGTATAGTGCTCCATAGTTGGATTCTGCCAGAAGCATGCAGAGGCTTTGTTCACATTTTTCTCGTGAGAAAAAGACATGAAAGCAAAATAAAATCTCAAAGTGAGAATAAAATGGTCAAACCCATGGGTGCTCTGATTGGTCAAGTGTCCATCTGGCAAGGAATACAGAAGAAGCAGCAACAAGGGAAGGTAGGAACTTGAGGAAGTTATAATCAATTAGAGTCAGCTCTGCCAAATAATTTGCCAAGAACTCCAATTCAACAGAAGGAACCTTATATCAGAACAATTAAAATCGTTATCAGATACATACTATATTCCTCGTAATTTATTGAAACAAGCATTAGGGAGTAAAGTTTCAATTTTAAGCACCTGGCAAGAAGCTTGTGCAGCATGAAGAAATCTCCTGAAATTCAATCAGCGGGATTGGAAACGTAAGTCATTTCAATACAAATTGGAAAGATTTTCTGGAGATTGTCAATGTTTTACCTCAGAAATGTTTTTGTTGTTGGAACAGATAACTGAAAATGCAACAAATTCAGAACCTGACTCTCCATTTTTAACACCTGCCATTGTGCTGCATTAGGAAACTTGCCTAACAGTGCACAAAATAAAACTTATGCAAGAAAATTGTGAAAACCTTGCCACTCTCACAAATATCAATCTGAAAGGAAAGCATTAACCTCAAACTCTGTCTTTTTGTAAACTGTTTCGTTAGGATAAAGTCTGGTTTACCCTTTTTCTGTATGTTATAATGAAGAGTAAACCATAGTTTGTGAATTATCCATGGAACTGCTCCAGGCTAATAAATAGGCCATACTGGTACTCGAAATGCAGCTAGGCTGCATATGGAACCACAAAAGCTTCTTTTCACTGGAAACCATGGGAAGAAGTTCAAATGGTACAACGCATGTGTTGAACTGATACAGTACCAAGGGTAGATCAAATCATGAACATAGTTTCCATGGCCCACTGTTTGATATCAGTTTCCCTTATGTGGATCAAGGCCACAAAAAGGAACGCCAAATGCACAACTTTGTGGGCTGTCAGCAGAAATGGAGAAATGGAGAGATGGAAAATGAAGAAAACATATGTAGGTCAACTATCCAGTATCTTCAAACCATACCTCTTCTCTCGTGTATGTATTATCTGTGATGAAGCAAAATTCTTCTACTCTTGGGGCACATATTTCTTCATACTTTCTGCAAATTTAACATAAAATAAAAAATATATGATATTTATAAGTATGTAAAACACAACTGTTAGAATAAGGATGTCAGACAAGTAACTTTAGTTGGCTTGGAGAAACAGTGTATATTGTACCTCTCAATTTGAAATCAAATATAGAACTTACGAGGCAATTAGCATGCAAGTAACTCCCAGAAGTTGGAGTCTCTGTTTCTCAATATGACTTTGTGATAGGAATCTATCAATGAGATGAACTGTTAGGTAAAGTGTGTCAGGAACCAATTTATATTCTTCCGACACCTGGAAAAGATGTCACATCAATCTCAATTCTATATATCACATACTACTAACTTATAAAGGTAGTAATAAGCATAAAAACATTCAGGCAACTAATAAAATCATAAGGGCATAGTATGCAACAAAATTTCATCACGTGAATTTGATCTCTGGACCTTCTTCTTCCTATGAACAGAAGCAGCTCTGAATTCATCATGTTAGAAACCATAAGTTGTATATGGTTTGCATTATGACGAACGAATAAGACTATCATCCTTTTGCTTTGATTTCTAAAACTGAACTAGCAGACAAGAAAATTAATGTGGTCATATTTTCCTGATTGTTGAGCCTTTTTAAGAAACATAAATCTAAGCTCTTAGAAAAGCTCAAGGATCGAACACTTGCAATCTTGTTTGCAATTACTGTACAACTTAAGAAATAAAGGTGGTCATAATATATTGGTGTACTTAACACATAATTATGTTCAAGGTTCCCTGGCTCATATAAAAATGGTAATTATTAAGTATAGAGAAGAAAGATAAGCTATGGGTCTCATATGTCAACTCTAGGCAACAAGATGCATGTTCTTGTTCTCTATACTTTGGGCAATTAACGTTAATATGCTCATTCAGGAGCACATAAGAAAACTATTTGCCCCATACAGTAAATATGGCTACACTAACCTCTACAAGCCAATCAATCAAAATCCCTCTCATGCTGGAATTGATGTCATGCTGCAGTTGTTCCATGTAATCTGTTGAAGGTCTTTGATCAAGCTGATGAAAAAAAAATGCTACAAATCAGTTGAGCTTTTAGGTTGCCAGTATAATCTATCCATCCTAGTCACTACACTGAAGCCAGATTTTGAGACAAACAGAAAGGGAACTGTCTAAGTAGCTATGTAACTTGCCTTATTTCAGAAGGAAAAAGAAAAATTATACCATGTCAACAGCAGGATAGCATTTCAGACATAGAATAAACACAAGTGTATTTGCAGCTTAAGATTCATGAGAACCAGTCGCTTGTCATTCAGAATCAGTCTTCCAAGTTACATGGTGGTAAGTGATCTCTACTAGTACTAGAGTAACTGTTTGAGTACAAACCTCTGTAACATGTACATTATGATAAATGTCAGGGGCATACAAGCTGCAGAGTTGAGTATCTCTTTTATTTGAATCAATGTCCACAATGCAGCTAATGTTTGAGTCATGCAGCACAGTGCTAGTCTTATGTTGTTCTGCATAAATTGCACCAAAGAAGCATATGAAGTAACGAAGCGACGATGTTCTAGATATAATCTTTGCAACTACCATCTAATTTAATGCTAATCCTATGCTATTCTATCACCATAAGACCATCAATTATGACAATAGACAAAAGAAATTCAAACTATTGAAACTTCTGGAAAAATCAGTCGTCGCATAGACATAGCAATTTTTGGGGTAGATTCTCATTTATGTTAAGGCAATGTTTGCACCAATTAAAAGTGCAATGCATACCATTACATTCCAAAGTACTGCTTTTGGAACTCAGTGCTGGACCTGCAACATCTTTTCTTGAAGGGTAAGAAATATCTTGTGCTTCCATCTTAATCTTAGACAATTTTTCCGCCAACTTTGCTCGATCATCGTCGTCAAGCGGTGGGACTTCCATACAGGTATCTGTTGCCATATCTTCATTCTTTTGGGAACACTTTCTAACCTGCTTGCCAGTCTATCAGATCATTTGACAAGTATCAAGATCAGCATTAGTTACCTTATCTAAAATGTACGGATGAGGACTAGATTACTATGATTACCTTAAGTTTAGCAGCATTGATCCGTTCCACAACTGTGTTGTCATGATAGATGTTGTTAGTGACGTCTTTGAGCAAAGCCCTTTTCTTATTTTGAAAAGCAGCAGTGACAGTCGGAGATGATTTGCTGGCATCTGATGCTGCTCGTTTAGGATGTGGCCTAGGACAAAAATGCTTCTGCTCCGGTCTAAAAGGAGGGAGTGCAGGTGATGCATTGAAAGCTTTAGCACGTGCCCGAGTGACTCGAGCAGGGAGCTCTGCGGCCTCTGAAGCATTTACATTCTCTTTATTCATATTTGCTCGTCGCGTAGAAGAGCAAGGGATGCTTTTTAAACTCAGATTTTGTTCATTGGAGCTGCAATTCAATCTCAGCTGCACATCACAAAGAAACGCATTGTAGATTTTCCAACAGCATTAAAAAAATAGTTCAAAATTTGAATTATGATTAGACCAAAATAGAGATCGCTTAGTGGTACGTCTCAGACAGAAAATACGGAGATGCAACAGGAGAACTAGAAGATAAAAACATGAGAGTGAACCTGCCCTTGTGGGGTGTGAAAGTGAAGAGCTGAGCTCGAGAAGCTTCCGTCAAATGATCTAAAGGTGTAGACTAGAGAAGAGCTCTCCCTAGAGAAATGGAGATAAATATACGGGGGCTGGGGGCAGCGCGGAGCGGGACGGACCATTGTTTGAACTTTACCCAAATCGTTCTGTTATTTCCACTCCCTCCCCAAGTTTTTGCTACTTCCACATTAGTTTCCTTACAAATGCCAGAAATAGACCATAACAATTTTACCTAGGTTCAATTCTTCCCAAATTTTACCTAAAAGGAAAAGATTGTATGAAAACATATTAAATTACATGCTTGGAAATGTATATTCATTTTTTTAATTGTTCTGATTTATTTATTTTGGAAACCAAAAGATGCTTGCTTTCCACTATTCTTATAACATGAATTGCCACGAAAACAAATTACAAAACCTCATGAAATATTTACTTAATACATTTATTGATACATTCAAGTCGTTTAAAATATAATATATAATAAACAATCAGGGATTTCATCTTTCATGGCTTGAAGTCCTTGTCAAGATTTACTTAAAAGCTAGATTCAGGCAATTAAACAAGATTACTAGGAAAACAACAAATTCCATATGTTACCTGATCATTCTTAGCGTAAAATAATGGCAAGTGTTACCACTAGATTTGAATTAATTAATTTCAAGTTGTCAATCATTCACGTTCACTTAAAACTTTAAAGTACCTATCAATTCTGTTTTGTCAATTTTAAATTAAGGGAAAAAGAAAAAGAAGAAAGTCTGGTTTGATCAATTAAAACTTGAAAGAAGTCCACGAGTTAGCGCACGCAATAACACGAAATGGGGTGGTTGCCCCACAAACTTTTTCCTTATCGGCTCCCAAGACCAAGAGGCGCCTAAAAAGTTCGGTGGCCCTATTTATAGAAAGGAACTTGGTTGGCTACCCTAGAATGTAGAATCTCCTTTCTAAATTTTACAACCTTTCGAAAATTTGGTCAACAAATCATATACACATATAAAATTGGAAGGATTTACTTTAGATATAAAAAGGAAGAATTCGTACTCTTTCTTGACATAGCAAAAGAAAAGCTTGCTTTTTTTTGTCAAGTAAAATTTGGTCTGAAGGAGTGGCCTGTGCTCTTTGTATTTGAAAACTAAGAAGGTCCACGCATCTACTTTCTTTTTTAACACTTCATGGGAATTTGAATCCACCCAAGGATTGGATTTTAAGATTTTTCTCCTTTTGATTTCGTATCCATCCTTTTGGGTCATTGGGGTATATGGTATTAAAGTTGGAGGCCAGATCTATAACAAATTTTGAACATCAAGTGAGGTACTTGTCAATCCTTTAATGGTCTTGCTGGGATATTAGTAACCGTGGTGGTCCAATAATGTCATCTAACCCCCACGGTACTCCGCCCTCCTCTAAACCAACTTTTATGCCCATAATTAACTCCAATCTACTAGATTTGGTAAATTAAGTTCAACAAAATTCGAATTCAACATGGTACGTTCAGATGAACTAGAATTCGATGAAAAAGAAATGTTATTTTAATATTTAAATTTAATATCATTTTTAAAAAGTGAAATTAAAATAATATCTTTTTCAGATAGTAATATCTTAAAAAATTCGAGTCCATCGAGTCATCGGTGAATTCTGTCTGTTAATAACTCTATGTCTTAAAGAACACGTGCACGTCCCTTCAAATAGTTATTGTAACTGGTTTGCTAATAAAGTCGTAGTGAAAAGAAAAGCCTTCAAATATATAAATTTTTTTTAATATGATAAGGTCAACTGCACTTCTATGTCATTATTTTATTTAATATTAAGTATCACATTCTATTTCTATTGTTATGAAAGAGTTAGAGTTTGTATATTAAAATGAATAAAATTCCTTGATTAATTATTTAAAATTTCAAATTAGTTAATCTAATCAAATAACAAATTAGTCAATTATGTACTCTTCAAATTTAGGTTGTTGGTTTATTCTTTCTTCCTAAATTCTTATAATCATGTATATATAATATGTATAAACTCTATAATTCTATATAATATGTATTTATCAATACAAGATAAATCAATTCATATTTCAAATAATAATTAATAGAGTTAATTCTTAATTATGGTCAATTAAAAATAACCGTAGTCCAATTCATTCATAACCACCAAATAATCCTAAGAAATGTGCGTTGGATTCAATTAAGTCATAGCATTAAAGACTATCGAGATCAATAAAACAAAATAACATATATAGAGCCCATGGAGTTGTATTCAATTCAGTAAAATTTTCTTCCTATGATATTTATGCAGTTATTCACAAAACCCTAGTTGCTTCAAAGAGTGGAGAGACTGTGGATTTAATTTCTGACCTAGTAATAGACTGAATACAGTAGGCTTTAATCAGAGCAATTATAAAGATGAACATAGAAAAATAAATGGCACTCAATATATAAATTGAATAATGAAACCAAATTGCAAAATTTACTGCATCTCAGGTTTCGATTTCCTTTAATTAGCTACACATATCCTAGATGAGAAAAAAGATGAATAAAAAGTAAATATGACTCTTCAAAACCTTAATATGAGAGTTTATCTAAAAATTAGGAGCTTTGGCTCTTTAAATAGGAAATTCTGTGATACGACACTGTTTGGACCATGGTTGTAGACCATATTATAGGTCTCTCTACTTACTTCTACATGGTCTCTGGCATGTTCGTGTGCCTAGACCGTGGATCTCATTGCTTCTAGGATTAGTTCAAGGTCTCCAGTAACCCCATGCCTACAAATCCTGGATTTCATTGTTTCTTTTAGAATTATCACATGATCTTTAGTACGGTGGTGGTTTAAGTTACGTTGCTTTACTAAAATTCTTCAACATTACAGTCTTTAACAGCTTGGGTTGTGTTGCTTCTTGCGCTTGATGTGTATTATATATGGGCTAGCACACAGGTACAGGAAAACCATATTCAACGAAGACTTGTGATTCTCTTCAAAAATTTTCTTCCAATTCTCTTCAGTTCTTGGCATTTCTTATCCTAAACATGATGCCCATTTTTTTCTAAAGTGTTGAAACTTTCAAGAACTATTCAAATAACTTTATTTTACACTTAACACCTCCAATTACATCCTCAACTAAAATATAAACCTAATGACTTTGTTCGGGCATAAAATAGTTACAAATAACTAAATATAAAGAGGAAAAAATGTCATATCCCATTCCTATCAAATTCTTCTACGCTGAGCTTTTACTTATCCTTGTGCAAATAAATTCTCTAGGTTAAACAATAATAAAAAATTCACCTCTAATTCATTTATCATGATATCAGAAAAGCATATACACTATAAGATATATAAATTCAATTAAGACAAGTAACATGATGCCTTATGGTTGAGGTTCACATGAAATTATGAAAAAAATTTAACATAACAATTTCATTCAAAAGTGAGCACAAAAAATTTGCCAAACTTTTCTCACAGGTTTCACTCTAGTCAAAATATTTTATGGTTAAACATTTCACTCAGATTCTTCTTATACAGATGCGTTATCATATGCTTATTAGTACACCAAATCTCCACTACTTAGATTATATGCACTATGAATCAAGGTGTCTTTATTTCTAATTTGTAATAGGGTTAATATTTGATAAATGCTAAATAGACTATATTTCTAATCAATATTTAATGCATTTTAATTGTTTATTTGAGAGTTTCTTATTGATTATGGTACTTATTTTATTGCTATTGTGTTTTCAGGTCTTATTAGCCTTTACGGATAAAAAGGAGAAGAATTAGGACAAATTTGGAATAAAAATGGAAGAATTAAAGTTATTTTAGCAGTTGCTTGGCTAAGTCCATATGATCGTGTGGATGCCAATATAAGTTTACACGATCGTGTGGCTGTCTGTGTATCTCTCCAGGACCATATTTCTTTGTAATTTTTATTGAGGGACACAATCAAGCACAAGATCATATGAGTGGCCGTGTCTACTCTAGAAATCCTAAATTTGAGCTATAAATGGATAAAATGTAGAGAAATGAGGAAAGTAAAAAGGAGTTTGTGTGAGGCTTAGGAAAACACAAATTGACGGCCTAGAGTGATAGAGAAAATGAAGAACAAGTAAAGAAACATATATTGGGAGGATTTTCATCAATCTAAAGTGGATTTCATAAAGATTAAAAGGGATTTCATCATGGTTTTTTTAGTTTTATGTTTTTCCTGTAGTCTTGAAGATATGAATATGCGCTAAACTTTTGTTGGTACTTGGATTAGATGAACCTTATGATAGAATTTGTAGTGATTTTATTTTAACTTAATTCTTTCTTTAGTTTCATTAAGATTCAATTATGTGTTTTTAATTATTATTGAATTAATATTGCTAGCGTAATATTTCATGTATAATTTCACACTATTGAGATTAAGAAATTTTTTATATGAATAAATCTACTATAATTAAAAAGATATGCATGTAAACCTAGAGATATGCTGATATAAATCCTATAAATAAGGGTCAAACTTAATAGTAAAATTTATGATAATCTCAGTTAATCAATCGAGAATTAGGTGTTCATAGTCTTGGGTAAGAAATTAACATATGATAAGAATTTTCATGGTCCAATAAGCTATTGATTAAGTTGAGTAGTGAAATCATGATTAGATAAGAAATCTTAGAGGAATTCAAAGTCTAGGTACCACTAGTTTCCTTAATTGTATCTTAGTTTAATCTTTGTTTTAGTTAGTTTGTGTTGATCTATGTTAGTTTATTGTTTTAATTTTGCTTTTTATTTATCTTAAACACCATAATTTGTTAGGCTAGATAATAAAAAAATGGTAAATACTAGTAATTCTATTCATCGTGAGATCAACCTGTACTTGCCAGTACTAACTACAGCTACACCGTGCACTTGTAATGTAGAACATAAAATTAAACATTAAGGTTTTGGCACCATTTTTGGGGACTAGAATATTAGAAAATTCTTATTTTTATTTATCTAGTCTTCTTTCTTTTTAGGTAGTTTTTATTTCTTTTCCTTTATATTTATTTATTTCTTTTTTCCTTATAACTTTATTTGTTAATCTATTTTTATTAATCTAGTATTTTTTCTTTTTCGGTGGTTTTTATTTCTTTTCTTTTATATTTATTTCTTTATTTATTCCTTATAACTTTCTTTGTTAATTTTTGTGTTTGTGTCATATTTCTAGGATTTGGGTAGTCATCATTATAGCCACTAAATAAAATAGAAGAATGGAGAGGATAATATTCTCAGGGGATTATGGTATGGCATCATTTATGGCAACATTAGAAGCTTATAATGAGAGGCGCGATGATATGTATTTGGAAGCTCATTAGATATTTATAGCGCGTTGTGACATTTGTGGGGGTGATAACCTTAATCATGAATGTCAGACATTAAATATATATGGGAGCATTCGAATTATATAGAAAACCGACCTCAAGACACCATATTTGAAAATACTTATAATCCAATGTGGAGCAATTATCACAAATATGCATGGAATGATTATACTTCATCTGAATATTTAGAACAATAGCAATAAAAAGAAGAGGAATGTATTAGAGATGTCCTCATAAAAGGCATTGCTTTATAAGAGGTTGCCATCTGTAGACTCTAAGAGTTCGTGACTCTAAGAGTTCGTTTCTTTATCTAAATACACCAGACAAAACTTGAGGGATCATGTGAGTGCATTAATTTTCTAAAGTGGAGAAGAGCCAGAGGTTGAATACATAACGGAAGCTACATTTCATTAAGAGAAGTAAGAAAATCAATAGAGAAGATAGAGGTTGAAGAAAAGGAGGAAGCTTTTGTTCAAAGACCCAAGGAAAAATAGAAGGAAGAAGAGAAACAGGAAGATGAAGAGGAGGAGCTAAATAACGATACTATCAAGGAATTATCAATAGTCATCTTAAGTATAAAGGGCTCCTTCTCCCTACAAAACAAACCATCAAAGTTAATTAAAGATCTATAGGGTTTTGTTATTCCTTGTTATATTGACAGTTTGTTACTAAAAAGGATATGAATGGATCTTATTAATTTGATACCTTATGCCTTATTATCTTATAGGATGTGGTCTATTTGCAGGTTACTAAACTTTTACGCTAAAAAATGGGTGAAAGTAAGTTGTTAATTATAGATCTAGTTTGAAAAAGGGCTTGCTAAGAATTCTAGCTAGAAGACTCTTAAATAAGTGTTAGTTGGGAGGTAACACAATAATTATGTTTTTCTTTTGATTAAGAAGTTTATAGGATTCTCATTATTATTTTAGTTATTTTCATAGTTTTAAGTTGACGATCTTAATTTTGTTACTTGAGTTTTGATGGAGTTCTATAGGTTATGAAGACGATAGCAATCCTTGTTTTAGAGTAGAAAAGATTTCACTAATAATGGATGGATGCTGATGATGTTGGACAAGACTGAAATTTTTTTTATTAGGAGAGTACCAGTTATCTGCACCCCTCCATTATTGATATTTTTCATTGTTCTTGTATGTTTTGTACATTGCGAACAATGTACATCTCAAGTGTGAGGGAAGGATTTAGTAGTCAAGCTTGTCAATTATGCTATAATTAACTTATTAAATAATAATTCTAAATTTTTTAAGAGAGCGATGATTAAGATGATTCATTATAAGTTTAGTTACGACTGTGATTTGATTTGTTTAGGAAAATGGTTACGAGTTTTGATGATTAAGTTGATTTCAATTTAATTAATTTATTTTGATAATGGATGCTTGATTTGTATTATGATATTTTATGTATAATTTGTACATGTATTGAGTTAAATGTGAATTCTTTTCAAGCATTTTTATCACCTTGTATATAAAAAAGAAAAGAAAAATAGTAATATGTGAATAAATGAACATATATAATTTCACTATGCTAGCTTCGTACCATAAAAGTTCAACGTTAAAGAGTAGTGCTAGTAGCCATTTGAGATAGTGAACTAGTTGAGTAATCAAGAATATTTTTAATAAGATATTTACTCTCACGTTAAAAACGTAGATGACTTTTCAAACAAGCTTTTAAATGATCTTAAAATGTTTAAATTTAGTGATTTGTTTTTAATAAAGGGTATGAAAGTGTTCAAAGGTTTTAGCATTTTTCTTATGTATGTTCACTTCATGTATTAAGTGGAGTGGTGAGAATTGAGTTGAAATTTGAAGAATTATAAATTGAATTGGATTGATTTATAATTTGATGTAAGTAACTAAATGCTTAAAATTTCAATGAATTTTGTAATTGAGTGAATAATGGAGAATCTTGATGGATATACTTTTTGTTTCATGCCTTTGCAGAGTTGTTTCTTATTAAGTAGAGAGTAATAAAATTGATTTGCTTGAGGACATGTAAATCCTTAAGTGTGGGGGAATTTGATAATCCCATATTTAGTGCATTTTGCTTGTTTATTTGAGTGTTTCTTATTATTTATGATACTTATTTTATTTTTATTGTGTTTTTAGGTCTTATTAGCCTTCACGAATAAAAATTAGGGAGAAATTGGGATAGAAAGTTGAATATTTTTTTACATCGTTAGCTCAAATTAATGAAATAGTCATTTTACTCCCTATAAGTTGGTTGTAGTAACTCAACTTTCTCAATGTCATATAATTGCAATCCTTCATAATAATGCCTAAGGTAGTGAATATTTACCTTGAACACCTTGTTTGTCTTTAAGTTTGTATTTTCACTACAACACAAGGAAAGAAAATTAATCACAATAAAAGATCCAACTTAATGAGAATGTAATTTACGTGGAGAAAATTTTAGTCGTGAATAAAAAAATTTATATCCTACAACAAAATAATTTCTTAAAATCATCTTGTCATAGAAGACTTCTTTTTAACTCCACAATTTTTGTAATTGTAATTTCCTTTTAAATCGACCTCATTTAGATTCATATTGCATTGCTATGTGCTCTACTTTTTGATAGATGCATAGTTGACTATATTCATACACCCATATTTGTGCATTTTGCTTGATATTTTGTAAATTTATTATATATTTGGTACTTAATTCGCTTCATGTGCATTTATAGGTAATAATTGCCTTTATAGACCAAAAAGAGAAGAATTTATATAAAAACACGACATAGAATGAAGTTTTGAAGCAAATTAAAGATACACAACTGCGTATATGTTTGTATAAGTCTTATAGCTTGTGCAAAATCATGAATTCCGAAGATTTTGGAATATACATGGTCTAGCATATACTTGTGTATCAAATCATGTATCTCCCAAAAACCCTAAAATTTATTATAAAAAGATGTGAGTATAGGGAAATTAGAAAAGGAGACTTTTAGAGTTAATTTTAGACATAAAAAGCTTACAGAAGGGATGATATTGATTCGGGAACATAGACAACATGAAGAAATCATCAAAGATTCAATTGATTATAACATCAAACCTCAAACTTGTAAGAACATTCAATTAGAATTAGAATTATGATTTTTCTTTTTATTAATTTTTATTCCTTTTATCTTTGATTTTGTTTTCTATTATCTGTAACTAATCGTATTTAGTGTCTAGGTGTGATGGAATAACAATATGCCTTGATTCTTTTATTTAATGCAATTTTTTGATTGATCTATTTGATTTAATTATGTGTTTTATATATGTTCCAATAGATTAGGAATATTAGTACATAATCTGATCTCATAACATAGGAAATCCTTTATATGAATAGATTTACCATAATTAAAAGGACTTCATTGTAAACCTAGAGACAAGTCAATATAAATCCTCTAGATTAGGTTCAAACCTAATAGTGGAATTCATAAATCGATAATGTAATCATATGAACTTTAACTAGAAAGATTATAGTTATAATCGTATAGATTAGTTGCTAGTACTCGAGAGAGAGTGATCAACATAAGATAGGCATTTCCATGGTCTAATAGTCAATAAAATAATTGCATGATCAAATGTTAACTATTTAATGATTTTTAGGGGATTCATCACCTAGATACTAATCTTTGATATTGAGTTTTCTAAGCATTTTCCTTTGTTTCTATGTTCATTATTGTTTCCTATTTCATTTTGTTTATTTAAGTTTTAATTTTAATTAAAAAGCAACCTTCAATTCGTAGTCTAGATAATAGAAGAAAGGTAATTACTAGTAATCACTATCTTCGTGTACTTGTCTATGCTTGCTACAGCTAGACTGTGCACTTGTAGTTAATATAAATATTGACAAACTAAAATTATTCAATCAAGTTTTTGGTGCCATTTCTAGGATAGTGATATTAGGAAAACCTTAATTTTATTACTCTAGTCATTTTTATTTGATTTTATCCTCTTTTATTATTGTTTCTATTTTACATTATTTTATTTGTTAAATTTATTTAGTGTTATTTCTTTTCTCATATTTGGATTCTTGGTAAGTTTATAACCTGGAGCACTTCTTAAAGCTTAACATATGCAGATCTAGAGATTGAAAAAATGACATATAGTAATTTTCGAAGAGCATAACTATCAGAGTTTGAGTTAGATCATCGAATAAAAGACTTGGGAACTTAGGTAGATATAGAAGAATCACATAACACGGATGACAAACTGAGAACCATGTTGGTGCAGAGTTTAGCATCGTGAGACTGACTATCTAAGCTAACAACTTCAAGATACAATTGAGCATCATCCAAATTGTGTAAGAGTCAGTTTAATTTGATGGACTTAGAGACGAGGATCCTAATGTTCATATCTTTAACTTTTTGGAGATTTGCAATACTTTTAAGATTAATAGAGCTAATGACAATGCCATCAGACTATGACTATTCCCATTCTCCTAAAGAGAGAAGGTCAAGAAATTGTTAAACTCTATGTCACGCTCTTCGTTGACTTCCTAGGTACAAGTGGAAAAGAACCCACTGGCAAAGACTATGAAACTGAGGACTGACATCTCCTCATACTCCTAAGCTAAAGGTTAATCTTTATACCATACATGAGAGAGATTCAATGAGATACTTAGATGATGCCCACACTATAAACTACGACTGTGGATGTAGATCCGGACATTCTATAATGGGCTGAGTCAAAGCATAAAGCAATCTATAGATGTGGCAACTGGAGGGATGCTTAATAATAAGACACTAAATGCAACCCACGATCTAATAGAGGATATGGCTATAAACAACTATAAGTGGTGCTCATCTATAACGCGAATTAGTAGGCTAGTAGGAGTGTACGAAGTAGACGTAGTGGCATAGTTGGCGAGCAAAGTGGAGGCCTTGAGCAGGAAGATAAACAGACTTATAATTGCTCCATAAGGTATAATGATGTAGTGCAAGATGTGCAAGCTAGAGCATCAAGGACAATACGTCAATCATTTCAGCCCAAACATGTGGATTATTTGTGAAATGATCCTAGACCCTAAAATAACTCATATAGTAACACCTACAATCCTAGTTAGAAGAATCACCTCAACTTTTTATGAGGAAATTAGGGGAAACTAAGAAATAACCCTCCACTTAGATTCTAGCAGCAAACATCGCAGGCCAGGAAGCTTAGTATGAATGAGATGATGATGGAATTCATTTAGGAATCAAGGGCAAAACATGAGAGGCAACAAACTTCCATACATAACTTGGAGGTTCAACTCAACCAAATGAAAACGATATTAACTAAGTGCCTGTTTGGTTCAGCTTTTGGAGAGTGAATAAGCACTTTTTTTCACCGCAAAAGCTGTTTTTAAAAAAACTGAGTGTTTGGCTGTA
>JANSVA010000008.1:20645786-20662834 GCA_025504915.1 Erythroxylum reticulatum | reverse complement strand
TTTTAGAAAAGCTCTACTAACAAAAGCTCTTCTGCCAAAAGCTCTACTAATATAAGCCCATCCAAACAGGCTCTAAAAGGCAAAAGGGGAATACACTGAGTACCACTAAACTAAATCCTAATGAGCATATGAAGGCAGTCACACTTAGAAATGGGAATGAATTACAAGCAGGCAACTGAACTTGAAGTGAAGAGTAGGATCACGAGAAGAGTCAAAAGAAGACCGAAGATATAGAGCATCCTGTAAAAGTTAAAGAATTATAACCCACCATACCATATCTGACAAAGTTGAAGAAGGATCACATGGACAAGAAATTTGGTAAATTTCTTAAGCTATTTAAATAACTTCATATTAAGTTACCACTTATTAAAACTTTAGCACAGATGTCCAAGGACACAAAATTTTTAAAGGAGCTACTATCTAACAAGAAGAATTTGTAAGAATTGGCTATAGTGTGACTAAGCAAGGAATGTTCAGTGATCCTACAAAACAAGTTACCAGAGAAGCTTAAAGATTCAGGGAGTTTTAATATCCCTTGTGTTATTGATAATTTTCAGTAAAGAAACCTTTAGCTGATTTGGGGCTTAGCATTAACTTAGTGCCATATAAAGTATTTATGAAACTAGGATTAGGGGAACCTATACCTACTATGATGAGCATTCAATTAGTTGATAGATTTATTAAATATCTTAAGGGTATCATTGAGGATGTATTGGTAAAGATTGCTAAGTTCATCTTCCATATTGAATTCATTATATTGGATATGGATGAAGATATAGAAGTGCCTTTAATGTTAGGACGTCCCTTCCTAACTACAACTAAAGTCATTATTGATGTTAGTGATGATAAACTAGTTCTCAGGGTGGGAGAAGAAAAGGTCATCTTTAAGATCTCTGATGTTAGGAAACATGCCCTTGAGTGCAATTATTCTTGTTATTTTATTAATACTAATGACTTTGTAACTTCAGAAATTATAAAAGAATTTGAGATATGTAGGATTTGTCTTTTACTCAAAATGAGGATGACAATGAGGCTAATCATCTTTTTATGAGAAAAAAGAGATCTAGAAAATAAATAGAAATACAGAGACAAGGTTAAACCCCTTTATTAAAGAGCCACCAAAGTTGGAGTTGAAGACACTACCTGATCATCTAGAATATGCATATCACATCAATCTAGAAGTTGATCAAAAAAAGAAGCTATTGAATATGCTGAAGGAATATAAAAGGGTCATTACATGGAAGATCTCTCAGATTATAGGGATCAACCCTTCTTTTTACACACAAAATTTTAATAGAGAGGGGTTTAAACCTACAGTATAACCTCAAAGAAGGCTAAATCTGAACATGAAGTAAGTGGTAAAATTGAGGTAATTAAACTCCTAGATGTTAGAGTGATTACCGTATTTCTAATAGTCTTTGGTAAGTCCTGTGCCGACTGTGACAAAGAAAGGAGGAATGATGGTAATCTCTAATGACAAGAATGAGTTGATTTCTATGAGAATTATCATTGGATGGAGAGTATGCATCGACTACAGGATTTTCAATGATGCAACTAGAAAGGATTAATTCCTTTTACCTTTCACAGATCAAATGTTGGAACGACTAGCAAGACATATGCACTACTACTTCCTGGATGGACTTTTGGGCTACCTTCAAATCCCCATTGCTCCAGAAGATCAAGAAAAAGTAACATTCACGTGTCCCTATGGTACATTCACTTACAAAATGATGCCTCTTGGGTTGTGTAATGAACCTACTATATTTTAGAGGTACATGATGGTCATCTTTGATAATCTAATTGAGGACAAAATAGAGGTATTTATGGATGATTTTTCTATTTTTAATGATTTGTTCAATTTATGCTTCCATAATTTAGAAAAAGTGTTAAAAAGATGTGAGAAGACGAATCTGATATTGAATTAGGAAAAATGTTAATTTATGGTACAATAAGGTGTAGTTCTAGGCCATAAAATTTCTCACAAGGGGGTTGAGGTAGATAAGGTCAAAATTGGCTTTATAGAGAAACTAACACCGCCATTTTGGGTTAAGGCTATAAGAAGTTTCTTTGGTTATGCATGCTTTTACAAAAGATTTGCTAAAGACTTTTCTAAAATTGCTAAGCCTTTAACCAAGTTAGTAGAGAAGGCCATACCTTTTACTAAAGAATGTTTAGATGATTATGACATTATGAAAGAAAAGTTGACTAAGGCCCTAATTATGGTTGCACCAGATTAGAATTTACCGTTTGAACTAATATGTGATGTAAGTGATTTTGCAGTAGGTATAATACTTGGACAGTGGGAGGACAAACACTTTCAACCAATTTACTACACTAGCAAGACCTTGACGGATGCTTAGTAGAATTACACTACAACAAAAAAGGAGTTACTAACAATGGTTTTTGCGTTAGATAAATTTAGATCTTATCTAGTTTTATCTAAAGTTTTTGTTTATAATAACCATTTTGCATTGAAATACTTGCTTAATCAATCGAATGCTAAATCTTATTAAATTAGATGGATTTTGTAGTTGCAGGAATTTGATTTAAAGATTAAAGATAAGAAAGGGATTAAAAACCTAGCAGCAAATCATTTATATCTCCTTGAAAATCCAAATTTGGAAGAATTAAACGAATAAGGAATTGAAGATGTCGTCCTAAAGGATCGCCTCTATAACTTAAAGAAGGTAACTGAGTAAACCCCTTGGTTTGTAGATATTACAAATTATTTGGTAGCTAAGATCTTACTGGATGGTCAGTCTTATCAAAAAAAGAAGAAATTCTTTATTGATTTGAGAGGTTATTTTTTGGAAGATCCATATTTGCTTCCTATTTGTGCAAACCAAATAGTGAGGAGATGTGTACCTCACTTTTAGAAGATCCTTTATTATTGTTAGGCTAGACCTACCCAAAGGCACTATGGCGCAAATACGATGGCTCAGAAGATCTTGGAGTTAGGTTTTTATTGGTAGTCAATTTTTAAAGATGCCCAAAGGTATGTAGCTTTATATGATAGATGCTAAAGATCAAATAATGTCTCTTGTTAAGATAAACTGCCCCAAAATTTCATTCTTGTTTGTAAAATATTTAATATTTGAGGGATAGATTCCACGGGTCCGTTCCCAAGTTTGTTGGTAATAGATATATCCTAGTAGTTGTTTATTACATTTTTAAATGAGTGGAAGCAAGCTTTATCTATAAATGATGCTATGGTTGTCATAAAATTCCTTATAAGTTTATTTTCCCATTTTGGCACACTTAGGGCAATTATTAGTAATAGGGTATGTATTTTTGTAATGCTTAATTTGAGAAAGTGCTTAAGAAGTATGGCATAACTTATTAAATTGTCACCCTATATCACTCTCAAACTAGTGGCTAAGTGGAGGCATTTAATATGGTTTTAAAATGAATTTTTGAGAAGAATGTAGAGAATTAGAGGAAAGATTGGTCAATTAAGTTAGACGATGCTCTATAGGCTCATAGGACAACATACAAGACATCGATTGACACTACATGCTATAGGTTGGCTTGTAGAAAAGCATGTCATCTGCCTATTGAATTGGAACATAAAGCATATTGGGCTATTAAAATTTTGAATTTTGATCTTCAACGTGTAGGTGAAAAGAGAAACTTCCAAATTAGTGAAATGGATGAATGAAGATTGATGGCTTATGAAAATTCCAAAATCTACAAGGAAAGAGCCACGACTAAATGATTAAGCAATCATGACAGTTTAAGGAGGGAGATAAAGTTCTCTTGTACAACTCCTACCTAAGATTTTTTCCTAGTAAGCTTAAATCAAGATGGCATAGACCATTCATTGTCAAGAAAGTATTTCTATATGGTGTAATCGAGGTAAGTCATCCGCAGAAGGTAGTTTTTAAAGTTAATGGACATCGAGTGAAGTTATATCTTGAAGGTGAGCTTGATAATAATATTGAAGATATTAATTTAACCAACCTATCTTGAGTATAAAAAGTATGTTGAGCTACAAATGTTAACCAAGCATTACTTAGGAGGCAACCCAAGAATTAGGATTTACTTTTATTATGTTATTTTCATATTTTATACCTTTTCTTAATTTCATTTTTAATTTTTATTATTTTATCTCTTTTTCATTTATGCTTTTCAAGGATGTTAGTCTAATATTGGATGGATCATAATTAAAAAAATGTCTTACTTAAAAAAGGAACAACTCCTTCTCATTTTTTCTATATGACTATATTGTATTTGAGGACAATGTACAACTTTAAGTGTGGGGAAGCGGTTAATGATTTTTTTGATTTTCTTAAGCCTATTATAATCTCAATTATTAAATTTTATGAACTGATATCTTGACTTAGTTGAAATCTATCCATTAATACTTTACTTTTTTTATCGAATATTGATTTTAATTAGCATGCAAAAAGATGATAATTAGAATAAATAATTATACTTTTAACAATCATTGAAATAACCAAGATAAATAAATTGCATACTATTTACATATATAATCCGACCTTTTTTGTGATCTTTTGAGCCTAAAAGAAAACTTTAAAACTCTTTTATTTCTTTTATGTTTGTTATCAAGTATAGTTGAATGGTTATAGAACTTGCTTATATTATACATATTGAGATCACATTTGTTAAATTTGAAGCATTAAAATGATAAAGGCATTGAGATTCAATAGTTACTTAAGCATATTTCTTTGATAATTGCCTTACTTTAATTTATCCCTTAGGAATAATCAAGTTGAGCCTTAGCCTTTTTCATTGCTTATAATCCCAATTGTTAACCTTTATCTTATTTTTCTTTGAAGCCTTTTTATTGTTTTAAATCCTGAAGATTATTTACATTACCTAAATGTTTGAAACTTGAAATTTTGAAAGGAACAATATTTCTTTAATAATGGTACATGATGAATGCTCAAAATTGTTTAAAAAAAGAGCATAGAAAAGAAGAAAAATATGTAGTAACATTGGTTTTATAATAAAAGGATTTGTGTATAGTGTGAATAAATTTCATGTAATGTTCTCTTTAGTAAATATCCTTCCAATCAACCCTTTTTTATCACGACCCATTACCACATCGAGCACATGACAATCACTGCATACCTAGGCTAAGGGCACTCACGATATCTTTAATCCGACTATACAAGGTTGACAAATACCTTTTTGAAAATATTTGGGCAGCACAACGACTGCATTTTAAAAACAATGTTGCACTCCAAGTGTAAAGATTTATTCAAAACAACGTTGTTTATTAAATACACAAGTATACTAACATCCATTTGAGATTTAATTCTACTATGCATTACCTAGGTTCAAAATTCACATACAATTCATCATGTATGATGTCCTAATCCTATTTGAGAGATATGGTTTCCCTAACTCACCTTAAAAGAAGGTGTACACTCCCTTAACTTTAACAATCCTCGGTACGAGTTCCTTGATTCATAGCTCCTAGGCTTTTATACATAAAAAAATATGCAATGTATTTACTACTCAAACATATATCTCATATTTATACATTATCACATAAGTGTATAAAACACAATATCACCATCTTTAAGTTATAAGATTCAACCATTACTCATCAATTTGAGCAAAATTCAAGTTTACTATAAGTAAACATGAAAACTACTTTCCAATGTATATCGTTATAAATCCTTAAATCCTAAGCGAAGTTCACTTAGATATTTTATCAAACACCTAATGTGCATGACTTTCAAGTCATATTTTCAAGACTTTATCATAGCAATTCATGCTCCTATCTTGTTATACAACAAACACTTCCAATCAACAACACATTTCACCACTCCTTTCAATCCAGTTCTCTTCATTTAAGTCATATTCATTATAATTATACAACTTATTACATTAATCCATTCCTTCTCCCATCATTTCGACCTAGCCTTATCCAACATACTTTTTCTTCATTTTTCATCATAAATTCACATTATACATGTACAACTAACACCATAGAATTCTTTTAAATCATCAATTTCAAAAGTTATTCAAAAATTCACAAACTTTCACCAATGAGAGGGCATTTCGGTTTTGACTTAAAGGGACTTATCCATGACTCATTTCATTCATTTAAAACATGTTTCATGTATATCCAAGCATGGAAAACAACATATCTTAACACCAAACTCAAAATCATAATACAGAGAAAGATGAGACAAAATTTACCTAAACCTTCCTTTGATGACATCTTAAAATCCTTTGAGAATTTCTCAAATATAATGATATATTTGAGTTCCTTGATCCCAAATTAGCTTATAAAATCTTGATTTGGTTGGAGAATAAAAAAAAGGGTGGGATTTAGTAATAGTCGCAAATGGGTTCTTCGCCTCCTCTCTTCTCCTTTCTTTTAATTAAAACAAAATGTTTCAAGTCTTTAGTAATGGTTTGCACGGACATACATGAATAAGGGTCTAGAATATTGACTCTTCTTTGACCAAAACATGGTGAAATTACCTTTTTGCCCTTAGGTTATGTGAAATTACCATTTTACCCTTAAAATTTTTCCTAAATTTGCAATTAAGCCTAAAATATAGGAATCTCCAAAAATTTTATTTTTATTTTGGTCCCTGAAAATTTGAAAATAATAATGAATCCCCTTAAATTTATAAAATTACATATTGATTTTCCAAGAATTGAAAAATTACATTTACGTCCTTTGACTTTTAACAATTGGCAAATAAACCCTTATGTACATCAACTTTTCCAATTAAGTTTTCTAAATGTCCAATAGGTCTATAAATCATGTCTAATCACCTTTAAGGCATTAGAACATATTTAACTTAACCACCATGGTCATATCCATCCAATGGACTTGGTTTTACACATTTAGAAGCTTATATGTCAGAAATCTGTAAGATTTCGCTTACCGATGAACTCTAAGTTCATATAAAGGCATATAACATTATAAATCACTAATATATATATACCCAAAAGGATTTTAAATACATCTTTGAACTCATATACAGCCATGTATATATCAATATACCGTAGCATCTCCAAGTACAGAACAATATAAAAGGACTTAGAGAGTCCAACATTACATTTTTATTATACCAATCATACCATATCTAAGCCTCATTATAAACCCCATAAAGACTTTTTGATTTTTATTTCTAGTTTACATGTAAGTGGTGGAGATGTGATAATAATGCAAGCCTATGGTAATGGTTATAATATGCATTGATTTGTGAGTATGATACTTTGCACCCTAAACACGTGAGTGTGGTAGTGCATCGTAAAACTACATAAAATAACTAAACTTAAAACTATAGTTAGTGATGAGTCTAGGTCGATCCCAAAGAGTGTATATAAAGTTTTGCAATGAAATAAATTAGTGTTTAGGTTAAGGAGGTTTGGTTTGGCTTCGAATAACAAAATAAAATAAAATAAAATAAACAAAAATAAATTAAAGAAAATAGTTAAAAATGATGAATGTCATGAATGCATTTAGGATCCGATTCTCGGTTCAATCTTAGCTTACACACAATTAAACATACTTCATTGTCATATTGTTTTTAATCTTCTCTTAGAACTATTGATCATGAATTAACAACAAGCTCTGTCAACAAGCTTTGAAAGCAACATTTTCGGCAAAATTTGGAAAAGTGAAGTATAAAGGCCTTTGAGTCAAATCCAGAGTAGCCAATAAATTTACATGTAGTTAAAAAAGAATTAGTTGCTAATAAATTTACATGTAGTTAAAAAAGAATTAGTTGCTATCCCCTCTTTGAGCCAATTGATTTTATATTTTTACCTAATGAATGAGCTTAATTATTCTTTATTAAAGCTTAAACTTGATTGCAATTTTTTAAAGAAAATTAGTTTGTCTTAGATATGCCATAAATTAGCTTTTAGGAAATTACATTCCATTTTATGAAGAGAAATTTAACATATATAGTAGACTAAATCTTCTTCAATTTGTACTTACTAATCTACTTATGATTGCTTAGGCTATTACCCTTTTAATAAAGAATCTCATAAGAGATATTTCCCAATTTGAGGCTCTTGCTTTTAGGATTTTCTCTAGTAAAGGCATTAAAAGTTTTCCATCTTTATATGCTAGTGGAAACTTTAGGAGAAGGTCATTAGATGCATCAACTATAACTAGTGACCAAAGTTTTAGGAGAATAACCTTTGAGTAGGAGCACATAGTAAGAGAGGAATAAGATGAGTACAAGGGATGGAAATTAAGCTTTAGCTTTAAGCTACATAGGTTTCTACCTAGAAGAGGCATGAAGAGGGCTTAGATAGCTTGTGAAAAGTTAGAATGAGGCAGTAAAAGAAGTTATATATCTATTAAAGGCCATTAGAGGACCTTTGATAAAGATTATAGCAAAGAGGCTAAAGAAAACTCTTGAAGACTAAATGGTGGACCTTTATGTAAGGAGTGGAGTTTTACTTCTTTAAGAAGATGAAATGAAGTTTGTAGTGTTGATTGTGGTGAAATAGCAAGCTTTGGAAATAGGGTTACAAAACTTAACTAGCGTTGAACTTAAAAGTAGACTAGCATCAATCTTTTGCTTGGTTTTATTGAATATAGAATTAGAAGCAAACTAACATTAGAGTTTAACTTATAATAAGTGTTTGACTCATCTTTATTTTACATGCTAAAAGTTTCAGGAAAAAATTGACATTGATGTGTGAAATTTGGAGCCTCTAAAAGGCTTGCTTACTGATAAGTGTGGTTTACATCATGTTTTAGGCCTTAGTTTGATAAGTATTTAATTGTTAATTCAAACATTTAGTATGTATTTAGGTTAGAATTGTGTTAGTTTGTAAATTGTTTATGTTTTAAGTATTTTATGGGTTAGTACAATTCTTTGAGCTTAATTATTATGTTTTTGAGCTACCTTGATGTATTAGTTAGTATTTCAAGGTCAACATCGAAGAACGGAGAAGTTTCGGAGACATTCAAGTTAAAACAACGACTCATATGCTATAATCATGACAGAAGCACTAGAGTCAACCTATGATCGTGGCCCATATGCCATAATCGTGACAAAAGCCCAAGATATGGCCCACGATCAAGACAAAAAGCTCCAATGTGGCCTACATTTATGACATGTGTCGGCCTGACACGTAGAAACTAAAAAATGTGAAATTTTAAGGGAGTTTTTGGACCTTTAGGACCCCAAAAAAATCTTAGGGTTTCTTAGAACACAAAAGGCATATAAAGAATAAGATAAAGAAGATGAGAGAGCTTTTGGTAGCCACTTTTGGAGAGAAACCCTAGATAGAATTATTGAGAGATTAAGAAAGAGAAGAAGGAAGAGAGCAATGGAGAAGAAGTCAACCTTGACATATTTCCTAGATAAGGAGTTTCCTACGTCACTGCCTCCCGTTTCCATCTAAGATCATATTTCTTGTTATTTTCCACTTTTATTATTGTATAGAATTGGGAATAACAGTTTGATGATATGATTTGTAAATGTTCAGATGTTCTAAACTCACCTTTGAGCTTTTTTTATATCTTTGATTTAATGAAATCTGATTGTTTTTATTTTTATTAGATTTATTTTGATTGATTTCTATGATTGCATAATTCAGTAATAAACTAAAAGGGTGAACCGAATGAAAATTGTTAGATTGGGCTAATAAGAGTTAGGTGATTTAATAAGAATGAGAAATTAATCAAATCGGTAATTGTGTGAAAAGAGATCTCATATAGGTTCCTGATCATTTATTGGACAAATTCAAATTTAATTAGTGTTTTGGATAGATCGTTAATCGAGAGATGCAAGTCCTATAATCTGATTAGGGTTTATAAATTAAGGTTAATGGTTAAAACTCGAGAGAGAGTAATCAACCTTAGAATCGTCTAGAACTAATAATCTATTAATTCATAATTGATTAGGTTAGCATTAAAGATAGGTAACCTTTTTCTCAATTGGTAGTTCCTTTGGTTGATTCTTGAGTGTGCATTGCAATTGCTAAATTGTTAATATTTTCGTATTCGAGTCTTGGATTGAATTGCGTGATTGAATTAAATTCTTATTTTAATTTTGTTATCTTTTGATTTTTGCGAATTGTGTTGGCCTTAGATTTTACGACTAGATTATTCCTCCTCATGGGATTGACACCTTAGGTACTACGTAAATGACCTGTGCGCTTATAAATTATCAATGTTAATTATTTAAAGTTTACACACATCAGAAAACCATGATCAAGTTTTTGGCATCGTTGCCAGGTAAGCGATTAGTTTAGTTCTACAATTTAAGGCGTTTAGTTAGTTTTTAATTTAAGTTTATGTTTTTTCTTCCGTTTCTAAAATTATGCTCTTACACGAACACAAGAATCATGAGAAGATTGAGTTGTGTAGCTGAAACCTTAAATTTAGATATAACTCGATTAGAACGATCCATTAGGAAAACCCATCATGAAGAAGAAGAGGAAATCGCAAAGGCAACAATGGTCGAAGAATTTTAACAAGATTTAGACCACAGAGTGAACCCAGGACGTCAACAATGGACCCTTATGGACTTTATGAGACCAGAGTTTAATGTGGATAACTAAGGAGTAGCTAGGCCACCTGTATAAGCTGCATCGTTTGAAATTAAACTAGCCCTCCTAAACATGATTCAACAGATTGTGCAGTTTTATAGACTAACGAACGAGGATCCTAACATACATATAGTGAACTTCATTAAAATCTGTGATACCTTTCGGTACCATCAGAAGTCGGAAGATGTGGTCAGAATTAGACTTTTCCCCTTTACCCTTAGAGATAGAGCAAAGACTTGGTATCATTCCCTCAACCCAGCCAATGTCATGACTTGGGATCAGCTAGTTTATGCCTTTTTTTACAAGTATTTCCCATAATTAAGATCAATTAAGAGATTACCAACTTCCTACAAAGTAACAGGGAATCAATCTACGAAGTGTGGGAGCGATACAAGGATTTGCAACGAAAATGCCCACACCATAACTTACCAAAGGAATTCTTGTTGCAAACATTCTATGATAAAGTAACCCCACATACAAGAGGCACGATTGATGCTGCTTCAGGAGGATAACTGATAAGGAAGACAATAGATGAAGCAGAAAAATTAATAGAGGAGATGGGAAGTAATAGTTGTCTGTGGATGAACGAGCAGAGTAGACAAACTACTATCTTCTGATAACAAAAAGGAATTGTGGCTGTCGATCAAATGATAAAAATGCAAGCGAAAATTGATAACTTGACTCGACAACTCAACAATATGAAGGCTTCGTCTTTAGCTTCGATAAAAGTCGTGCAAATTAATTATGAACTCTGTGGACAAATGGAACATAATACATTAGACTATTTCCTAATGAAGGAAAGTGATCCAGAGTAAGTGAATTATATTGGAGCTTAATATGGATGAGGAGGAGGAAACAATCCCTACTCTAACACTTATAACCCTAGATGGAAAAATCAACCTAACTTTTCTTAGACGAACAATGTTGGAGGACAGTTCAGACCTCAAGGACAATCAGGTTTCTGTCAAGATAAACTAAACTCAGTAGAATCTAAGTTGGATAAGATTTTACATAAAATTGGAGGTATGGAGGATGCATACAAGAGGCTTGAAAGAAAATTTGAGCAGGTTACTAAGAACCATGCCTCTTCAATACATAATTTGGAGGTCCAAATAGGTCAACTAACAAAGGTACTTTCTACTCAGAATGCAGAAACCCTTCTAAGCAATACCAAGTCCAACCCAAAGGAACAAATCATGGTTATTACTTAAACCTAGGAAATAAAACTTGAACATTCAAATGAAGACGGAGAAAAGGGAGAAGGATAAGTAATTATAGAAGTCCTTCCAAGTGAGCTCGTAATTAAGCAAGCTTGAAATTCCATACCCTATTTTAGCTTAATGGAAGTCAATTGGAAGTAGGGTGATGGGGAATTCTAGTGAGGTTGAGTTAAACAAGGTTGAGGACATAACATAACATCTACAAATGAGGCCTACGCTAAAGGAACCATTTAAGTAGAAGGTTAAGGAGAGCATAGTGAATGAAAACCCTAACATAGCACAGAAGAAAGAGGACCCAGGGGATTTTTACATTCTTTTCATTATCTATAGAGTCAACATAGACAGGTTATTCATGGATTTGTTAGTGAGTATCAATATGATGGCTTATACCTTTAGTCAAAAGTTGGGTTAGTAGAGTTAGAACCCATAAAGATGCTAGTACAGATGACCGACAAAATAGTTTATAGACTGAAGGAGATTATTAAGGATGTACAAGTACAAATTAGGTTATTTCATTTGTAGTCCATATTTAGGTTATTTCGTTTCCAAATAAAATCAGGAAGGCATAAAACTTCGACATGAATTTGATGATTGATGAAGAAAGCAAAGAGAGGTGAAAGGGTCATAAATAGTTAGGAAGTGATTTCAGAGAGTCGAGAAGAACAAAATAAGGGACATGCTATTTTTAAAGTCAACTTTTACCATTTTACCCTCTATCCACCTATATATTCATTTCTAACTTCACTTTTTCACTCACTTTCATTTTCACTTTATCTCTCTAAGCTTCAAACCTCCAAATAGTATCACTTCTCTCTACTCAAATTTCAAACTTCCAAAGTTCTTCCAACTTCCACTAACCCGCAAGCCAGTATGCCATGCCTCAAGCAAACAACAAGGCGCGATCAATCAATATGGCAAACCTAAGTCTCAGGATGAGGGAAAAGGAACAGGGCAGTTGATTACGAAGCACCTTTCCCGATCTTCTTAGATAAGGAAGGTACCTGCTTTCATTCTTCTCGCAACAAGCAAATTATGGTTCCAAAGTATTTTCATTTTTAAACTTTAGATAGATTAGAATTGCGAGACAAGGTCAAAAGTTTCGCAGAGAGAATGGGAGCAATTCATTCAATTTCAATTCCAGTTTATGAAGAACTTACTTTAGAATTCTTTACATCCCTTTAATTCGAATCCAATAAACCTATGGAATTATGGTTTGTGTTGTAGGGACAACCTTAAGGGCTTGATTATGAGACTTTACATGAAATTTGTAGTTTCCTCGAGTCATTCGTAGTGTATTAGCACGATGATTTCTGTGTAAACCCTTACTAGACTGAACTAACTAGGTTAGAGTGTTTCGATGCTAAGAATGCACACAACAACATCATCAGGAGACATAAACACTTGTTACTGCATAAATTCATGTGTCAAACAGTTTTTGACAAAATGGAAACCAACACATGTTCAATGAAAAAACTTCTTATGATGTGGTGTATGGATCATAACATCCTAGTTTGCGCAACTACCTACATCTGTATCGCAATTATTGTTGTTCGATAGAAGAGGAACAATAACTTAGGAATGGGTTACTTAGTTTCGGTCATAGCTAAATACTATAGAGTTGAGTGCATCGGACTCATAGTCTACCATCCTAAATTTATAAACCATCATCATCTATAGCGAGGTAAAATCCTATAATATAGAACTTCGGGATATTAGTGCCCAGACATACATAAAAGGTAGGACTGGTCAAGCAAGTTCAAGTGCTCAATAATAACAAGAAGAGGATTCGACTACCGAGGAATCTAAGGAAGAAGAAGAAACTTAAAAATTGGGTTGGAAGAAAGTACTAGATACAATCTCTGCAAACACCAAGGTAGTTATAGATACGCTCGTGGAGAATTCCAGAAGGATGAAGTAGATGGCTTGAACATAATGACGCTAGAGCTGGGACATACATAGTATCGATCATTATTTCAAGGCTTAGAGTGTTCAACTGCCACTTCTAACACCATCCCCACCTCCATCACCATGAGGCTTTGTTCTAACCCCTTTTTTTATTAAAAAAATAGCCTTTATTTTATTTTTTTAATTCTAATTTATGTTTCTTCTTTCCATATGTGTTTGTTTGCCCCTTCTCACATTGAGTAAAATGTGTTGTTCAAATGTGGGGAGGGTTATATGTTTTGCATTGAATGTGAATTTTACACGATAGTTATTAGATTGTATTTGTGTCAATGGCTTAGACGGATTGAAATTGATTTAATTTTGAAAATAATCTATTACGTCATGAAGAATCATTAGCTTGTAAAATTAGTGAATTGGGATCTTTGGCTAAATATGTTACTTAATTAAGATTCAGTGTTAGTTTGTCACCCTCTAAATTGTCACACTCATTCATAATTTGAGGCCTTTCGATTTAAGTAGCTTTGCTAGTATTTTTTCATGGAAACAAGTAACTAAATCAACAAGGTAGGCAATAAAAAATTCATAATTCATGCTTATTAATTTTAAATTAATAAATATTCCACTGGCCTTCGAGTTATGAATAGAGCTAGTAGCTAATTGAGAACATGATATAGCTGAGTAACTGAATCGGCACATATAAAAAATGTATGCCTTTACGTCAAAAGCCTATAATGATATTCCAACCAAGTGGCTTAATAAAAAAACATGACTTAGTTAAGCAATCAAATAGACATTCATTACCAATGTTTGCCTCCACATAAAAAGACTAAGTTCATGTTCACAAAAAATAAAAAAAATAAAAAATAATTGTGTGTTTCGAATAAAAACGTACTGAACTTGTAATAGCTTGGTTTTTCATAAAATGTACTAAGGAGTAGTTACAAAGTCTGAATGACCAAAGAATTGTTAATGTGTGTGTGCAATTGAAAAGGGTAAACAATTTAACATTTGAGTCTACAATAATATGTATATTTAGTTCAAAGCTCTAAGACATGAATTTTGTATGTTAATGATTTAATATACTTGAATGATTGTGTTTAAAATTAAATTTATTTCATGAAGTTGAAGCTATTGTCCCATTACTGCATTATGTGTTGTGTGATTTTGTGTGTTTGTTTTTTGTTTGCTTAAGGACAAGCAAACGTTTAAGTGTGGGGATATTGATAAGTGTGATTTACATAATGTTTTAGGGCTTAGTTTGATATGAATTTAATTGTTAATTCAATCATTTAGTATATGTTTAGGTTAGAATTGTGTTAGTTTTTTTAATTATTTATGTTTTAAGTGTTTTATAGGTTAGTACAAGTCTTTAAGCTTAATTATTATGTTTTTGAGGTACCATGATATGTTAGTTAGTGTTTCAGGGTCAACATCGAAGAATGGAGAAGTTTCAGAGACATTCGAGCCAAAATAATAGCCCATGATCATGGCACAATAGGCCACGATCGTGACAAAAGAACTGGAGTTAGTCTACGATCATGACAAAAGAACTAAACATGGCCCATAATCATAACCTGCTTGCTACAATCGTGACAGGAGGCTCAGATGTGGCCCATGATTATGACCTGCATCGTGCAGACACACAGACACTAAAAAACATCAAATTTTAAGGGAATTTTTAGACCTTTCGGACTCCTAAGGTTGCCTATAACACAAAAGGTATATAAAGAATAAGACAAAGAAGATAAAAGAGCTTTTGGCATCAACCACTTTTGGAGAGAAATTCTAGAGAGAATTATTGAGAGATTGAGAACGAGAAGAAGGAAGAGAGAAGTGGAGAAGAAGCTGACCTTGAAGTACTTCCCAAATAAGGAGTGGCCCATGATTATGGTACAATAGGCCACGATCGTGACAAAAGCACTGGAGTCAGTCTATGATCGTGACAGAAGCATTGGATATGGCCCTTGATCATAACCTGCTTGCCACAATCATAACAAAAGGCTCATATGTTGGACCACGAAATTTTTCTTAGAAGATTTGAAGTAGTAAATGAGAAGTGTGGATAGATTCATATTTTGCTTTGGTGTTTTAGTAGATAAGAGACTATGAAATGGGAAGAATTAGGGTGAAAATGAAGTTGAAATTGTGTAGTAAGTTGATAAAGAATATATATATATACGTGTATGTTCTATTGTTGGTGTTCATGATTAATCATGAATTATAATTTCTTTATAGATGATATTGATTTGACATGAAGTTGAGAAGTGGGTGCAGTGCATTGGTGAATGAATGTAAAGTTTATATTTTGACTTCAGGGGAAATTCTGGATTAAGATAGATTTAGATAAAGTGATCTTCTAAAAAGTTGTAGATCTCTCTTTTATCTTTCCAATGGTATATAGTTTGCAATTTTTGGACCTCTGGATTGAAAGTTATGGTCCCTAGAAAGGAAAATGCTTAGGAGTATAAAGATGTATCGTCTGTAAAGACGCATCATTTGGGATGACGTCACATCATCTGTGATGACGTCATTTCGTCTTAAGATGTAATATTCGTAAAGAGGTATCATTTATAAAGACGCATTGTCTGTGATGACGTGACATCATCTTAAGAGTTATATCGTCTTAAGTTGACTTTGCTTCGTCTTAAGTTGACCCCGCTTCATTTTAAGTTAACTTTGCTTCGTCTTAAGTTGACTCGGGTTTTGTCTGTTTTTTGCTTCGTCTATATTTTGTTTTGTCTATCTTTTTATTTCGTTTGCTCTTTTTTCTTCGTTTTCTTTCTGCTTCGTCTTCTTTTGCTTTGTTTGCTTATTCCATTCGTTTTCTTTTTGCTTCGTCTGCTTTTCCCTTCGTCTGCTTTTCCATTCATCTGCTTTTCGATTCGTTTGTTTCGCTTCATTTGCTTTGCTTCGTCTGCTTTGCTTCGTTTATTTTTTTGTCTGCTTTTTGCTTCGGTTGCTTTTTGCTTCATCTGCTTTGTTCCATCTTCTTTGTTTCGTCTGCTTTGCTTCGTCTGTTTTGCTTCGTCTGTTTTATTATCTGCTCCATTTTTGACCCTTCAGATGATAGAATTTGTCTTCAAGGTCTTCATGGAAGTTGTATATCTTGAAGTCCTCTTTCAAATCCTCCTAAGATGGTCTTAATCTAGCATCTCTAGTGATGGTTATATACACTTGTCCCGAGATAGGGCCAATATGATTGAGGGCAAAATCATGTTTGATTCTTTTGATCATAACCTTGTAAATTGACCTGAAAATGAAGTGATTCTTGAATCGATAGTTTCTTAACACATTTTTTACCTCCATAGAATTTGTTAGCATCTAGTATTGATTTGAGAAAGATGAATTGAATCAAAGTAAGGGTATCAGTTGGAAGAGTATGAATGGGAGGAATTTAAGTATAGTGTACTATTT
>JANSVA010000008.1:20619986-20636879 GCA_025504915.1 Erythroxylum reticulatum | reverse complement strand
CAACAAGGAGAAGATAGATTGCTAAAGGAAAAGATTCAAAAGCAAAGGATTTGGATACAAGAAGAAGGAGAGGATAGGGCAGCAAGGATTTAAAGCTGTAGCAAAGGAGTCGGTAATACTCTTCATGTTGTTTATATTTTTATTATCATTATATCATATCATGTATGGATTGGCATCATGATTTGAATTTGTTGCTTCCTCTAGAAAAATGATTTCTTAAAAGTTTTGAAATCTACCGTTTCTTCAAATATAACATGCTTTCTTTTTCCGATCCAACAATTTCCTTTAGCCTTATCGGTTTCAATCAACTTATCTAGTTTTTCTGTGCTTACATTCAACATTCTCAATCCTTTTTTAGTACTTACTAATTTCTTTCTAACTTCACCAAGCTCATTTGACGTTAACATCAACTTCTTTTCTAATTCCTGTATGGTGTTTTTCATGCAAAGATTCTCTTCCTTCAATCTTTCATTCTTTTTATGCGTTTTCACCCATTTTTCATACAAAGCCTTGTAATGCTCGTAAATATTCCCATTTTTATCATCAAGACCACTTTTGTCATTATCGTAGTATGATATTGAATCCTGAGCTGAACTGATTTTGAAATTTTCAAAATTTCTCCCTTTTTTACCTTTAGTTACTTCCTTCTGAGTTACTGTTAAGCAAGTAACTAGACTTTTGCTATGTAATGCAACCAATGCAGCATTGTTCGCAATTTCTTCTTTACTACCAAAATCACTTTCAGAATCATTTTAACTCCTGGTGGTTGTGAAAGACTTTCCTTTTTGTTTCTTCAATGTATTAGCACATTCGGATTGAATATGTTCGAACCCCTGACATTCATGAAACTGAATTCTTCTTGTCTTCTATTCTCCTTTTTGTGTCTTGACTTGTTTTCTTAGGTTGTTACTTGATGAACTTCCACCATATGGCCTAAAGTTGGGTCTATCCTTTTTTATTCTTTTCAGCCATTTACTGAAATTTCGAGTGAGTAAAATCATGTCTTCATTTTCATCTGATTCATCTTCTGCATTGTTCATATTTTTTCCAGTCTCCATCTGTAGTGCCAATCCTTTACTTCTTTCTTGTTTACCTCTTAAGAGATTCATCTCAAAATTTGTGAGAATTCCAATAACTTTTTCCAATGACATATTATCAATGTTGTAAGCCTCCTTTATTGCTGTAATTTTTGGAATAAACCTTGGTGGTAGCTATCTCAGCGTTTTCTTGACTAATTTCACATTCGAGTACTTCTTTCCCAATTGATGAACTTGATTTGCAATATCTCTCAATTTTTCATGAAAGTCTCCAATAGTCTTATGCTCGTCCATCTTCAGCTCCTCAAACCGCACAGCTAGCATTTGTAGTTTTGATGCTATCATAGACTTTGATCCTTTATGAATGGTTTGCAATGCATCCCACGATTCTTTTACCGTTTCACATGCTGAAATTATTGAGAAGCGTCCTTCATCAGTAGCACTGAATATTGCATGCATTGCTTGTGAATTTCCCAGTTCACTTTCTTCTTCCACTCTTGTCTATTCAGATGGATCTTTCTGAATTGCCTCTCTTTTATCATCAGTGATCATTGGATGCGTCCAACTATGTACTAACAAATGCTAGGCTCTTGTGCCCTGAGCTTGAATGAAGACTTTCATTCGGGATTTCCATGCTGGGTAACTAGATCCATCCAATAGTGGTGGTCTGGTAATTGATGCACCTTCCCTTGTAGCTATGTCTGCAAATCTAGGATCTACACCAACTTGCTACCAAGTTCTAAATTAGTGACCTTTCTCTGATACCAATTGAAAAACCAAAGTGGTTAATTAAGTCGCAGACTTTTTGAATTATCCTTTGCACAAACAGAATAAAACTACGCAAAAGCAAAATAATGAAGACACCGAAATTTGGTAACGCAGTTTGGCACACTCTGCTTACGTCTGCGAGCCCTCACCCAAATTAATTTCTTTCACAGTAGTTCAATAAAAATTCCACAAGATTGATCTAACACAGTACTACCCAATCTTTGTAACTGTCTCACAACCTAACTACCCTTGAAAGATTTTCACACTCAATAACATGACAGATTCACGTTAACCTCGTCAGAGGATTTGTCAAACTACTTTCACTCAAAAACAATAACAAACAAAATAGCTCAAGTATTTAATCAACTGAAAATTAAATAACAAAAATACTTGAGACAAAGAAGACTTCCCTATAAATTTGTCTTCTTAAAATAATCCAACTGGAACTTTTCGCCAAAGCTAATTCTTCCTTCATGAAACAAAATACCACAGGACACGTTAATTGTAGCAATAAGAAAATTTATGTGCCTTCACAAAATCATCTAACCTACGAACACTGACTCCACCATAAATCCAACACCAACACAGTATATGTTATTTTCCATTTACCACATTAACGCAGCCCACAACCTTCTCTATATCATACCACGTGAGATCCTGCTGAAATAAATCCACATACCACTATATATGAAAAGAAACTCAACAAGCAATATTCAGCTCACCGAAAAAACTCATACGCAGCCAACCAAGGATGTTTGCAAGATATACCTCCACTGCTTCCAAGTGATCCACACAGGCTGCACATGACCAATGCAACTTGAAAAATACACCCTGTAGATTTCTTGCCGCAAAACCCCCTTCTAGTTTTTTTTACAAATAACGTGTAGTATTAGACTCTTCCATAAAATCAAACAAGTGAGCAATATTCATGTATCGTGAACTCAACCAAAGATGTCCATCTTGTCAAAAGTCCAATAAACAAAGCACACCGGCCCATTGACAATTTAGACTTCTATTAAAACATAATCTTCACACATCTTTATCAATCCACTTAATAATTGTAATTTTCTTATATATCCAATTTAAAATGCCAAAACTAAATAAGATATATATAAAATATATCCTAATAGTGATATTCACATTTAAAAGGAAAGAAAGTGTAATGTAGCAGCAAAATTTTGTTTAATGAAAGAAGTCACTAAGAACTTGAGCAAAAAAGAAAAATTATTACTAGGTTGAGGTTTAAAAAGATGGAATTATTAATAGTAGGTAAAGAGAAAACAAAAGAAAATTTTAAGATTAAGGTGAAATTTGAGGGAAAAAAGAGACAAAGAAAAAAAAAACAAAGGAATGGATTAACAAAATTTAGATGAATTAAATGAGTTAAATTGTTTATAGGAATTGAGAGAATGTTAATATTACGATTTTTTAAAGTAAAAGATTACAATATATATAAACATTTTTTAAAAAATAATAAAGTACAACCTATACCAACATTTAAAGAAGAAGGGAAGACTATTTACGAGAAAGATACATTATAAAATAAAAATAAAATAATAGACAAATGAAAGTAAAAACAAATTAAATGTGAAAAAATATATCATAATCATTAAAAATAATAATAGAGCAAAAGATATAATTTCTCTAGTTAAGTATTTTCTTTCTTTAATTTTAACTTATTCTCAATTAATTTAATATTTTTTAATATTTTTAGGGTATAGTATATATTGTCCTACACTTAAGGAAAAACAACTACAAGAAGATTTGATAAATAATTTTTTTTATCGAATGCCTGCTTTTGATGAGCACAAATAAGGAGGATAAAGCAAAATGCTACATGAAAGAATTTTCTTTTTATTTTGATAATGAAAATCGACGTATACTGAGGGACTTTCTAGAAAAGCAGCAAAACACGGCGTCGCGTTGACGCCACCTCACCTCGGCACTAGCCTGGTGGCCCACGTTATTTATTTATCTACCGCCTCAGTTGCTATTTTGAGGATTGGGTTTCTAGGGCTTGTTCGTGTGTGCGCTTTCTTTTTCTTTTTTTCTCACACTATACAACACTTCCAAAGAGTACGTGCAACCCTAATTTCTCTCTTATCTTCTCGTTCCCTTGTCTCTCTACCTCCTCATTCACTTCTTTCTCCTCGCCGACTCTCCGACACTGCATCAGGTACTCCCGTACATTATGGGTTTTCTTCTATGTATGAATTCGCAATTTCTGTGTTCTGAAGCATGCGAGGTCTGTTAATTGGTGTGGTCATTGCTATTTGAAGATCAGAGATGGGTTTCTAATTTTTTAATTTGTTTCTATTAGCATATTATGCTTTAAGATGTTCAACTGAATTTTATATAACTGATTCTCGTCGATTATCTGATTGTTGAGCTGCATTTTATGTGAAACCTGTCCAGCTGTAGTATTTGTTGCTATTGATCGGACGGGATAAGCTTAGGGATTTTGCATTATTAAATTTAGTTTTTAATTGGAAAGTCATGTGAGAAGTTTTTCTCGTTTCTCTTACGCTATTTTAGTTTTCTTTTCTTTCTTATCAGTAATGAAAATCACGATCATGATCCTTTTGGAAGTAGATAAACCATATTTATTCTGCGAGCAAACATACTATTGAAATGAGATTAAAGTTCACTCATTTCTTATTTTCTTGACTTTTTATGAATTGTTTACTTGACTTATTATTGTATTCTCTGCAATCCCTCTTTCCTATCTGTTCTTGGTTCGTTCATGCTAGGTTGAATTTTCTACACTTTTACTTATTTTGTGGTTTCAGCTGGAAAAGGCGAATAAATTTGGTTTTCTTTTTTTTTTTTTCTTTCCTAATGCTCTAAGGTTGAATCCTTGCCATATATGGTTACAGTTGTCTCACACTTGTATCTTTGATAGGCACATGTCACAACTTTCTGCTAAATTAACTTTTAAGGGTTGTCTTTAGTTTATTTGATCAGCGGTGATTATGGCTACTTTATAAGGTGTATGTCCACGCCTTTGTATTTTAGTCATTTACTTATTTCTAAATAAATAGAGGACAAAAAAATCAAATCAATTTGATTTGTATTATAAATTGATAAATGATGGGTGTAATCTGAAAAAAGATTCATAAGTGATTGTTAAGGGATTTGAATTTACCAAATTTTGAGGGGTTGGTATCAATTTATGCCTAATTACTCCACATATAGTTCCTCTTCCTTTTTCTCTTGGATTCGACTCGGAAAATAAAATTGTTGAATGAATAAAAAGTCCACAGAGCAGAAAGTATTCTAAAATCCTATCCAGGACTTGGAATTTTTAAAAATATTCTTCAGTTTATGACCATCTATAGATGGAATTCATAAAAAACTGAGTTTATAAAAAAAAATGCAAAGATTGGTAGTTTGAGAAACTGCTCTCATCCCTGCCTAGATGGACCATCTCTAAGAAATATTACCTTTTCTCAATCTGCATTTGAAGTTTCTTCCTTGTTGTCTAAATTTGTGTGCATGTTCTCATGCTAAACTATGCCTTTTGATAGTTAAAATTCCAGCAATGTAGGTGTGTAAAAGATCCTTTCAGATGCTGTTTTGACATTTAGTGCGTTCCATTTCATTATTGAATATCGAGTCATTTAAAAATCTTGAGCCAACCATTTTTGTTTGGCCTTATGATAAAAACATTGATCCAGTTTAAATCTTTAGCTACTGTGTCAATTGTCATTATTGCAATTAACACTTGAAAGTGAAGAAATTTGGGCAGCAAAACTGCTCTAAATTACAAAATCATTTATCAGAACTTCAGTGTTCTTTGTGCATGAAGTGGGATGAGACCGAGATAACACTATACCAAGTTTGAGGAACGATTATACATTGAAAGATGATTCTAACACTACAAACTAAAAGATACAGGCGTTTCAGTTGCTAGTGGACTGTGTCTCTCTCTTAAGTGGAAATTATTTTTTAGAAAGTTACTTTTGTGGGCATTTGATATGGAATATTGATTATAGATTCTTCCTAAGAGAAGCATAGCATAGACTGAAGTAATTTAGGGATTGTAACAAAAGATAGGAACTACTCAAATGTGTTTAAGGTAATTACCTTTGGGTAGTACTGAGCCGGATTTTGTTTGGATGTAAACAAGATATGGGTGAATTACCTGGTAATTCAATGTTTTGGATGGCTTAGTTTTTTATGTGAGGACATACGTGCAAAATGTGATTTATGGTAGGGAAATGTTTTATCAACAAATAATTGTTTATATAAATTTACATTTAGAATCAAAATACACATGGTGATATATGCAGCATCTCACTGATGCATACAGTCCATACTCCTTTAGACATTTATTTTCTAGAATCATCAGGCAAAGTTTATCATTGGGAAATTTGAAGTCGGCCACCATACTATGGTATGATTATTATTGGGAAATTTGAAGTCGGCCACCATACTATGGTATGATTATTATTCATTGTACCTTTGTTTGGATATGGATGAGGTACTGGAAATATTGATATATGAAGAAAAGATATCCCCTGTTAGGGGATAATTTCCTTTGTGCATTAAGCTTGAGGTGAGTTATTTAGCAGATGCAATGAAAAATGATCATCCAGTTGTGATCGCTTTCCCATCTTTCTTTTGTGCGTGATGTGTTTTTCGTCATATGTAGCACGAGATCCTTATTTTTTGTAGGAATTATTGTTTTGCAGTTTTGGTTGCTTGTTATTTCTTCAGAAATTTCAGTATGGCCACCAATCTTGTCTCAGAGCAGTTACCTGCGCAAAGCATCCAGATAGATCAACTGGAACAAATCTCAGATAAGTTGGACACACCAATGCAAGTGGGATTGATGGGACCAGCTACTAGTAATTCTGCAATGCAGCATATGTCTTTGCCAAATATGCAAATGGATTTATTGGGGCTGGGGCGAAGTGGTGCTCAACCACAGCAGATATCACTGTCAAACAACCATGTACAGTATTTAGAATCAATGTCTCATGGCCATGCTACGCAGAAATTATCTAGGTCAGATATGCACATCGGTGAGGCAGAGCTGCAGTCCTACAATCAGATGTCACAGCAATACTTCTTATCTAACCAACAAACAGGGGAAACATTGTCAAACAATGTAGGATCTCAGCATGCCTCATCATTGAATAAGCGAAAAGCAGCAATTCAGCCAACATCTGGCAGTTTGGCATCACCAAACTATGAAGTGTCTAACAAACGAGTGGCACAAGCAGAAAGTAGACCATGGCTGCAGCCGATATCTATGCCTAACACAGTTGGTGTACCGATGCAGTCCGTTTCCAATCCCTCTGTATCACCACATTCACAAATACCATTGAAGCGATCATGTTCTATTAAAAATGTTCCACAACAGTCATCTCTACAGAGAAATCATAGTGGACAAGTTCATCCGTCCCCAAAAGCTCAAAATGAGTCACTTGAGGCTGTAAGATCCAAGTTAAGGGAGTCATTAGCTGCTGCCCTTAACTTGGTTTTTCAGGAGAAGGATAAAATTTTAAATGCTGAGGGTCACCTTCAAAATGAAGCCAAGGAAATGATGGACACCACGGAGGATTCATTTGGAAGAAACTACAACAGTGATGAAAATAGATTGCATGAAACTGCCAACAGCAATACTGGTGTTTCAGTGCAAACCTCACAGAGTGATGGTGATGAATTAAGATCAAGTGTTATTTTGCATGATGGGGATGTTTCTCTTGGTGATACGTTTTTTGTAAAAGATGAGCTTTTACAGGGTAATGGTCTATCTTGGGTGTTGGAGTCTGATACAGACCTGACAGGGAAAAAAGACACTGAAAGTGCACAGAAGTTGTTGGATCAACAGGTTCTTGCGGGTGAGGATGGAAGATCAACATTTCCGACACCACAAGTTTTGGCATCCAAGATTGAAGAAGAGCTATTTAAACTATTTGGAGGAGTGAACAAGAAGTACAAAGAGAAGGGAAGGTCTCTTCTTTTCAATTTAAAAGATCGAAATAATCCTGACCTAAGGGAAAAAGTTATGTCAGGAGAAATCCCCCCTAAACGGCTTTGTTCAATGAGTGCAGAGGAGCTTGCTTCCAAGGAGCTTTCTGAGTGGCGGATGGCAAAAGCTGAAGAACTTGCACAAATGGTGGTGTTACCTGATTCAGATGTTGACATCCGACGGTTGGTAAAGAAAACACACAAGGGTGAGTTCCAAGTCGAAGTTGAACAGGATAGTGTTTCTGTGGAAGTTGCTGTTGGAACAAGCTCAATTACCGATGCACTGCCAAAATTGGAAGACAAAAAAGCTTCTCCCCCTTTAAAACTCAATAGAGCAAAAGATAAGCATCCTAGAAAAGTTGATCAACCAAAACCCAAAACAAAGACTGGTAGAATCAAGAATAATATTGAAGACCATGATGAAACGTGTACAATTACAATTCCTTATAATGAAGGGTCTGATTTAATGCAAGGTTTCATGGTGGATGATGAGTTGAAGGACACAGAATTTCTTCCTCCAATTGTCTCTCTGGATGAGTTCATGGAATCCCTTAATACCGAGCCACCATTTGAACATCTACCAGGTGATGCTGGGAAAACTGCACCTGCATCTGACAAGGATGATTCAGTATCAAAGTTATCTGATGTGTCTCCAGAGGATCATTCTGATACCATGACTGATAAACACAGTATTGAAGTAATGAGTCCCAAAGTGGATGCTAGTGGAGAACATGTTGAGAGCTTTGGAATATCAGAGGGGACACCTTCTGTAGGCTTTTCAAAGGATGGTCATGCTTGGCAAGGCTTACTTCAGCTGAATGTTTCCGCCACTGCCTCAGTCGTTGGCATCTATAGAAGGTATTTATCACCAAGCCCTGTAATGATACTTCAGAAGTTTGCTGTTGATTAATTCTGTATTTTGTTTTATGTTTGGTGAAAGACCTGCATTCACATCGGTGTGTCCATTTTACAAAGCTTTGTAAATTTCAGAACAATCATCAGTTTTTCTCGCTGAAAAATTTGCTGCTGTTAATATTTGAACATGATTCTGGAGTTTCTTTTATATTTCTGTGCCTTTTCTAAATTGTATAATGTCGTGTAGTCTGCAACTTCTCACTCAATCTGAGTTTTGTTGGTGCAGCGGTGAAAAAACATCTACTAAAAATTGGCCTGACTTTATTGAGATCAAGGGGAGGGTGAGACTGGATGCATTTGAGAAGTTCCTTCAAGAGCTTCCAATGTCCAGAAGTCGTGCTATTATGGTATCTCAAGTTTCTTTATGTAGTAAATTTCAGTCGAGCTATCTGTGTGAATTAAGAAGAGATAATCCTCTGCCCCTTTATATTAGTCTCAGTTTGCTATCGATGCGGTGTGTTGTTTTCTCGTTTAGAGTAATAAAAGTTGTACGAATGAATGGCTTCAAAAAAGTTGCAAGTGAATGATTCTCATGGGTTAGGAATTATTTATCTCCTGGAATAGGACTAACAAAAACCATTGCAAGACCTTTGGCAAGCATGGAAACTTGACTGTCCAGGAAAAGCAATGAAACTTTTAAAAAGTACACAAGATTTAACATAAGCCAGAAGTTTTGGGACTTGCATCATATTCTACTTGCGATTAGCTTTATTGTTAAAACGGACGAGGGGCTGAACTCGAATCCTATTAGTTGGTAAAACCTTATTTCGAGATTTAACAAACATTTAAACCTAAGTGGGTACCTCAGTCCAGGAGGCCTTCCGTTTCATGGAATTTTTTATAAAGAAAATTGCAGTAACATGTCTAGGTCGTTATCAGTATTGTGGCATTGTATATGCCCAAGAAGATCCTCGAGTATTTTTAGGAATTTCCTTTTTCAGTTGGTCAAGTTAGAGCTCTATAAAGACGTTTAATTAGATTTTTGATGATTTGTCTACCAGGTTGTGCACTTTGTCTGCAAGGAGGATTCTCAGGAAAATGAGCGAGCAAGTGTTCGCGAGGTAAGTCTTTCTCTCTCCCTTTTTTTAAAAGTATTTCAATTGCTGGTCATTCATCGTAACTTCTCTTTTTAAGGTGACTGAAAATCATACTCTGCAGTTGGTTGATTCCTATGTTTTGGATGGGAGAGTAGGCTTAGCGGAGCCTGCTCGTGGGGTGGAACTTTATACGTGCCCACCTCATTCAAAGACACGTGAAATGCTCAGCAAGGTCCTACCTAAAGACCAACTTGACGGACTTAATGCTATTGATAATGGTCTAATTGGTGTTATTGTATGGAGAAAACCTCAAAGATCTATATCACCTAATTCTGCATCGCACAATAAGCACAACTCCAAAAAACATCTCACTTCTAGGAGACATCAAGAAAAGGAGTCTAACTTGAACGTGAATATGACCCCCAAAAATGCGGACCCTCGTGATGTACCTTCATCGTTACCTAAGCCCCAGCCCCAGACCCAGATCGATGTTGACGAAGATGATGATGTGCCTCCTGGGTTTGGTCCTCCTCCCACTCGGGATGACGATGACTTGCCCGAGTTCAATTTTTCTAACGACTCTAGCACACCACGGCCACCACTTTCAACACATAGTCCTAACCCAGTTTCTGGGATGGCACCTTTCAACCCAATGTCCCGCCAGGCAAGTCGCCCTGTGGATCAAATGAGGGAGCTTGTTCAAAGATACGGACAGTCCGGAACTGCTGGAATTGGGATAGAGATGCAACCATGGAATGATGATGATGATGACATGCCGGAATGGAGGCCAGAACATATCCAACAAAGACCACATGCAGTGAATGTGCAACTACATGGTAGGCAGCAGCCTGTTTTACGAGCTCATATGGTTCAGCAGACAACACATCTTCCGACGCCAACATCAGGAATGTCTCGAGTGAGTGTGATTCATGATCAACAAAATGTTGCTTCGTGGCAACATGCTAGTCGGATGGTTCCACCTTTTCAGCAGACTAGTGGAGGTCAACTGTACGGATCATCCGGTCACCAGCAGGGCAGTGCTTGGCCCAGAGATCCCGCCAAAAGTAGAGGGCTTTAATCAGTCGTGTATTACGTCCTTTTGTTTGCGCTTTTTTGACTTTTAAGGAGTCATCTAGTCCTGTAAGCCAAAATTATTTGTAGTTTGTTTTAGATGCTTTTAAGGTAGATGAATTCTTGCTAACGTTGATAAGAAAAAGTTATGAGGCTTACTGCGAGGGCTTTTAAACTTTAAAGATATGGATCAATTACATCGTGAAACATCTTGCTGGAACGGGTAACTTACAGTTCACCCTTTTAGTCTTCTTACGTAGAAAGAGGGATTCAGAACATTGTAATGTAAGAAGTTAAGAAAGAAAGGTTTCGTGAAGGCACGGTTAAGTCAATTAGAAAAAGGGCCTAAAGAGAAGTGCTTGATTTATTGATGCTGTCGTACTGATTAGTGGGATGGTGTACATTTTTCTTATCTTCATTTCATCCCTTTAGTGATCTGATTTCTTTTATATTTCATTCGTATATGATATCGTGAGAACCTCTCCGCGCGACTGCGAGGGCAAGAAGTGGAATACGTCTCACTTTGAAAAGAAGAATGAACGTCGACTTAATGCACCCTTGAGACTCTTGGGAATTGAAACGATAATACACGTATCAGCTAGCGCTTAAAACTTGTCATCATTATTACAATTTTGCTCTAAAAAGCGGGGACTGGAATTTCCAGAATATACAAAGTTACAAACGCGCTGTTGGTTTGAATTTTTTTGTGGAAGAGTATATACATAGTTAAAGGACACACACATATTAGCATTGAGCACGTATACAATATTTAATCAATTATTCAACCACCTAAAGCACGCTTCAGAGCCAATCGTTGTTCAGGAGACAATTTTGTTGGGAACTTAACTTCAAATTTGATCCTCAAATCGCCTCTATTGCCTGGCTCCTTAGCAATGGGCATGCCTTCCTTGGCCACAACAAGCTCATAACCAGGGCTAACAATATCGTGGACTTGAATTGATAGGTCCCGGCCATCAAGCGCCGGCAGACATACAGTGGTCCCTCCTAGTGCTTCAGCTAGTGACACCCTTTGGTTCACAATGAGGTCATTCCCATCTCTCTTATATGTCTGATGTACTTTCTCATCTATAACAAACACAAGGTCTGCTGGTAGCTGATTCGGCTGCTCATTTCCTTTGTCTGGGAAAGTAATCTTTGTTCCCCTTTTCCACCCTGGCTTCACATCGATGGTCAATATCTCAGATTCTTGCACTTGCCTCCTGTTAAATTATACTCTCTATAAGAAGCAGGGACTTGGTAGGTTTACTATAGACAGAGCAAAGCAGTTTGTGTACAGTAACAGATGAGCAATAAAATGATTAAGTAATACCAGAAGCAAGGTCCTTGTAACCACTTCAAGCATGGACTTGAATGCCCATACTTGGGAACCCAATATACAGCTTTCTGATATACAGATATGAATAAGGAATCAGGTAGCAGAGCAAAGAGTTCTAGGGTACAGAAATTATTTTATATAGATGAACATACCCGTGAGCATCAATTACAGTTCTGGATATCTTCATTTTCCTTGTTGATCCTGCGTATAGTTCTTCAAGGCTGCAAGGCAATTTGCTATCAACTGGTGGAGGTTTTCTCAGTGAAGTCCCCTCGCTATAGGTTCGAAAAATATTCTCGCTTCCTCCAAATCCCCCAAACATTCCTCCATCAGATTGATACCTCATTGACCTTCCCGGTCCTGAAGATCCGAAACCAAAGGGACTGCTCCCAAAGAACTCTGCAAATATGTCCTCAGCATTTCTTGGATTGAAACCATTTGACCCAGCAGCGCTGGACCCTCCACTACCAGCAGGTGGCATGTCTTTCAATCCCTCTTCCCCATACTGGTCGTAAACTGCTCTTTTCTGTGGGTCACACAAGACCTGAATTCACAAATAATTACAAAAAAAAAGAAAAACACGTCAGGACTACAAGCTGTCTCATATCTCACCAAACACATAGTTGCCTGTGTTCACATATCGAGTATACAAACCAGTAGTTAAAAAGTTAAAAGCTTCATATGGAGGGGAATTCTTAAATGTATAGTTTTGGAACGCGAGCAAAAAGGGGGAAATAAAAGTACATGGAATCATTATAGCTTTGCCTTCCGTAGAAGATGTGACTTTATCGTGCTGCATTATCATTCAATTCCAAGATAAAAAATCGCACATCAAAGATCAACACTTCCAATATTGCATTAGGTAATTATGTCAATGGGAACCCTTCAATTTGTACCAAGTAATAATGAGAGAGCAAACCAAGATCAGAATGAGAGGAAAAGCACTGTGCCTCGTAAGCCTCAGAAATCTGCTTGAATTGCGCTTCTGCTTCTTTCTTGTTGTTGGGATTCTTGTCAGGGTGCCATTTCATAGCCAACTTCCTATAAGACTTCTTTAGATCATCCTCCGAAGCACTCTTGTTCACATTCAAAACGTCATAATAATCCATCCCCATTTCACTTGCTCTCCAAGAACCCAAGGACCTTATGTCAACAATAAAGATCTACCAACTTTTCACAGCGAACCCAAATTATAAAAATCCTTTCTTTGACTCGTTACGCCATCTAAATTGCAAGGATATGAACGTAATACATGCATAAAGACAAGAAAAGGAAGATTTTAGAAGTTCATACATATGTATATAGTACAAGAACGAGATTTTGAAGGAGTTATTATGAAAGAAGCAATGGAACTATTTTTGTGTCAGAGGCAGAGCCAGTGCCTAGTGGATGCAAAGAATCAGAGATTGCGGTATAATTATGGATGTATAGTTTGTTTCGCTATGTTAAGACCGTGAGGAGTTAAAAATGGGAAGGCGACAGTGTTTGGAATTTGGTAATTATATTCTCTGCCATTTTGGCGGGGCTCAGTTCTCCCTCTCTACTGGACGCGGGATAGAATTAGAGGGTCCAGGTTTGAAGGCTAATTACAACTAAAATCCGGTAATTAGGACAAATTCATTTATGGACAATAACCACCTATACTATGTTTGGTTTAATAAAGTTGTCAGCCATGGCATCAACACTTAAACATAAATTTCTCGACTGCCTGAAGAGTTATTCTATTTAGAATAATTTCATTTATTACTGACAACAACCTTCTCCTTTTTTTTTACAAAAAAACCAATTGACGAATCTTATTTTATGGTGGGATTTAGTTGTACAAATATAAAATTTAAAGAAATTGAAGAGTCTTTATGTTCCTGACGGTCCCATAGACTTGGACAGACATAATTTGCATTGGAAAATTCATATGGTATTTTTCCTGGAGGTTTAGACAATGGAAGTATTCTGAACCTTTTAAAGGTCGCAAATCGTGTCCAACAAACGTTTCATAAGATTAGAAGGAGATTGTGAAATTTAGAGAAATAAAGCCAGCCAGAAAGAGCGCTAAAGCAGCAAGCGCTGCAATATTCAGATGGAGGTGAGTGCAAGGCACTCGCCGTAGCTATGACATACACAAAAACAACGTTAACGCGTGTGGTAATGGGCAGCAATCGACTTTGATGTCAAAATGAATCTTCATTTTTTATCATTTCATTTACTTCATCTTCTATTTTATTTTCTTTTTATTAAATTTTTTATGACATTCATTATCATATTATCATTTTCTTTATAATAATAGCACTGACATTCAGTTATATTTTTATTTCTTTTCTTATTTCTTCCAAACATATATTTTCAATGTCTTATTTCCGTTACAAGCAATCGTATTAGTTAGCCTCTGCAATTGGATTTCTAGTCTTACTTCTCTTCTGTTTGTTTATGGTGAAACTTTGGCTTCTTCTACAACTTCCAACAACACTTCTAAAGCACCTTCTTTGTCTCCATCATCTTTCTCCTCCTTTGTATCTCTACCAAAACACTTGAAAAATCATCATTAGCCTCTTAACTTGTCCCTAACTTTTTTTGGTATCCCTATTTACTTGTTGCCACTTTATTCAATTGTAACCTCTCCAATAATAATAGCTCAAGAAGCTTAAATTTCTGTTTTTCGCCAAGCTCCTTCCTCTCCTACTTTTACTGTTTTGTCCTATTAAAATTTTCCTCCACCAACTAAGTTTTGGTCTCCTTTTAAAAGCTCCCAAGAAATCATAGTGTTAAAGATGTAGGAGATCAATCTCCTTTTGAGAAGTTCAAATGCATCCCTTTACCATTAGGTGTATATCCCTTGTTGCTTCTCCACTTATTAAGATATTGAAAGCAGGTGAATCTAAGTTGGCAGCAACCCTCATTGTTTACTTCATTGACAAAGACCATCCTTTCCTTAAATACAAGCATCTGCAAAATCCAAATAAGATAAAATTAGACTAGAAAAGACCAGTATAAATGAAGATTACTTCTTGTTTAAATTCAATTATGAATCAAATATGATCAAGACTTTAAATATGGGACCTTAAAACATTAAGGAGAAACCCTCCTTTAAATTTGGATAGTAAGTATGCCCTTGACAAACAAAGCGTGAGATACATCCCTATTTGGATTAACTTTCATAACATTCCTTTAGGATATTGGCGACCATTGATTTGAGCTAATTTTTCAACTAACTAGGTAGACCAATATATCTTAATGAGAACACTGTTGACCTTAGAATAATAGGTTATATCAGAATATATCTCAAGATTAACATGCAGAGAGAGTTATTTAATACTTTGAAGTTTAGAAGTTGGATGAAGGCAGGGATGTGTTGAAGTTAAAATCTTCCTCAGTTATCATTGAGACTTAAGTAAATATAGTGCCCTAGAAAGCAAGTGTATTTACTTATAACTTAATTTTCTTCCAATTACTTTTGTAATGAAAATATTTATTATTAATGAAACAAAAGAGTTTCATTTTTATGAGCATTATGTATCTAGTCATAAGATACTGAGATTCTTTTGTAAGTAATATACAAATACATGAAGATGTATGAGAAACATGTATATTATAAGAATATAAAATAATAGATTCACAGTTGAATAGTCAAGTTGGTTGCTTGATTATGGTTTAGACTGTAGTATTGCGATTTATCTCCATGCAAGTAAAAGAGTTTACTTTAAGGGAATGGTGAGTTTCATATCATGATAGTAGTTGACTATAATAATGGCACTATTAAATGAATATGGAATTAAGTATGTTTTAAAGAATAAAGTGGGCTGTTACTTTAGTTTTAAAATATACAACTTAAGCATTCGTTTATTATGGACCACAATCTTGATGAGTAGTGAACTTATATACGTTTCATTATAACTCTTGATATGATCGGAATGGATTTTTGTAGAGTATCAATCTAGTGTCTGCATGTTGGAATTATTAATTGAAACATGTAACAGGGAACATTTACTCAAATGAAGAGTTTAGTGATATCATCACTTCTAGATGTTTTATGGAAATTGGTGATTAAATTGACACTAGTAGTTTGATGGGCTAGCTACCCATCAAGTCTTAACACCAAGATAAGATCTTGTGTATTGATCATCCTATAGAGTAAAACGTAAAATCTAGAAGGAAAAACCAACATAAGGGCAAAACAATAATTTTACCCTATTGTGTGAATGACTATAATATGGGTCATATTAGAGTTTGCAATTGGACATCTTATTTGAAACATATGTTCTTATAATATTTAGTAATTCAAGAGTTCAACTAATTGTCTTTATTAGAATGACATTTAGTTAATAAGCTGGAGTTAATTCTAATGAGATTAAATTAATTCTAGGCTTATTGGAGTTTGAATTATATAAGTCCAATTAGATTATTCATTTGGCTTCTAGAAAGGTTATTAAGCAAATTAAGAAATACAAACAGAGTTTTTAAAGCCTATGATTAAATGTTGCGCTTAGACTAATTAATTGTTAATTAGAGGCTCAAATGAACATTTAGAAATGGCTAAACTTTGGTTTAATTTGATTAATTAAATTAAAACAAAGTCATTAAAGATAAATGGAGGAGGAATTTTGATTTTAATGGGCTAAATGTGCAGGTTCACACTTAGCATTGAATTACTAAATTAAAGATGGTTTTAACATGCTTTGTCATCATTAAATGGAGTAATGATGTTATCATTAAATGGTTTAATGGTTGTCTTTTAATGATAGCATGTAACCTTTTA
>JANSVA010000008.1:20592302-20613140 GCA_025504915.1 Erythroxylum reticulatum | reverse complement strand
TTTAAAACAACTTTCCATAAATTATCACACAAATCATATATATGCATATAGGGCAATCTTGCAGCATTTAACAACTTTAAATGCACATGAATGAGGTGGTTGCAAAATTAATTACTTTCATTTATTAATAAAAAACTTTTATTAGCTTATCACCTAACTATAAAAGTGAAACCCACCTTGAAGTCCTTGACTATAGCTTGTTCAACTATGGCTCTCCTCTTGCTCCTCTTGTCCTTCTTGATTTTCTTCAACATTGACAAAAATCCCAAATCATACGAATTAAAATAGGAAAACCCAAAGGACCCCATGCATGAAATTGATCCTGGAATACTTATGCCCATACCTTTCCTAAGCTCTTTGAACTACAAACCTTTCAAAACTCCAAAAGATTCAAAACACTTACCTTAAAACTTCACCAAACAATGATTTTCTTAGCTCTAATGGAAGTTCTAATCTTCCCCTTCCTTTTTCCCTTCTTGATCACTCTCAAAATCCCTCTTGAAGGTTAAGAAAAATCAAAACCTAGCTTGCTCTCCTTTCTTTCTCTAAACTCACGAAACTCTCTCCCTTCGTTCTTCAATTTCGTTTTTTTCTTTTCAAAAGCAAGACATCCCCTTTTCTTCTCTTTTACACCATTAATGATTGCCTAAAGTTCCTTTTGCCCTAACTTTATTGCCTTATGGTTTTTATGCTTAAGTGACTTGCCAAAATTGGCCTCACAGTCTCCCGCTACTTTAATAGTTCAAAACCCTTAGCTCATGTCATATTATCTTACCCACATTAACAAGATAATCAATTCCAATATAAATAATCTAGCAAGGCCCCAAAATTAGTCTCATCATGCTAAAAAAAAATTTCAGGGGGCCAACAAAAGACCATTATGTGAGAATGTGTTAGTACGTTCTATTTACGGACCTACAGAAACCATTTTTTATATGATTATATGTTTAGAATGTTTTGACAAGTTTGATGAATGCATGACTTATGTTGCTTATAAATTGCTTGATAATATGAGAATTTGGGAACTATGCATTTTTATGGATTTTGATGCAAATTGAGTATGACATTGAGTATTTCAAATAGTTTTGCTTGTTTCCAATTATAAACATGTTACCCAAGAGCTTTTAAGCTCACCTCCATTCTCCTTCCCATATTCAGGTGATAAGAAAGAGATCGAGTAGTCAAGAGTCCAGCATCACTCTGAATTTGCGTACTTTTGTATTTTAAGCTAGATTTTGTAAACATAAGACTTTAGTCGCATTTCAAGTATTCTTTATTCAAGTATCTTTTGTGCTTTTTGGATTATGAAGAAAATGATGTATTGTAGCTTGAAATGCCCATTAAATCTTTGTAAACTCTTATCTTTTGATGTTAATGAGATACATTTCATTTTGCTCCTGACCTTCTAAGTTTGTACATTGCAAATTTCAAGTTTTCATAGGTGTAAAAATTTGTGTTCTAACTTTAGGGGAAATTTTGCATTCATCTAGGTAGAATTAGACAAAGTTATCTTCATGGAAGTTGTAGTTTATCCTCTTATCTTTCCAACGATATATAATTTGTAATTTTTGGACTTCGGATGAGAGAGTTATGGTCATTACGTGATAATGGATGTTGGTAGTTTGCAGCACTTTCTTTGACAGGTTTTCTATCTAATCTTCAGAGTTCGCCATGGTGAAGCCACAAGTAAGTCACGGTGAACTTTTGCAGAGGGTCTTCCTTCAAGTTTAACCATGGAAAAGACAAACTCTTTCCTAAGGAGTTTTAATTTGTGATTTTGACCCTTTTGGAGGCAAAATCTCTCTCGGATATTTGCGAAAGTTGTAGATCCAGAAGTTTCCTTCGAAATCATCCTAAAACAACCTTAATTCGGCATATCTAGTGAAAGTTATGCCTATTATGCCAAAACAAGTACAATTATAATTATGGACTTATCAATGCTTTCCTATAATACATTTTAGGCTTAAATGGAACTTGAAAAGTACTTAGTAGAAAAAACGTATTGGGTAATATGCTCATGTTTTATGATTCCAGATAGTTGGACTCCAAAAACAGGGTCCAACACTAGTTAATGTAATTCCTATAAAGCCCTTTAGTTATGTTAAGGTGGTTAGACGAAGCGGTCCTCTATCCCCTTATCTATTCACCTTAGTAATGGAAGCGTTAATTATAATGAGACCTTTTCTACTATTTCAAACAAAAATTTTGCTTATAATTATTATAGAAGTGGTAGCTTATTATGATTTAGAACTGTATCATATGAATTTATAAACTACCTTTTTAAATAGGAATTTAGAGGAAGAAGTTTATATTGATCAACCAAAGGCTTTCTAGTAGAAGGAAAGAAAAACATGGTGTGTAAATTTAAAAAGTCAATATATGGACTTAAGCAAGCCTTCCCGCAATTGTTCAAGTTTGAAGATACCATTACTTCTTTTGGATCTAAGGAAACACTGCTAATCAAACTAATCCTAGAATAGAACATTGAAAAGTTACAAAGAAAGTATTAAGATACATAAAAGGAACAAAATATCACATGCTCTCTTATAGGAGATCCTATCATCTTAAGGTGATTGGATGTTCAAACTCAGACTATTATTAGATATGTTGACACAACGCAACAATCTTCTTTGTATAAAATGACAAGTATTTAAAAGGCATTATACATATGGATATAAATAAAACTTTGTTGTTAAAGTAGAAGCTCATAAGCAAAGAATGACAATCAAATATATTATCATAAATCTTATGATTATGAATCCATTAATAAAAGGATTACTACCAAAGATATTCAATGAACGTGTCAAAAGAATGATATTACTAGGTTCCACGATTATATAAGATATTATTATTTATATATGTTATATATTTGACACTTTTTAACTCGTTTATGTATTGTTTCTGATATTTAAATATCATGTTATTTATTGTTTACAGTTAGCATATATACATGAATGATTATGTAAATTTTAACAAGAGTTACTTTTTATAAAGACATTATCATTAAATCTTTAAGATATATCTCATTATAAAACATATTAAGTTATTGAACTAGTTTTAAGATATACAAAAGGGATTATGTTAAATTAAAGGGCGCACAACCACAATGATCTTCTTTGATTTTGTTTGCTTAGTTATAATTAATGATATGACTAAAAAAGAATTTCTTTTATTATATGCATATTATGTTAAATGATTAAACCGTTATTATGTTGTATATGCCAAGTAGAAGATTGTTAGATAATTTTATTAAGTGACTCATATTTTATATTTTAATCATCTATGTGTTTAAATTCAATTAGTCACTTAGAAGGAGAACATTATACTTAGTTCTTAAATTTTATATTGATAGGACATTAAATAAAACAAAAGCAAGAAAATCTAAAACTGAAAGGGTTCAAAGAGAAAATTAAAATATAAGTTTATAAGAAGTTTACCTTAATTAAAATCTAAAAAAGATTCATCTATCTCATTAAGATATTTACAAAAATTATACAAAAATTATTAGATTTTGAAATTAAAATATTTCTTATTATGAAGATTACATAATACCCCAAACTCATAAACGAAGCAATAAAGCTAACCGTAGATTGAGGGTGGCGGTTATTCATATAGAACACGAAACCAAAGGTAACCCTTTTCGACTTAACGAAGAAAATGAAAATACCTCACCTCCTTGTTTGTTTCTAATCATTTCAGCCTCTTCGATCTCTGACCTCTATAACTACTGGTTCCAGGTACAGAGTTTTGATGTTAATTTTGTTTTCATCCAGATTCCTATTTTGTTGTTAGATCTTCCTTTCTGCTACGTTGATCTACGGTCTAAGCTTATACCTGTTTTAACTCTTTCGTTATTTTGAGGCAAACGTAAAATGGTTCCCGCGTTCATTTGCGATCGCGCGCTTAACGTAACGACGAAAGTATTGATTTGACTATGTATATGTCTTTTCTCTTTTTTCTTTGGTGTTTATGTTGAAGATTATTATCCATAATTTTTTTTAAAATTTAATAGAGAAAGGTGCAACTTTTAGTCATGTTCTTGATCTTCTGTTGTCGCAAGATTAAGAAACATGCCTTAGATTTAATTTTCGGTTGGTGCTGTAAACTGAGAAATGCCGGTGGAGAAGCTTGAAGACATGGTTCCTTCCAATGTAATCTTTAAGCCAACAAACTTTCATTTAGTATCGCGATTAGTTTTTTAAACTCGCATTTTGTTAAGAATAGATCATTTGTTTTCATCGGCTTAAGCTGATCGTTTTTTGTGGATTAGAAAAGGATTATAAGGTATATGATCTTAGTGTGATTACTATTTCCTGTGCCCATTGGTACTTCTCAAAGATTTATTGTCTCCTAATTATCGAACAGTACGATTTGTCTGCTGAAAGCAGTGCGGTGACTGGATGCATGTCAGTTATGTAATGACTGACCCCTTTATTAGGATTGTTACAGACACCAACATCTTAATATGTTGTCTTGCCTCTTCAAATCGTGTAAGAAACATTCGGTCCAGAAAGTTTATAGATCAGAATTTCCTAAAGATTGTCTTAAGAGTTCTCTGTACCTGTTACTAATGTTGTTCTTCTTTTGTTATTTGTTTGTCTGAATTGTATTTTGCTAGATCTGGGAAAATGAAGCCCGGAGCATCTACCTTGAATCCTTATGCAGCATCTTATATACCACTTTCTAAAAGAGAGGCAGCTGATATAGTTGAAGTTCCTGGACTCCCAGTAAAATCTTCCGAGGATGGCAGTCAAACTGTCTGGTGTGGACCTGATGAGCATACTGCACAGACTAAGCAGCAAGATAGAGCTTCAGAAACATTTGCAATTAAGGGCCACTCTTTCCTTATTTCTGGCGGATCATCATCTCAAAATCCCAATGAAATGACAGAAGAACTGGAAATGGATTTGGAATATCTTCAAATGATTTTTCCTGGTATATCTGACGAGTCCCTTAATGATGCATATCTGGCTAGCAAAGGTGACGTCGAAGCCACTATGGACATGCTACACCAACTTGGGGTAAAAATTTTCAACTGTCATATAATAGTGGATTTTGTTTCCATTTAATGCAATCATGAATATTTGCTGCTTGTGAAGACATTACCATTGTGTCACCAGATGTGATGTTTCTTAATGTGACTAATGTTCATCTGAGCAAATTCTTTTTCCTGTGGTTCAGAGGATCCAGCTGACCATGCACATCTATTTTTGGATTTGATTGATGCCCAAAACTTAGGAGCCAGATGTACATTGAAAATAGTGCTGTCACAGTATATCTTGCTATTATTCCCTATCTTTGTTTCGGTCTTTCTTAAAAATGCATATGCTTTGCATACAATAAACTATACCTTTTCTTTTGCCTATTCTTGAATTTATATCATGTGTTGTGACATTATTTCCTCATCTTACATTGCCTTAGAGAAGTATTTGATTCAGTAGGTTCCAATGGAATGTGAGGCTTACAGGAAATGTTGCATATAAGTCTCTTTTTCTCCTTGATTTGGTATTTCAGTTGTTTTTTTACAGTACTTGGCCTAGTATCATGTGATTACAGAGTCTATGACTGAAACATGCCCCGAGTTGTCAAAAAGTTAAAAATGCAAGCTTGGTTGTGCATGTTATATATATGAAGGGTCTTAATGTGATGTACCAAGTTCGCTGGAATTTTGTGAAATGTCTTCGGCGGTAATATGTTGCACTGATCTCATGCAAATTGAACTACTGATCAAGTTTACTTTAACTTTATATTTAATTTGGCAACAAACTTGTTTCTGGAAAATCCCTTCCTGTTTTAGATTTACTAGTGATTTTTTGGAAGAGTGCATTATGTTGACTGCATTTTAAACTTGTAGTCTCATCTAAATTTTACAAGTTGAGTTTTTGAAGTTTTTCTTCTTCCACCTGATTACAGTTTGATGCACTCGAGTCTCCCGAAAATCTTCCCGACACTTTGGATATAGGTGATCTTGGTGAATGTGAGCATCCAGCGGAATGTTCATCAGTTAAACTGAAGAATGTCACAGGTGAAGCAACTGATTCATCCAGTTCATCAAACTCAGACTCAGTGGCTGTCTTGTGATTTGAGTTTCTGATGGTTTACCTGTTTTGTTTTGGCTTTCTGATCTTGTGGATAAGAAGTATATAGTTAGGGAGTCCTTGAAATGGGAAGCCATATACATGTATTTCTTCATTAAAGGTTGTATATTTATTAGTTGTCATTCACTTCTTGGGTCAATAGTCCCTTGATTGATTACCATTCAGATTGCTGTTTTCGGAGACAGAGTAACCTCTTGCTTGTCGCGACACTTTTGATTGACTTTGCTGTAAAAGCCATGGTTGAAAGCGAGATGCTCTAATTTGCTTAAAAGGTACCTGACTAGTGAAACTTGTGTGTTGTGGAAAGTCCTTGACAATTTATTCGATACTCGTTTACATGTTGATCACAAGATAAATTAGATCAAAATTGATAATGCTAAGTAATGTTCTTCTCTTTAACATAATTTCTGACAACTATGTATTTTATATCAATTCATTTAATTTATAATGTGCTCAAAATTGATATCTTAAATAATGATCTCTTTAACATGATTTTTCACAACTATATATTTTATATAAATAAAATATTTTTTTAATAAAATTCTACGCAAGTTATCACAATAATATTTTAATAGTTACTAAATATTATGTATAACTCAGTTGAAAAAATGTTTTAACGTTTGTATTAAAGACTAATATTTGTCAACATATAAAGATTTTAACGTTTAAAAATTATATTTGCCGTTAGTGTTCTCTTTTCACAACTTCAGTTCTCTTCATCTCTTCTTTAGGTCGTTGATGTAAAGAATTTGTCTTAATTTTTTATTTTAAATCCTCTATAATTCTCTTTTAATATGTTCAAACTCAATCTTTTTGTTTACTTTGATAGGAAAGGAGTTGAAAATGTTATTTGATTGGAAAAAGGAACTAAAAGAAAGGAAAATAATTGGATCTTAATTTAAATTGGAAAGCTGGGAATGAAAAAGCAATATTAGCTATAATCAAGGGAGAAACAAGAAAATTTGGTTGGCAAATCAGTTTAAATAGTAGGTTTGGATTATAATATTTGAATTAACTTAAAAATATGATGAAATAGCCGTGCATGATCATGTGGGCACATTTAGCAAAAATCACTAATTCCAAACATCAAATTTGCAAGAGAAAAATGTTTTAAAAGTTGTTTCAATCTTATCTTGACCAAATCTAGGTAATAGTGAAGTTATGATTTGAGGGATCTAAATAATTACAACAAAAATATCTTCACATCAACAAATATGGGATTAAAGTAGGTATAAATAGGACCAAAGTGAAGGAAGAAATTCATTCCAAGTTTTTATCTCTAATTTTTAGCTTTTCACAAAATTCTCTTTTCCTATGCTCAATGGATGTTAGAGTAGCTTTTATTCACTAGAAGTTAATGGTAGTTACGACCATTGTTGGCTAAATCTTCTTTATCTCACTTCAAGGGACTGGAAGCTTTTGAATCTTTATATGTTGAGAGATAATTGGATCTTATTGTTAATATGCCCGAGGTAGGGTTCATACTTTATGGGACGAGACAAGCACTGTTATCGCGGATCAGGGAGTACTGTGATAGCTAGCAGTTCATTACTTCCAGGACATCCTTAGTTAACCCCCTTCAATACTTTCAGCGAATGTTGCTCGATTATTCACTCGGCGTATACCAGAGGATTTTATTCCATCTTTGGAGAGCCAGTTTTAGATTAGGAGATACATGATGCTTTATTTTCCATTCCGGGGGATAAGGCTCCAGGCCCTGATGGTTACACTTCTTTCTTCTACAAGAGGTGTTGGGACATTATTAGAGCAGACGTTAAGGTGGCTGTAAGGCATTTTTTTCTCTACTTCTATTATGCCTTACTGCAATGTCCTTTATAAATGCATCTCTAAGGTCATTACGAATTGATTTAAAGTTATTCTTCCAGAGGTGATTGGGAGAGCACAGATGGCTTTCATCTAAGGGAGATTGATTGTAGATGCTATTTTTCTTACTTAGGAGCTGATGCATGAATATCATCATGATTGGTCACCTCCTCGATGCGCACTCAAGGTTGATATTCGTAAGGCATTTGACATAATTAGTTGGGAATTCATTTTGCTGGGACTTAGGACTATTGGCATTCCTACTTCTATAGTTAGTTGGATTGAAGCACGTTTATGGTCTATGCATTTCTCTGTAGCCCTAAACAGGGAGCTTCTCAGCTACACGGGGGGTGTGACAGGGGATCCCCTCTCTCCTTACCTATTTGTGTTAACCATGGAGGGGTTAGATGGGATCATGAGAGAGGCCACTGCGGTATTTAGTTTTTGTTTCCATTAGTGATGTATGTCGACTTCCCTTACTCATCTCTAGCTTGTGAATGATTTGATGATTTTCTATCAGGAAAATTCGACTTCTATTGAGACAGTTCGACAGGCTCTAGCAACTTTTGAGAGAGTATTTGGTTTGGCTATGAACTCGGCTAAAATTCGAGTCATTTTCTCAACTTTTTTGTAGAGGGTGCTTAATATTCAGATAGGCTCCCTTTTGATTCACTATTTAGGGGTCCCTCTTATCACTACTCGACTGCGTCAGTCAGATCGTTTACCTTTGGTTGAGAGGATTCTTTCTCGAATTAGGTTGTGGACTTCAGCGTCTGTTACCTATGTTGCTCGTCTATAGTTGATCTGATCTGTCCTTTTTTTATTTAGGTATACTAATATTTCTCGTCGTATTGAGAGCATACTTTTAGCTTTTCTTTAGAGAGGTACTTCTTTCTCCCACATCGGGGCTAAGGTGGAATGGGCTTTAGTTTGTTTTCCAAGATAGGAGGGTCGTTTAGGAGTTAAGAGGGTCAGGGACTAGAACAAGACTGTCATGCCTAAGTATGTGTGTCGACTATTCGCAAACAGATCTTCCATGTGGGCTACGTGGGTACACACTGTTTTGCTGAGAGGTAGATCATTTTGGCATATTCGAGTCCTATCGAGTTCTTCCTAGATTAGTGGAAGGTTTTGTTAAGCTGTGAGTGATGCAAAGGGCTTATTTTAACATGCATAGGGGTGATCAGGACACATCATTATGGCAGGATTACTAGTTATCGGATCAAGGCCCACTGTGTGATCAATTCTCGTTCCGAGTTCTTTCTTCCACTGGGCTCTCTTAGGATGCCCGAGTCTCAAAGATTATACATTCCGGTTAGTGTATTTTTCCTAAGGGGAGCAGTGAGCTGCAACAGGTATAGGACTCTATCTGTCTCTGGCCTCTTGCCCAGCACTCAGATAGTTGCATTTAGATTGGTCCTTCATCTGGGGTCTTTTCAGTTGACTCTACATGGAACCTTATTCGAGCTCAATGACTAGTGGATCTAATCCATCATCTAATATAGTTTCTAGGGCACATCGCACAACACTCTTTCATCCTCTAGTTAGCTTTATAGAGGCGACTTCGGACTATGGATAATCTCCAGTTGTTTAGAGTTTTGTCAAACTCGACTTGAGTCTTATGTAGCTCCTCTACTGAGACACATGATCACCTTTTCTTCCAGTGCAGGTTCTCCTCCTTCATCTGAGGTTCTCTCTCAACAAAGATTTGCACTGCTTGGCCTTTGGTTTCTTGGTCTCCTATCCTCCGGTGGGCTTCCACCCATCTTCGTCAATAAAAGGACTTCGGGCATATTCTGTCCCAGTTAGTTCTTTCTACCACAATTTACTTTCTTTGGTATGAGAGGAACAACTGTATTTTTAGCAACTGTCGTCATTCTCCTCAGGAAATTATTGTGGACATCACTGAGCTTATTTGTTCTCATCTTTTAAGCCTTAAAACTCGTTTTTAGATAACTGATCTTCATCGACAGATCTGGAAGCTACCTACTTAGCTTTGTGTTGAGAATCCTTGTGGCTTTTTGTTTACTTTGTATATATTTTTTCTTTGAGAGCCTCCTATTTGAACCTTCCTTTTTATCTATAAATTTTTATTCACTTAAAAAAATTTCTTTCATTCATATTTTGAATTGTTTTCAGTGTTTTTTATGATTATTTTTATTGGTCTTTAATATGCACAATTACGTTATTGATTGAAATGATTATCTACAAGATTAAATATTTAAAATGTAAAAGTTAATTTCCTTTAATCTTTGTAACAAATAAGAGTTTTTAATTTTTGCATCATAAATTATTAACTTTTAGTAAAGGTTTTCAACACGATTAAATGCAACCATGAATGTTGTATTATCTTGCTTAAGTGGTCTTTATTTTTTAAAATTTATTGTTCAATTAAAATTTGGATCATATCTAAGGTTGTTAAACAATAAGGGTTAATTAAATTACATGTTTTTTTATTAACGAAGTTTAAGGACAAATAGATATATTCTATCAAATATATAAATAATAAAATATTTATTTTTTAATCAATGATCAATTATAGTTTTAATTATGGAACAGAACGTAAACCAAGATTTGTTTTATTGTATTTCTTTTCTTATTATTCACAAATTTTAATTTATTTTCTTTATCACAAAATGTCTTTTCATTACAACACCCATCTAGCTAAATATTTCTTTTGTAACAATTGACAAGCTAGAATTCCTCATAGGATTGATTCCTACTTTCCTATACCACATTTGTTTTACTGAATAAATTTAGGATTTACTTTTGGGTGCATACGATAACTTCACCAAATTTTGGTGTCATTGCTGAGGAATTCCTAGTTTTTATATTTGTTAAGAAATTTTTAAAACAAGTTTATTTGCATTATAATCTAGAGATTGAAAATACATAAAAAAAAAGATAATGAAAAAAATTGGAGGTAGCACATCACTATAATTGGTGAAACAATAGAAAACACAGTGAATAATCTAATGCAATGAGCACTTGTCGAACCAAATTTAAATCAACACCCTCACTACATAACTTTCTAAATTTAGATGTAAATGTTACTTTTAAATTAAAATTCAGTTTAATTCATTTGTTGCCAACTTTTCATGGTATTGCAATTGAGGATCCATACAAGCATCCTTAGAAGTTTCATGTCATATGCATTCGAATGAAACCCAATGTTAGTACTCAAGATTAAATCAAAGTGTGAGCGCTTCAATTCTTTTTAAAAGACAATGCCTTAGGTTTGTAATATTACTTGCCACCTGCTAGTATTATTGTAACACCCTATACCCAATAATGGAATCGACATACCGAGTGTTACCATATTCTTAAATACCTAATACTTCAAGCTATAACAGTTTTTTTTAAAACCTCATTAATCTAGCAATTACTATTCACTTTATAAAATTGTAATAGAGTTTCTTCTATATTTACTTAAAACCTCCTTTAAGAAACTTTAAAACACTTTTTATGAATGACAATTATCTATCCATCTCTATGTCAAACTCCTTGACAATTTAGTTTACCCATTCTCCAATACATTTCATCACATCTAAACCAGATTTTATACATAACTTTCATTTATTAATATATAATTCATAATAAAAACCTGTAAGATCCTTCACTTCATTATATATATGTGTTATAACCAAAAACAAATGAAATTTTGTAGTACATCCACCTTCAATTCTTTCGAGATCCTCTATGTAACTCTTGTCTTGTAGTAGATCCACCACAGTGTTCTTCTAATTCTCTTTAAAAACTTATAAATTTTTGGGTACTATTTATCAAGAACACCCATATACCTTTTCTTCATCTTTTCCCAAATTGTTTTGTTGATATGGTGAGTTTAGGGACCCTAGGTTGATGATTTAGTGTTTAATAGGTTATTTGGGGGTTAAAACTAAAGACAATTGGCTTAAAAATGTAAGAAATAAAAGAAAAATGGAGAAGAAAGGAGGAACGGTTGTTATCGGTACTCTTTAGTGAAGAAAAGAGGGTAGGTGGCGAAGAAAATGACATAAATGTCATGTGATCCCTTACTAAAATTTTTCCTTTCTTTTTTTTGCCCAAAATTAACTTTTCTTTTTTACCCCATTCTTTCATTTTCCCAAAATAAAACCCATAAGAAAAATATCAACATCACATAAAGACCTTAATTAATATCATTTATTTTCATTAATAGTTTCGAGTTTGACTTTTACCCAGGTCAAAATTTGACCATTAGTCAACTCTTAGTCAAATCCTCAAAACAAACTCATTTGGAGCTCTAATTTGATCCTCAGGTTGTCCTTGAACAATATTATTTGATGTCAAATAAAATAAAATGCAGTTTGGGTCTCGAGTTTCACTATTCACCTTGGGATATACTATCATGACCTAAAAAGTACTATTCATGAAATTGAGATTTTTGGGGTGTTACAATTACTTGGAATGAAACGAAAAAAAGAAAATTTGAAAAGTTATATTCAACTTTAAGGGCCACTAGCATTTGGAAGGATATTTTTCAAAAGTAACATCATATATAGTATTTGTATAAGTATTGGGAGTGTTTTAAAAAGTTATGTATAAGTTGTCCACACTATGATATTTTTGAAAAACTCCTAATTCAATATCCTTTTAAAAGACTTCTACCACTTGAAAGGAGTATTATCGATGTCGCTAGTAGAGGAGCGCTTGTGGACAAAAATAATAGGTGCGACTCATACATTATCATTAATATGACATCTAATTCTTAACAATTTATTGCTAAGATGGACTATTCAACTTTATAAAGTAAAATATTCTTCTCTTGAAAATGTTTAAATGATCTTATTGCATTTTTTTTGGTCAATTAGCTATAAGAAAATGAAAATGACAAAAGCTTACAGAATATGTTTACTAGTAGGATACTCAACTGATATGAATCCAATGTTATAGGAAGATTTGTTAGAATAAGCAAATGTAGAAGGAGGTTTTTTTAGGACAACCTCAACTTTCATACAATCCATATTCAAACATGTACAATCCTGGTTGGAGAGATAGTCCAAATATTTGATATGGTACTGCACTTGTAAATTAACCTATGACTAATTTTCAATAATATCAACAACCCCGTCTTTTAAGATAGCCACCACAAGCTTAAACAACTAATTCAGGTATATCTCTTAAAGCCATTATTAAAACGTTTGCTCCTAATATTATTAAATTTTAGCAGGAGACTAGAACTAGTATTTAGAATTTTGAAAATCAAATGGCTCATTTAGCCACTACAATTAGTCACCTGAAATAAGTTATCATAATAAATAGTGGTAAATCACAAGGAGAGTTCCAACACTATTCATTAAAAAATGGAAAGCATATGGAGTAACCCATGAAAGTCCCAACTTCATCAAATTCATATACAAAAGAAAGAATGAAATTGCTAAAGTAAAAGAAAGCATGACCATGCCGAAGGTTGAGTCATTTGCTTTTCCTTTAGTTACAGTTTGTCCTTTTCTAGATGCATTGAAGGATAATCAAAAATTGGAATGAGATGCTCATTTGTATGAGAAATTATTGAAATATGAGGTAACATTTTTCTTTTTTATGCAATTAAACAAGTTCTTAGATATGCTAATTCTTGAAGGTACTATTATTATAAAAAGAAGACAAAAATTGAAAGGGATTGAAAAAATAACGCTGCAAAAAATTGTGTTTTCTATCATTCAAAAGTACCCCCCTAAAAAAACTGTAAGGATCTAGGTATGTTTTCTATACCATCAACCATTGGTGGTTTTAGAGTAGAAAAGGCCATACCAGGTTTAGGTACATCCATTAATGTAGTGCATTATTCTATTTATTCGTCACTCAACTTAGTACCATTAAAAAAGAAGTGAGTTGTTATTTAATTAGTGAATTTGTCTAATGTATATCCTAAATAGTTAGTGGAGGATGCTCTTATGCCTTTTAATGACAAATTATTTTTTTGCTAATTTATATGGGTTGGATATCGTGAATACTAATCAAATAACACCAGTTTTATTAGGGAGACCATTTTTAAAAATTATAAAAACAAAATTTAATGTCCATAATGGTACTTTGACCATGGTATTCGATATAAAAACTATTCAATTTAATATGTAGATATAATGAAGTATCATGATGTAACAACCCCTATACAGAACCTACAACCATCCACACAAATAGGAACCGAATTCCTGTATACGCATTCAAGGTATATAATTCTATTCAATGCTATACATATACACATTACAAAACTCTCCAATGCATAACATAATCATTTAATGGTATTAATACGTCTTTACATTTACATGGTAATCCGAAAGAAAACATACAATTTCCTTTCTTAATTACATATTCAATCATCTGTAACTAAAAATAAATTCCAAAGGTACCTTTTCTTCTATTCATTGTCCTTGGTCCCTACAGACATTCCCTGTACCTCACTCCTATGACTTAGACCTGCACGGATTAATTGCTAAGCCTGGAAGCTTAGTAAAGAAAACATTTAGTTTGGATGATTACTCATAACAGTCATCCACCATGCACACACATTCAGAAATATCACAACTCATATGCCAAAAATTCACATTCATGAACCAAACATTGATATTCAATGCTCGTGAACACAATGATGGCATACTTAAGAAAAGTACATAATGGAAATATGCTTCAACATATTATCCATATATCGAAAATGCACATTTATAAGCCAAATATTGATATTCAACGCTTATTGAAACAAATTATCAATATAACTGCACATCATTACAATCAATACAAATGCTCATCAATACCAATTATTCATGTTATCATTATGTATTTCTTATTTATGACTGTTAAGTTTTCTTTTTATGTTAAGCCGACACATTTTCTGTGGATGTGGATAACAAGTGTTGTAGATATCCAAAGATATTAATTTGTGGATACTTGAAGGTATCAAATTGTGAATACCTAAAAGTATCAAACTATGGATACCCAAAGATATCGAATAGTGGTTTCAAATTGTAGCAGCTACACTGTAACCCTATAGGCATGCCCATCTATCCACCACCAAGACAATAGTGTAGGTACTATAACATTTCCTTTAATCATTTTCCAATTTCACAATTCATATATTGACAAGTTATAGGATATACATTTCAAGTCATAAAATCTATACTTGTGTTCATACATGTAATTCATAGCTTACAACCACAAGAAGGGTATCAAAATTAGACTTGTATAATCATACTATACACATATGAGTAATGCATATGCATACAAATCATTTATGTACATGTAAATTTTCTTTTCAATGCAGTATGCTCAATCTTATATTCCAATGTTCATCCTGCCAATTCACATGTGGTAAGTCCTATTTCATTTATTTCTAGGTGTTTGAAAATTTTCATACACATTCATAAAGGTTTAGATAAGATGTGGTAAAAATTGGAAACAAAAACAATGCCATGATCGTGACAAACACTTTCTCTATTCATACCACTACTTGTTCCTTAATATTCATATATATAACATAAGAGCTGGGCTTCTAGGTCTTCTAGAAATTTCCCCCTTTGTGTCTCTCATTTCAATAACACTAACAATAAGGTCATTTGGACTCTTAACTCATGAGATATAGAACAAATAACATAAGCTACTCCAAAACAGGGGCAACATTAGGTCACCATTTTCCATCTCAATTTTTAAGGTTATAAAGCCATAACTAAGTTAGGATCTCTTCTAGATATTTCTATTTCTATGTCTTAGTTTTTATATGCAACTAAAATCACCAAATTTGGAGCTTTGTAGGCTAATTTATGACCAAAACAATGTGATTAGATAAACAAAACCTAAATATGCTATAATACTTCCAGGTTATATATTGACGCCTTACATTTCTCTCCCTCTTAAAAGGATTTTCATCCTTTGAAATTCATACTTGTATCCCTATGGTGACAAAATTTTCCAGACAAAACCCTTGTCCAAAAACTCCTGTAACTGAATCTTCTATCTCTTTTAACTCTGTAGGAGCCATTTCATAAGGTTCCCTTCAAATAGGAGTAATACTAGATACAATCTCAATAAATATTTCTATTTCCCTTTTAGGTGGCAAACCTGATAACTCTTCTGGGTACATGTCAGGAAACTCATTTACTACCGATCTATCTTGTAAATTCACCTTCTCCTTTTTTGAATCAAATACTAAAGCCAAATATGTCTCACAATCTTTTCTAAGCAATTGTCTTGCTAGGATGGTAGATATTACATTAGTCAAATGATTAGATATAATACCATGCACCATTATTTCTTAAACATCAGAATCTTTGAGCATAATTTTTTTCAACCCACAATCAACTATAGCTTGGTGTTTAGACAACCAAATCATTCCCAAGATCAATTTAAATTCATAGATGAGTAACTCTATTAGATTAGCTACAAACTGTTTCCTATGGACCAAAATAGGGCAATATCCATACCCTTTATTAATATATACACTATGGCCCAATAGACTATCATAGGCTTGTAGATCTACTAATAACTTTCTATCACACACTCTTTGGAGGCTTAGGAGGACCGAAAACCAATTGATCTCTCCCCACCACACTATCAGTTGACTCCTCATTAGCTTCATGAGGTCTTTCCATCTCTACTATTTATAAGAAAACAGGGATATCTATATTAGGCCAATACTAAAACGAAACCATATCACACATTACTAGACCCTTATTAGTTAGACTCGCCTAAACTGTGCTCTAATACTAAAAAATGTAACACCCCCTATAAGTAACCTATAACCATCCACACACATAGGAATAAAATTCCTATACACGCATTTGAGGTATACAATTCTATTCAATGCTATACGTATACACATTATTTAATGTTTAGTATTATCATTTAACAGTAGTAATAAATCTTTACATTTATATGGTAATCTAAAAGAAAATATACAATTTTCTTTTTTATTACATGTGCAATCATCTATAACTAAAATCACATTCCAAAAGTACTTTTTCTTTTATCTGTTGGCCTTGGTCCTTACAGATGTTCCCTATACCTCACTCCTATGACTTGGATCTGCACAGATTAACAACCATGCTAAACTTGAAAGCTTAGTAGGGAAAACACTTAGTTTGGATGACCACTCACAGCAGCCATCTACAAAGCACACACATTCAGAAACTTCACAAATCATATGCCATAAATTCATATTCATGAGCTAAACATTGATGTTCACGCTCATATAAATAATGATGGCATACTTAAGCGAAGTACATATAGCAAAATTGCTTCAACATATTATCCATATATTGAAAATGCTCATTTATAAGTAAAATATTGATATTCAACACTTATTGATACAAATTATCAATATAATTTCACTTCATTGCAATTCATCATTACAGTCAATACAAATTCTCATCAATATCAATTATTCATATTGTCATGCCGTATTTGTTATTTATGACTGTTAAGTTTCCTTTGATACTTGAAGGTATCGAACTGTGGATACCCGAAGGTATCAATTTGTGGACACTAGTGATGTCAAAATGTAGCAACTACACTATAATCCTATAGGCATGGTATCAAACTTTGAATTCCCAAAGGTATCGAACTGTGGACACTGGTGGTGTCAAACTGTAGGTATGCCCATCTATCCAACACTAAGACAATAGAGCAGGCATTGTAACATTTCCTTTAACCATTAGCCAATTTCACAATTCATATATTAACAAGTCATAGGATATCCATTTCAAGTCATAAAATCTATATTTTCTTTCATACATACAATTAATGGCTTAAAACCATTAGAAAGGTATGAAAATCAAACTTCTATAATCATACTATACACTATGCACACAAATTATTAATGGGCATGTAAATTTTCTTCAAAATGCATTATGCTTAATCTTATATTCCAATGTTCAATCTCTCAATTCACATGTGGTAAGTCCTATTTCATTTATTTCTAGGTTTTTGGAAATTTTCATACACATTCATAAAGGTTCGGATAAGATGAGGTAAAAATTGTAAGCAAAAACAATGCCATGGTTATAACAAATACTTTCTTTATTCATACCATTACTTGTTCCGAAATATTCATATACATGACGTCAGAGTTGAGCTTCTAGGTCTTCTAGAAATTTCTCCCTTTGTGTCTCTCATTTCCATAAAACTAACAATAAGGTCATTTGGACTTTTAACACGTTCGATATAGACCAAATAACAAAAGCTACTTCAAGACAGGGGCAACATCAGGGCACCATTTTTTATCTCAATTTCCAAGGTTATAAAGCCAAAACTAATTTAGCATCTCTTCTAGATAATTCTATTTCTATGTCTAAGTTTTCATATACAACTAAAATCACCAAATTTAAAGGTTTGTAGGCTAATTTATAACCCAAACAATGTGATTGGTTCAACAAACCCTAAATATGCGATAATACTTCTAGGGTATATATTGAAGCCTTACATTTCTTCCCCCTTAAAAGGAATTTTGTCCTCGAAATTCATACTTGTATCCCTATAGTGACAAACTGGGCCAGATAAAACCCTTGTCCAAAAACTCCTGTAACTGAATCTTCATCTCTTTTAACTTTGTAGGAGCCATTTTATAAGGATCCCTTCAAATAGGAGCAATACTAGATACAATCTCAATAGATAGTTCAACCTCCCTTTTAGGTGGCAAACCTAGTAACTCTTTTGGGAATATGTTAGGAAACTCATTGACTACCGATATATCTCGTAAGTTCTCCTTCTTCCTTTTTTAATCAAGTACTAAAGTCAAATATGCTTAATTAAATCTAAGTTTCTTATATAAATTGGTGACATTTTCATGGTTTTTATTACACTTCTTGACTCTTATTTTTAGATTTTATGCTTAATTTGACTCTTGAGTGCTTACCTTTACTTTATGTAGTTTGAGAGTAAAATTTGTCATAAATAATTAGTAATTGCATTAAATTAATTTTCTAGAACAATTGATACTGCAAACTACTATTTGTTCATTGTAGGAGACTCAAGGAGTAGAGGCAAGGAGTGAAGGCTGAAAATGATAAGTCAACAAGTCAATAAGGCAACAGGAAAGTTCGCAACAACAAAGTTTGAAGAATTCACGCAGAAACTCTTTGGGTTAATTTCGTCGCGACGTGAGTTCACGTCATCACGATAAACTCGGAAGATTATTGAAGAGATCATTCAGGAAAATTTTACCGCAGTGTGAAGTTCACGTTGCTGCAGCGATGAAACCAAAAACTCCAAGAAAAACTTTTCGGGAAAAGTTCACCATGGCGAACTCATCCTATTGCTGCGGTGAACCTTCAAATACCCGAACCATTTTCGAAAGTTTACCCACTGTTTAACTCCAACCATAACCTGATTTGTAAAAATTGCCTATTTTAGGTTAAGTTACAACAAGAACCGACAGATATCTCTCCATCATTCATTCTCTCTACCATTCGGACAACTCTTCTACACACACATACCATCATCTTCTCTCATCCATACCATTGTTTTCTTCTTTCCACCGTCAACTGCTACCATAGATGCAGGTGGGTTCTCCATTGTGAAGTCTCTTGGAGCTATGCGTAGCTAGGCACCTCTCTCCTCTTGAAGATGTAGTGATGGCTTGAGTCCAATGGGCTTAAAAGGGGAGTAGCTTAATCTATGTTTGGCTATGATTTATGAACTCCTAGGTTTAGAAATTGGAATTTATAGTTGAACATTCTTGATTAGAGTTTAATCAAGTGTTGGATATTCAATGTGTTATTGGGATTTGTTGATGTAGAACTTTGAGCTTAAATATATGAAGTCTCATATATGTCTACTTGTGATCTTGTTGGATCTCTTTTATCTTGCATAGTTAGGTTTGATATTGAGTTGATTTGAGATCCCAAAATAACTTGTTGCATTGACTTACCCATTACACGCACTAAGGGCATTCAACATGGTCTTAAGAAATGGAGTTCATTGATTAAGACCTTGGACTTAAAGAGTTCTTTAAGGTTTATCATTTGAAACTTAGTGATTTCTACTCCCATCAAAAATTTTATTTCAAGCTATGAAAGCCAATCGCATTTTCAAGAGGATACTATCACATTTAATCATTGTCTTCATCATTTCGATTCCTATTCCCAAAATCCAAAAAATATTTTTACACATTTTTTTACAAGTCATTAAATTTGTCAAGATTTCTAAAGATCAAAACCCCCTTCCTTGCTAATTTAGCTTACATTTCATGACATATAGGTTAGCTTAGATCTATTCGTTTAGGTTCAGATTAAGTGAAATGACCCAAGGTTGTATTCTATATTGCAATCCTTGAAATTAATTTTTTTTGATTTGACCTCCAAGGGTAAGAACAAAAAGGTCCGAATCAAAATGGTGCCATTACCGGGGAACCAAGCAATTGGTTCTCTAGGTTAGCTTTTGTAATTTTTGCTGCTAAGTGAGGTTAGGAACCTTTGTTTAGACTGCGTTTTAGATAGTTTAGTTTCATACTTGTCAATAGTATAGGATTTCATTTTCTTGGCATAAAATTAAATTTTGAAAACACAAAACAAAGCATACTAAAATTTCTGCACTTTTCATACTTAGCATTTTTGCACCCACACAGTTTTGAGCATTTCTTTAATTGGTTTTTGGTTAATACATACATACTTTACTTTCATACACTCACACACTTGCATCCATCACATCTCATCTTTTTATTTGGATTTGTGTGCTTGCGAGTAGATATTGTTCCATTTTATTTTCAGTTGAATTATTCTTGTGCATGCCCCAGAGAGCTAAAGTTTTTCCTTTCTAACCTAAAATTGAGAGACGTTTGAGAAAGGTTAGAAAGGAGAGCAGAGAAAAAGAGAGAAGTCGGTTAGTTGTCGGAGAAGAGTCTAGTCGGCCAAGTAGTGAGAGTGAGTCAATAGAAAGAGTGATCATGGCTGAGAACCCAGCTTTTCTG
>JANSVA010000008.1:20535897-20588890 GCA_025504915.1 Erythroxylum reticulatum | reverse complement strand
TAATAAAGACCATCTTTATTTAGCATTTTAATGTCAAATGTGCAGCTGCACATTCAACCCTAATAAAACCAAAATTGCTCCTTCATTTTTTTTAAAAATTTGTTTTAATATAATTAATCTAATCAATTACATTAAACTAAAGTCTAGCCCATTTCTAAATGAACAATTGGACTTTTAATTAACCATTAATTAGTGCAAGCCCAACATTCAATTATGGGCTTCTAAAACCTCCATTTATATTTATTACTTAGCTTGATAACCTTCGTTGAAGCCAAATGGGGAATCTTATTGGACTTTGATAATTCAAGCTCCAATAAGCCTAGAATTATCTTAATCTCATTAGAATTAATTCTAGCTTATTAACTAAATGTCATTTCACTAAAGACAATTAGTTGAACCATGTTCACCTGCGCTAGACTAGACTTAACTGGTGCAAAGTCTAGCATCATAAGTCTGATTTTCCAAGCTAACAACTTTGAAATAAAGCCAAGCATCATTTAGATGGTGCGGCAATTAATCCAATTCGATGGATGCAAAGATGAGGATCTTAATGCACACATCTCTAATTTTTTGGAGATATGTGATACTTTTAAGATTAAAGGAGCTAATGATAACGTCATTCTCTTTAAAGGGAAGGCCAAGCAATGATTAAAATCCATGCCACACTCTTCATTGACTATATGGTAACAAGTGGTGAAGAAGTTTTTATTGTACCCACCAATGAAGTCTGCAAATTTGAGGAATTACATCTCCTCATACTCCCATGCTTAAGGTGAATCTTATATGATTTATAGGAGAGATTCAAGGAGATGTTGAGATGATGCCCACACTATAGACTACCACCATCAATGCAAACCCAAATGTTTTAGAATGGACTAAGTCAAAGCACTAGATTATCTATAGATGCAGCAGTTGGAGGGACGCTATACAACAAGACACTAGAGGTGGCCTAAGATCTGATAAGAGGATATGGCCATGAATAACTATTAACAGTGCTCATCTCGAGCATGAACTAATAGGCCAGCGACATTAGACATAGTGGAAAAAATGGCATAGTTTGTGATCCAAGTGGATGCCTTGAGTAGGAAGATAGGTAGATTTACAATGGCTCATTAAGGTCAAGCAATGTAGAGTGAGGTGTGTGGGCTAAAGAAATAAGGACAAGGGTGTCAATCTATTCAACCCGAACATGTTGATTATTTGGGGAATACTCCTAGACCCCAAAGTAACCTATATAGTAACATCTATAATCTTGGTTAGAGGAATCACCCTAATTTTTCATAGGGAAATCAGGGTTAACCAAGAAATAACCCTCCACTTGGATTCCAGCAAAAAGCATCGTAGCCCAAAAAGCTTGGTAAGAAAGAGATGCTAATGGAATTTATTCAAGAATCAAAGACAAGACACTAACAAACGGATGCTTCGATATGCAAATTGGAGGTTTGAATCGACCAATTGGCAAGACAATGGAAGAAAGACTAAAGAGGAGTTTGCTTAGTATGACAGAAATCAATCCTAAGGAATGCATCACGGTAGTTACCCAAACTAGTAAGAAAAAGCTCCAGGAAGAGACGAGAGTGACTATTAAGAGTCATTCAAAGGCCAAAGGTGGTTGACGCATCACGGTAGTTACCCAAACTAGAAAGAAAAAGCTATAAGAAGAGACGAGAGTGACTATTGAGAGTCATTCAAAGGCCAAAGGTGGATGACACATGTATAAAGTCAAGGAATATTAACCTGCCATATAATATCCTGCTAAAATGAAGGGAAATATGTTGGATCTGGAGTTAAAGAGATTCCTTAATCTCTTAAAACAACTTCAAGATTATCTATCCTTCATTTAATCTCTATTATAGGTATGAAAGAATACAAAATCTTCACAAGAGCAACTATTCAACGAGGAGGAATTAGAGAAGTTGGATACTATTTCATTGAGTAAGGAGAGCTCAATCAAGAAAATCAAACTACTGGAGAAGCAACTAGATGTAGTAAGTTTTTATATTCCTTACACAATTGGTAGTTTAAAAGTAGACAAGGCTTTATCCGACCTAAAGGCTAACATAAATATAATGTCTTTTTTTTTATTTGAAAAATTGGGAAGAGGAGAACTGAAAACAACTAGGATATGTGTGCAATTAGTTGATAGATTAGTAAAGTATTCTAAGAGAATCGTAGAAGATTTATTGATTAAGGTTCATAAGTTTACATTCCCAACTAATTTTCTAATTCTTGACATAAAAAAGGATATGAAAGTACTTTAATCCTCAATCAATCTTTTATGGCAACTGCCAAGTCAATTATAGATATTGAAGAAGGCAAGTTAACATTAAGGGTAGGGGATAAAGAGGTTATATTTAGAATCTCTAATGTTAATAATCATTCTGTTAAATTTATGGATATTATTGAAGCTACTGAGTCTTGTTAAGATATTTTGCAAGACTCTACATTTAAATATCCACTGAAACTGTGACAATTTCAAAGTAACAAGTTTAAAGAGAAACATGGCAAGAAGCATCAAAAGATAGCCTACTTCTAAGTTATGAAACCTACAGTAAGGCTACAACAACATGATTTATATAATCCACCTTGATTTCAAAGGTATGTTAAGCTAACAATGTTAACGAAGCACTATATGGAAGGTAACCTATAAATTAGTTTTAGTTTTCATTTAAAATTCATATTATATTGTTCTTGTTTTTATGATAGTGTAGGATTTTTAATTGAGTTCCTATATGTTTTAGGATAGGAAATCAAGCATTATAATGGTGAGAATTTGCATAATTGATGTGTAAGGTATGCATGTTTACGTGTTATAATGTTTAGTGCAAAAATTTTTACTTTTGAGCATCTAGTTTTAAAATTGCACACTTTCACAAAGAGTTAAACGCTCTCTAGACATGTTGGTGTAGAGTTGCACGTTTTGATACATAACTGTGCACCAAATCTCTTTAGATTTCTCACTTTTTGCCCCTATCTCACAACTATCATTGCCCTCTCATTCTCCAACCCCCAATTTTTGTTCTTTTCTTGCAATTTATCGACATCCAATTAAGAAACCTTATCAATTTCCCTTGTTTATTCATGTTTAATTAGGTGTTTTGCATTATTTAGCTCATTTATGCTTAAAAATGCTAGAATTGAGATTTTAGGTTTTCATGAGATTTCTTGTGATTTTATACTTAATTGTCGTTTAATGCTTGATTATTTCCATTACCCAATTGATTTTATCATTTAATTTAACTAATTTTGTGTGAATGGGGTAAAAATTCAACCTTAATTGCGTAATTGTACGATTTTTGCTCACTAAGTGTTTAATTGCGATATTTTTTTGTTAAATTAGGTTAATTAGTTATTTTCGACATTAATTGACATTAGGTTTATGTTTAATTGCATGTTCATTTTGGTTTTTACATGAATTAAATATTTCATTTTGTCAATTTTGAGTAATTGTGAAATTAGGGTTTTTCCCATATTTAGGGTTAAAATTCATACTTTAACAATTAAGTTAGCTTAATTTGTTAATTACAATATTTTTAACTTTAATTTTGAGATTAATTAGTTTGTTAGTTAATTTTCTTATCAAATTTTATTTATTTTTCCATTATATATTTATTTTTGTAAAGTTATCTTTTTTACTTTTATATGTTTAATTTCTCATTGTTAAATTCTTTTCACATTTAATAACTTAGTGAGCATATATATAAAAAATTGTAGGGAAAGGTGTACTCCCATAATTTATTTGCAGATTTTCTCACACTTATTGAAAGTTTTAACTACAATGTCTAAATCACTGAGAGAAAAGGAGATTCCCAGGAAGCGATAAAGAGGATAAAGCTCCTCAACCATAACCCCAGGAAGCGATAAAGAGGATAAAGCTCCTCAACCATAACCCAACTCCTAAAGCGGCCACGAATGTTTTTATTTAATATTGTGGCCCAGGAGGAACAATACCAGCAACTAAAGGATAAAAAGTTCAGTGGTAGCAAATTCATCGAGTGGGAGGCATTAAAGCAAGTTAGTCTCACTCAACAAGTTTAACACCTCATTGATGTAGGTACATGGTCCCGACTTTGAGATTGTAGAGCCCTCCTATAAGGAGATTACATTGAAGGTGCACTCCACATTCTCTGTGGAGAGAGGTAGCTATAATAGGGATCGACTTAACACGATCCAGTTCTGAATGATGGGAGATATGTTTTGAATAAGCTATTTGGAGTTTTCCATCAATATGGGTTTAAAGGACCAGGAGTATAAGGGACAGCCAAGTATATGACACTACGGAATGAATTTTTGTATGGATTATCTCCTAGTAACTTTTGACGGACGATTAACACAGAGCATGACTATGGACCAAGTAAATCCAAGGCATCTACACTGTGACATCCCATGCTGACTTACATCTATAGCATTCTGAGTCACACACTAAGCAACTGGGGTGACAGCTAGGGAGTTCTCAAGAACATGAATGTGCATTACTTGTGAAGCATGAACAAGAGGATGATAATTTACTTAAGGTATGTACTTACCCAGTTCATCAGGCATCAAAACAAAGAAAAAAAAGGTCAACATATTTTTTATTGGGCCTTATGTGACCAAATTGGCACGAAGGATGGGCTTATTTGATTGACTACCATCGATACGACTGATGAGTACCATGGTGACACTTAATTTGGCAATCATGCAACACATGCACATAGTTAGCAAACGTTAGGTACCAATAGGTAACATATATAGACTTATCAGGAAACCTAATAAACTAGCAATGAAGGGTGGAGGTAGAATGGAGTAACATGCAAAAAAGCATCCACCACAACCACAACCACAACCATAACCATAACCATAGCCACTATAGACAGGAGGTGCAATACCAAAGACGAATGGTCTAAGAGGTCCTAGGGCTAGGATGTAACACGCGGTTCAATTGAACATAGCATTATTGGAGAGATGGGTAGCCCAACTTTTGGGAACTCAACGGACTCTCCAACTTCAACAAGCAGAGCTTCTAAAATGAGTAGGATGGTTAGAGATTTCGATTGCATGGCTAGGCAAGCTTGAGATTGTAGTTAGGTGGATGGGAGAGTTGATTTTATTAATGGTGAGCTGTCAAGGAGTTGATTTCCAGCCTTCACCATCTAAAGAGGGAACTTCCTTACTAGGTCCTCCACCGATATAGGACCATAATCCTGAGGACCCTCCTACGTCACACTAGCCTAGATCACATCATAAGGGAAATGGTTGACTTTTGTATATTCTTTCGTTTCTTTATTAATTTTGTAATTATTATTTTCTTTTCTCTAATGTTACAGTTAGTGATATTTTTTGTCATTTTTATTTCTTTTTATGTTTTTATCATTTTTTTTTGTTTATGTTTTGCATGGATATAGTCTCATATTAGATTGATAGTCTCAAAATCAAGAAATAGTCTTACTTATAAAAGTACCAACTCTTTATCACTTATTAATATATGCTTATAATGTGTACATTGAGGACAATATACAATTTAAGTATGAGGACGGGGTTAACAATTTTAATGATTTTTTTAAGTTTATTATAATTTTAATTATTAAATTTTATGCACTGGTATCTTGAATTAATTGAAATTTTTCCATAAATACTTCATTTCATTATTGAATATTAATTTTAATTAGTATGCAAAAGATGATAGTAAGAATAAAATTATGTTTATAAGTCATATTGTTAATAGTTATTGAGATAGTCAAATTGAAATTGCATAATATTTATACACATAAACCTTTTTTGCGAGTTTTTTAACCTAAAAGCATAAATTTTGTTTGTTTTTAAGCTCTTTTATTTCTTTCATATGAGTTATCATGCATAGTTGAATAATTCTAAAACTTGCTTTTATTATACATATTGAGATCACATTTGTTAAATCAGAAGCATTGAAATGATAAAGGCAGTTAAAAGTCTATTTCTTTGACAAGTACCTAACGCATAATTTATCTTTTAGGAATAATCAAGTTGTACCTTAGCCTTTTTCATTGATTAACCCAATTATTAATCTTTGATCATATTTTTATTTGAATCCCTTTATAACGCTTTAAACCCTAAATGGTATTTAGATTACTCGAATGTTTGAAACTTAAAATTTCGATAGGTTCAATATTTCTTCAATAGTAGTACGTGATTAATGCTTGAAATTATATTGATTTATTAAAAAAAGTTTGCAAGCATTAAAAAATTGTGATTAAGTATATGGTACCAATAGATTTATAATAAAAGGACCTATCTATATTAAGAACAAGTTTCTTGTGATGTCTTTTTCTTTTAAATTTCCTTCAATCAACCTTTTTTATTATCTCAATCATACTGTACCTAAGCCAGATTACAACCTTATAAAGAACTTTTAATTTTTGTTTTTAGTTTATACATAACTAGAAAAGATGTGATAATATTGTAAGTCTATGATAAGAGTTCTACTATACGTAATTTGAGAGTTTGATATTTTTCACCCTAAAAACTTGAGTTCACTGAGTGAAATCTTGGTGCTGGCGTAAAGGTTTATGCTTTTGATTTCAATACGATTATTGATATACTTACTATTAATATTGACTTAAGAAGTTAGTTTTCGGATAACTTGAATCTTTTTTTATGTTACTTTGATTAATATAATATGATGATTTATAGTGTGAATAGATAGGCTAAAATTAATGAAGGGTAAATGTTGTACGATTTATAATTTTGATTATGATTTGGTTGAGTACAAGCAAAAGTTTAAATATAGGGATATTTGTAGATGCTAATTTGACTATTATTATAAAGCCCTGTTTGATGTATTTTGCTTGATATTTTGTAATTTTGTTGTATATTTAATACTTAATTCTCTCTAAATACGTTTATAGATTATAATTGCATTCATGGACCAAGAAAAGAATTCATATGAAATGAAGTTTTGAAGCAAATTAGAGATAAACAACCGTGTATGTGACTGTGTAAGTCTTAGAGCTAGTGTAAAATCATGAATTATAGAGTTTTTGAATATACACTATCTCTCACACGCATGTGAATTAGACTATATATCTCCTTGAAATTCTAAAATTTACTATAAAAAGACATAACATAGGCAAATTAAAAGAGCAAACTTTTAAAGTAGATTCCAAACGTAGAAAGCCTACAGAAGGGATGATATTGATTCAGAGACATGGAGAATGCGAAGAACCCATCAAGAGATCCAATAGATTATAACATCAAACCTCAAACTTGTAAGAACATTCAATAGAAGACAAAGAAAGATTTAGAATTATGATTCTTTTATTTTTCTATTCGTTTTTCTTCCTGTATATCTTTGATTTCGTTTTCTATTATGTGTAACTAAACGTTTTTAGTGTCCATGTGTGATGAAACTTATTCGGGATAACATATCGTGATCTTTTTATTTAATGTAATTATTTTGAATGGTCTATTATAATTCAATTATGTGATTTATACAATGTTCTAATAAATCCATAATATTAATATATAATTTGATTTTATAAAGCATGAATAAAGATACCATACTTGAAAAGAGTTTATTGCAAACTTAGAAATAGGTCGACATAAATTGTCTATATTAGGGTCAAACCTAATAACGAAATTCATAAATCGATAAAGCAATCCTAGGAACTTTAACTAGAAAGATTTCAATTAATCACCCTATGGATTAGTTGTTAGTAGTCTCGAGAGAGTTATTAATGTCGGTTCAATAGTCAATAAAATAATTACATGATAAAAGGTTAACTATTTAATAATTTTTAGGAGAATTCATCACCTAGAAACTAATCTTTGATATTGAGTTTTCTAAGTAATTTTCTGTATCTTATGTGATCATTATTCTTTCCTAATTTATTTTATTTGTTTAAGTTTTAGTTTTAATTGGAAATCAAACAGTATATTCATACGCTAGATAATAGGAGAAGCGTAATTACTATTATTTACTATCTTCGTAGGATTGACCTATACTTGCTTTTGTTAGCTACAGCTACATTGTTTATTTACGATTAATTAATTATTGATAACATAAAAATTATCAATCACATCAATTTCTATTACACCTTACAAGATAGTTACTGTCGAGTTATATGAGTTAAAAAAGCAGTTAGAAAAGTTGTTAGAAAAAGCATTTATTAGACCTAGCATATTAACCTAGGGAACTCTAGTGTTTTTTGTGAAGAAAAAGGATGCTAGTATAAAACTTTGCATGGATTATTGGTAGCTAAATAGGGTAACCATGAAAAATAAGTATATGTTGCCAAAAATAGATAATCTTTTAGATCAGCTAAGGGGAACTATCATATTTTCCAAAATTGATTTAAGATTAGGATACTAGCAGTTGAGGATAGCTGACCCAAATATTCCCAAGACAGTTTTTTGTACTCGGTATAGCCACTATGAGTTTCTAGTGATGCTTTCGGTTTGACTAATGCACTAGCCACATTTATAACATTAATGAACAGAACTTTTCAAGGGTTATCTGGATCAGTTTGTGATAGTATTAATTGATGATATATTAGTATACTCAAGGAGTAAAGAGGAGCATAAGTAGCATTTAAGAACTTTGTTACAGATTCTGAATGAGAGATAATTGTATGTCAAGTTTAGTAAGTTCTGGATGGAGTAGGTAGTTTCTCTTAGACATGTGGTGTCCCAAGAGGGAGTGATGCCTAATCCCACTAACATAAATGCGATTATGGAGTGGGAGCTACCTACAATACATCAGAGGTAAGGAATTTTTTAAGACTTGCTAGGTGTTATCGGAGATTTGTAGAAGGATTTTCGATGATAAGTAGCCTATTGACCAAGTTACTGAAGAGAGGAGTTTAGTTTCAATGGACAAATCAGTATTAGGAGAGTTTTAAGGAGCTTAAGCGAAGATTGACTTCTAGCCCAATTTTGATGCTACCACTGAGTAGTGGAGATTTTGAGGTATATACTAATGCTTTGAGAGTAGGTTTGAATTGTGTATTAATACAATATGAGAAAGTAATAGCTTGTGCATCTCATCAGTTGAGATTGCATGAGTTGATTTATCTCACTCATGATCTAGAGTTAGTGGCAATTGTGCATGCTTTTAGGATTTAGAGACATTATTTTTATAGAGAGACATTCTGAATCCTTAGAGATCACAAGAGTGTCAAGTATATCTTGACTCAAAAGGAGTTAAAACTTAATGTAGAGAAGATGGATCGAGGTGCTAAAAGATTAAAATTGTACTATTGATTACCATCTGAGAAAGACTAATTAAGTGGTTGAAGGTTTGAGTAGGAAAAGTATCTTATTACTGGCGGCCAACGATAAAGAAAGATGTAGTAGAGTTTTAGTTTATTACAAGGTGTTTGACTTATCAACAAATCCACGCAGAGCACTAGGCACCGATAGGAAAATTAAAACCCTTAAATCATTCCGTCTTAAAAGTGGGAGAAATTTTCTATGAATTTTATGGTAGTGTTATAAAAGACCAGACATTCACATTATTTAATGTGGGTGATTGTAGATAAGATAACTAAATCAACTCATTTCTTACCTGTACAGTAGAATTCAAGTAAAACTCAATCCAATATGCCAATATGATAAAAACAAATAATATACTAACATATAAAACAATACAATTAATTATTAATAAAAGAAGTTCATATTATATGTTAAATATTTATGCATATTTTTTATATAAATAGCAAGATGAAAATATTAAAAAAAATTATTTCTTATTGTCATAAATAAAAATAAGAAATAACGTGCTTTATTTGGTATTACTGGTATATAATAAATGAATGAAATAAATAATTTATGTAAACTAATATATTTATTATAAATTTTTTGATAAAATATGATAAATTGTTATGTCATTAATTATTGATACAAATGAATATTTATATATCAAATATTTGCATATATTTTTGGATAAAAGTAATAAGATGTGAATGTATTAACTCAATAAAATAATAAGAAGTTACAAAATTTTATTTATTATTAGAAAATTTAATAAAATAATTATTAATTTTTATAAATGAGTATAAATAAAAATGGATTATCTTATTTATTAATACTATTATATAACAAATAAAAATTTTAATGAAATTTATTATCATATTAAACTAATAAATATATTATTAATAAACATAATTAATTTTATTAAATAAGTAATATATATGAAATAAATTTAAAATAAATGTGATAAATCAATCTATTTAATTCATACGACCTACATGCCAATGCGATAGCTACCAGATCATTCAACTATAAGGATTTCTCGTACCGAAAAAGCACGCAACTCTTTTTTTTTTTTTTGTTGGTAGAAAAGCACGCAACTCTATGAACAGGTCTACTTTTGGCCATAACGTATTCCATACGGGGGTATGAGAAACCAATTTAGGTTTATTAAGCTCCAACCACTTGTTTTACTACTTTGGTTGTACCTTCACTCCAATCTGCTAAGGAGTTTGACTAGGTGGAAAAATCACTTCATGAAAGTCGCAAAAGTTTTGAGTTTGGTTTTTCATTCATATCAAAACTAGATTATTCAGCAAAAGAATTAAATCAATATTCTTAGCTTTTACCCTATGTTATGTTCAAGGCGTGCAAGGACCAGAAAAGGTTCAAAAGATGGATGGATATTCCGAGACCTTCTCACCAAAATCTCCAAGGATCCTTATATGGAGGTACATAGTCATTTGTGGGAGGAAGAAGGCGAAATGAGGCCACAGTTCTTTGCAGGTAGGGTCCCATCTGTGTTGTTGGAAATTCGATTTCTATTATGCTGCAAAATCTTAGATAAACATGAAGTATAAAGAATTCAAAACAAAATAGAGGAAGGAATATACCTTTTCCCATTGTTTGCTTAGTGTTGAAGCATTCAAAGTGTAGAAATAACCTGCAATGTATTAGTTGAACAATGGGATCAAGATTGTTTTAACACTAAAATCAAAGAAATAGGCCAAAAGGATTAAGAAAGGTCAGTTTAGATTCTACAGGTTGACAGATGCCAAGCAAACACAACTGCCACTTTAGAAATTTAGGTCTTACCTGTTTGGTTGAATAGCATGTGAAGATGATTTTCCAGAATTAATTACAATATTCCTAGCAGTCTACCAAAATATTTACTGAGAAATTGCGATAATGGCAAATGAAAGTAGCCGCTAGCTCAGAAATTGGTACAAACTCTGAGGTTCCTACCATCACGTTCTGCTGTTGAAGCAACATAATGTCGATAAAGGTTTGAATCTTGATCCTGCAAATGTAATACCATGGCATGAAAAACCCATGGTACAGCAATCTTTCAAAAAAAAATTACAGTCGAGAAGAAAAAGCTTACAATTCTAGTAGGTGATTTCCGTATAACGTATTCATAATACCAGTATAGCTCTCCATCAACCTGAAGATGAAAAAGAAATAAGACATGGTATTTACGAGAGCACACGAAGTATGCACACCAATTCACATTGTGTACATACGACTGCAATAGTCAGAAACAAACACCAAGTCTCTCATTTATAGGATAAGGCAATGCAAGGGAAGGATTTAAACTTACTACACTGGTATGTGCATCAAGAACTGAGCTCTCGGCCATTCGCTGACTTGAGGTGACTCTCTGCCAAAAGGAAAGGCATTGTCCAATTGTTCTCAGGATAGTTCCAAACAAATTCAATATCGCAATTACTTCTGCTGAAACTGAAGGCTTCTAAACAGATATCACATAAGTTACCAAGGCGGATTTGTCAGATAAAACAGAATCAGCAACATCTTTTGCAGTCCAGTCACTCTTGTCTTTGGATTTTATGAATTGAGAATTTGGAGGACATACCTGTTAACATGATAAAATCATATTTCCTCCCAAAAGTACCTGTTGGGGTCACAAGTATCTAAGATATGGTTATATATATATATGTATTCCTACCATCACTGAAATAATGAGGTTATCAATGATATCAACACGCTCCGACACGATGCGAAGGCGTGCATCTGCTGCATTGATTGAAATCAAAAGTCAGTCAGTCAAATGCCCGGCACTAATTATAATCGAATCAGGAAACAGTTCACATTACAAAAATAATCACTATGTTCAATTAGAAGGAAGATGCGTTTACGTGATAGTGGTGCAGCTGATGAATAGCGCTCTGGCTTTCTAGATTCCACCCTATAAAGAGAATTAAAAACAACATCAGATTCCCAGTAATGATAAGGACATGAGTTAGGGTAAACAAAAGAACTTGGTTTTAAGTACATATTGACACATGAGATCTTGGTACTATTAGACACTTGCATATGAGAGACTTGACGTCTTGGTACTGAATAGCTTTTGCATCATAATTTGCAGAATGAATTTTAAGTACATATGAGACACTTGACGTCTTGGTACTACCAAAATGTTTAGTGAAGTAGAGTGAGCGATGATCTAAGAGTAAAAACTCCACTAAGATGGCTACTAAAATGTAACGGTAGTTCCAGATAAATTGATTTCCATGTAAGAGAAGTTTCTATACGCACGCCGCTTATCAGCCATGACGCAGTGATGAGAGTGAATGCTCTGGACTGAAAAAAGCTGAAGTTGGAATGAAGTAGTTACCATTTGAAAATAAAATATTTAGAAGACAACTCCACAGGATAGGAGTAAGTATACGCATTAATTTCATCAACCAGCGAAGCCATTTTAAGATCTTCCTCAGAAAGAGCCGAGGACCCTGCAATAGAACTCATTTCATAGTAGAAAGAAATGGTAAAAGAAGAGCGAAACTAAGAAGAAAAAAAACAAAAATCGTATCAGGAATATCCCATTCGCAACCATACAACTGCTCCAACACCAGCACCACAACTAACATGCTACACGCTATTTATAAAAATTGAAGGTACTATTCAAAACCAAATATTAGCGATCTAAGCAAAGCAAACTATAAAGGAAAACTGACTCAGAATCTGAAGAAGTAATGATAAGAAAAGAAGAGGAGAAAAAGTATAAACATACCGGAACACAGGAAATCTACGGATAATGAAGTAAAGAAACCAGAGGCAATCAAATCCCTTCTGCTAAACTCAATCTGGCAAGCCGATTTGGAGGCGAAAGAAGAAGCAGCACAAGGGCATCCTTTAAGTTTCACTTTTAATTTGCATTTCGTCTGGTTTAGTACTCTTCTCTGGTGCCTTTAAGCCCATCAACAAGATAAATTCAGATAGCTGTTTAGATATTGCATATAACAATCAAAGAAAAAATTCATGGCCGCACCGCACAGAGAGAACCTGAAGAAATGGTGATGGTGGTGGTTGGAGTTAAAAAGAGAGAGGGAGGCAACAAGTACTACAGCCATGGCCTTCCTCTTCCGCTGTTATGTAAGTAGAGCAGGTGTAATCGTCCTCATCCACTTTGTGTTGGTTCTTTATTTTTTAATTATGTAATATTGATAAAATCTTCATAAATACTTTTATATTATTTCAGTTGACTCTTTTTTTTTTTGGTTCTTTGCGTGAATTAAACTATACGATACCTAATTTTCCCGTATTAATTCAAAAGTTTGGGCTTATTGAGTGAATCAAAATAATTATAATCTGTGATTTTAATTAAACTTTGTATCAAATATAAATACATAAGTTTCCACTCCAGAAAAAAGTAATTTTTTAACATTATGCAGGAATAAAGATTATTATTCAAGAAATATGGTATTTACGAAAAGAAAAACTTGAACAGATTTTTCACTAATGATCATAATTAGAGTCAATCATCGTTAATGTAATAATTAAGCAAATAATTATTAAAATTTTGGAATGGAAGATATTAAAATGAACTATTCATACATAAGTAGTTTTATTTATTCTTGGTCTCTTTTTTTCTTCGCTCTATCTATATTTTATAAATCTTTTAATTGGTATTTTCAACGTCAAAAGAACTCAAAAATATTTCATATTTTCTTTTATTAGAGAGATCAATAGCTTACTTTAGACATTTACAAATTGACCTAATCCATTAGCCAATAGATTAAGGTTAAAAGGTTGTGTTTTAAAATTGAGTTTGAATTTAAAATTTTAAAGAGCAGATTTAAATTTATAAATAAAAAAACTCCTCAAATATTTTAACATTCGAATAAGTATCTATTAGTTAAATTTTATTATAATTATATTTTTTATTTTTTAAAATTGACAAATTGAAATGTTTATTCACAAATAATAATATTAATGTACGTTCCTAAGATAAATTATACGCAATCAATCACTCTTATATAAGAAATATCGGAAAAGACAAAAACTATTTTGAATCATTTCCTATATGATATTTCATATCTATAACATATTACACATTATTATATCACCCAATTATTATGTTAATTATATATACGTTATTATGTTAGTTGATATCCTTTTATCATAGAACTAATTATTGATCTTTATAAGCTGATTTAATGTTGGAGATACATATTTTCTTCTTTAAATGATATTTTTTACTAAACATTTTTTTAAATTAAATTTTATGATTGATTAAAAAAAGATTTTATTCTTTATAATTTAAACGTGAGACTCAAATTGTCTTGATGTGGAATTTTATACTTGTATGAAAAATAGTAACATGGTTAACCTATATATATATATATATATATATATGTGTGACCTACTTAGACCCTACATTCTAACATGACTCTCACGGTGTCGTTTTTCTTGTTGTAGTATTTTAGTACATTAAAATCTTTAAGAACTTAAAATTGATATTTAAGTCTGTTTATTTTGCATAGGTAAAAGTCCATAATGTAACTTAAGTAGAGCTCTCCAAAGGTGTAATTCAATAAACTCAATATTTATTTAAAAGACATGAATGATAATTAATCACATTATTTTAAATGTGAATAAAAATTAAAAATATTAATTTGAAAGAACTGAATTATATGTAAATGGAAATGTCGAAACTACATGAACATAAATCTTTGAAATATTTGTATATAAAAGAAAAGTATTAATTTATAACCTATAAATTCAACCTAAGCTAGACTGGTCGAGGGGTTAGATAAATTGGGATTAGCTAAAGTACAATTCAAAAATTAAGTTTATATCCAACTTACTTTATTCATAGGCCAAATTTAAATTTTAATCTATTGTAGATATTTTTAATTTGATCTCAATCCATAAGTCCAACTCATGTGGATATGTTAACATTGATTTGTCTATAATTACATAAAATTTAAATAAACATGCTTAATTATTCCAACATAAAAATATAATTCATAAAAAATTTGTGTTATATTTATAAAATAATTTTGATACTAAGCAATTTAATTATTTTAATTGAAAATATAACTAATTATAAAATTATGATAAAATCTACGTAAACAAACAACATACCTAAAATTCATAAATTCATTTTATTACATCAGTGACTTATAAATGTTTCAAATTTTAAAATGATTAAAATATATATTTTTTCATTAACTCTTCGTTCTTTATTGAAAAAAGATTCCATTGTCATTTTTATATTTTTGAAAATTTTGATACCATAAAATTTTGTACAATATTTTTATGATATATATTACTGATAAATTAAATATTTTTATCAAATTATTAAATATTCCCATTTGCCTTCGTGTTCATTTTTTATGATTGAATATTCTTTCCATCTTCTCCTCTTTCCACATTTGTTATCTTCAACATTATGTCTCAGCAACATACCTTCAAATTACATAATTCTTTAACGTTATGTATGTAATTTCTAGTATTTTCAACCATCTTTTTTTCTCGTCAAAGATTTTACTATTGAATTGTTGGGAACCAAGACAGGATCTGATTCCGACTACAGCAAAATAATTACAAAGTTTTTTTGTAAACTTTGATTTCTCAAAAACTAAGATCTCTTTAATGTTATAAAATGGTTAACACAAATCATAATAAAGCAGAATCTTGATTTGTATTTTATTTTAAAGCTTGATCATTTTCTTATCGTATCCTTTGAATAATTTCCGAAATCAATCTGTCTTAATCACTGTAGCGACACAAATGACCAACAAAAAGTATCTATAGAACAGGTTGAGAGAACTCTATAACACTTACAAAAAAGATTAAGCAAGAAGTGTTAACTCTATAGAGTTTAAGCTTATTTATAATAGTTTTGAACATTTTAATAATTTAATTGAAATTAAATTTTAATTTCAATTAAACTTTAATTAGAATGACAAATAATTCTAATTAAATACCAATTATATCCAAATAGGATGAAATATTTCATATTGATCTTTATTTATTAAATATCTCATATTTAATTATAAACTTTCTCAAACTTTACAATCAAGTCTAACTTGATAAAATATCTTTACTCTTTTAACCAATTATTTATATGAGACCCATTAAGTACCCAAATATGTTAGTAGTGATTATAGATTATAATTCTAATTCATAATTAGAATTATCTTTAATTCTTCAATTAAAAAATTTATAATCATAGATCAAATATTGACGTCTAGCAACGCGTCATAACTACCCAAATATTTAATAATATCAAAGTAACTTTGACTAACCTCTCCATTTATGATTTTTCTATATATTTCAATCATTTCATTAAACAATGTTCCAAGTAGATATAGGGAATGGCCATGAATTAATGTCTATTCTATTTTGAATCCAATCATATTAATTCTCCATCGATTCATTTAATGGCATATGTGAACTATTTACAAAACTTCATTCTACCTTGGCTAAGGATTTCCCGAATCAATACTATTAGAGAATAACAAAACATTCTCCCTAATTATTTTACAGTGATGAATCCTATCTTGATCTCACAACTACCTTCATATAGTTCATACTACATCCAATGACTACCGATTGACTAACCCATGATTAGATAGGTCATAAGTAGTATTAAAATATAGTAATCCCTACATAAGATAACTTTGGTGACCTCAAGTCAAAGAATCACTTATACAATCATTACAATGAGAATTTCATAGACATATAAGCGCTACAAATTCCATTTGCCATACCAAGATATATTTGAAAGTGCTTGGGTTTCATGTAAGGGGCTAAACCTCAGCTCAAGTGAGCTCAATGAAGCTCATGTAAGCTTTAAGTGGCTTGACATGACTTTCCCTTAGGCTAGCTTAAGGTGAGCTCGTGGGAGCTCATTAAAAATAGTTAATAGCTAGAAAGTTGGGGATGAGCTCAATTGGACTTAATTGAGATTGCCCAACTCATTTTTGGTTCTTAGGAATTGAAGCTAGCTATAAATGTGTTCACACTAGTTAAGCTAGAAGAGTTAAGTAAAGAGCATAACTTGGAGTTGAAACCCAAAGCTTAATGGGAAAAATTGGTGGTGCTAAATGAAGAAATCTAGCGTTCTTGAGTGCATAATGGACGTTAGGGTGTACCATAAGTTGTAGCACACCATAATGCATCTTTCTATGCATGCACTTAGAGTGCAAGTTCATTGTATCCACATGGATACATGAATTCGGCCAAAAAAAGGATGAATTTGGCCAAAAGGTTGAATTCAGCCAATGGGACAGATTCATCATATACCTTGCCTTAGAATGAACGTACATGAAACCCTTTCGCCAAGGTATATGTGCTTTGGATGAAAGGATGTATTTTTTCAACCAATGAGTGTGACCATTCAGCTAAAAGGAGTTTATGCATAAGAATGAATGGTTATGAGTGTACTATCATGATTTTAAGTGAAGGTACATGACTATTTGCCAAAGGATGTACCCCTTGGCCAAGAATCATGATATTTTACCAAGAGACATAAACTTTTGGAAGAGTCATGATGTTTCATTAAGAGATATAACTCTTGGAAGAGTCATGACTCTTCAAAGGGACCTTTTGGTGGCCTATAAAAGGGAATTTCATAGTTCCTTTTATAGAGTATTTTTTCTCTTTGGTCGAATGCTACACTCTTCTCCCCATCTTTGAGTCCAAAACACTACTTTTTTTAAAGTCTTCATGTACTGAAGCAATCTCCCATAAAATATTTGTTAAGCTTATTAAGAGCATTGCGAGTGAACCATAAGAATTGTTAATTTCACAAGTTAGCAACTCTTCCGACCTTAGTGTGTTGTGATAAGATTGGCCTCATCTATCCATTCCAATCATGACATTGGAGAAGAAGGAGAAGCCATAGTAGATATCCACAAGGGAGGTAAAACATCAAGCATACAAAGAATTATTCCACTGCTTTTCAAGTTAGTATATCATCCTACCCTTCTTATTGACATGTGTAGGATCTTGTATGCTTATGAAATCATGAGATTTCTTGTTTGAGTTATGATCTAAAATCTTTAAATGGTATTAGAGCCAGATTAAAACCATGATTTGAAATAATTTTATGATCATAAAAATGACATGTTAATATATTGATAGCAATCATGATAATGGCATGTAAACGTATTTGTTGCTATATGTTTTATGTGTGATAGTTGTCATGCTAAATTGAAGGCTTTATTGAGAGCATGTTTTGTGAAACAATGGCAGTATGTTGAAATATTTCTAATTGAATGCTATATGAATTTCTTTTGCTATGTTTTAGTATGAAATAGTTGTTCCTCATGCATGTTGCTTAATTAATTCTTGTTGTGGCAGAAATACACTTACATGAGATAATTGCATTAATGTATAAGGCATGTCAGAATATTGTTGCTAAGTTAAATAAAGGCCTCAAGCTTGATGGAGATAATTACTCCATTTGGCAACAAAAGGTTCAATTCATCTTAACTGAGTAAGATACACTTGATGTGCTCTTCCATACGGTCGAGCCACCAATGGTAGGTAGAAACTTTAATGCCTATGAGGCATATAAGAAGAAATATTTTATGGCCCGTGTTACTCTCTTGAGTACCATGGTTGATGAACTTATGGTGGATTTCTCTATGCTTGAATTAGCCAAAGCCATATGAGATTTAACCAAGACTAAGTATAGAGATGTTTCTTTAGAGAAATAAAGGGCTATGATTCTCAAGTTTGAGATTTTTATTAAAAAGATTGACCACACCATGAGTGCCCACTTACGTGAGATGTCATGCATAATTCATCATCTCAAATATGTCAGTCATGTGCTCACTGATGAGTAACAAGTTCAAGCAATAATTCGTTCCTTACCTAATGAGGAGTAGCAATTGATGAAGGTCAATTTACGCTATAACTCTCAAATGAAATCATTTGATGACATTGAAAGGCACTTTCTGCTATAGGCAGAGGTGGTGTCCATCAAGAACCATACGAAGGCATATGTTGTTGGACTTTCTTTTCCCCACAAGAACAAGTTCAAATGGAAGAAGACAAGGAAGGATGGTCAAGGCAATGAGAACGGTGCCACCTTGAAAAAGTTCAAGAAAGAAGCGCAACAAAGCTAAGTTGAAGTGCTTCAATTATGGCAACAACGGACACTTTGCAAATGAGTGCAAAGCACCTCCTAAGGTACATGATCCTTTTTCTACTTCATTTGTGCATGTTGTGTCATGCACGTATTTAACTGAGTCTGATTCTTTGTGGATTATAGATTCGAGAGCAACAAACCACATAACCAAAAGAAAGTCTTGGTTCGTGGCCTTTAGGAAGTTGTCAAAGGGAGCAAAGCATGTTTCTGTGCGAAACAATGCAAGCCTTGAAGTAGAAGGGATAGGAACTTATAGAGTTCCTCTAAACAATGGATATTTGTTGTTTATTGATGTTCTATATATACCTAAGATTTGTAGAAACTTGGTTTCTGTATGTTCCTTATTAAAGTTCAGATATTGCTTGAATTTCTTTAATAAATATGTGGATATTATTAAATATAATGCAGTCGTGTGTTTTAATAATTTTAAATGATGGGTTTTTTAAATTGAGCGCGCGTGTTGCTACTTCTAATTGCTATATAATTTAGGTTACTACTGAGATGACTTAGCATCAGCGTTTAGTACATATTGGACAAGAAAGGATGACTAAGTTGACCACACGTGGCTTACTTGGATCATTGTCTAAGGTCTCTATACCAAGTTGCCAATCATGTCTTGTTGGCAAAGCCGCAAGAAAGCCTTTTGATAAGGCAACTAGAAGTCAATAAGCTTTACAATTAGTTCACTCTGATCTTTGTGGACTAATGAGAATTGTATCTAGACTTGGTTTTAGATACTTTATCACATTTATTGATGATTGTACTTAGTTAACCCATGTGTTCTTACTAAAGCACAAGTGTGAAGCATTGAGGTGCTTTAAAACATACTTGCACTCAGTGGAGGATCAATTGGATAAGAGGATCAAGTCATTGAGGACTGATCATGATAGCGAGTACATGTTAAATGATTTTAAGGAATTTTGTAAAAGGGGCATTGTGATGCAACTCACAATTCCTTAGACTCCACATCAAAATGGAGTAGCCGAAAGGAGAGATAATACTCTTTTGGATATGTGCGATCCATGATGACTAAGGCCAAATTGGATATTACCTATTGGGGCGATGCATTGCTTAATACAACAAATATTTTGAATAGAGTGCCCTCTAAGTCTGTTAATTCTACGCCATATGAGTTATGGTCGAAGAAAACTCCTAAGTTAAGCTATCTTCATCCTTGGGGATTTATAGCTTATATACATGCTACAGATCACCCTCTTAGGAAATTAGGCCTTAGAGGGAGAAGTGTGCCTTCCTTGGTTATTCTAAGCATTCTAAGGGGTATATATTCTTGGATGTAAGTCACAAGATTGGAAATGTCTTTGCATCAAGAAATTCCAACTTTGTTGAGGATTAGTTTCCTAAAGTTGGTAAATGTTGTGATTTAGATGCATTGGCTGAGACCTTTGTGCAAGGTCAATCTAATGTTTTGCAAGCACTATTGACTACACCTTTCGTGGTGAAGTTCCTCAACAAGAGATTATGCAAGTCCCTCCTGCATCCCCACTTGTTAATGAGCAATAAGAAGAAGTTTTTGATGAACAAGTTCAAGAGGGAGTTGAAGAGCCATATGATCAGGCTATAAGGTAAGATCATGACGAGCCTCCTCATATGCCTAATTTGAGACTTTCAAATAGGCAATTTGGCCTACCAAAATAATGGTGGATTTTAGAGAGAAATGAGGCAAACTTAGTGTCATATGAGATTAATGAATCAAGTAATATGCAAGAAGCTCTTGAAGGTGTTCACAAAGAGAAGTGACTAATGGAAGTGCAAGATGAGATGAATTTGATACAACTTAATGAGGTTTGAGAGTTAGATAAATTACCTCTTAGCTGAACGACTATTAGGAACAAGTGGTTTCTTAAGATAAAATTGAATTCCAATGGTACTATTGAAAAGTACAAGGCCTGATTGGTGGCCAAGGGATTCACACAAAAGGAAGGTATAGATTTTAAGGATACCTTCTCTCCTATTATGAAATTCAATTCCATCATATTATTATTTTCTATTGTGACTTATTTGGACTTAAAATTGCATCAAATGAATATAAAGACCACATTTCTCAATGGTGATTTAAGAGAGGAGATTTACATGCAACAACCCAAAGGGTTTGTTAAAAAGGGTCAAAAGCACAACGTATGTAGACTTAAGAAGTCTATATACGGTCTTAGGCAAGCTTCAAGAAAGTGGTACTTGAAGTTTCATTATGCAATCACAAATTTTGGTTTTGAGATGATGCATGAAGATCATTGTGTTTATGTGTACACTTTTGGGTCCAAATTTGCCATTGTAACTCTGTATATGGATGACTTATTGATAGCAAGTAATGGGTTGAGTTTATTGAAAGCCATGAAAGGATGTTTGTTTTCCACCTTCAACATGAAGGATATGGGAGAAGCTACCTATATCTTTGTTGTAAAGATCCTAAGAGATAGGAAAGCTAAAATGTTTTCCATGTCTCAAAAACCTTATATTGATAAAATTCTTGCAAGGTTCAACTTGACAAACTCAAAACCAATGAGTATACCACTTGCATATGGTTGCAAGCTTAGGCAAGATTTATGTCCTCGTAGTACTCAAGAAAAGGAGGAAATGAAAAAGGTCTCATACCTAGAAGTTTAATGTATTTCATGTTGTGTACAAGGCCTGACCTTAGCCAAGCTGTAGATATATTGGCAAGATATTCTTCTAACCCTGTAATTGAGCATTGGAAGTGTGTGAAAAGGGTCCTTGGGTATCTTAAGTGTATAAAGGACTATTGGCTATGCTACCAAGGAGAGAATCTTGGTTTGCATGGCTACACTGATGCTGATTGGGGTGGTGATCGTGATTCGTGCAAATCTACATCTGGCTATGTCTTCATGCTAAATAATGGGGTTATTCTTTGGAGTAGCAAGAAACAAACTTGCACAACATTGTCAACAATAGAGGTTGAATTTGTTTTCAATGCCTCAGTTGTGCAAGAGGCCTTATGACTTATATATTTTATTCAGCACTTAAGGTCAATTGTGCCTTTGGAAAGACCCATAACCATCTATTGTGATAGTATGACAACTTTGACTTACACTAAGGACCCTAAGTATCATAGAAAGAGTAAGCACATTAACAAGAAGTATCATTTTGTTAAAGATGCAATAGAGAGGGAGGAATTAAATTAGAGTACATATCTACGGACCTAATGGTGGTTAAACCTATGACTAAGCCATGGCCATGATTTCATTTTGCTAAACATGTAAAGGCAATGGGTCTTCGTAGATTATGAAATGTTGGTGTAATTTTCTCCTTCTTGTGTCGCACATGTAAGACATTTGATAAATGAAAAGTTTTTATCAATTATTAGTACATTTCACTTTTAAACCACAACGAAAAATGTATGTTTCAATCATAGGTTGAGGTTAGTTTTCTCACACGAGCCATCCACCCTTGCGTCTTTGCGTAAGATCAAGGATGAGACCGCTAAAGTCTTAAATGTTTGTTATCTCTTAAAAGGGATATGTGACTTGAGTGTCATACATTCAAGTGGGAGTCATGAACCAACACATGACAACTTTAGTCTTATGGTTGTCTTAATTATTAATGCATCAAGATAAGGTGATCAAGGTCATTAAGTTTGTATGGCCACTCATACATACTATCCTATGATTTCATTCTCAAGAGTAAGAATAAGGAGTATTTCATGGTTATTTGACATGTCCCTCTATTATTGAACTTAATAAGAGTTACACATCTAAATGTTTTAAGAGGGAGAATTGACACACCCCTCCAAATGGGAGTGTAGTAGTAAAACATTTAAGGATGTGTTTAGGGAAAATCAAAGGGACATGTTCCATAGTTAACCATCAAATCGACCAACCGAAAAAAAATAAGCAAGTCGTCTCTTATCTTGCTTATGTGTAAGATTCTTCATTCAAACCCCTTAGTGAATATGGCTTGCTATTAGGAAACTGAGGATTATTATCGTCTTCTTAATTGGTTGTTAAAGGTCTTGAGAGAAATGGGACTAGAGTATCCTCCTTTTAGATGATCATGTTTTCTTAAATTTTCTAATAGTTCGAAGCTAAAGGAAAGACATGAATGCATAAGTTATCTGCATAAGTGTAATAGCATATGTTGCACAAATGATACATAATCACATTATTCAATCTTGTCTCCACATATTGTTTTATACAATATGAAAGATTGAGTGTGACGGGAGAAAGAAACCAAGTGCGCTTGAGGTTTAATACATTCATGAGTTTTATAAGTTAAAACTCACTTGAGATTAAACATGTGTATCAAAATGTGTTGGGGTTTGAGAGGCATAACTTGATTTGTTCAAGTGAATTTGATTTGTTCAAACATGAGGAGAGTGATAATCTTTCATTGTGGGTCTAACCACCATAATGTAAAGAGATTTTGTTTACATGCCTAAGGTGGCACCCACAACTCAAAAATTATATGCTTCAACTATTATTTGTTTTCAGGTTTCTATGTTCACTTGTAAAGTATGTTTTGTTTGAGTGGGAGCATTTTTTTTAAATATATCTTTGTACGAGTGGGAGCTTGTTGGAATTTTATAACATAAGTGCTACAAATTCCATTTGATACGCCAAGATAAAAAGCTAAGCCTCGGCTTAAGGGAGCTCAATGAAGCTCATGTAAGCTATAAGTGGCTTGACATGACTTTCCCTTAGCTTAAATGTTTAAGGTTGGCTTAAGCTGAGCTCGTGGGAGCTTATTAAAACTAGTTAATAGCTAGAAAACTGGGGATAAGCTCAATTGGACTCAATTGAGATTATCCTAGCTCATTTTAGTTCTTAGGAATTGAAGCTAGCTATAAATGTGTTCACACTAGTGACACTAGAAGAGCTAATTAAGGAGCATGAGTTGAAGTTGAAACCCAAAGCTTAATAGGCAAAATTGGTGGTGCTAGATGAAGGAATCTAGCGTGCTTGAGTGCACAATGGACATTAGAGTGTACCATGAGCTGTAGTACGCCATAATTCATCTTCTCATTCATGCACTTAGAGTGCAAGTTCATTATATCCACATGGATACATGATTCGTCCAAAAAAAGGATGAATTAAACCAATGGGAAAGATTCATCATGTACCTTGCCTTAGAATGAACATACATAACACCCTTTCACCAAGGTATGTGTCCTTTGGATGAAAGGATGAGTTGTTTCGGCCAATGGTTGTGACCATTCAGTTAAAAGGGGTTCATATACAAGAATGAATGGTCATAAGTGTACCATCATGACTTTACGTGAAAATACATGACTCTTTGCTAAAGGATATGTCCCATAGCCAAGAATTACGGTGTTTCGCCAAGAGACATAACTCTTGGAAGAGTGATGGCTCTTAAAAGGCCCCTTTTGGCGGCCTATAAAAGGAAATTTTGTAGTTCCTTTGAGAGAGTTTTTCTGACGACTTAATATTCTGACGGCATCCTTGCTTGGTTTTTCTAACACAATTAGAACATAACAAAAACTCTCTTGACTAAAGTCGTCCTTGAACATTTCTCCTCCAGGAAAATGCTGCATAAAGTTAACAAAAAATATGTGTGGTTAGTGCCTAAAAAGAAACACCATATCTACTTAAATGAGTTTCGACCAATATCATGCTATAATACAATCTATAAAGTCATTGCTAAGCTTTTAGCTGATAGATTAAAACTTGTGCTCAAGGAGGTCATTTAATAATCACAAACTACTTTAAACCCCGGTCAAAGCAATGGAGATAACTTAATACTAACCTAAGAGTTGTTAAAAGACTACTCTTCAAGAAGGAGAGTGGCAAGCTGCATGATGAAAATCGATTTTTATCAAGCATATGACACAATTAGTTGGAGATTTATTCAGTTATACCTAGGAGTTATGGATTTCCCAATGGTTTTTGTCAATTAGGTTATGACTACTATACAATTATCCTCGATTGGCATTCTTATGAATGGCACACCTACTAAGCTCTTCAAGAACTCACAAGGAATATGATAAGGCAACTCATTATCCCTTTATCTATTCACTATTGTCATGGAGGGCTATTCTCAGTTACTCAATCTGTTACGACTCATAAAGGCCATTTTAAATATCACCATAACTATGTGGAAGTACAACTTACCCATCTCATATTTGCAGTTTGTAGCACCCCACTCTCGCTAGACACATACCTGACATTCTAAGTGATATTCGAGTGCGCATCCCCTCAAAGTGGCATGCTAGTAAAGTCAATCCATCAAAAACTTAGTATAACTTTTTTTTCAAAAATATCAAACGCGTATGTGAAAATCAATCATCAAATTTTAATCATAAACTTTTTCAATCATAGTAATACAATCATCCGAATTTCAATAGCTATCTGGGCCCATTACAAATACAAAATACTTGTAGTCATAATTTCATTACACTGCAAAATCATTTACAAACATCTCCAATATGGAAAGTTATTACAAAACAAAAATGCTCGAATACATAAGTTACAATAATTGCGGAAACTCTGTTTGATACAAAAATAAAGAAAACAAATGCGGTCACGAACTGATCCCGACCTCAATCTCTTACTCGATTGCAGTGTATACTCCCATTTATCTAATGGGGTAACTCTTCAGTGCCTGAAAATACTGTAAATTTTAGGTGAGTTTTGAGAACTCAATGAGGTAACCATCATCAATGGTTTACTCAATTCATGCATCACATCAATACATGTAACATGTAATTCACATCTTTGCATTTAGCATAATTCATCATATGTCACATTCTCACTTACAAGTAAGGTAATTTCGCATTTCAAACAATCAAACATACTTATTAAAATATATATGAAATGCTCATTTGAAACTTTTCCAATTATTATGTTGTTATGACCAAGTGCCTAACTGTCCCGTATCTATTGTAGATACTAGGCTCATTTATAATTGTTCCTTATCTGTTGGAGATACAGGGCTCATTTTACATAGTGAGCCTTTGGCTCTTATACAATTTTTGAGCTCTAGTCTCTTTTTTACATTATAAGCTTTAAGCTCTTTTTTAGTGGCGACTCCGGTCATAACTGCCTTTATGTTCCATGCATTCATGTAATGGAATGCATCACATTTATGTAATTTCAGTCTATCACATGCTTTCAGATTCACATTCATCTTTGAGTCATGGTCTGGCATTCAACATAATATTAATTATCGTTGTTGCATTCATATGCATATTAATAGTGTTCTTTTGAAACTAGGTCCGACATTTAACAATCAAATCATGTGTCACGTATTTTGTCAAATTTATATACATGCATCAAATCTCGGACCTTCATTGTTCGGCATCAACATAAAATCAATTCGCATTCATATCATCATTTAAAACATATTTTTAAAGAAAACAATTAATTGAGAGAAATCGTATAGGTTACTCACAGTACGCTCCAGATTAGCATTAGCTTCAATAATTTGAAAATGTTTGAAAGCAGATGTTTATCCTGCACATCAAAATTATACAATGCACACACACATTAATATTTGCACAATTATAAGCATTCATTTATGCATACATGTGTATATGGAATATGTACATTGCATGTTTATGACAATCTTGGGCATTGTTCTACCATTCTCATCACGTAAACATTCATATTCCTAATCTCACATAAGTACCATGTATACTTATGGTCTATACCTCAATAAAATCATTAGAATCCCAATTCACAACTCATTTGATCAAATTTTAGATTCTTCCTGAAACACATCTCTGGGTTTACAATGCATGATCAATCGTAATTTCATTTCATAAACTTCACACACACTCTCTGTAGGATCGACCTAGACTTGCCACTGCTATAGTAGTAGTCTAGTTATTTTATTTTGACTAGCATAATGACATGCGGTCATAAACTTTACAAAGTGACAAGGAGTTTGAGAATTTTGAGGTCAACCCTCAATGAATTGTTTGTGTCAAAGAAGTAGAGAAGGAGCTCGAAGTCAAAAAGGACACATCTTTTATCTCGGAGGTAAGTACTGAGTCTATGATTATTTTTGAGACTATACCTTTACATAACAGATTGGAGGAATTGAATGATGAAGAAAAAGGTGAAGAGATGTTCGAAATATTTTCAGAGTATATGGACTTAGTTGGGATTGAGAATCTAAGGATAGGGAAGACACTGAATGAGGATGATGATCAACTAAGGCCCTATCCGGAATTACCTCACAATTTTGTCACGTGAGGAGGAAGAAGGATTCGAGCCAGCGACCCTAAACAAAGGAGCTTCTTAGGAAGCAACCCAATGGAAGTAAATTTCTTTTCCTTTACATTTCCGCATTACTTTTTATACGCATGTGTGTTTTTGAATTTGTTTGTTTTACTTGTTTTTAAGTTTTCAATCAAAATGAGAGAAAGAATAAAACAAATGAAACAAACATTTTCTCGTTTTCTATTGCTTCTAGGATTATATAATTATGATTAGAGTGTCGAATGACTAAAGAATTTCATAGCAACTTTAGCATGTAATTTTGCTCTTGTGATTGGTCAATATGCATTATCTTTAGAAGAGTAGTGACTAATGGTAGACAAAGCCGATGAGATTTTGAGCCTTATTTGACTGACAAATCTATATCAGTCTCATTGCCTTTTAATAATGTGTGACTTTTATGACATGTACATCCTGATTTTATGTTGAATTTCTATTCGAGACCACATTTTTATCACATGCATTAACATGGATATGATTAGGCATACTTTGTTTTTCATAAGCTACATTAGCCAAATAACCTACCCTATTGACATGATTTTTCCCTTGTTAATCCCCTTTGAGCTTTATACCTTTCTTTTTGTATAAATCACATTTTATGCTTTTAAACTTAACCAAATGTCCTACCTAAGTCATAAAGCTAGTGGAACATTTGTGATTTGTGAGTTTGTGGATGTACAAAAGTCTAAGTGTGAGGGTGTACATATATGTGGGTTGGTTAATGTTGGGAAGTTTTGTTATGTCTAATCATTGAAATTCCCATATTGATGTGGTTTATTTTAATTTTTTATAAAGAAAAGAAAGAAAGAAAAGAGAAAAGAAAAAAAAAGAAATGAAAAGAAAATGAAAAAGAAAGAAAGAAGAAACAGAAAAAAAAAGAATGAAAAAAATTATTTAAAAAATATATCAATGAGAAATTACATATGTGTTGAAAAGTTGTTCACGGTTGATGCATCTTCCTAGAGTTGTAATGAATGTGTTATTTGAGCATGTTGAATATGAGGTAGAGGTCGGCTCAAATGGTTGACTCTTGTGATTTCATTGGGATAAATTGTATGATACCTTCGGATTGATATATGCTTCATGTGATTTGTGTATGAAAGCTGAATGAGATTGTGAAGTATAAATGTTGCATTCGTCATAACTGATGGTACCTAGTTTTTAATGAGTGTTGCTTTGTTTCACTAGCTTTGTTAACTTTCATGCTACTTGACCCAAATACCTCTCACCTTACCTTTGCCCACATTACAACCTTAAAAAGTCCTTTGATTCATGATTATACATGTGACTTTTAGTGGTGAAGAAATGAAATAATATGCAAAGTTGTGAATTGTCATGATCATGAATAGTGTTGAGTGTACTCGTGGATATATTTTATTTAAACACATTTTTCGAGTCTACCATTAGATTACTCAAATTTTGAAGATGATGATTATTGATAGATCATGAGTAGAAGATTTGAATGTTTTGTTTTTGCTTAGGTTTTGAAAGCCATTCATCTTTACTTATGGTTATCTATTATTAAGAAATGTGGAAAATGAGTTAAAGTTTTGGTTTGTAATTTTAATTTTGACGATTTTCCCAAGGATAGTCAAAGGCTACGTGTAGGAGTATTTTGATAGGATTGAATTATCTTATATTTTCTTATATATTTACATGTGATTTCAATCTTATTTTCAAGATAAAATGCTTAATTTGTATTCAATTTGTGTTGACTAGTAGGTTAAATATGTTGATATATATTTAAGACCAAAAGACAAAATATTCAAAAGCAAATTGAAGCACAAATGTTAAACAAGAAAAAGGTGAAAACGAGAGTAAAATTGAAGAAAACGCATGCGTTAAACGTATGAAGAAAACGTATGTGTTTAACGTATGCGTTAAGCATTTAACGCTAAGTTAAATGCAGCATCCCAAGAACTCAGCAGGGACTGTTTTAAAGGAGGCAGCGATGTTTATTCGTCCCATCAAGGGAATAGTGCAGCTGCGGCTTGGAGTGCTAACATTGGGCACAGGCTTGGAGAGAGGTGTGCATGAGGCAGACGAAGTGTGACGCTAGGCAGAAAGGGCACAGGAGGGGTAAAACCCCTCAAATCGTCACATCGAGCAACAGTGGCGTGAGAGCAACAATGAAATAAGAAGGTGGCGGACTGATAAAGGGCTTCGGTAGGGCTACGCATCAGGGATGAAGCAATTTTTTGAGAAAGACCTATAAAGAGTTAGACATTTTAATGACAGTTTAAAGGTGACATCCACACTGACGACTCGGGTTAAGTATTTTTTATTATTTTATTGTTTCTTTCTTTCATTAGGAATTGATTATATTATCCTCTGTTAATTAAATTTGGTATTGTGTATGGATAATCAGATTTTCATTATTATTCAGTTATTTGTGTATAAACTTATTGGGTATTGTGAGATGATGATTGTAATACGTTCATTGAACTATTAATTACAAACTCATTGCTAGAATTTCGATATAATCCGTAATTGTTATATTGAAATTCATGTGTAGTGACTAATGATTCGTAATCATTAGGGATAACATGACCTAGGTTAAATAATGCATCGTATGTAGTTGTTGCCTTGATTAATCGATTTTCCTAATGTGTAATGCTACTGCCTACTTAAATCTAAAGATCGTATCCTATCTTATTCGGTGGTTAGGTTTAATTAATGATCATATCTTGATTAAATAAAACATAAGGGAAAAATCAGGTTAATTATTAACCCATGATTAATAGTTGTTAGGAGAGGTTAAAGAGCAACAATTCAATAAAATATGCTTAGTTAGGGTATATGTCAAGATTGAACCAAAAAATTAGGTCTCTATCGACTTCCTCACTTTTATCATTTTTCGCATGTTTTCTTTAATTTGTTTTTATTAGTTAGTTTCATCTTATTTTTTTCTTTCAAGAATCCAAAATCTCCCGTTAAACTTAAACACTAGTTAATTTCATTTCATAAACTTTACACACAGTCTTTGTGGGATCGATCTAGATTCATCACTGCTATAGTAGTAGTCTAGTTATTTTATTTTAACTAGCGTAACGATGCGCAGTTAAAAACACATATCAGTTTTTAAAGATATTGAATGCTGATTGATCATAAGTAAAAGCTTGGAATGTTGATTTCTTACTATGATTTTTGAAAGTTATTCATCTTTGTTTATGATTAGATATTCTTTAAATATCTGGGAAATGAGTCAAAGTTTTAGGATCAATGAGCTTAATTGTGATGTTTTGTTCGAGAATTGTCAAACGCTAAATGTGGGGGAAATTAATATGTATTTAATGGTTGATGCATTTAATTATTTATACTTAGTGATTAATAATATAAAAATACTTAAGATACTCACTTTAACACATTTGTGATTTTAGGTATAGGTCGGAAGCAAAGAAATTAAAGTGAGTCGAAAGTATTGCATTTGGGCCCTTTTTCAAAGTTCAATACTCACTTTTTTCATGGAGTGAGACAAAGAAAATTAAAAGACAAAAAAAATGAAGACATGAAGAAAAGAACTAGATGTTGGGAGCACAATGGTGAAGCAAGAAGTAAAACGACAGCTCAGCAATGAGTAGAAAATGCAAAATGACACATACAGTAGCAAAATCACGCAGCAGCTAAAGTAGGAAAACGACAACATCCAAGAGACACAACATAAATAAGCAGCCAAAACACTGGCAGGAATGCGTTAAACGCATGTTGCATCTAATGCTTGCGTTTAACGCTGGAGAGAGTTGGTTTCATGCGTTTAACGCTGGCGTTTTACTCACAGCAATAGCAGCAGCGTGACCCAGTGGCATGAGGCTTTAAAGGAGGAACCAACATTAATTTGTCAAATCAATATACAGTCGTTGCGGCATTGTGGGTGTGACCCAGCACAGAGGAGTTTGCCTTGTGTGCGTGATAGGTCTGCGTTAAATGCAGACGAGGAGTACACAGGGCTGGAGTGAACAAAAAGCGTGGACCATAAACTTTAGCATTAAATCGTCACATCAATGAACAGTGCATGAGCTATAGAGAAAAGAGAGGGCTGCCAGTGAAAGAGTCGTGGGGCTGAATCTTTTTTTTGGAAAAGAAACATGAAGAGCTGGGCATCTCGAAGTCGGTTTGAAGGCTACATTGACGCCGACAACCTGAGTTAAGTATTTTTTTATTATTTTGTTGTTTCTTTTTCTCATTAAGAATTGATTATGTTATCCTATGCTAATTAAATTGAATATTATGCATGGATAATTGAATTTTCGTTATTATTTAATTATTTGTGTATGAATTCATAGGGTATTATGAGATGAATATTTTAATGCGTTCATTTTATTGTTAATTGCAAACTCATTGCTAGAATGTCGATATAATCCGTAATTGTTATGATGAATTTCATGCGTAGCGAGTAATGATTCGTAATTATTAAGAATAACATAACTTAGGTTAAATGACGCATCCTATGTGATTGTTGCCTTGATTAATCATTTTTCTTAATTTATAATACTACTGCCTAATTAAATCTAGAGATCGCTTCGTAGGTTGTTCGATGGTTAGGTTTAATTAACGATCGTATCTTAATTAAACAAACCCTAAGGAAAAACTCGAGTTAATTATTAACCCACAATTAATAGTTGTTAGGAGAGATTAAAGAACAACAAATCAATAAAATATACTTAATTAGAGTGTAGGCCGAGATTTAACTAAAGAATCGAGTCTCTATCAAAATTTCCACTTTTATTATTTTTCGCATGTTTTCTTTAATTTGTTTTTATTAGTTAGTTACATTTTATTTTCTTCTTTAAAAAACAACCCCCCTTCCCGGTTAAACCTAAACACCAATTAATTTCATTTCATAAACTTTATACATACTTTCTGTGGGATCGACCTAGTCTCATCACTGCTATAGTAATAGATCTAGTTATTTTACTTTAACTAACATAATGACGCGCGATCAATAACCCAAAAAGATCTTGTTCTATCTTTAGCAACCCATATATACCTTATCATTCATATTATGATCTGATTATATAAATCATCTCTTGATCTCAATGTACAAATTTGATTATAGAATCTTCAACTCCTAATCCTTTAATTCAATATAATACAAAAATATGAACAAATCTTATGAAAACTAGAAATTTTATTAAATCAAAGTATCAATTCAAAACATCAACTCATAAGATCCACCTTATCTGGATCAACATCCCCATTTCACGATAAAAAAAGAAAAAGGAAAAACCACACAAAACAAGAAAGAATAAAAGAGAAAGAAAGCATATTTATGGCTTATTAATATTTAAAGTTCTTGTTGAATGTTGATGGATTTCTTGTTACTTTTTCCTAAGGTTGTGTTTCTCCTAATCTCTTACTACTTCTTATAGTTCCTAATCCTTTATTATTGTTCTTAAAAAAGTTTTCTTCCTTTTGTTTTCAACTACCTCCCTTTTAAACATGAAAAACCATAATTTTTCCATCCAACATGACCTTACCATAGGATTGTGTTAGGCTCATATGTTATTTCACCTACCTTTCTAGAATTTTATGTTAAAAAAATCGTCGATAACATGGAGGACATAGAACTGAGTTAACATTATATTGGAAAACATGGGCTAGACTAAGTAGGATGTCACGAGAAGTTGGAGAAAATGAATGTTCCTATTTTAAACATGACCAGAATATAATAGTTCTAGTTTGGAAAGGAGGAGGAATAAGTTATTATGTTGTTACTGTGTTATAAGTACTTCTCTTCAAATCATTGTAATGAAAATGTAAACCCTATAATGCCATTGAAATTAAAGATATAAATTGTTTATGAGCAATGGGCAATGATTAAAGCATTAGTTCAAAAGTGACAATGTAAACGACATTCACAAAATGTCTTTCAATGAATAGCTCTACTTTCCAGTCTAGTTAAAAGACTCATGAAGAAGTGTTTCTTAGGAGATAACCCAACATTTGAAATCTAGTTCTTTTATCTTCCTAGTTTTAGTATTATTGCTAATGTTCAATTTAGTTTCTTTTGTATGTTGTTATGTGTTGGAGTTTGGTTGATTCTACTACACCAAGTTGACATGGATAAAGGGGATAATTTTTCTACCTTAATTGTCTTTTACATGTGTTTTTATGATCTTATTTACTGTGCATCAAGGATAAATCCATATTTAAATGTGGAGATGAATTTATAAGAATTTGAATTTTTTTAGCACGTGTGTTTTATATGTTTGGTTAAAATTTTAGCTTTCTTTTTACTTTTGTATTAGGTGTTTGGTAATTTGATATTTACTTTAGGTGGATAGTCTAAGTGTATATATAATTCTTAGTTAAGATTGCTTGTTAAAAATTAGGTATATAATATAATTAAGTAAATGTTATAAATTTTGAATTTGTAAATACTATAAATTTGAATTTGTTAAGTGAATACACTTTGATTTGACTTTAGCAATCCTACAAGGACTTTGGCCTTCATGTAAAAAATCTTGACCTTAAAGAAAAACTTGAATTTTATATTTTTGAGATTACATGTAATATATGTACAAGTGAAAAAGATCCCTAGGATTTGAGTTTAAGCTAAATTATATACCCTTCATAAATAAATCCATTAGTGAATCCGTTTAACCCTTATATGGATTCTAGATTTTCCTTTGTCAACTTTTCTTAAAGAACGTTGAGCCTATAAGGAAAATTGAGTATTTGCTCCCTAATCTATGATTAGTAGAGCTTTTACTTACGTATTGAAGTTTTTAGGACTGGGATGCAATGAAATAAGTGAAGAGAAGATAGAAAGATTAATAGAAGTGGCAATAAAGGGTAATTTTATGACAATTCAAAGATTAAAGAATTAGAAGAAAATATAAAATAAAGAAAATAAAGTGTTGAAAATCGATTGACGTGTTCTTATGCTTAAAAAGAATGAAGGAAAAGGGGCGATTACAAGAATACGAGAAATTAACGAGGGTAAGAATTGATTTTTCTCTTGATTGATTTATTATTACTTTACCAATTATGAATATTTTTGTTTCTTCGATTCCCTTTCTTATACGGCATACTTAATCTATTGACCCTGTTACAACCCTATTTAAAAGTCCTTTCAATTTGTACTTATATATATATATACGTGTGTGTGTAAGTAGTGGAAATTATATGATTTTCAAGATTATGTTCAGTTCATTTTCTTAAGAAGATAATGAGAGTACCTTACCAATTTTTAAACACTTGTGTGAATGAGGGATATCTTATGGTGAAATTTTCAAATTAAAGAATTTAAACTTCATGAGAGAGGTAGAATAGTTTTTGCTTTGTCTTATTTGTATTATGATTTATTTGAGAAATATTACGTGTTTAAGTTTTCTAGTTCAATTGACAAAATTTAATTTCCATATTTAAGTTTTCTAGTTCAATGGGAAAATTTAATTTCCATATTTACGTCTTACCTAAAATAAATGAAAAGCAATATATAATTAAAAATCTTATAATATATCTTTTCTTTTATATAAACAAATTTCATTTTCAATTTTAAAATCATGTATCATTAGTCACAATATGATAATCAAAATCCATGTAGAAACAAATAGAAATTGGAATTAAAGATTATTATTTTTAGTTGTTATCACAAGAATTTTTTTGCAATTTAGTGATTTTGTTCAGTATAAAATCAAATCAAACCATCGTTTATAATTTTGAACGTGGTAAAGTAATGATTTAGTGGTGTCATAATTTGATCAATTTAAATAATTTGTTTTGGGTGGTTTTGCCACAAATCTAACTTGATTCTAGAGATATCAATAAGTCAAGTCAAACCCGGGTCCACCAATGGATCGAAATGAGTCTGCTTGTGATCCGGCCCACCATTTTTTAAGAATAACTTTCAAAACGACAAAACGACGTCATTTTGAAAATAACAGGTTAACCTGGGGCAAATTTGGGCTAGGTCCTCTTTAACATCACTACATGATTCTTTGATAAATTAAAATCCTAACATCACTAAAGATAAAACATTAATAGTAACGTATTTTTTAACTCTTTCAGGCTCCAAACTTTTTCACCACTTTAATGAATGCGTACAAAAAAAACATTTATTTAACTGATTAGGACATTTTATAAATAAATTAGAACATATTAATACTTACAATTGCCACGATACATATAAATGTAAGTCTTAATTAAGTCTATTTACATGTGATCAAATGACAGGTACAAAAACAAATTTCTTTATCAATATTTTAATATGTATAGATAATTATGCTACCATCTAGGTCATGACGGATTTGATCATTCCTTTTACTTTAAACGAAAATTGTACCGCTAAGGACAACTTTTAAGTTTGGATTTTAACTAAGGGAAAGCTCATTCTGAACCCAAACAATCCATAGTCTACATACAGAACACAAGGAGGATTCGCTCGAGGCAGGACCAATTCCAGCAACTGAATGATTACGGTACAATACAGTGAGACGTGTATATTAGACGCATTTGATCAATAACTCCTATGATCCCCGAATTCGACTTCCATCTTCTTTTAACCTTTTCATGAATTATAATGTGCTTACAAATGCCCAACCATTCCTGAGCCAAGAAAACATTATACATGAAGCGGAAAATAAGAGCAACATATACCTACGCCTAGTCTTATCTTTACATTCTTTTGCCTTTTGCTTTCAACTGTTTTACTATATTGAACACTACACTTACATGGGCAACTGATCATGCATGCGAGTACATGAGGCAGCAAGACCAGGCGGCGGATTAATCCTGCGATGTGGCAGAATATTCAAAAAGGAGGCGTTTGGAAGGAGCAGATTGCAGAACCACTCTTAATCGGCTTGTGAGCTGGTAGATTAAGGTCCATTGCATAGCCATTTCCGAGTCCTTCATCTGCCTGACGATTGAGGCCTAACCAAAGTTGAATGAAAAGGACCATATCAGTCATAAGATTTAAGGACCATATAGGCCATTTTTGTGCCAACCCAAATGATCATCTAACCCAAACAAGGGTACGTTTATCTTTTGAGATGCGACAGTAATAGAAGGGGCAGAATGAAACCCACCTGAAGACGTTTTCCAAGTTGGACCTCAACTTCGGTACCAAAAGAAATATTATTTGCAAGGGATTTTAAAGGATCTATGGTGGGATCAACCGAAAGTAAGCTAGGAATCTGCGGAGCATAGACTAGCCTCCACCTAGCCTGGCCTATCTCTCCCTTTCCTTCTATTCTTGGCATCAGGGTCTCGAGGGTTGCAGTAGCAAGCTTTTTAAATGCAAGCTGACCATCACCCTCTAATATGGACTCTGCTAATTGACTTTCAAATACTCTGGCAGCCTGCATATATGTGACAATTCGGTACCATTAGATTACCTCGAGCTCAATAAAGATGAGAATTTCCTCTCAAAGTTAGCAGCCATGGATCAAGCAACATAAAAGTAAAAATATGTGAAGATTATTTGTACTGAAAATTCACTATATCCTTTATTCTTCTACACTGAATATCAACATGCGAAATCCACATTAAGACTATATCCTTTATTCTTCTACACTGAATATCAACATACGAAATCCACATTAAGAAAATACTTCCAGAGCACACATACCGTCGGTTTTCTAAGATAGGTAAAAGGCCTAGGACACAATTCAGAATGTGATTAGGGAAGGCATATATTACCCGGGCCCCATCTGGTCCGGTCTGAAGTCAACAGATTGACTGAGGTTCAGTCCCAGACTCAGGCCCAAAACCAAAAACAAATTTAGGTCCAGCCTGAAGTCCAGCCCAATAACCCACCCTAGACCCAAGGCTTGACCCAGTTCAATTGACATTGTTTCAGCAAATCTTCATATCACGTCACACCTCCCCCTCCACTGTCTACATCAATTTGCAATCCCTCGTTTCACGTTTTAGAGAACCAACCGACTCCACCTCTTTCGTGAGTCGCCACTCCAATTGTCACCTCTCTCCAGTTGTTGCATTGCCAAGTGTTGGTCTTTAGACAGCAGCAATTGTGGGTTGTTACTTGAGTTAGTTAAAAGTTGGCCTTTCTTGTTAGTTAGTTAAAAGCTAGCCTTTCTTGTTTTGTCTATCGGTGTTGTGGAGTTCCTAAAGATCTTATTGTCTGAGTTGCTTGGATCTAGTTGCTGAATGAGAAGTCTTTGATGGGAGATATCTCTGGGTTCTTTTTTTCCCTTTTCTATGTTTTTGGGTGACGTAAAAGTGTTATATTGGTGATGAGAAGCTGGTAGACAAACTGAGACACTTGAACTTATCATGATGGTTGGAGCTGCAAATAATGGCAGATCCAGGCATATGCTTTTTTGGTTTTCAATGACGAGCAGGAAGTTGCTCCGAATAGTGCTCTGAGGACAAGTAAGAGCCATTGCAGATTTATCGAGCTTGGGCAGCCCGAAACCTGAGCTTGGGCCCAATTTTTGAAGGCCCATCAGACTCACGACTCAATTTTAATTTGAGGCTCTACAAGCTCATTCATAAGTATGACAATGTGGAAAGATGATTTGATAATGCAACAGGGATTAGAATCAACTGGAGTATTGTGCCTGATTACAGTGTTCAGAATGCTTTACCTCGCTAGGGGACAGGGCATCCTGTTCAACAGTACGTGTTGAGGTCACCACCAATTTGTCCTGCCAATTGCTGGCTCGGCTTTGAATCCTGAATTGCCACTCTGATCCAACCAAAGCTAGGTCTAGCATAGGATCCAATCCATGTTCAGGCTCAAATTTTGCAATATTTAGATGATCTCGCTTAAGCCTCACCTGGATTTAAGGCAGCATATTTAGCGAGATATTTTCCAGTCAAAAAGAAAGATAAGTAATGCTTTCACAATATTCGACAGACATAAAATCTAAATACTCACTTGAGTTGCAACAAGGTTAACATCACCATTTTCAAAAGTCAGGACACCTTTTGGTTTAATCCATTTCGGATGAGTTGGCCCACTAAGCTCAAGTTCTCCACTGACAGCAAAATTCAGAATCAAAGGATAAACTATTCTCAACTCTGGTCCTAAAACAAGCTTCAGATCACTGAGACGAACATCCACATTTGGTCTAATGCTTACTTGTTCTATATCCTTTTCACCTTCAGTTGATTTAACTGCTAAAACAACAGTTAAATAAAAAGTTACATCTCACAGAATTAGGACTCAGGAACAGAATAATAATTACGTCTAAAGCTTGGAAATAAAGCATGTTACTATAGTCACAGCCTTTCTTTCACTTGATTTAGTCATGAAAGACTACTGGAATTGACACTGAATAATTCAACTATTTTAAAAAGTCTCCAGTTGTGCTCAAGATAGTCAACATGATGTGCAGATAAAGTATTCAGCATTAATTATGGGAATGAACTGGACAGAATAGAAAAATTTATGAATAGAACATTACCATCTGGTTGATGGAACTTGGTCACTGAAAATGGTGGTTCTGAACTGAAAAACCGCGAAACATATCTTGAAGCAACTGCTCGATTGACACCCATACCACTAAGCCTGGATTGATTAGATGCCAACTTACTGAAAGGTGCAGCTCCATTGCTGCCCTTATCATGCGGTAGATATGCTTCTCCATGGCTCAACTTGATGTTCCCAGAGATGTTTGGCTGCAATATAGAACCAGAAATTTGCATCTGCGTGTCGACCTGGCCACTGATTGCAATTATACATTATTGATCTAGATGACATGCAGTTAATGATAACCAAAGCTACTAAAAATAGCCAAGTTACATGAAAAGAGCTAAAGCAACCAAAATAACCATCAGGAAAGTCTTAGGAATCCTAATGTATCCATGATTCTAGTGAGCTCCTAGATCTCCTAGGATTTCTTTTCCTTATGTAATTAGCTCTCTATTGCCATATAAGTTAGATGAGGGCCTTGGTGAACGTAGAAGCCCTCAATTCTTCTTCTAATTTGTTCAACATGGTATCAAAGTCACTTTGAACCCTAGACCGTCCTTTTCTTCTCTGTGTCCCCTTTCTTCTCTGCCCTAGATTGTCCCCTTCTTCTCTGCGTTACCTTTCTTCTTCTCTGCCGTAAAACAAAACAACGAAACCGACCTCACAGCAACAACCAGAAGCCACCGGCAACCAGAGCAGCACCGCCGCAAGCACCAGAAACCTCCCACGGGCCACCGTCCGGACCAGAACTGGGTCAACTCGTCTCCTCAATCTGAACAAGGTTCTGGTCTCGGTTTGTGTCAAATATGACCAGAACCTGAGTATTTCATCATCCTCGTCATCTGTCATATGCTCCAAGTTATTGGCAACAACAGTCCTGTGTCTTCCGTCAATAGTTCTGGTGAGTAAATTGCAAGTATGTCAAAACCCGATGAAAAGTCAGTGTACAGTGGCTCGGGAACGATTCCGACAATGGGATCCTCCAATCTGCGAATCACCGAGCAATGTCTGAATGGTAATAATTACTCTTTATGGTCCAAGAACGTTGCGTTATTTTTCAAGGGTCAGCGGATATTTTCTCATCTCACAACTGATCCTCCAACTGATAACAAAGAACTAGAGAATTTGCTAGCCGACGATGCGCAGTTGCTACATAATCTTTTTGATTCCATGGGACCTGAAATTTCAAACTTGTTTTCTCATGCCGATACTTGTAAGCAAGTTTGGGACTATGCCAAGCTTCTTTATTCAAGTAATATGCTTCATGTATATGATACCTCTGTTGAGTTGTTTAAGTCCAAGTAGGAAGGAAGTTTGGTTGAATACTATGGGAAGGTGAAACAAGCATATGAAGAGTTCGAATTCTTTATAGTCAATCAAGTCTGATGTAAAGGAGATGAAAGGCAAAGAGAGATCATTGTTATAACAACATTCTTGTCGAGATTGAAACCTGAGTTTGAATCTGTTTGAGCACAGATCCTTGGAGGTGCAAAAATCCCATCTTTGGCTGTAAGTATTTTCTAGGCTTTCTAGTTCCATGGCTAAAGAAGGTCCGTCTGAGAACACTTCTGAGAGGTCATTGCTTGCAACAAATTCTGGTTGGCAAGCTAGAGGAGGACGTGGTGGTCGTAGTGGTAGAGGACGTGGCGGTAAAGGCACACGTCCCCATTGCAAATATTGTAATAATTATGGGCATGAAGAGTAGACCTATTGGGATAAGCATCTTGAATTACAAGCAATCCATTATGCATCACTAGAAGAACATCCTCCTCCAGTTGTAGATCCACAGTCTTGTGTCACTCTATCTCAGGATGAGTATGCTAAGTAAGTATATGCAGTATCAGTCAGCTCAATAGGCGTCATCTTCTTCTATGACATCTGTGGCTCATCGAGGTAACCCAACTGCTTTTTATTCATCTATTCCTGAGAAACAGTTATGGGTATTAGATTCTAGTGTCACTAATCACATCTCAGGTACCATAACCAATTTTGATCATGTTTTTCCCTTTACCTTCCTCTCATGGTAATAAGCTTACAATCGCTGATGGTTCCACTGAAACCATCAAAGGTGTTGGGCCTTCTCATCCTAATGCCTCGTTTACTTTACCTTCTACATTGTTCGCACCAAATTTCCCTTTCAAGCTTATGTCTGTAAGCAAATTAACAAAACAACTAAACTGTTCTGTTCGTTTCTTTCCCCATAATGTGATTATCCAAGATTTGAAGACCAAGAAGATGATTGGAGAAGGCCGTAAATCGATTGGAGAAGGGCATGAATCGAAAGGAATTTACTATTTTGGTGAGTTGCAGTCTTCCGTCGCTTTTTCATCCTTAGCTTCTCCTATTGATATTCATAGTCGACTAGGTCACCCATCATTGGAGAATCTCAAGAAATTAGTGCTAGGTCTCGCGTCTATTACCAGTTTAAATGTTAAGTCTTGTCAACTTGGGAAACACCATCGTTCTTCCTTTTTCCCTTGTGTCAATAAACGGGCTGAAAATTTATGTTAATTCATACATATATTTGGGATCCGAGTCGTGTCAAATCCAAATTGGGATTTTAGTACTTCATAATTTTTGTTGAGGATTTTTCTCAAATGACTTGGTTATATCTAATGAAAGATCTTTTAGAAATATTCTCAATCTTTTGTTCTTTCTGTGCTGAAATCCAAAATCAGTTTAATACACGGATCAACATTCTTCGTAGTGATAATGCTAGAGAATATTTCTCTAATCAGTTCTCCAATTACTTACAGCAATAGGGTATTCAGCATCAGTCTTCGTGTCCTCACACACCCCAACAAAATGGGGTAGCTGAAAGGAAGATCCTACCTATTGTTGAAACTGCACATACTTTGTTAATTCACATGAATGTTCCCAAAATTTTCTGGGGGATCAGCTGGTAGGATTCTTTTGATTGTTTATGTTGATGACATTGTCATCACAGGTGATGATAAAGCAGGGATCCAATCCTTGAAATCATTTCTGTAGATCAAGTTCCAGACAAAGGACCTAGGTCCCTTAAAATATTTTCTAGGTATTGAAGTCGTAAGGTCTGAAATGGGTATTTGTTTATCCTAAAGGAAATATGTTATTGATCTTTTGGAATAAATCGGCTTATTAGACACTAAACCAGTTGATAGTCCTATGGAGCCGAATGTTAAACTTGATGCAGAAAAAGGTGAATCTTTAGAACCTAGGCAAGTACACAAGGTTGGTTGGTAAACTTAACTATTTGACTATCACTCGTCCAAACATTGCATTTGCCACAAGTGTGGTCAATCAGTTTATGGGTTCACGGACTAGTCATTGGGATGCAGTTGTCAGAATCTTGAGATACTTGAAAGGATCACTAGCTTGTCTTTTGTACCAAAATCATGCACAAACTCAAGTACGAGGGTATAGAGATGTCGATTGGGCAAGTTCTTATGTCTGGAGGTCTACTTCAGGTTATTGTGTTTTTATGGGAGGAAAAATGGTGTCATGAAAAAGCAAGAAGCAAATAGTTGTTGCCCGCTCTAGTGCTGAATCTGAGTACAGGTCCATGGCATACACTACATGTGAGTTGATTTGGTTTAAGCATCTTCTTAAGGAACTCGGTTTTGAGCATCCATCTCCAATGGAGTTAATGTGTGATAATCAAGCAACCATTCATATTGCCTCTAATTCGGTCTTTCATGAAAGGATTAAACATATCGAAAGTGACTATCACTTTGTTCGAAAGAAGCTTGAAGTAGAACTGATCAAAACTCCCTACGTCAAGTCAGAAGATCAACTTTCTGATTTATTTACCTAAGCTTTTGGGGGATCTCAAGTGAAATCTATATTTAACAAGCTTGGAGCCTATGATATGTACGCTCCAGCTTGAGAGGAAGTATTAGGAAAGTCTTAGGAATCCTAATGTATCTATGATTCTAGTGATCTCCTAAATCTCCTAGGATTTCTTTTCCTTATGTAATTAGCTCTCTATTGCTATATAAATTAGATGAGGGTCTTGGTGAAGGACTAAGCCCTCAATTCTTCTTCTAATTTGTTCAACAATAATAGATACTGATAGGAAAAAGCTACCTAGATATTCCTTGTCATAAATATCATCACAACACAACAGACCAATGTTCAAAACACAACACTATTACAAAAAAAGGAGACATGCAATTTTATGTTGATATGAAAAGAAAAAAAAAAGTAGTGTTAAAGAGCTAAGTTTCTATAAAGGTCCTCAAATTAACAAAATAAATACCTTATAATATTCTTTGCCCGCACTTCTAGAATTTCGCATTTCAAATCAATTTTGTCATCAATAGAAGCTTCAGTGGCTCTCAAAGGTAGGTTTCCTTTTACAAACAACTTTCCTCTTCTGCTAACACGGCTCTCCAGCGAAGTGATGCACAGCCTATTTGAATTCACATGTACCGTGCCACCAAAGTTTGTGAGTGGTTTCCTTAGTACTGGTGAAGATATGGAAGCCCTATGGAATGATGCAATTCCATCAACCACAGGCTGTTCAACTGTACCTCTGACCTATTTTATTAGAAACATATCAAAAGCAATAATTAGATATCAAGCTAAGTTGCAAAAGTGTGCGAATACCAGAGCATAACGAATGACCTAAGAAAAAGGACAAACCGATCTGATAACTCTTTCCTTACTGTACACACCTCAAGCGTAATATCAGCATTGCCTTGAAGCCAGTTTGCATAAGGAGATAAAGCTGTTAATAACATCATTCCCCCATCCTTGATATCAGCATCAACCCTGACTTCTCCGACATCTAAAAAGTTCCAGTTCAAAACTTTGAGGCTTTCTGCTAATTGAGTATTTAAACCTTCTTCATTTCTGTCCCTAAAAACATTTCTTTTACTAGCTTCCTCGGCAGCAACTCTGCCCTGTTCCTTCATCCACCCAGGAAGCCAAGTTGTTGGGCTTTTATCTGTTTCTGTATCTTCATCCTCTGATGAAATGTTTTGGACCAAATTGACAGGTACACTTCCTTGTATGTGAACATGGCCATTTTGTATGACCGGCTCAAATTTGGCATTGAACAGAAAACGACTTGTTGAGGTTAGAGAGGCAACAATCTCAGCTCGTCCGAGATCGATTCCCCCAATGGCACCATCCAACAGCCTCACTTGAACATCACATTCTGGTTTTGCAAGACTTCCTCTGAGATCTCCTTCCATGTGTAGTATACCCTTAATTGGAGCTAACAGTTGCCCCAATGAATGAACAGTGTCAGCAGCTGATGATTCAATGACATGAACCAGGGCAGGTACAAGGCTGACTGGAAAATTTAAAACAGCAAAATGAAGATTGGTTTTTGTCCCTAACAAAGTGCCATCAGCATGTACGGTGGCATTGTCCTTCTGGATAAAAATCCTCTCAAGGCGCAAACCATCAGTATTGCTGTATGCTCCTACAGCTAAAACACGTTGTGTTTTGTAGGTTCCCCACTCCCAATGTTCACCATGGAAGTCAAAATCAGCCTGGTATACAAATATAAAAAAATTATATAAAGAGAGACCTAGTTAATACTAATCGAAGAGACATAAGTACAGTTCAAAATCTTGCATATCCATACCATTGTGTCCCCATTGCCTCCACCACTTGCATCGAGAGATCCATTCCACCGACCTCGAAGTTCAGCTAAACCTGGAAGACTCAAGTGTTCGAGAATAACTTCATTTGATGAAGTATAATGGCCCCGTATTACCTGAAATATTGGTTGAGCTGTTGATTTTATGATCACATAAATATCACGACTCATTATTTCTAACCAATTGAAGTCATAACCCTTGTTAACAGAAATTTCTGCTTGCTGTAGATTCTATAAAGACCATTAAAATTCAGTTATCATGTTTCTGTTCCAAGCAATTGAGATCATAACAATGCAGCTTTTAGTGATGAGTTATACCTCAAGTAAGTCTTGAAGACTTTCAAGGTACAATCCTACTGATCGTAGACTCTGTATGAACAGGTCCTGTAGAAAAGACATGCACCTATCAGGACTTTAAAAAAGAAAAAAAATGACCTGAAATTGACAAACAGCCATACATTCCGAAGAGCATATTAGAAACTGATCAAAATAAACAGAAGTCCAATATGCTTATGCAAGATAACACCTTTGATCTAGATCGAACAGCAGGATCAGTACTTCTTGAAAGAAGCCTAGCAAGTGGAAGCATCTCAGCAATCTCAGCTCGAGGAACTTCAAGTCTCATTCTCCAACGCCCCATGGATGATATAACAGTTCCCAGGTGTCCACTCATTGCCTTTCTGAAGAGGCCACCCTTTTCCTTACCAGCAGAGTTCCTATCTCGGGTTCCAGGCAAGACATATTCACCTTGGAGCTCATAACGGCTATGAGTCTGCTCCAAAACAGTTTTCTCAATGGTGATCTGCGAAACATTTGATCATCGAAAGATATCAGCTACACTGTTGCAAAAACTGGAATCTGCAATGCAATTCATTCTAAACGTAATCTTTTAAGATAGCCTGGAAGCTGACCACATAGGTCAGATACGTAGCACAGAGTCACAGCTTAGGTACTCACAACATCACCACTCCATCTAACAGCCATATCTAAAGCTTCACCAAGCACACCACTAAATTTTGGACGAAGTACAGATAAAACACCATGACCCCTCCGTTTTTGAAGATTAAGCTGAATTTCAGCCTGCAATTAAACATGCAGCAACAGATTGAGTAAAGCACGGTTAAAATCTTTTCCATCCAATCATAAAATTAACCAAGTTTTTATTTCAAATAACTTGTAGTAGCTTGATATGACTTCAGTTAATTGTATCCACAAGTATACTAGAAAGACATTAAGTCAACAAAAGGGGTACTAAGTTACATTTAGTAGATACTTCAATCAGTTTCAGAAATTACTTGGTGAAATGTTTCCAGCAATCAAACATGCTATTTGGTTGTTAGGATTTTCTGATATTTTCTCTCAGCAAAAGAACATTAGGATTTCTTAAAATACAAAGACAATTGCTCTTATTGTCAAACTGAGATAGTCACTGCTGGTCATTGGTAACTACAGTTCAGTGTGTGTCAATGGAAACCACTGTCTAACAATTCAGACTGGAGACTGAATAAGAACATGTAATATTAAAAAGGAAACTACATCCTTAAGGCTTACCCTTTGTAAAGTTCCCCGTAGTGAAGCTAACTCTAACTCATCCAGTGGCAATTGGCGTACCTAAATCCAAGTCATGCGATGGCAATTAAATTACAACTCGCACCACAACAAACATATAAAAGAAATTCAACTTCACATAAATAAACAAAATAAAACTGATAGAGAATAACCTTTTCTTTATATGAAAAGATCTAAAGATACCTCCAAGATAGCAGACTGTAATGGCCGGAAGCACACATTGGCTCTTAGTTGCCCTTTCTGAAGTGAAAAAGAAAATAACTTTCCATTTTGCAAGTTCTCATCATATGTTGGCTGTAATGGGCTGACAGCCTCCAGTGTAAGGTTTTCATCAGCCCTACCTGCAGCATCCAACTGTACCACAAAAGCAAGCTCAATGGGTAACCACATCTATAAGTTGACAAAAGAAACAGGCAAGGACAGGATGAGTATGTCCAGAATCCTACCCTTTTACTTTCACATTTTAGCATTGTCAGCAAACCATTCAACCCAAAAATTTAACAAAACTTATTGCGTAAGGCCCAAAAATGATTCAAATACTATTCTGGCATCCCTCCCATATGAAGTGTGGATAATCACAACAAATCACAATATAGACAGGCAGCATGGGTTGAACTCGAGACTTTGACCCCTTATGATGAAGCTATTTCACCCAAAAGTTTAAGCATTGTGTGACACTTGAAAAATGGTTCAAATACTATTCTAACAAGATCAGTAGGCCAATGCAAGTTAAGCAAACTATACACCAAGACTCAAATTGATTACCATTTATGTTGCAGTAGCACATGATCATTAAAGCCGCATTAACAAAGCCATCAACTTTTTTATTCCTAGTGTGAACACTATGGACAGCAAGTGTAGAACATAAACATATACAGCCATATAAATTAAGAATGTTCTCAGAAGAGAAAGTATTTAGTTCATTACCTTAATATGACCACGTGAAACACTTAATTGTCCTATCAATTGAGGGGCAAGCATCAACTGATTCAGTCTTAGACCCGATACAGAAACCTCGCCTATAAGGTTTTCTGTGTTCCCTTCTGTATGCAAGGGCTGCATCTTCTCTTCTGAAGAAATCTCTTTATCACAAAGAATACTAGAAAGCCTGACAATTTTTCCCTGAAACTTGATTCTTCCAGTTGCTTTCAAGTGTGTGGGTCTCGGCGAATCAAATGGATACGAAGAAACCAAGCTAAAAAATTCAAAACCACGCATGCGTAGATCCAGCTCAATTCCTTCTACAACAAATGGCACCTTCCCCTTGAGATCAAGCACTTCTCTATCCAGCCAGTATTCATTGAGATAAGATGTCTGAACTTTTGAGTATAGTTCAAATGCAACAGATGAAGAGTTGACAGTGATATAATCATGTGAGATCAAAATATCTCCTCGAGCATCACTAAATGACCCTTCAGCTTTTGCTGCAATCCACTTGATATCAAACCTCCTAAAGGCAAAATGAGTGATCAATCAAACAACTTAAATCAGAATAACAAGATATGTCTAGATAAAAATGAGAGGGAAAGCTTACGGTCTCAAAAGAGATCCAGAAAGTTTTGTTTCTCCTGTCAGGTCCCCTAATTTTAACGGCATTGCTTGAAGATAATCAGGAATGTACCGAAGCAAAATCTTATCAAAGAACAAATTTCCCGAGAAATTCACATCCATTGCTGTATCATCCACCTCTCCCTGAAACGATACTAAACATTAGTACACAGTCAAAAATATAATGTTATTCATCACAGGATTGCAAAGGACATTACTCATTCCAAGAAGCTATATTGATAAAGCAAATCTAACAAAGAAAAGAATAGGAGCCCAAAATAAATTCACCAGTACAGGATTAAACTGGCAAAGATAAGGAGTACAAAGACCAAAGTAATTATTTGTCATAATTACCAAAAAAAATTATTTTTCATACACAGGTATGTGTCACTGAACTACAATTATCTTCTCTTAAATGAGTCTAAGACTACAAAATAACAGAAAATAAATATACGGATCACATCCTGGGTCAGTGAACAAGATATGACGCCTGCATTAGGAGGCATAATTTTATGAAGAAGTAATTTACCTCTGGACAAATCCATGCATTCCCTGCTCCCCGAATTTCACCACCATCTACAAGAGTAGCCCTAATCCCATATAAGTCAGCAATCTGTAAATTAAGTTTCATGAAATTTAATAGAATTGGAATCAGAAGATAGTTATTACTCCATTTAAAAAGGCAAAGTTAACTCACACAATTATCGGTGTTAAATGTGAAATTGGCTGACAGATATGAAAATGGAACACGGTCAAATGCTGCCACAGCACCAGACTCTTTGCTTTTCAACAATACGTCATACGCAGCAGATGCAGGTACATCTGAAACTGAATAAGATACCTTCCTTGAAGCCATTCCACTGCCCACAAAAATGGGAGCATCCAGTGGTCCTTGACAGTTGAATACAGCAGTAACAGACCCGGCCAACTGTAGCCATCAAAGGGAAGAAGTGAAAATTAACTTCAGCAGTCAAGTTGAACTTACTTTTACTTTTAAAGCTGTGAAAATGCAAATCATTTGTCAACATCCTAACCATTAAAAATGTAAGGAACTACTTCGAAAATTTGCAGTTAAAATAGGATAGAAGTAGGAAGCTCAAATAATTGGAAATAGATTATTGAGAACTTAAAGCAGGAGTTGGAAAAGGGGGCCCCAAATGCACTTACAGGGAACAGTAAAGGCCTCATCTTGAAAGTTCGCATCAAAGCATTGATCTCTACAAAAGGAACCTGTATCAACATAAGATATATCAGAAGCTGGCAACAAAGTAAATTGCAGCAAGATGACAGCTTAAACTAACAAGGCCCAAAAAGGATGTCAAAGATAAAGCACAGGTTCAGAAACAGAAATTTTCATTAAAGAAGAAGGTTATTCACATAATTACAGATCAGATAATCTTGACTTGCAATTGCTCTCATTTTATGCATAATCAAGAAATATACTGATCATGTTTGCCACGTATAACAGTCTAATAAATTATTAACATCCCGCACCTCATCCAACTCAAGTTTTTTTTGGTTAATGGTTTCTGTATATGGCATTAAACCCTTTCCAGTTAACATCTCTACTCAAGCCGCATCACCCTCTATCCTATGAACAAATTTTTAATTTGATGGGCTTGTACATAGTCAAGCTTTCTACCCAACATGCATGTGCATGAATCAGTGTGGAAAATTTCACACATAATCAAAGTCATGGGGACTAGCAGTTTAAAGTTTTAGACTAAATGATGTTTTGAAATCTACTAAACTGACTGCACACCAAAAAGCAAGGACCAGAACATCAATTAGTTTCTTGACAAGTTTCTTAGGCATTACATATATCAAAATTAAAACTCAACCTTCAATATTTATTCAAAATTAGAAAGGGTGTACCTTATTGGACCATAAAAGATTCTTTAGAGAATGGTATGAAATAAAGACTGAAAGAACACAATATATATCTAACTTTAGTTGTGGTGAACCGCATGAAAGTAAATATATGGATGCAAAAGCTATAAATTGGTTTTGGAAACAATTTTATCTGTATGTTCATTCATGGGGAGGAATTTATCAATACAGATACCACGTCAAGAATTGTGCACTGCTACAGATTTTAGTAACCAATTAGGAATTTATACAAACAATTCCTCCTAACATCTAAATCACACTTTCATTAGATAGCCCTTTTAGCAACAATGCCCAAATTCATCAAGAATTACTAGGTCAATAGCCAACCTGAAAAACTCCAATAGATAGCAAGTATATCTCAGATATGATGCAAGTGAAAAGAATTGTTCTAAGCAGCCAAGATATAAATATTGAAGATTAGAACATCAACCAAATTACAAACAGAAATAAAATCAAGTATAAATTGACAGCATTGATTTTTCTAAGCCTAAAAAACTCCAATAGATTGCAAGAGTATTTTAGATATGATACAATCCAATATTTGAAAAGGATTGTTCTAAGCAGCCAAGATATCAATATTGAAGATGAGAACACCACCAAATTACAAACAGAAAAAAAAAACCAGTATAAACTGACAGCATTGATCTTTCATTCCGGATCACTTATGATTTGCACTTGATACAATGAAGCAATGATCGGATTAAGGGTTCTAATTGTGCATTCAGGCCTGGGGAAACCATGCACAGGATACCTGACACATTAGGTGAAACTCTCCTTCATCAGGATGAATGCCAAAATCTCCAGAGGCTTCTAAGGGAACATCACCAAACCAACCAATTGCATTATGCAAGAATATTCGCTGACCACGAAAGCATAAGCTTGCTGACATGTCCTGCAACAAGAGATAGAAAGTCCAAAAATAATATTTCCAGACTAGTCACAATAACAAGCTTCATCTAACAAGTGAACATAACACACAGCAAGTAGACAGATCTTAACCCTTAAAAGAAAATACAAAAAACACTATGTTGACAAATGATGTTACACATGGGAACATACAGCCAGATTAAGGGTAGGCATAAAACAGAATAAAGGTAATCTAAGTGTTCTGCTAGTAAATAGCTTAGATATGCTATATAATATTACTCAACAAGGAATTGGTCCAAAGTGGAAAAACAAACAATTTCATCAGAAGGTAATCAATCATCCAGCAGAAGACCATCAACCTTTTTATTTATCTTTAACTTCTAAATCGTCAAAAAGCGACAGACATTGTAATCATAATAGACAATCAATTCATGGCCATTTCATTGAACATAAAAATATGCCTCAGCTTTATAATACCAGGCATGCAATGATAAGAAAGGGGACAGAAAATAAGAAAACCCAAAAAGAAAAGAATCTAGAGGCATACAGAGAACCATGATGGAGCATCAAATATTTTAAAGCCTAATCCTGTCACATCAAGCTGCCCATGGAGATTAGGGAATGTTTCCCCTCTTGACATGCATATATGAACCTGCATGTGGAGAAGGTATATACAACTCAAAATTCTGAAAGAATAACAGGCTACATTACAGCTACCAAAATTATTCAAAAGAAGCAATAGTATTTATGAACAGAAAATGTTTCATGTGGCAGCAATCGTATCTGACAACTTTTCCTTTTCTCGTTTTATTGGGAAACTTTAACTATAAGAACAGGAATTGGGTGTAACAACAACATAAGTAAATGGTAAAGATGCTTTATATCCAAAATATAAATCTTGCATTGTAATGCATCTGTTTCCGCTCCAATGAATTCTGCATACCAACACTAAAAGTTGATTAAAATAAATTATTCAAAACAGCCAGCTATTACGTCAAAAAGTGAATTTCCACACTATCTGTACTCTTATATTGATATGTTTATAGTTTAAAGTAAGAAATTAGAAATTAACCAAGAACAGGTTAAATATCAAAACCTGAACCAACAGCTGTTAATAGAATGGCTATTAGACCAATACATTCTGAAAAATTAGATTATATATTGGAACACAGAGCTCCATTGGTGTGGACAGTCTCAACACAATCATTGCAGGCATAGAATTAGAAGTTTACTTTAAGTTAATTTAGATCTAACCTATTTGGAGTTGTTTTGTAATAAACTTCTACTGAGATAAAGTTTGGTACTCTTTATTTTAGCTTGTTAGGTTAATTTCAACGAAGTTAGAAATTTGATGTTAGATGCTTTTTAATTGAATGAAACTGTTTCTCCTGCACTTCTTCCTGTCAACTCTTCGTCTCTCTCACCTCTTCTTCTCCCTTCTTCCCCATTCTCTTTTTGTGTCTTCTATGTATTTCTTTCTCTTCTTTTCTCACTATTTTCTCATCTCTTGAGCCTACACTATTCGGAGGTAACAACTTCAACCATTATAGATCCCAATGTGGCTACTGATTGCTCAACAGCATGTATCCCACAGAACAACCTTTCAACAAAAAGTTCAAAGGGCTAAATTGAAAGCATTTAAGAAAAATCCCATTAAATTAAAATATTAGTTGCTAATTGCCCTATGTACTACATTCAGGAAAAAAAAAACTACAATTTATTATGTAATCTGTATATGAATCTGGTTGTCATAAAGAAGCTTTTGCATGAATATGAAATGGCCATAAAATTCACTCATAGAGGCCTAAGTCTAGACTATTATGATAATGAACTCAAGATGCATTTATCAATAAACAGAAGTTAGAAAAGCACCTCACCAGTAGCCCTCCCACTAGACCATTTTATTGGAATTTCTAAAATCCTTTCGAAAAGCTGTGACAGAGGTAGATAAAGAAAAGTTCTTATAAGAAATCTACAATAAATAGTGTAATAAATTTAAACTTAAATATTCATGCATAGTGTAAAATATACCGGAGCAAAAAGATTAGCAACTTTTAAATTGGCATGCCAGTTCTGCTCCAAAATGTCGACAAAAACATCTGCGGACAACCAACCACCATCTTCAGAGATTGCATCAGATCTCCACATATTACAATTGCCACTCAACCGCACATGCAGCTTGCCATAGTGATTCTGGAACTTTACATATCCGTTGGCATTCTCCATCTCTCTTCAGACATTCAGTAACATTATAAATGCTGGGATGAGTATATAATTTGACCAATAACAAATTTCTAACTATAAAACTGCAAACTAGTAGTATACGAATTGGGCATGGCCCTAACCTGGGTTCGCTGTCACCGTATCCAAGCAGCATCAAGGTTCCACCTCTGAATTGAACAGAATCGAGTGAAAAAGGAAGCATCTTCTCAATTTGTTCAGTCTGCACTATATCTACCTCATCAACGAGTTCAGAAACTATGTCTTCAATGTTTGGACCTGTGCCAGGTTTCAGTTTTCCAATAGGACCAGCAAAAGAACTATGGAATCTGTCCCTCAAATTTCTTAAAAATGAAAGTAAACCAGATTTCAACTTCATG
>JANSVA010000008.1:20510498-20526597 GCA_025504915.1 Erythroxylum reticulatum | reverse complement strand
AGGCTGACATAAGATACACAAATAAATACATACCCATTGATATTTGATATTCCCCCTTCTTATTTGATATGCAAACATGATTATATGGTATTCATATTAAATTTCAAAGCAAATACATAATATAGTGCCTTGCTTCCACTGTGCACTCTCTATTTCCTTTCTCATTGTTGGCCATATTCCATATGTGAATTTGATTATCATATCTTTTTTTAATATATAAATTTGAGTTATTAAACCAACTTGAATATCCTCTAACATATTAATCAAGCTTTTTACTTCACATATGAATTCATTAAGTGTCTATGATATATTGTTATAGACAATTTCACACTTTAACCTTGGGCTAACAAATGGTTTAAAAAAAGTTTCAAGATTTCTTGCGTTGAAGCTATCTTAAGCCTTTTTTGATACATTTTCAACTTCTCATTATTTTATCAAATTCTACTTTCTTCGTATAATTAACCACTTGCTAAAATAAACTTTTATATGTGAGGTATTTATGCAATTTAGACCAATTGACATACAAATATCAGGCACATTTTTGATTCTCTGCTGCTTCTAAGAAGAGATTCTTCAATACATCTACTAATCACTAGAAAAAAAACTAAATGTTATAATATGATTATAATAATTTAAAACAAATTTACTAATAAATAGTACCAATATTAGAATTTTGAACTTTTATTAATGTTCACGAATTCTCACTAATGTTTAGATCATCCCCAAAAGACTTAAAAATTATTACCAAGATGGATAATTCTCTTCCTCAACCACAGCCCAACATATATTGGTACATTTGATTGTTTCCATTACAACCAATTGCAACTACAAAGCTCCTCTAGTAAATGTCTTCAAAAAATATCCATCAAGCCCTATTATTTTTCAGCAAACACCAAGGAAACATATTTCAATGTACTAAATCTCACGTGAAACCTCTTAACCATTAGTTGCACCATTTGTTGCCCAGACATTCCATCATGAATTGGTCTTCTTTATTGGCCCACCACAATTCTTCTCTAGTAGATAAAAATTTTGTATAATGACCTTCCATTGGTCTTTGTAGCATAATAATAGCTTCCCATCTAGCCCTATAATATTGAGATTTAGGCACTTCCAATACATACTTTCTTTGAAGATCATCTATTATCTTGCTCATTAGCTAATTTGAGTTCCTCCTAAACTTGTGTAAAAATTGATTTGTTGTGAAACTTCTTATTAGTTTGCTCGTTTCTTTGCACTTCCTTGCAAGTATGCTTGTTTTCTAATATTTTCATTGCAAATGTTTCTTCATTTTCATTCCAACTAGCATAAAATCTAAAAGGACAGTTTGGATTACAAATAACTTCTATTCTCACACCATATCTTTTTATTGAAACATTATATCTATTTGCAATTGTATAATTTCTAACTGCCTTCTTAAATTGAACATCATCCTTAAACTTCATGCCAACTTCAAAATAAAATCTTTTATGTATTTACCAAAAAAAAACTTTATGTACATGTTTGGATTAAAAATAACATATTTCTTTCTTTTGTCATAGGCCCACTCTCACCGTCATCACTATAAATTGATGATTGAACTTTAGTGTTACTGTCCTTGCACTTGCTAAAGTAATCTTATGAATTTTCTACTTGTCTTTATGAATTATTTGAATAATTTCACCGTCATTACTGAATTTTCCACCAGTTCTAACCTCATCCACATCACAATCACATTCAAACTCATTACCTACTTTCTTTTCATTAGCTTTTACAATAATATATTCTTCATCGTTAGTTGCATAAATTTCATCATCACATAGATCATTTTTAGATTCAATCATCCACAAAAAGCAAAATCTTTATCATCTTGTTCCACTTAAACTTGGAATAACCCCTTTTCATTGCCAATATCAGAATCAATTTCTTTAATATCACTGGCATGATTATTATAACCATGCTCGTAATAGATTTCAGCATTGTAATTCTTCAATTCTTCCATGCGCTGAAACATTGATAATATGTCCATATCATGGTATAAACTCAAAGGTAAGAGAGGCAAAGAGGATTAGGAAATACACGAAGCATGAGATTAAGAGATTGTTGACTACATTGCATGTAGACGAAGTTAAGAAGAAATATAAGTAGATTTTGTTTCCTTCTTTTTTCTTACTTTTTTTTTCTAATCAGTTTGAGTTGCTTTAAGTCCAAAAAAATTCAAATGCAAATCTTACATTTAAGAAGTTTGTTACGTAAAAGAATATTAATATAGATACAATAAATAAAATTGATATTAAGGTGAAATAAAATATTTAAAATTTTTATTTTCTTAGTTGATGTATAAAATGTGCTTGAATTTAGAAATATGGAATCCTACGGTAACTAATTGATTGAAAAAAAAAAGCTATTACAAAATATAGAAGGAAGGTCAACTTACTTCACATGTTAAACATGCTATAATATCCTCTTTGTGTGCATAAAAGTTTGTTTAGTTATACATCTAACTATGTATGAAAGAGCTATTGGAGGTTGATGGCGTTCAAATCACAAAATAGAAGGAAGGTCAACTTGTTGAGTTTTGGCTCCTTTGTTGTCCCATATTGGTTGGGGACAATAATTGAGATAAGTTTCTTACCTATATAAGGAGGTGGCTACCTCCTTGTTTAATACACCAATACAAGTTAAGGATTTGTATGACAAATTTAACTCTAGTTAAATTCCTCTTTTGAGGTGAGAGTTGGAGAGTTTGTCTTGTATATTTTCTTTGTGGGTGTATTGGTTTCTTAGGGGATTGGGTGAGAGGAAAAATTGTGTAATTGTACGAATTTTTCACATAGTGAATTTTCTTCTCGATGCTCGTGATTTTTCTCTGGTTTGGAAGTTTCCAAGTAAATTCTTTTGTGTTGTTATTTTCTGATATTTTTGTCTATCAAATATCCTTAGATGTGGGTTCGGGAGGTCTAAATTCTCAACACAACTTACTTACACATGTTAAACATACTATAATATCCTCTTTGTGTGTTTTATAACTATGCCAGAATACATACTTCGTGAACATTTTGTTCACCGAAGCATCACACAGAAAAAAGCCATGTTCTTGTCGAGAAATGAAGTTTGGAACACCCCAGATAGGCACTTGCTCGGTGTCATTAATGAACTTTTCTGGCTTTCCTTGTCAAGCAACTTTTGGAAACTCCAAATTATGATCAATGGTATGTCATTGTGGAAGGTTATAAATAAACCAATAAGCTGGTTTATTTATGTGAAAGTAACAAGTTCATTTTGAATTTTAATATCACATGCTTGGCTTCTCTCTTTTTTTTTTTTTTTGTTGTCAACTGCTTATGGCTCATCTACGGTCAGCCGAGATTCAAGTGTACTCGATCTACACGTGAGTTCCGACTTTGCACATTTCGATCTAATATTTATAGCATGTCTACGTGCTGACGCTATCTAGCAATTTAAATAGCTTGAGTCTTACGCGTCTTTTTGCATGGGAAGTGACGCGGCTCGAGGAAGTAAAGCTATTAACCAAGAAAGGATAGCTCGTAACAGACAACTTACAAAGTCAAAATACAATATTCAAGAAGGAAAATAAACGTTTTTTATTAATGATTACACTAATGTCTACGTCAGATTCTAATATTTTGAAGTATAAAAAATTCTAACGTTAAAAAACTTTTTAATTTAAACTCTTAACTAATAAAATCCATAATTTTGTAAGGTTCCGTTAATTAACTATCACGTTAACTAGCATTTCTTTTACTTTCTCCTTTTGTTCCATGTCAACTCTAGGGTCCTCCTACAATCGGCATCATTTTCATGAACCCATGTTATGTATAAAATAGGTTTGGAAATGGTAGAGCCGACCTTGGACCTACTTGGATTTAATTAAATATATTTTTAAAATTTTAAACATATTCAATAAAATTATGTTTTATTTTAAAATTATAATTTTGAGACAAAACAATCTATATCTAAACCTAATCAACTCGGATTGAGTTGAGCCGATTCAGGTTGAACAATTTTTTGCCATTCCAAGTCCAGATTGCTCTCTTCATTGATAAGTAGTAGTTATAATAAGTTTTAAATATGATTTTGAAAGTATTTTATTTGTAATAGAATGATTTTTATAGAGTAAACAAATTCGAGTGAGAAGTTTTGAGATAATTTTGGAGTAACAAGGCAACAATATGGGCCATGTTCTCTCAAACACGACAACAACATGGTACAACGTCCCAGTTCCCACCCATGTTCCACCTTGTTGCATTTCATTTTTGGGAGCGTTTTTCATATGTCAAAAAATGCTTGAAAGAGAGACTTTCGTTCTTCAATATGATCCTGTCACGGACTTGGTGTTCGTATCTTCAAGACTCGTGTTCTTAAAATGAATCCTCGGATGCTCGACACAAGAGCTACTAACCCAACATCGTCTAAGGGTGGTACCATTTTCTGGACGCATGTTGGCGGTAATTTGTTATAAAAAATTCTATAGAGAGGCGATAAGCAACATGGTGTAGCAATATGAACCTGAATTGGTCGCATGTTTTGCCTTTAAACTTAATAAAAATTTCAAGGTTTTGTGACATAAAATGATAAAGAGAGCCGGAAGTCAAGTGAGAAAGAAGGAGCCACATTAGAGTGTCATGGGACAAGATAGATGAACTTTAAGAAAGGAAAAAGGAGAATCTATCATTCAATCAAGAACATCAAGATTTCAAAATTTATGAGAATAAGTTCTTGGGTTTTGTTTTCTTTCTTGTTTGTTGTTAGTTTTTGTTAATGGAGTATATGTGAACTAAATCTATGGTTAAAATTAGGGATGTAACTTACGTAGAATATTTTAATTATTAATCCATGGTTAGTTTGTAAAAGGAGTAGCAGTAGCTGCAGAGAGACTAATAGTAGTAGCAAGGCTTGTAAATTATAATTAGCATTTTGTTAATTAGTTTACCATGTGTTAGTTAGTTATAGAATTACTCAGAGGACACGTAATCAACTGGTAAAACAGAACATGAATTGTATCGTATAAATAGAAGTAGTTAAGCTTGTAATAATACAAGTTGACATATTAGAGAAACCTTCTTCTTCCTTCTACAAACTTGATAACCATCAGTTGTAAAATGGTATTAGAGACAAATATGAGATTTGAGTGCTTCCTCAACTTCTGCCAGCAAAATTGAACTTCAAGAATATCTTGAAAATTCTTACGCTTGATTGAATCTGTTTCTTGTTGCTTGATTCAACTCATTTATATCATTCTTCATCATTATGTTGTGATTTCTGTTTCATAATTCCATGGTTAATCAAGAAGAAGCTTGTCAAAATCAATCTTCAGCAGTTACTCCAATGGAGGATCCAGCATCAACTTATTTTTTGAACCATTCGGAGAATCACAACTCAGTTCTTGTATCTCTGGAGCTAACCACCACAAACTACATCACATGGCATCGATCATTTTTATTGGATGTATCTATCAGAAACAAACAAGGATTCTTGGATGGATCTATACCAAAGCCAACTTAGAATAGTTCTTTATGTCCTACTTGGTGTCACTGCAACAATTTGTCGATGGCCTCGTTGCTTAGATCAATATCACCTTTAATAGATTTTACTGTATTCTACATTGACATTGCAAGTTAGATCTGGAAGAGGCTAAGTAAACATTTTTCTCAACCCAATAATAGTAAGATTTGTCAACTCCAGCAACAATTATGGAGTATCACTCAAGTTACCAATACAATTGATCATTATTTCACTGAGCTTAATGCAATATGGGAAGACTTGTGAAATTTCACACCTCTGCCTCTTTATGAAAGTGGTCTCTGTAATCAAAATTGTTTTCAAAAGCATGTTGATCATCAACAAAAGGATTCTCTGTTTAGATTTCTAAATGGATTAAATGAAACTTACCAAAATCTAAGATCACAGATTATCACTATGAAGCCTTTTCCAAGTCTTGATGATGTGTATAATATGTTGATTACTGAAGAAAATAAGAGGAATTTTATGGTGCAGAATTTTGGAAATGTATTAGCAATGATAGTCAACAGAGGCAAGGATACTTGTTCTTATTGTAGGAAGTATGGACATATAAGAGAGAAACGTTTTACGTTCATTGGATTTCCTTCAAACTTCAAATTTACAAAGGGAAGAAATTCTACTTCCTCAACCAATTCAGTCTCTACAGTTGAAAATGTCGATGTAAATATGGATAATATAACTTGTGCTCAAGTTACTGATGCTTCTCTAGGTATTACCGTGGGCACTTAAAATTCTAGTTTTTTTCAACTCAGTGACCAAATATAGAAGCTCATAATTTTGTTTAGTGATCATCCTACTATTGCTGCACCTCAATCTAGTCTTGACATCACTTATAGTAATCTCACAGGTAACATTTCCTCCTTATTCATTTATGCAAATTCACACAAACTCACTACATTATTAGCCACAAAGTTCATCAACTCCCTTAAGATTGTCGATACAGGAGCCACAGATCACATCATATGTTCCATACGCTTATTTCAAACTTTCAAATCAGTTAAAAATCACTTTGTTCCACTTCTTAATAGGTCTCTACTTTAAGTTACACATATTGGCACAGTATAAGTTCTTCCATCCTTAACTATCAATAACGTGTTATATGTGCCCAGTTTTACTTTTGCTCTACTCTATGTCAGTAGAATTACTAAACATCAACTTCTTGGATTCATGTTTCTCTTTGATTTCTGCTACGTCCAGGTCCTGTTCTTATAGATGACCATTGGACTGGCTAGGCAAGCACAAGGGTTGTTTTTCTTACAATAAGATACTTATTCTAATGATTTGAATTCTTCTACTCATGCTCTAGTTCCAAAGTCAACCATTCCTGCAGCTTTCTCTACATCAAGCTCCACAGAATCCTATGATATATGGCATTATAGACTAGGACATCCATTTGCTCATAGAATGTTTTCTTTACGATCATTCGTTCCTAGAATAAAGTTCATAAATTGAAAACCATTTTTGGTTTGTCCTAGAGAAAAATAAAAGAACTTAATTTCCTATACATGCACCCTACTCTGGGTTTCCATTTGAAGGACCACATACTAACTTATTTTCCTTTTAAACATGCTTCACAAACCTGATTATTCTCAAAAGTTAAATTGGGTAATCCTCTTACTAATTCATTCTTGGAAAATTTTGACAAAATGCTCATGCTAACATATTTGAATCTTTATGCCAGATTAATGAGTCCTTATCTAGAGAAACAAATCACTTGACATTTTGAGAAGATATGTCTTCTAGTTGACCACAATATATATTCTAATTTTTAAGACCAACAAACACAATATTATAATTATAATTGTCAATTATTTCACAATGAGATGCATAGAAAGTGACTATATATCCTTTATCACGTAACTGACTTACACTCAGCAGGTTATGTTTCAAACTATAAACATACAGAACATTTTCAATAGAGGTAGAGTTAGAGGCACCAACTTTACCAATTCTAGTGAACTTTACCTTGTTTTTGTCAACAAAGACAACATTACCTCCATCTTTTCTTTTAATATAGTTAAAGTGTGACATTTCACTTAGCATGTCTTGAACAACTACTGTCAACTATCCATTAGTTTTCTCTTATTATTGTCCTAAAGCATATCTATAGAAAGTACTATCTCAACTTAGGTACCTAAATTTTTCTGAGTCCTTTTAAGTAAGTAATCTGACCTTTTGTTCTCCAAACATATCTTTTAGATAATTTCCTCATTCTAAGTTTGATAAAAGAGTGAATAATATGTCCATGTTTGCCACAGTAGAAGCACAAAATAGATGAACGAGAGTTACTATCATTTTTCCCATACATCAGGTTACTACTGTTTTGATTTTAACTATTGTTGGTTTTAAGAAAGAAGTTCTTGTACAACTTGATATTATTATTCTTATTATATGCTATTCTTGCCTTATTAAAGACACCTTTACCATTACCAAGCAATACATCAAAATTAATCTTTCTATAACAAAACTAGATAGGTCCTTTTCTAAGGATATGATTCTTCCAACAAATTTCTCTTTTTCAGATTCTAGGTGATCACTTGCAAGTTATAGTTCAGCAACTTTTTCTTCAAATTGCTTTACTTTTTTAGAACCTTTACAATCATTCTCAAGCAATGCATTTTCTAACTGAGTTACTTTTTCTCCTAAGAATTCCTTTCCATATGCTTTTTGGTTATAGTCATTTTAACAAGAGACATATTCTTGGACAACAAACTCTTATTCTCTAATTCGAATGATCTAATTTTATTCTCCAAAGATGAATAATTGCTTTTAGATTTTCATCCTCTTTAACATATTGCACAGTTGATTTCTTATACTGAGCATATAGTTCATGATATGCATGTCTTAGTTCATTAATTTCAAGATCAGAATCAGAACTATATACCTCATCTTCTTTTGAATCAACTATAAGGCAAACATTGCCTACTTCTTTAGGCTTTTCTTTATCAAAAATTTCAAAATCTTCATCAGACAAAACTATGGTCATAGCTTGCTTTTTAGGTTTTCTATTTTCTATTTGTCCTTTTAAAGAAGAATGAGACATTCTGGTCTAGTTTGTCTAGGCTTCTTACAGTGATAACATATAATTTGAGTATTATGTGTATTGTTGATGCCTTTAAACTTGTTGTTTTCGATTTTCTTATTTCCTTCTCTTTTCCTTATCATCTTCTTTTTGTAAAAATGAGCATACTTTCTGACCATAAGGTTGAATTCATCATCTCCATTTATATGCAATTTCCTGTCGTTTTCATCACCATTAGATGGAATTGATTCATTAGCAGCTTTTAGAGCCATTCCCCTTCCATAGGAGGATCCTTCATCTACTATGGGCTCTATCTCATGGATCATCAAGTTTTCTCTTAGCCAATTTGTAACATCCCGTTTCCATACTAAGGGTTAAAATCCTAAAAATTTGGTACATGTGAGATCAAAGAGAGATTAAGAAAATTGCATTTTATACTTATGCATAAAGTAGCATACACGCACATGAATTTGAATTTTTGCACAATAAAATGACTGTACATGCACTCATTTGACATTTTCTGGGTATATTTGAATTATAAATGTGTTACATTGAGAATTGTGGTTTTTGTATGCTGAAAATTGATTTGGAGAGTGTATTTTATTGATTTAGAATTTTCGGTGAAGTTTGTGAATTTTTTGAGAATTCGGGGTATTTTTAAATTAGAAAAAATGCCAAGTCATAGAACAATTGAGAAACAGTAGTACAAATAAAAGTCCAATGGTAGTGGAAATTTTTATAAGTGATATTAAGATTTAATGACAAGTGTCACTAAAGATTGGGATAAAATTGGATTAGAAATTGAAGACAAATGGACCAAGCAACTAAATGTTATTTAGCATAAACCATTTGAGTGGAAGGTGTCATGACACCCGCCAAGTTTTTAAAAACCACCTAATTTCCCATTTGAAAGACAACTTCATTATCTTTCATTTTCACTAAGTACATTTTCATCTTCCTCACTACTCTCCTTATACGAAACTCCTACCATCCTCCACCAAGTGATTTTTTACCGTAATCTTATACTAGCCACTTCAAAACCTTGCTATCCTCCTTTGGTTGATAAAAGACCCAATATATTCCTCCTTCAACAATGATGATTGTGTATGTGGAGGAGCTAGGGTTTCTTGGTGATTTGAAGAAAATGAAGCTAAACAAGTAAGTATAAGCATGAACTTTTCTTAATTTGCTGAAGGAAGTATATTTGATGATAATTAGATGTTAAATGGACATAAAATTGTGATTTATGTATGCTGGAATGTAGGTAAAGAAATGTATACTTTGATGTCCTGCATTTACGTGTACGATGATTAATGGTTTATAAATTGATGTAGAGATTAGTTAGAGTTAAAGATGAACATTATTGAAGTGTGCTGGACATGTACAGATGTAGTGTTTCCACTGAACATGCATTTGTATTTTTGCCATATCTTGGTCTATAGACATAGAAATGGGATGATTTTAAGTTCATATTAAACTACAGAGTATGGCTATATTTTTCAAGAAGGAATCGAAGTTGAATTATATCTTTAAGAGTTTCAAAAATTAGCTCGAATTTGAGTTTGTGGATTCTGTCATAGTTTGGAATAGTCTGTAGCACTTTTAGCATAACTTGCAGCATATCTAACTAAATTGCATGAAATTGGTTTCATTTGAAAATTTATACATAAAGGAACAACTTTTTAGAAGAGTGTTTTGCCTAACTCCTTCGTTTTCCATGTCAAAATTGCCATGAAACATTGATTTAAAAGTATGTTTTCAGAAGGGCCATAATGAAGTTTTAAAAGATGGAAGTGAACGATCATGCACAAGCACGATCGTGACTCTTAAGGGTCACAAGAGATCTAATCATCGTACACAAGCACGAGGGTTAAAATGGAGAAGTAATTGGAATTGCACGATCGTGCATAGTGAAGGTGCAGTGAAAGTGGATTGATGTGAACATCCTTAACTCTTTTCGCTATAACTCCTTCTTCCGACCTCGAAATGACATGGGACTTGAACAATTGGAACTGTTACACATTTATCTTCATCTACACCAAAAGTTATAACCATATAAAATCCTTCTGGAGAGATTGATTGATGAATTTTGGACGGAATTGGTGAGGAGTTCTGGAAAATGATAACTGGAGTATTTTCACTAAACATACTTCGGTATTTTAGGTATAACTTGTTATGTAGTTATACAAATGGAATAATTATTAATTTAGATTAAAATAGAGACACAAATATACAATTGTTATGAAGAAATCAAAATCAAATTCTGTCTCCATAGTTCCATAATCCGACTTGAAGTTAGGTATAGAATACTGTTACAGTTAAGGAATGATCCAAATTATTTGGAGTATAACTTTTGGAATATTGAACCAAATAAAATGATCTTAGCGTTATTAGAAACTTAAGACAATAGATAACATGTTATTAGAACAAATTTTTGACAAATGACCTCATTTGCATTGTCTTATGGATCATGGAAAATAAACCCAAAGGTTTGGAATTTTGGAGAATTTATAAGAAAGAATGAGAGTTTGGATATTGTATCATCATATAATGTTAGAATAACAATAGTGAATGGATTGTTGGTATTAAAGTGCCAAAGACATGTGTATAATGGAGATGAAGGGGTTCATATGGTTGTGGTTGTGATTCAAAGAAAATGAGTAATGAGTATCAAGTTAAAGTTAAAGTTAAAGTTAAAGTGAATGAGAATTTGTTTTTATGAGAGCAAATAATGCAAAAAAATGAAATGACAAGTAATTGGGTTATAAAATGAGAATGTGGATAAGATATAAAATTTGATTATATACCCAGGATTGTCAAGAACATGTATCGTACATAGTCGTATATACATTTATGCATAAATAAATGCTTATAATTGTGTAAAGTTATTAATGTGGGTGTGTAATGTTTGTATTGCATAATTTTGATATGCAGGATAAATGTCCGCATTCAGACGTTTCCAGATCATGGAAGTTAATGCTAATCTGGAGTGTACTGTGAGTAGACCTAGATGGTCTCATTTTATTGTTTGTTTTGTTTTTTGTATTGATTGACTACTGAATGCTTATATGAATGTGATTGATTGTATTGAATTTCATACAAAAGGTCCGACGATTATGAAATGTGGATGAGATATTGAAGTTACTTGCATATAAATGTGACGAACTAAATATTTCATTATATAATTGATTGAAAATGTGAGATGCATTCCATACATGAATGCATGATCATATAGTGAGAGTTGTGACTAGAGTAGCCATCGATCAAAGCTTAAAGCTCAAAGTGTGAAAAGAACGTCGAGCTCATAAAATGATTAAGAGCCTAAGGCTCACTATATAAAATGAGCCCTGTATCTCCATTGGATAAGGGACAGTTAGTAATGAGCTAGGCATTCAATGGATACGGGACAATTTAGGCACTCGGTCGCAACAAAGTAATAAATAGAAAGTGGGTCTCATGTGCACTGCATATGCTTAATACGAATGATTAAAGTGTATTGAGTGTGAAATATGAAATGGTGTGAATGTGAATTATCTGTTATTTGACTGGGTCAGCCATCGATAATGGTCATTCATTGAGTTCGCAAAACTCACCCAAAATTTGCAAATATTTTTCAAGATCAGAAGAATACCCCGTTAGGCAAATGGGAGTATACCTACTGCATTCAAGTAAGATGTAGAGATTGGGATCAGTTGACGTCTGCATTGTATTTCTTTATTTTCATACTGAATTGTATATTCCACAAATTTTGTATCAAATTATGTACTCATAAATACCATGCAATGTGTATATGAATGACATTGTAATCTAAAGACATTATAACTAAAGTGTTTTGTATTTGTAATGGGCCCCAAATGGCTATTGAAATTCTATTGATTGTATTGTTATGATTGAAAAAGTTTGCGAATAAAGCGGGCCTGATTTAGTTATGGATTTATGTATATTATGTTTGTGGTTTCAAAAAATAATTTTGTACTAAATTTTGACTGATTAAGTGTTCTAGCACGCCAGCATCGTGGGGTACGGACTCGAATATCACGCAGGATGTTAGGTACATGTCTTGCGAGAGTGGGGTGCTACACAATCGAGTGAAATAGTGTCTCGATCCTTTGCAATTTTTAGAGCTTTCACTTTAGATCTCCATTCTTTTGGCAATTAACTTAGAATATTTATTACGAGAATATCATTAGGATATATCTTTCCTAAGTTTTTCAAGGCTGTGATGATGTTGTTGAATTGTCCAAAAAATTCATCTATGGTCTCTCCTTGTTTCATGCTAATAATTTCATATTGATGCACTAAAAGACTTATCCTATGTTTCTTTACCTCATTTGTTCCTTCAAAGGTAACTTGAAGTTTGTCTCACATTCCTTTATTGTATAATAGTAGGATATTTTTCATATTCTTCTGGAGAGAGTGTATAAATTAGATGATGTCTTACTTTAGTATTCAGCTGTGCATTGCTTTTATCAACATCAGTCCAAATCTCTACATCGTCAGTAGTAAGAACTGTAGCTCCTACTTTGATAGCTTGCCAGATTTCAATATCAACAGATTCAAGATATATTGTCATCATCTCCTTCTAATAGGAATAGTTGTTTCCATTAAAATAAGGATGCTTTGGGACAGATTATCCTTCAAGACTTCTTAATTTGTTTTTCATAATCTATTACGTGCTGTAAAGCATAATAAAGATGAAATATTGCTCTGATACCAAATGATAAAGCAAACATATGTAATAAAGGGGTAAATTATATGTGACTTGAAAATTTTCGCAAGTTACTACCAAATCTTATAAAAGACAGGTGATTATTAAAATTTAAAATAAAAGGAGCTTCTTGCAATTTGAAAATAATAGTTACTATATTGCAAAAATTTAAAAGCTAAGGAAAGAGAGAGAATGACATAGCCAATTTATAATGGTTTGACTTATAACCAAGCCTACATCTAGTTCCAAAGGATCTAACTTATGCATTTCATTAAAATCTCCAAGTAGTGATTTGATGAGTCTCTCTAAGCTCACAAGTCATATTTTACATGGTTCTTCAACCTTCTACGCTAGTAGTATTTGACCAACAATTACAAGCTTTAAACGATTTGTTAGTAGGATTTGCTCAATATGAGCTACAATCAATAATCTCTATTAATAGAGTATTTTTACTTTCTAAAGCATATAGCGTATACAATGATATGATTGTCGAGAGTGGATATAGCTACTTCTGATATATTTTTAAAATATGGTGCTTGTTGAATGTAGTAGTTCTTCCTTGATAAGAGTGCTCTTCAACTAGTCACTGCTTTAATTTTATCATGGATTAATTGATTGAATCGACTTTGAATATGTTAAAACGTTTTCCTTATTATCTTTGATGGTATCTTCAAATATCTAGTCATTTGGATATTTTTTTGACTGTGTCTTGAAACCAACTGTCAAATCAAATGGATAGCAAGTTCCTTCATCCATATAGAAATGATATGAACTATCCATTCCAGATTTTGTGGAACCATTTCTAACTATTTGAATGAGTTTGTTAGGTCAGTTCCTATAAAATAGGAAGTGTTAGGCTTTTTCATTTAAAAGATAACCACCTTTATATTGTTATCTTAATAAATTTAAACTAATTATTATTGATTGTTATCATCAGAATCTTTAATTTGGAAGCCTTGAGCTAACATTTCTTCTAAAACTAATTTTTTTAATTGAGAGGATTTTTATTTAAATTCGTTTAATTTATTAAAAGAGGTACCATGAGAGAAATGAATATAGCTTTTTAAATAAGATTAATATGCACATTATTAAATAATTAGAAAATTAAAAGCTTTTATTTGAAATTAAAAAATTTTGTTAACCCCTTAAAATTTTGAAGATCGAAACATTTAACTCTTTCAAATTTAAATTTTAAAAATAGTTTTTTATTTAAAAATTTTCACCTCCTAATTAATTAAATTAGACAATAAAATATAAAATATAAATGTCTCAACAGAAAATGATTTCTAAAAAATTTAAATAGAAAAGTAATTTTGCCACCGGCTAAGGAGCTCTTCTAACAACTCCATCACTTTGTTTTTTAGTTCCTTACCTTTTTCTCCTTCCATGAAAATGATTATGATCTCTCGCTCTCTCTCAAAAATAAAATATATTGAAAAAAAAGGATACCAGGCAAGAGCCTCTAAAGCAAAATTTTAGTCCAGAAATAGAATGAAACACTATCATCAAAAAGGAAATAGTATCGAGTTTGCTAAATAGGTAAATTGTATTAGATTCTAATAGTTTCAAGTAAGTATAATTTTTATGAAATAAGATACTATTTATAATGTCGTCACTTTATATTAGCTTTTTATTTATAATGTCTCAAGTTCAGATTGACTTAAAAATAAATATAATTAGATTTTAATAAAATTTATAAAAAATAATTAATTAAAAGTTGATTAATTAATAACCTTTTTCATATTTGAAACTCTACAGTTTTTCTTTTTGAATGTTTAATATTTTCATCAAGACTGAATTAATAATTTAATAAGTTGCTCATTGTTCATCGTACTATTGTTAATACTATGTTTTGTCTGTCATCTAGTATAATACCGTATTAACAAAAATTATTTTGATATTATTTGTATTTCCTTAAATATAGACTAGTCTATTATCAATTCTAATTTGAATTTAAAAAATTTACAATTTAGAATATAATTAATTAATAATTTTTTAAATATGCTTATAAAAAGCTCTTATATTCTTGTTTTATGTGAGATTTAACAATGATTACAAGCGAGATATGCTTAATTATAATAAATTATAAAAACAATTCAGAGCGAGGATAAAACTTTTGTATCAACCACCAACAATTATATGACAATGAGAAGCAGCAAAACGGTCGGTCTAGAACCAAAACCCTCTTCCTATGTAAACACGCGTAGTCGACCTTTAAACATAATGACCAGCTGCCAGCTATGTTCTATGAAACATGACGGCAAAAGGTTAATCACAAATATTTATAAAGTATTAAATAAAAGGGATATATAAATTAAATTTATGAAATAAACACATGACATAAAAGGGTATAACTATTCATACTAACTTATGCTAATATGCTTTATTCTTTTTTTTTCTTTTTCTGATTTTTTTCTTTTTCTTTTTCCCTTTTCTTTTCTTTTCTTTCTTTTCCTCTTTTTTTTTCCTTTTTTTCGAATAATGCTAAGAATAAGGAAAAATAATAAAAACAAAACAATAAACTCATGAGTAGAAGTATCTATAAAAATATCTCATAACACAATATAGAACAAAAGTCCCAAATTACTTAATACTTTATTCAACTTATGATAGGGTAAGGCTAATGGATTTTTGGATTTTAAAATAAGGTGATTGATTGAAAAACAAGGATAAAGGCTTAAAAATGTTTGCAAAGGGAAAATAAATAAGTGGATCAATTTTAAGTTAAGGGTGTAAAAACAAGGAAGGCCTTAATCATATCTATATCCTATGTGATAAAATAAATTCAAACCGGTTCTATGCAATTTCTGAAGGCAACATGAATACAGGAGCATCATACAATTCAA
>JANSVA010000008.1:20485735-20503263 GCA_025504915.1 Erythroxylum reticulatum | reverse complement strand
TAACCTTTTATAATGTTTAGTAACACTTAAAAAAATTGTTATCAATGATAAATTATATGTTATAAAATCATAAAGTGCTACTTATCAATTTGAGAATCATAACATTTTAAGATAGAATGTTACCGTAGATAGTTATTTTATAACATATTGTCAAAAGTGTTACTGTTTAGTGTTACTGTATGTTATTTTTGTTGTAGTGTTAAACGACCAACTTGATTATTCAGTTGTGAATCAATTAATTTAGATTCTAATAATATACATGTTTCCCATACATCTTCATGTGTATGTATATTATTAACAAAAGAATCTTAGTTCCTTATGACTAGTTATATTATGCTTATACAAATAAAACCAAACTCTTTTTTATTAATAATAAATATTTTCATTACAAAACTATAATTGGAAGAAGATTAAGTTATATGTAAATACACTTGCTTTCCAGGGCACTATATTTACATAACTCCAATAGTTATTGCCTCTTATATTCCAAGTTACAAAGCTTAATCAATTGATGACTACAAAAGTAAACTTCTAAGTAGCTCTATTTATGAAATAAAAAGTTATTTGGATGAAAAAAAAATGACTTGGGCTACTTATAGGTGTTTAATCATGTATGATGGTTAGACAAGGACACAAGCCTATTATTAATATTTTTGGTTTATTCTTTGAAAGGGACAATGTTTTTTAAGTCTATTAATGCATGTTAGGAATGTTGATACTCTATTTCAAATATTTGATAAAGTTGTGAATGAATTTGGGCCAAAAAATATTGTTCAAATCATTAATGACAATGGTTCTACTTATAAAGCAGCTAGAAGAAGATTGCAATGCAAGTATAATTCTTTTTATTGAACTCTTTGTGCTGCATATTGCATTGAATTAAGGTTGGAAAATATAGGAGATGCTAGGTATTTTTATATTATTGATGAGATTTTGTAGAAAGCAAAAAGGTTACAATGTTTATCTACAATCATGCATGAGTCTTGAATTTAATGAGAAAGGATTTCACCATTGGTAGGATTTTGTGTCGTCTTGCTATTACAAGATTTGCAACTAATTTCTTATTACTTTAGTATTTTATTCTGAAGAAGAAGGAGTGGAGGGAAATAAACATTTCTTGATAAAGAGAAATAATTAGATTAATAAATAACATTTCCACGTGTGAATCACGCGAAAAATAGTAAGACCCAAACATTATAAGAAACTACGCCGCATAATCCATACATTAATTCACTCTCGAAAGAAATGGTGCATTTGATAGAAAGGTTTAAGGAACCCACTTTGTTTTCACCCTTCCTTAGAATCACCCAAATTAGGGATCGATTCTATCAAAGTTTCCAGGTGGGGAGATAAACGCCAGTTGAAGGAGATGTCAAGTGATGGATCTGTCAATGCTTCTAGAAGAGGGAGACATGATGATGAGATTTGTTGCTCCCCTATAAGAGGATGTTCCAATCTTTATATCTTGCTTGGATCGCCCTACTCCAATAGGTATTTTCTTGTCAAACTTACTGCTTTGTCTTACAATACTATTATGTATCCATTATATGCCTTGTTTTTATATATCCTGTATATGTTATGAGATTTTCCATGATGATGTTAGAATAGGGTAGCCTCTTTCAGATCTTAGTGTGTATAGGAATCTCTCTCTAATTCCACATATTAGAGAGGACAAAACCGCATTTATAGAGCGTACAATATTTTAAAAGTGCCTATTATTCCTTTCTTGCCAAATCTCTTTGATTGAGGAGGTGAAGGATTTTATGTATATCTACTTATTATAGTTAGGAACATGGTTCAACTTCAGAAGCTAATTAATAACTTCCATGAATGTATTCCCTGCATTAGAAACAATACACATATCTTGGATCTTTTCCCATATGAACTAGGAAAAAGGACATAGGAAAGACATATGGTTTCTGGATTCTTCCTCCCTCTAAAAAAGGACATAGGTAAAATTGGTAGATATGTAGTGTAGTATGTCCACTATGCTCAATTTATTCAGCATTGCAAGCCACAAAATAATAAAGTAGCTAAGGATGAGAGAATTGTGCCAAATAATAGGAAATCATGTTATGTTTAGATTATCTTGATTCTACTACTTTTTAAATTTTGCAATACTAAGGTTGTTTGGAGGTAAATTAATACATTGGAAGGAATCATGTATGCCCAAATCAAGTTGTTGGAGTGAGATGTAGTAAATCCGAGGAGATATTCCATTGGCCCTAAAGGATGATTGATTTGAGTTTAGAGTTTGAAGGAAGACTATTCCATGATTAAAGAGCTTGTGGAATTCTAATTAAAGGGCCATTACTAGTCCAATTATTGAACCGCAAAAGGGCCCTATCACCATTTCCCAGTTTATGAAAAATTGAGGGCTCTAAAATAGGTATTGACTTTAGAAGTTGAGTCAAGGAACTAAAAAAGAATAATTTTAACCCAATAGAACAAAGGCTGGCTCCTTTAAGGATGTACCTATGGAACCATCTAATCAATTGTTATTTTTTATCTAATAAGATGGTCCATAGGTTTTTTTTATCAAGGATAATCTGTTAAAGGTCCTAATAGAGGTCAATCCTAAACCTCCCTCTTCTTTTCTTTTGCATACCTCTGACCGTTTGACCTTCCCAAAGTGCCTATCCGAGTTTAAATTCCCTCATAGAAATCTTCTAAAAAGCTTTTCAATGGTTTTAGTGACTCCTTTGGCTAAGAATACGTTAGAAGACAAATAAACATAAAGGGAGTTCAGAATAGATTTGATAAGTTGCAGTCACCCTCTAAATGAGTGCACCTTGTTAGTCCACATGTTGAATCTTTTTTTTTAATTCTTTCTATTAATTTGAAGCATTCAAAGAATTGTATCCTTCTGGTAGTGATGGGAAGAACTAAATAAGTTAGAGGAGGAGGTTTCATGCTCATACTTGTGACTTGAGATTCTACTCTCAATTATGATTGCACTGGTGGCTAGGGTAAAGTGGCTCTTTTTGAGATTCATCTCCAACCCTGAAAGATCTTTGAATAACGAGAGTGCCAAAATGAGAAGCTCAATAGATTCACTATAGTCCTTGAAAATAGCAATAGGTAATCCGCAAAACATAAATTGATAAGCTCTACCCTCTTGCATTTGCTATGAAATTTGAAATTCTTGCTACTACCCACTTTATGCAGAATCAGTTGACTTAGTACCTCCATGCATATGATGATCAGATCCCCTTATCTCAATCCTCTAGCACTTTTAAAGATTTTAGTAGGTGAACTATTAACCAGAACTAAGTAGGAAGGAGAAGTGATACAAGCCTTAACCCATTAAACAAACACACTTAGGAATCCTAAAATCTCCAAGGTCTAAAAGATAAACCCCCACTCAATATGATCAAAAGCATTTTTGAAGTCTATTTTCACTACAAGAAAATGGGGAAATAGCGACGGAAATTACCAACAGAAGTCTAAATATTCGGTCAAAAATGATATTTAGTGGTAGAATTTACCGACGAAAAAATGAGTCGGAGAAACAACCGTCAATAAATTTACTGATAGAAATTTTGTACTATCGGTGAATATACCAACAGTTATTCTGTGTTGTGTTCGGTCACTAAATTTACTGACGAAAAAATTGCCGACAGACTTCTTTTTCTGACATTAAATAATTAAAAACTATTTTTTAAAATCAACCTTCATGAATACGAATGACCTACTCCCATACCCTACTGATTTCAAGGCACATCATATATCATTACAATCAATCTGAAACAACCATTCTAAGAACTTCTACTTGGTTTTAGTTCTTTCATAGAATAACTTTCAAAGCATTATCCAAGCACAGAAAGAGATGTACATCTATAAACTACATGCATCAGCATCCCTACCAATTTCTATCATATATGTTCAAATTGAAAAATACAACGCAGCTAAATCACAATATGAACTCACTACTAAAGTTCTTTCCATGGTTCCTAATAGTTAATACATTTGACTCCTCACACCTTCGAACCACATGTGTATCTCAATGTTTGATATTGATCTAAGTTCTTTGAGAATCAATGTCTAATAAAATAAGAGTGAAAATCCATAAGAGCAGTGATGAGACACCAGCGCACCTCAGCTTCTTTAAACTGGAGAGTCCAGTCTAATAATTTTGGGATAGCCTCCAGTTCCATCTTGAGCTTTTCTATCATTTGTTCTTTCTCTATCCTCCAGTATAATCCATCCCCTTCGGGTAAAATAAGAACAACCCCTACATTCCAAGCCCCCTTTATACAATTAGCAAGAACTTGTTTCAATTGTATATCATAAGGAATTCGAACAACTGCTTCAAGTTGTCCATGTTCCACAAGAATACATATAACTAGGATTCCTTTGTCCTCAGTGTTGTTTGTTTAGCAATTACTATCAGTGTATTTCAGCTAAAGCGTGCATGTACTATTTACAGAGCATGACATTAAACCAAAGTCTACTAGAGAACATGGCGATGACATTAGGATCGACTCAATAAATGAAATTTAACAGGAAATAACTTGCATGTTGCATGAATTTATGGCTGACGGACAGTAACATAGAATTTTTAGGTCAATGCTACATCTTATACTGCCAAGTTGTTGTGCTAGTGGGACTTTTCATGCAAAACATATTGTATTATATACAAGCTTTAGTAGAACAAGGATTTCAGAGAATGTTCACCACGATGAGTCTTTTGAATCAGATCATCAAGCTCGTTCTTGATGGCAAAATAAAGCCTCTTCCATGTCTCTACAATCTCGTCTCGCCATAATGTGCTCTCCTCCCTTATTTGCTCAACCAAAAATTCATATCCATTATTGCTTCCAGACAATTTCCCATCCTTCATACCTTTAATCTTCTCTTCCTTCTCTTCTAACATCTTTCTCAGCCTCTTCATTTCCTCCTTAAACCTCTTCCTCTCTTGCTTCCATTATGCTTCTTTGAACGCAAAAGCAACCATGTCCCTCTTGTACCCTTTGATCTCTTTCTCTTTGTCATGCATCACCCCCTTCATTTCCTCCTCCAGAACCATAACTTTCCTTGCCAAAGCTCTGGTACCTTTCTCATTTATGTGACTCTTGTTCTTGCAACTTGAACAACCCATTCTTGTATTTTTCTGGCAACACTTAGAACAACTAATTTAATATTCCAATCAGTAAAGCAGTATAAGTGGAAATGAAGATTTATTCAAGCCTACCTTGATAAGAGATTAAACTGAACAGGGAAATAGCAAAGAGTAGACATTAGCCCCAAATTATTTAGCAGTTACAACCTAAGAGTGTTGTATATTCAATTTTGATATCAAGAGTGCCTTATCATTTTGAAACCAGTGCAGAAATATCAGGAAACTAGTGATTACAAAATTTTAGCAATTTACCAATCTTCCCATAAGGAACAACAATATGCAACATACCAATAAGACAGTGGCAGGAGGATGGTTACGTTGGATTGTCTTTGGAAGAGGAGAAGAGGAGACAACGCTGGAGAGAAGAAAATCGCATGAGAGGGACGCAGCAGGAAGAAGAAGACGTAGGTGGGGGGGAGAGGGAGGGAGAGCATTGGTTGAGTTTAATGTAAGGTTAAAAATTTATCGTCGATAAATTATATCGATAAACTCAAACTTTTTTAATCTCGCCAACAATTTCTGCCTTATCTATCGACGGACATCTTATACCGTCGTTAAAGTCCGTTGTAAATTTTTCCAGGATATTTTCCTGCCATATTTAGCGACGGATATTAGTATTGTCACTAAACAAGATTTTTCCTGTCAATTTTACCGATAGAAATTGTTTTTTCGTCGGTAATTTCCAACATTTTATTTTCTGTCGGTAATTTTCCGTTGTTAATTTTTGCTTTTCATGTAGTGTTACATGATACAATTAGGAGGAATATTCTTCCTCTAATATCCTTTCATCAATTCTTGGACAATAGAGACATTATTCCTAATCTTTCTTCCTTGTATAAAGGCACTTTGGTTGTTAGAAATCAATGAATCCATAACTATCTCTATTCTATTTGCTAGGATTTTAGAAATTTTTTATAAAGGAAGTTAGTGCATGTAATAAGTCTGAAATCTTCAAAGGAAGATCGATTAAAGGCCTTAAGGATCAAACAAATATGAGTTTTCTTGATCTCCTTTGGTAGCACTCCCCTTGAGAAGAATTCCAGTACCGCTCTTTTTACTATAGGGCTAGTTTCTTGCTAGGATTTTTGAAAGAAGCAACCATTAATACCATTAGGTCTTGGGGATTTTTTTTGGATTCATTTAAAAAACCACCTCTTCTATCTCTTTTTCCTCAACAAGCTTCGAGATCATTGCTTCATGCTCTTGAGTGATCCTCTTTAAAATGAAGGAACAAAGAGGAATAGTAGTTGCTTGTGTGTGAGAGCATCCATAAAAACTCTTAAAGAATCTCTCAGCTTCCCTCAAAAGATCCCTTTGTTGACTATTTTCCTTCTATCTTAGAGTTTAAGGGAATAGATTCTGTTTGCATTTTTCATGGATAAAATATATCTAAAAAGAATTTAGTGCACCTTTCTCCATCTTTAATGCAATTGGCTTTGGCCCTTTATTCCAAAAGGTTATCATGATCTCTAGTGGTTGATAAGGAAGCCCTCAAAAGAGTCTTTTTAGTATTTAATAAGAGAGAGTTAGCTGGATCTCTTGCAAGTTTTCTTGTATAACTGCCAATTCTTATTTAGCCTGAGCAATAGGTAATTGTGTGGAAGAAGCTCTTCTACTCATAAGGCTTTTCATCCCAAGGCTAATAGCTTTAAGCTTTTGAACATAGCTAAATTGGAGAGTTCCCTCAGCTGTAAACCCCAAACCTTTCTAAAGAGCCTCTGGAAATCCATTATCATCAATCAAAAAATTATTAAATGTGAAAGGGCCTCTTCTTTCCTAAAAGTGGAAAAGGCTTTCAACCTGTATTGGAGAATGGTATGAGAATAAAGGATCCAAAAAAGTCACAAAACTATTAAGAAATTGAGTAATCCTATTGTCTATTTCAGATAAAGTTTTACAAAGAAAGTTGAAGTAATAGGGAAAATGTTATTAACTATTATAGTAATTGTTACCCATGAGATGATATATGATCTCTTACGCTCATAAATGGAGATTTAGAAGGATGCTTTTGGTGATTTTGGGATGCTAATAGTTATTCGTCAAAGAGAAAATTTTAATATAAGCATATTTTTTCTCTTTTGTTATTTGTTAAAAATTAATCATCACTTTATTTTGTTTATAATGTTATTTTTGTTATCTTACTATGGTGGGACTAATTCAGATGTAATGTTCCAAAATTGCAAATGTTAGCAATTTAAATTTTGAATCAATGCGTGAGTGCAACATAATGTGAAAAGAATTAAATCACATTTGAATTCATCCATTTCAAGAAATGAATAGATTGGAGCACAAAAAATTGAATGACATGGTCATTTAAAGCTTTAGGAAATGTATATTATTATCATTATTAAGATAGATATAACTTCTTAATATTTTAATTTTTTTTACTAAGATTCTTAATAGAATAAGTAGTTTTTCATATTCAATTTGCCTTGACCATATCGATTTTCTAATATATTAGGTTTTTGAAGAACCAAGTTTGATAGATAAGAGTGACTTAGAAGATAATTTTAGATGAAAAAGTATTGTCATATCATTTGATACAATAAACTTGAATGATGGTGATAATCAGACTCTTCTCATTAATCATGATTTTGTACCAAATAAGAATTAATGTCGATGGGATTTGAGTGGATATTTGATTGAATGAAGTTTCAAGTTTTTATTTCTCCTCTTCTTTTAATTTCATCTATGTTTGATGTATATGTTAAATTATATATTTACAATATAAATATAATTGTAAATTTTTTTATTTCAGGTTTTACTTCTAATTGGTTGTTTTCTTAGTTTGAAACATTTTTGTAAATTGTAATAATTAGAGAGTAATGGATATTTATTATTAGTTTATTTAATGTTTTGATGTAATTATTATTTATTATATGATGAAATTATAATATTTTAAATACTTTATGTTTTCTTAATTTTATATTTGTAAGATGATTAAATAATCTGTTTTCATATTGATTGTTGTTATTATTTATATGTGAAATATGTAAAAAATAATATTAATAAAAATAAATATATTTTGTTATTTTAAATTTCTATTATTATGATTTTTAAATATAAGATTGAGATAAAATTATAAATTATACATTACAATATAATAAAGGACTATTTTATAATTTAAAAAAATTTATAAGCTATTTTATAAATTAAAAATTACCTAAAGCAATGTTTAGTATTAATTAGTGTCAGTACCATATTAAAACTACATATGGTACTAATAAGGGTACAATATTCATTACTTGTGACTGTATTTCATCTTTTTTTGTTTTATTCCGAGAAAACATTTCATCTAATTTTTGCTATTAATTAATTTTCTATGTTTAAACGTGAGTAGGACTTCCGTAAAGCGATGCCACGTGTCAGTTCAAGGTGTGTGAATTTCTTCCCACGTATTAGCTATTCGTTTTCCGGAAGCAGGGAATGACTGGCGCGGAGCGCCTGACTCAGAAATATGATGGCGTTATCGTTATATTGACCCGAAGAAAGGCTAATTAGTTGAACAAAAATGGAAAACAGTGCATAATTTTTTGTTTCCATTTCCCAAATATATTCTATTTCAGCTATATCGACTCGTTTAACTACCGGTCATCTCTCAAATTAATCTTTAGATCTTTCCCAACCACGTGTCTGACCATCTCATCGTAGCCGTTACTTCATTCAGAATTTCCCGATTTCTATTAATTAAAATCTTGAGAATTAGATCATCCGACTCAATCCCGACCACAGTTTTCAAATCCAACGGCCAGGCTACGCCACTTACCTAAAAACCCAGACGGCATATGAAATTTCGCTACTAATTTGTAAATAAAGGTGGACAAAATTTTTATTTTTGTTATTTTTCAATCTAAACCCTTCGTGCCGTGAAAGTGAAAGAAACCCTAGCGCTTCTCCGTTTCTTACGGTTAAAAAATTTCAAAAAAAAGAGGAGAAAATTAGTGAGAAAAATCTACTACTGTGTTAGGGTTACGATTCAAGTTCATCGATTCAACTCCAGCCCACAAATACACGTGCGATCTTCACGATTCTACCGGGACTTGAAGTCTTAATGATTTTTTGATCGAGGTCATATGCTGTTCTTTTGTTTGTATTGTCGTTCAAATTTGTCAATTCAGATCCGGAATAGTGATTATTGACATTGTTTTCATCGATTTGTGTTTTTGCCTTTTTTTTTTGAAAATTTCAATCAATTTAAAGCATCGATAATTATTTCTGCCTGTTTTGGGTGTCTTCAGATCTGAAAATGCATGATGGAATCTGAAAAGCACGGGTTTTGGGTTGTGTTATTTGGTTTGAGAGATTGTTGATGGAACATAGGGTAGCTAACTCTTATGGAGCGGAAATTCCTAGGAAATCGAGATCTCTGGATCTTAAGAGTATATATAAAAGTATTGGTACAAAAGAGATTGAAGATAAAATGTTAAAGAAGAGAAAGGATGGTTCAAATGATGGTAGTGATGAGAAGAAAATAGAGAGAAAGAAGAGTAGGAAGGAGGTGTCTATAAGTAGCTTGAAAAGTAATAGTAGAAATGGCAGCAAGAGCCTGGAGGACGTGTATAATAGTGGGTTGAGCTCTGGTTCTCGTGATTCAAAGGACTCCAAGTCCGGTTTGAGTCAGAGACTTAATGATAGTAGTGGGTACAGTAGCATCTCACTTACTCTGGATGATGGTGTTATTAAAGTCCCTAGACGCAAACGTGGATTTGTGGGACGGAGAAAGGATCAGAATGGCAGTGTAGTGCTGAAGCGAGAAGACCGCTCTTGTGGTGAGATTGGCAATGTTCATCAAGTTGTGAAGTTGGCTTCTGATGATACTGGAAAGTCAGTCCAGTTGTTAGAAGTAGACCTGAAGAAAAGTTCTGATGGTATGAATGATAATAGATGTAGTGGATCAAATTTATCTGCACATTTGGAGGAAGAAGATGTGCAGATTGGCCCTTTGGTTGTGGAAACTGGGGATTCAAAAAGGTCTCATATTGAGAATTCTGTCCAGAACAGTGTTGATGCATCATTGACAAAGTCGCTGAGGAAACGAAGTAGGAAGAGGAAGACTTCATTAGCTGATAGTGGAAATGTCCAAAAGGAATCTGATAGAACAATTAATGCTTCTATCAAGGGCAGTGGTGAGTTGTTAGATGAAGATGAGGAGAATCTTGAAGAGAATGCAGCAAGGATGCTATCGTCGCGGTTTGATCCAAGCTTTACAGGGTTTTCTTCGAGCAGCAAATCCTCTGCTTTGCCATCTACTAACGAATTGCCTGTTTTCGTATCTTCCAGTCCAGAAATAATTGCTTGTGCTTCTAATTATGTTTCGGAATCCGAATCTTCATCTGCTGATACTGCTGCTAGAGTATTGCGACCAAGGAAGAAGCAGAAGGAGAAGGGTAGTTTGAGGAAACGGCGCCATTATTATGAAATTTTATCAGAACACTTAGATGCATATTGGGTTTTGAATCGGAGAATAAAAGTCTTTTGGCCTTTGGACAAGAGTTGGTACTATGGCCTTATCAGTGACTATGATTGTGCCAAAAATCTTCATCATGTGAAATATGATGACCGGGATGAGGAATGGATTGATCTACAAAATGAGAGATTTAAACTCTTATTGCTCCCTAGTGAAGTTCCAAGTAACTGTAAGCGGAGGACTTCTGTATCAACTGAGAAACATTCTGGTGAGGAGAAGGGCAAAGGGAAGCCAGTAAAAGAGAAGAAGAGAAACCTGGTGACAGAAGATGATGGATATGCAGGTAATCATTTGGACTCTGAGCCTATTATCACATGGCTGAATCGTAGCGTCAAATCTTCCCATTTTCATGCTTTGAAAAAACAGAAACCATCTGGTATACCTCTGATTTCTGTGTCAATGCTGTTGTCTGAAGAACCTATGAACAGATGTGAGCAGTTGGATATGGAGCCCGTGGATAATAATCTACAGAAATTATACGGTAATTCTGCCTTGCCAGACAGTATACCTGATGTTGAAAAGAGTGAGGATTTTGCTATGAACAGCCATACTTGTCCCCATGATCACAAGCCTCCTCTTGTATATTATAGGAAGCGGTATCGGAAGACAAGAAATTTGTCATCTGACTTTTTTCACAAATTAGAAGAGGTTCATGTTGTTTCTGGGCTACCAGAATCTGACAATTCTCTTATCTCTACTCTTGCTGCCTCCAGCCATCTGGAAGAGCATGATATTTCACCTGGAAAATTAGTTTCGGATGAGAATTGGAAAGGACCAGATACTTCTAGGACTCAACAACCAACTGAATATGAAGGGCAGTTGAAATTGAATATTCTATTGGTGGAATATAAACAAGTAAAATCTTGGTTGAACTTTCCAGTCATTTCTGTGCTCAATTTCTATTTTGGGGCAGATAATGTTTGGCTGCTCCGTGCTCTATTACTGCTTCAATATGGTTCACTGGCAACTACGTGGCCTAGAGTCCATTTGGAAATGCTTTTCATTGACAATTATGTTGGATTGAGATTTCTCTTCTTTGAAGGTTGCTTGCAGAAGGCAATAGCTCTTGTCTTCCAAATCTTGACTGTATTTGATCAATCTAATGAGCTTGGTAAATATGATGAGTTACAGCTTCCAGTAACTTCAATTAGGTTAAAAATATCTTGCATACTTGACTCTAGGAAGCAGCTTGTGTCCACCTTCTACAACTTCTTTGAATTGGGCAATGCAAAGTGGCTGTATCTGGACAATAAGCTCAAAAGTCACTGCTTGTTTACTAGGAAGTTACCTCTCTCAGAGTGCACTTATGATAACATTAAGATACTTCAAAATGGAATGAGCCGATCATTCAGCTGTGCTGTCTTTAGGGAGTGTACCTCATTCAAGGTATTCCTGCTTAGATCATGTTAAATGTATATTTTACATAATTCTGTCTTTTGTCCATGTTCTTATTCTACTAAACAAAATTATGATTTGTTTATTTTGACATTGTTTACACACTTTGCCTTTGGGTGACCCTACATTTGAAACATATTTCTACGATTCTGAAGTTTTTGATCATGTTCCTGCTATTAAATGCTGAGAATTTAACTATGAACCAGGTACCTGGAAGGAGATCTAGGCAGTCTTTTAGTCTCATGGGTGCCTCCAAAGAATTTACTCATCAAAAGGGTGCCAAATCTTACCTCAGTTTTGACAAGAATTACAGCTGTTTTCCTCCCTTTGCGCTTTCTTTTACTGCTGCACCTACATTCTTTCTGGGATTGCATCTTAAGCTGCTTATGGAATATAGTATGACTCATATTAGCCTTCTGGATAATGAGTCAATTGAACATACAGAAACTTGCAACAATTGGTTAGAAGATGACAGTTCTTTTGTTGAGGAGTGCTTTAAAAGTGATTCTGTAAACACACTTGAAAATGATTGTGGAGCTTCGTTCAGGGATATTGATTCTGTTGGATGCTTGTCCATTGCTAATTCTGAGACACACGCTCTTAGCATTTCTTTCTGCAGTACTGAAGATAGGATGAAGCCCTCAGCACATCTACAAAATGGTGATGCAGTTGTTGATATTTGTTTGAACTCCAGGAGTCCTAGGAAAGTAGAAAGTGATATCACTGCACGCTTGCAGAATTGCCAAGACCATGATTCGGGACTATGTGATTTATCACCAGGTTTATCAATTGAGGTAAAGAAATCTGATCTGGCGTCTCATTCTCTTCTTAGAGATATCAGGGCAGAGATTCCATCTGTAAACCAATTTGATAAGCATGTGGATATAGAAACTCACAGGGCTCAGCAATCTACTGAGTTGCCTTGTAACATGGTTGGTGACATTGTACCAAGCTCAAAGCCCACTGCTCGCAGGAGTACCTCGCATCGAAGTCGTAGCAGTTCTATGTCCTATGGCTACCACTGGCCTGGATGGTCAGATGGAAAACCTGATGCTTTTCAGAATAATTTTGGCAATGGACCTAAAAAGCCACGAACACAAGTTTCTTATACAATGCCTTTTGGGGGTTTTGATTATAGCTCAAGAAATAAAAACCATCAACAAAAAGGGTTTCATCATAAACGAATTAGGACTGCTAATGAGAAATGTTTAAACACCTCTAGAAGCTCTGAGCGGAATATGGAGTTGTTGTCTTGTGATGCAAATTTGTTGATTACACATAGTGATAGAGGGTGGAGAGAGTGTGGGGTGCAGGTAGTACTGGAGCTTTTTGATCATAATGAATGGAGGCTTGCTGTAAAATTATCAGGGGTTATAAAGTACTCATACAAAGCTCATCAATTTCTGCAAACTGGGTCAACAAACCGGTTTACACATGCTATGATGTGGAAAGGAGGAAAGGATTGGACCCTGGAGTTTCTCGATAGGAGTCAATGGGCACTTTTCAAGGAGATGCATGAAGAATGCTACAACAGGAACATCCGTGCCGCATTAGTTAAAAATATTCCTATTCCTGGGGTCCGTTTGATAGAGGAACATGATGACAATGGAATAGAAATACCTTTTGTCCGCATTTCTTCTAAGTACTTTCGGCAAATTAAAACTGATGTTGAGATGGCTTTGGATCCATCAAGGGTTCTATATGACATGGATAGTGATGATGAACAGTGGCTATTGGAAAATAAAAGCTCATTGGTATTTGACAACAATACTTCATGGAATATTTCGGAAGAAATGTTTGAGAAGACAATGGATATGCTGGAGAAAGCTGCATATTCTCAAGATCGTGATCAGTTTACTGGTGATGAGATGGAAGAGCTTATGGCTGGGGTTGGTCACATGGAAGCAGTCAAAACCATTCATGAGTACTGGCAGAAGAAGAGGCTGATGAAGGGGATGCCTTTAATTCGGCATTTGCAGGTACCTTTGCAATCCTGTTTATAGTAGTTGTTATATCCATTCGATATGTGGATGACAACATCTTACAGTTTTATAATACCAACTGGATGGAATCTTTAATTCTTTATGCTGCATTCTATTTTGTTGCTCCTTTGAAGAATACGATTTTGCAATCTAGCAGATGCTATCCAAAAATATGTGAATGTGGAAAATGAGACATGGATGTATTTGGTATTTTAAGCTTGTTAAAATCCTTGTGGATTTGAGATGTAAGTGTCTCCTCTCTTACTTAAATTGTGAATTTGAGAGGTAATCGTCTTCTCCCCAACTGAAAATACTTCAAACAACTTATCACATTGCTCCTATTATCTCTTTCAAGATCTGTGAAATATACATAGAACGCATAGCATTGTTCTTTGATAGAATGCATAGCATTGTTCTTTGTGACATATCGAGTAACTTGTCTTTTACTAATGTTGCTTGATGGCTGTTATGACCAATTATAGTAGCGTCCCTCTCTTCCTCTCACTTCATTGACCTGTTTCGTTTTCCCTTTTTCCCTAATGGTAATATCTTAGAAATTTGTTGCTTGAGCTGCACTTTCTATGTTCAAAATTCTAGTCCACTTTCATTCCTCATATCTGTGTTATATTTCATGCTTATTTGTTTAACAGAAATTAAAAAGTTCTAAGTGTAATGCTATTGAGTTTGAAAGCCATGTGGTCTATCTTGGCTGAATTCATCCATGTGCTTGTTTTGGCTTCTATACAACCAAAGGATGTCATCTTCACTTGCCATGTCTCTAATCTATGTGCATGTATGGTATTTTGTCTGGAGTTTTTACAAGGCCATGTGTTAGGTAGACTAGATTGACATATACAAACATACAGGCTATATTAAGCGGTCAAGAGACATGTTTTTTGTTAATAAATGGCAATACTTTTGTATTTCTTTTGTTCAACCTGTAATTTTCAATCTTGATTAACCATTATTTATATTATGATTCTGTCTGCATTATCTGTTCAATTTGTTTTTATTTTTTTGTCAAGTATTTTAAAACTGCTGTTGGGAATTGATGTTGTTTTTTCAGCCACCACTTTGGGAAAAATATCAACAACAGGTGAGAGAGTGGGAGCTAGCTGTGTCCAAAAGTACGAATTCCCTTCCCAGTGGATGCCATGAAAAGACGGCAACTATTGAAAAGCCGCCCATGTTTGCCTTTTGTTTGAAGCCACGGGGCTTGGAAGTACCCAACAAGGGTTCAAAACAAAGATCACAGAAGAAATACTCAGTTGCATGGCAAAGTGCCATCTTTGCAGGGGATCATGATGGTTTGCATGGTTATGGTAAGCTTCCTTGTTTGTGTACCTTCACTCTAAGCTTGCATTGTGGATAACTCCCTCCTATGATCTGCATGTGTAATTTTCTATTGTAGTCTAATTGTAATTTGGCATCCAGGAAGGAAATCAAACGGCTTTGCTTCTGGGGATGAACGGTTCATGTATGCTGGAAATAATGATGAATCTTTGGATGATTCCCCACTTCCACAGATGTCACCAACGGTATTTTCTCCTGGTAATGTAGGTGGCACGGTATATTTCGCTAGAAATGGTGACAGGTATCAGACGAATCATCTTCAGAAGTTTCACAGGAACAAATCGAAGAAACACGGGATGGTTGTTTCTCCTAAAGATCAGATGGTTGCTCCATATGATCAGAGAATGTTCAATAGGAGAAGTGGGGCTCACTGGTGGAATATGGGCTTTTATGACTGGCCAAACCAGAGACCTTACGTCGTGGAGGGCTCTTTGAAATATGGCCTTGAGCAGTTGGATGGTTCAGATCTTGATGAGTTCAGAATGCGTGATGCCTCTGCTGCTGCTCGGCAGGCAGTCAACAAGGCTAAACTGAAAAGAGATAAGGCCCAAAGGTTGCTTTACAGGGCAGATGTAGCAATTCAGAAGGCAGTGATTGCTCTTATGACTGCTGAGGCAATAAAAGCGTCTTCTGACGACTTGAATAGTGATGGGTAGCAAAATTTGATATGAGATGACAAGGTTGGGAGATTTGCTGTCCCTTCAACGGCTTTCTGTGTTGCCAAGGAGTCTGGTATAACATTGCTTTTGCTGGAACATGCTGGTGTTTCTGTTGCCAAGGATTCTGGTATAACATTTTTTTTGCTGGAACATGCTGGTGTTTCATTTTGCCACTGATGGTGGCCCTTTCTCATTGACTATTTCTCATTGAGCTCTAATAGGAAAGTCATAATATCTAGGGAAGAGAAGAATTTTTCGCATCTCCCTTGTTCCATTGTCATTATCATGGCAGTTTTGGCGTGGCCTGCAGAGTTTTTCCTCCTGCTAGTTCAACCCGAAGCAGTTTCACGCGCTCTGATCCTGCAGGTAAAGGGGGTGTACGGGATTTTGGCTACTAATCTCTGTACAGATTTTTTCTCCGTTTTTCTTTGTTTTCTTTCGCTTCTGAGGTTGATGAAAGTAGTTGGCCAAAATAATACAACACCCCTTGAAATCGAGTTACAGATTTCTGACTGTATGTTGGTGCATGCGCTAGATAGAGGTGTACCAACCAAAATGCTTTTATCAGCAGAAAAAAAGGAAAAAGCTGTAAGTAATTATCATATAATTTTTTACATAGATTTATTAGAAGCTAAGAATTCCTCAATTTCTTTGTCTGTATTTAACGTTAAGCAATAGATAAGTTCTTCGATCTTCTGTGTCTTGCTGCGCTCTCTTGTATGTTGTAAAATATTTGGTCTTCGACCGGCAGGTTTCCTCAAACTCCCCTGGCCTTTTGCCGGTTAAACTTATCCCAGTTGGTGTAATCTGATTATTTCGGGTGAAGGAAAGATTGAATGACAATGATAATTATAAACAGACTCCAAGAGGTAATTATTCTTTGGATGACATGGTCATTTGCTGATCCTAAGTGCCCCTTGCTCTATCCCCAAGTCTGTAAGAAACTGAAAGGGAATTGAGTGTTTCAGATTTATGTAATGGATGTAAGCATTTAGTGCTGGCAATGATGATACCGGCGGAATTGGGAGAACACGGAAATGGTTGTATGGTCCGTGAAACAATGGTTGACGGGTCTTTCAATAAGCTTCCGTCTGAGAACGTTCTTTCGTCGTCTTTTCTTTATCTACAGTATGTTAAAAACTTTAACAATAGTTAAAAAATTTAATTGATTTGAGTCAATTTGAGTCAATTTAATCATAAAATTTTTGAACTGATCAATTATTAATTTATTTTATTTTAATAATTTTATTATTAAAAATGTATTAATTTATTAATTAATCAGTTTGTTTTTATAAATTAATTAATTCATATTTGGAATTTTTTTAATTAAATCTCAATCTTCTTTCAAAGATTAACGATATAAGTTATTTTAAAATTTTCAATTCTATTTAATTTTCTGTATATTAATTTTGTAATAATGTAATACTTTGAAATCTCTTATTCTGTTAGTTTAAATTTTGGTTCTATATTTAAAACATTGAACCCCAATTTAAATGCCCTAGACAGGTATATGTATTATCCATAAATTTCTTAGAATGTATGAAAAATGC
>JANSVA010000008.1:20416658-20467179 GCA_025504915.1 Erythroxylum reticulatum | reverse complement strand
ACACCCAAAGGACTTAAATACATCTTTGAACTCATATACAACCATGTATGTATCAATATACAACAGCATCTCCAAGTATAGGCCAATACAAAAGGCTCAGAGAGTCCGGCATTACAAGTTCTCCCCCTCAAAAGAGTTTCATCCTCGAAACTCCTAAGTCGGGTACACAAATAAATAGGGGTACTAACGTCTGATAATATGCTCAGGCTCCCATGTTATCTCTTCGACCTTGTCACTCTTCCAAAGAACTTTGACAGTGGGTACCTCCTTGCTATGTAATCTCTTTATTTGTCGATCTAAAACCTGAAGTAGTTTCACTTCAAAACTCAGGTCTTTTATCATCTTTACTGGAGGTGTCTCCAAAACATAAGATGGATCCAGTAAGTACTTTTTAAACATCGAGACATGGAACACATTATGGATCCTATCCAAGCTTGGTGGTAATTCCAACCGATACACCATAGTCCCGACACACTCTAAGATGCAGAAAGGTCCGATATATCGAGGGTTTAGTTTCCCTCAACCCTAAAATATGATAACACCTTTCCATAATGATATCTAAAGGAAAACTATCTCACCAACTACAAATTCTAATTGTTATCGCCTTTTATCCACGTAACTCTTTTGATGATCCTGGGCGACTTTCATCTTCTCTCAAATGACTTTTATCTTCTGAGTGGTGATCTTTATCAATTTGGCTCCTTCGATTTTGGTTGTACCATCCTTATCCCAACATAGAGGTTTCCTGCACTTCCTCCCATAAAATGCTTCTTATGGTGGCATACCGATATTTGTTTGATAACTATTGTTGTAAACAAACTCTATCAAAGGCAAGTGTTGGTCCCAACTCCCTTAGAATTCCATCACATATGCTCTCAACATGTCCTCTAATGTCTGAATGGTCCTCTCTGACTAACCATCGGTCTGGGAATGGAAAATAGTGTTAAACTTCAGTTTAATCCCTAAAGATTCCTAGATTTTTGTCCAAAATCGTGAGGTAAATCTTGAATCCCTATCAAATATTATAGAAACTAACACCCTGTGCAACTTCACAATTTTGATAGATATACAACTTTGCCAATCTCTCCAATGAGTAGGTTGTGTGGATAAGAAGAAAATAAGCAAAATTCGTCAATCTATCCACTATAACCCAAATAGCATCGTGACCCTTTGATGTACGAGGTAGTCTAACTATAAATTCCATTGTCACATACTCCCACTTTCATTCTAGAATAGGCAAAGACTATAACATACGTGTTAGTTTCTGATACTCTGCCTTAATCTTTTGACAAGGAAGGCATCTGGCCACAAACTCCATTATCTCTCTCTTCATTCTTGGCCACCAATAACTCTCTCTAAGAGTTCGATATATCTTGGTGCTACCAAGATGCATAGGATAAGCGGAATTTTGAGCTTCTTTCAAGATAGCTCACCTGAGACCATGGTCATCTAGCATACAGAATTTGTCTCTAAAGACTAACAACCCATCTTGTCTTTGTTTAAATCCCTCACTCTCTTTGAATATCAATTTCTCCTGAATGACTCTTAACTATGGATCATCGGCCTACGATCTCCTGATCTTGTCTATAATGTCGATCAAACTTCAAACCGTGCTAGCAATGTTCTATCATCCTCTGCCACTGAGAGTCTAACCCCAAAGCTTCGCACACTCGTCAAATGTGTCATATAAGGATCTTACATTACAGTTACTGTCGAATAGGACTTACGAATCAATACATCGGCTACCACATTTACTTTTCTCGAGTGATAGTCAATTATTAAGTCATAATCCTTAATCAATTCCAGTCATCTCCTTTGTATGAGGTTTAGCTCCTTCTATGTCATTAGGTACTTCAAACTCTTGTGGTTGGTATACATATGGCAAGTCTCCCCATAAAGATAGTTTCTTCAAATCTTGAGTGCAAACACTACCACTGCGGCTCCAAATCATATGTAGGATAATTTAGCTTATGTTTCTTCAGTTGTCTAGATGCATATGCAATCACTCGCCCAACCTACGTAAGTACACAGCCAAGTCCCTGGCATCACTATATACCTCATGTGCAAAAGTCAATCGTCTCTTTAGCTCCTAGAAACTCACCTCGCATTTATCATCCCACTAAAATTTTATCCCCTTCCAGGTAAGCATCAACAAAGGGGCTATAAGTACTAAGAAATCCTCATCAATCCTCCGATAATAACCAGCTAACCCTAGAAAGTTGTGAACTTCTATCACATTCTTGGTTTGTTTCCACCCAAGTATAGCTTCCACTTTCTTTGAATCTACAAAAATACCTCTGCCTAATACCATATGCCCAAGGAATCCTATCTCCCTTAGCTAAAATTCACCCTTTGAGAACTTCATATATAACTGTCTTTCGTGAAGTATTTGCAACACAATCTAGAGATGTCTAGCATACTCCTCTTCATCCTTACAAGAAATCAGTAGATCATCAATGAAGACTATGATAAATTGATCTAAATAAGGATGAAACACCTTGTTCATGAAATCCATAAATACTGCAGGTGCATTTGTCAATCCTACCGGCATCACGAAAAATTCATAGTGTCCATACATCATTCGAAAAACAGTCTTGTGCACATCATTCTCATCAATCTTCAATTGATGGTACCCATACCTCATATCTATCTTTAAGAATACTATAACTCCTCAAGTTACTGACCCTAGGGAGTGGATGTTTATTCTTGATGGTAACCCTGTTTAACTACCAATAATCAACACATAAGTGGAGAGTCCCATCTTTCTTTTTGACAAACAAAACAGGTGCTCCCTACAGTGAATAATTTGGTCTGATGAAGCCCTTGTCTAATAACTCTTGTAGTTAAATCATCAATTCTTTCAATTATGCTAGTACCACGCGATACGGTGGTATAGACATTGGTGTCGTCCCCAGGACTAAGTCAATAGTGAAATCAAACTCCCGATTAGGCGGCAATCCAGGTAACTCCTCCAAAAAGACATCGAAAAACTCACACGCAATAGGGACATCTCTCGATTTGACCCTCTGTGTTGAAGTGTCAATCATATGTGCGAGGTATGCCTGACATCCCTAACGAATCAACCTCTTAGCTTTGATCACCGATATCAAACAACTCGAGAATATCCATCAGTCACCGGTAAATTTAGTTGAGACTCCACCCTGAGGGTCAAACTCCAATTCTTTCTTCAAATAATCAACCTTGGCATGATATCTCTCTAGCCATTCAATCCCCAATATCACCTCAAAATCTTAGAGATCGAGAGGAATAAGATCTGCCTATAACACAACATTGTCGATCTTTATCTCGAAAGATGTATATACTTCATCACAAGCCACTTACTCTCTAAGAGGAGTGACTATAATGAGTGAGGGATTTAACGACTTTAGGGGATGACTAATATCCTCTGGCTCAGGTCATAAAAGGTCCAACCTAGCGACGACTTCCCCTTCCTCGTCCAACTACGCTATCACCATAAATTAAAGAAAAAGCATTGCTTAATAAAAGAGATTGGGCTAAGCCTAGCTTATCCGATATCCCAACCATCCCAAGGAATATTGACAAATATTTTGATCAAGGTCAAAATCATCCGATCATTAAGGACGTTAACTTAACGATCTGAGACTCAACTTCTAGACCAAAAACTTTTGACACCTATACTCGATTCCTAAGATTCATAAACTTTTTGAAAATGAAAATAACATTTTTGAAAACGTAAAAACCAGGCTCTGATACCAATTTAATTTTCACGACCTGGTATCACATTGAGCCCATGACAACTTTTGCATAACCGAGTTAAGGACACTCATGATATCCTTAATATGACTATGCAAGGCTAATTAAACATCTTTCCTTTTTTTTGGTTGAAAAATTTGGGCAGTATAATGGAATTATTTTAAAAATCCCGAAACTCAATCAAATACATGCAAACAATTTTAAACACACTTCTATATTCACATTAAAAATTTTACCACAACTTCAGGATTTTAAATCCAATCTCAACAATAGTACCAAAAGTTCATACATAAAATCTTTTACAAACTACAAAGCAGTGAGGTTATAAAGTCATAAAGCATATCAACATAACTAATCTAATAAAATCAGTAAAATAGTTCATAAGCCACTATGCAACTTAAGTACAAAACAGAAACTACCCACATGTGGTAATACCCCAAATATGTCAAAAGATCGAACGATCCACTCAGAACTTCAAGCTAACTAAATTAACTTGCATGGTAGGAAGGTGTAAGGGATGATTACAGTATGTACTCAGTGAGTAGGAAAAACATATATCGCAAATAAAACTCGATAGACACCAAGACGGTATAAATAACCTATGAGGTGAACATACATTACATAGAATCATATAGGCATAGCCTATGACTCAACCTATACTGGTTAAGAACTAGATAGGCCTAGCTTATTAATCACTCATCGGGTGAATATAGGTTCCGGTTCTAGTACATGTAAGCAGAAAAACATCACATGTATAAATAAAATCTCGTAAGAAAATAAATATCAGAATAAGTCAAAACAATCATGTATGTCACCACTATTCGACTAATCTAATCTGCACACCTACTAATTTTCGGTGTTGACTCAACTTTCATCTGTGGTGAGCCCGCACTACAGTCAACAAGAGCGTCATAACCCTAGGTGATGACCTCCTCGATGTCCAGACCCTAGGTTTGGAATCACCCGTAAGTCCCATAAAAAGGTTCCAATATGGGGACTCGACTTTTGTGTACTAGCATCAAGGGTATGGGGGTCGCTTAATTTGATGTGCCCAGCACATGATTGACCAATCTTTTCCTCACCAATCACAAAAATCATATACAAAAATTAAGTAAGAAAATTGAGTAAGGCACCATGCCTTTATTTATCAGTCCAACTGATAAATTGAAACAATATCATAGCTCTAATGTAACAACCCAGACCACCTGCCCATGATATTGTCCGCTTTGGGTTGCTCCTAGGACCAAACCCCTCATAGTTTTGCTCTTCCCACCCTTAGGAAAATGCATCTTAGAGGGAGAGGTATCCATACCCTTATAAGGCATTCTTCATTCTCCTCTCCAACCGATGTGGGATGTCACACTGTCCACCCCCCTTAGGGCCCAGCCTAGCTGGCACAATAGTTCAGGTACCAACACTGATGCCATTTGTAACAGGTCAGACCACCCGCCCACAGATATTTTCCACTTTGGGTTGCCCCTAGGGCCAAACCTCTCAAAGTTTTGCTCTTACCACCCTCAGGAAAATGCGTCTTAGAGGGTGAGGTATCTATACTCTTATAAGGCATACTTCGTTCTCCTCTCCATCCAATGTGGGATCTCACATCTAAGCCAAAAGAGAACAAATACATGCAGCATTCATGACTCGATTATGCATATGTAAATTCCAAAACATTATTTCATGCAATAAAAGTCATCTCTTGCACTCTAAATACAAAGTGGTTCAAAAATGTAATTTCAGAAAATAAAACATTGTCCTTTGCACTTCAAGTGCAGGTTTGTTAAAAACAATATCATTTCTCAAAATACTTAATCAAAACATCAATTTCAAAACAATGTCGTTTATTAAATACACAAGTATACTAGCATCCATTTGAAATTCAGTTCTACTATGCATTACCTAGATTAAAAATTCACATACAATTCATCATGTATGTCTTAGAATGTTCTAATCTCATTTGAGAGATATGGTTTCCCCAACTCATCTCAAAAGAAGATGTACACTCCCTTAACTTTAACAATCCTCGGTACAAGCTCCTTGATTCACAGCTCCCGAGCCTTTACACATAAAAAAGAACATACAATGTATTTACGACTTAAACATGAGTTTCATATCTATACTTCATCACATAAGTGTATAAAATACAATATCGCCCTCTTTAAGCTATAAGATTCAACCATTAAGCTTCTCACATGGTTACTTCCTTGCTATTCACATTAGCTTTTCTTTTGCATTTTCTAAGGCATTTAATGCCTTTAATCCATTACTTAATCATTTCAAAACATAATTAAGCACATTTTTATCCAAGCACATTAGGCCATTATTCATCAATCTAAGAAACAATTCAAGTTTACTCTAAGTAAACATGAAACCCCCTTTCCAATGTATATCATTACAATTCCTTAAATCCTAAGCCAAGTTCACTTAGACATTTTATCAAACACCTAATGTACATGACTTTCAAGTCATATTTTAAAGGTTGTATAATGATAATTCATGCTCCTATCTTATTATATAACAAATACTTCCAATCAACAATACATTTCATGACTCTATTCAATCCAATTCCCTTCATTTAAGTCATATTCATCATAATTACACAACTCATCGCGTTCATTCATTCCTTCTTCCATCATTTCTTCCATGCCTATCCAACATACTTCTTCTTCATTTTTCATCATCAATTCACATTATACATGTACAATTAACACCATAAAATTCATTTAGACCATCAATTTCAAAAGATATTGAAAAATTTGCAAACTTTCACCAAAAGGGGACATTTTGGTTTTGGCTTAAAGAACCCTCTCCATGACACATTTCATTCGTATAAACCATGTTTCATGCATATTCAAGCATGGACAACATCATATCTTAACACCAAACTCAAAATCCTAATGTAGAGAGAGGAGAGACAAATTTTATCTAAACCTTTCTTTGATGATATCTCCAAATCCTTTGATAATTTCTCAAATATAATGTTATAATTGAGTTCCTTGATCCCAAATTAGCTTAAAACACCTTGATTTGGTTTGGAGAATCAAAACAAAGGGTAGGGTTTAGTGAATAGCCGAAATTTGGTCTTCTCCTCCTCTCTTCTCCTTTCTTCTCCTTTTTTTTAATTAAAACATGTTTTAAGTCTTTAATAATGGGATGCACGACCACGAATAAAGAAGTGTCAAGAACATTGACTCTTCTTTGTCCAAAATATGGTGAAATTACCTTTTTTCCCTTAGGTTATGTGAAATTACCATTTTACCCTCCAAACTTTTCCTAAATTTGCAATTAAGCCCAAATTTTGGGAATCACCAAAAATTTTATTTTTATTTTGGTCCTTGAACTTTTAGGAATAATAATTAAGCCCCTTAACTTTATAAAATTACATATTGGTCCTCCAAGAATTGAAAATTTACATTTAACTCCATTAACTTTTAACAATTTGCAAATAAGCCCTTATGTACATTAATCTTTTCAGTTAAGCTTTCTAAGTGTCCTATAAGTCTGCTAATTATGTCTAATCACCTCTAAGGCATTAGAACACATTTAATTCAACTACCATGGTCATATCTATCCAATAGAGTCAATTTTACATACTTAAAAGCTTATATGTCATAAATCTCTAACATTTCGCATACCGATGAACTCTAAGTTCATTTAAGGGCATATAACATTATAAATCATTAACATATATACCCAAAGGACTTAAATATATCTTTGAACTCATATACAACCAAGTATGTATCAATATAAAGTAGCATCTTCAAGTATAGCACAATACAAAAGGCCCAAAGAGTCCAACGTTACACAGGACATAATGGAAATCCATCAAGAGAGTTAATCAAGTTATGAGAGAGGGGATTTTACCTATCATTAATGCTAATCTAGCCATTTATGTGTTTATATGGTGTCAGTTCTAGAAGATCGTAGGGTTGATTACTCTCTCTCGAGTTATAACCATTAAACCTTAAATTGTAAGCCCTAATCAAATTATAGAACTTGCAGTCTCTCAATTCAAAGATTATCCACAATTCTAATTAGTTCTAAAGGTCTCTAATAAAAAATTGGGTCTCACATGGGATCTCTTTCCATGAAATTACCAACTAGATTGATTAAGTGGTCAATTAGATAGCCTAAATCTCATTAATCTAAACTAATCATTTTTATCTGACTCACACTCTCAATTTGTTACCAAAACATGTAATTATATTAATCAATTACAACACCCAAAAAAATAAACATAAAATAACTAAATCAACATTAACTCAAAGTAAAATCCCGAATGAGAGTTCAGAACATTATCAACAACCCAAAATCCATTTCCATACAATCCATCTCAACTATACATTTAAATGAAAAAGGAAATGAAGAGAAAATGGAACTTAAGTTGGACAAATCAAGAAGGTAGCAGCATCAGAATACCACCTGATCTGGGGAGTAGTGGCATCAAGACCCACTTCTTCTTCCTCCTTCTTCCTCTGTCTCTCTCTTCTTTTTCTCTCCCTTTAGGGTTTCCAAAAGTGGATGAATGTAAAGCTCCCTCTTTATGTTCTTCCTGTTCTATTTACGTTCTTTTGCGCTTAGGGTTGAACTAGGGTTTTTTGGAGTTCAAAAGGTCCAAAAAAAATACTTGAAATGCAAAGTTTAGAAGTGGCTGCTCATTTATCCAATGCATGTCACAACTGTGGCCATTTAGACCATGATCGTCACCTATGTCAGGCCTTTCTGTGACGATCATCACCTATGGGTAGGGATACAAATGGGTAGGGTTCGGTTCAGGTATTACTCTGCCCATATCTATATCCATTTTTTATGACTCAACCATTATCCATTTAAAATCCATTGGATTTTATGATTTATTACTTGGATTGTTTAGGTTTTTGGATATCCATTGAGTTGTATAGCACATAAAAATATAACTTCTAAACAGAAAACATAAAGAGGCGATTTTTGCGAATGCTCAAAATCAAAATTACTTTAATGATAATAAGTCAAGATTTTGATTTATATGTCTTCAAAAATCATAAAAGTGGAATAATAAAAATCATAATGTCTAGTGCAAAGACAACATATATTTTTCACAATCAAGAACTGAAACAAAGATAAAAATATCCAAAGCTTCAAATTGTCTTTGCGTGAACTCTATAGCATTCAAAACTCCATCTCCATATCATTTACATTATTATCATCTTATAAGAAAATAAAATATGATGAAAAGGGTGAGGACTGAGGAGTAAAGTGGAGATTTTAAAGTTGTTTCTTCTTAGAAAATAATAATATTTTATTATATTTAACCATAAATATTTAAGAAAAAATAAAGTTAATAAAAAATGGGTAGGGTGTGGGTATCGATCGGTTCAGGTTATCACTAGATCCATATCTAAATCCATATTGACATCCATTTTTTAGCATCTATTTAAAATCTATTTAAAATCTAATTTTTAACCTCCATGTCAATTTTTAACCTCAGGTGGTACAAATATTAATCGAGTTGAAAACCCACACCATCCTCCTATGGTCCATGTAATTAGCCCCAATTTGCTCCGAAACTCCTCTATTCTTTGATCTTTACCCTGAAACACTAACAAACACATCAAAGTACCTCAAAAATATCATATTTCTCAAAGGATTGTTCCAACCCATAAAACATTTAAAATGCAAATAAATCACAAACTAACACAATTCTACCCTAAACATATACTAAACAATTGAATAAACGACTAAACACATATCAAACTATACCTTAAAATACGATGCATTTCACACCTATCAACATTCACACACTTAAACATTTGTTTGCTTGTCCTCAAGCAAACAAAACAACAAATAGCACAAAACACAAAACATAAAATACACAATGTAAAAAATGAGGCAATGGCTTCAAATTCACAAAATAATTTAACTCTAAACATAATCATTAAGTTGTTCCAAATTATTAACATGTGGAATCCATGTCTAAGCACTTTGGACATAATATACAAACTAATCAAAATTTTAATGTTGATTTTATTCACCCTTATCACTTGCACAGACACGTTGATAATCATTCATCCAAAACAAAAGTGTAGCTATTCCTTAGTAGTTTTTCATGAAAAATCAAAATACTAACAAGTTTGGTAGGTTTTTATTTGAAAACATTATTTTTGTTGATTTTTTTTAAGAACATGAACCTAGTCTTTTATGCAGAGGCAAACATTTATGATGAATGTCGATCCAGTTACTCTACTAAGACATGTTGTTATTAAGCTGCTTATAGTCTTTTTACATGAAGGCACACATTTGTAATGCATGTCGATCTGGTTACTCAGCTACATCACATTTTCAACTGGCTACTAGCTCTATTCATAACTCCAAGGCCAACAGAATAGTTATTTTAGTTAAAATTATACAACCTTTTTTTTAACACAAAATTTTCCCTACCTTATGGCTTTAGCTAATCATTCTCATGAAAATTTACTAATAATGCCACTTATTTGATTGGCCTAAAATTATAAATGAGTATGGCAAATTCCTAGGGTGAATGGACTAACATCATATCCTAGTTAACTAACATTTTTAGCCCTAAGTACCTTAAGTCACTAATTTCATAAGCTAATAAATCTTCTCAACCTAAAAGACCATGTTTAAGGCCAATTATATCCCGTTAAGTCCTAGCCATTGATGCATTCACACAATTCACATCATGCAACCTAAACAAACTATCTTACAATATGCAAAATTCACACTCAAGGTAAAAACACACAACCGTTCCCACACTTGAACAACACATTGTCCTTAATGTGACAAGGGTATACAAACACACCAAGGGGAAATAAAAAACAATATATAAAAAACTTACCAGAAAATACTAAATAACAAAAATGAAAAGAAAAGAGTTAGAACACAAAATCATTTATAGTGATGGAGGTGGTGATGGCGATGGTGTCGAGACAAAATCTGCTTAACATCAAGAGTTTTTCCCTATCATATAAGTGATTCAAGAGAATAAAAGAATTAGCAATCCAAACCATTCAAAACTTATTTTAAAATTTAAAACAAACCTAACTACACAACAATTTAAATCTGACTACTAAAGGTGTTAATTTAGGGTCATTAGCTTAACCTTGCATCCTTTGAAGCTTAGCTCGGATCAATTATAAGTGGCGTGCTTCCACCTTCTCATTCAACATCAATTTTGCAGCCTAAGAGTAAGCTACAAATTGCAAAATGATTAAAAAGATAACACTGATAAAGTTGAGAAAACTAATTAATTTCAGTAATATCCTTTTCACTAACAAACTGTCAATAAAATAGGGAATAACAAAACTCCTTAAATCTTCTATTAAGTCTAGCAGTTTGTTTGGTAAAAGGGTGAGCTGCTCTTATTCTTCTTTAGTCACTCCCTTTTCTTCTTCTTCTTTTGCTTCACTAACAGAGACTTTCGTAGCTTCTTCAAACTCAATGTTCATTGTCATCTGTTCTTCATCCTCATGCTCTTTTAAATATTTGGCATCATCAAATCTTATCAATGGTATTCTCGGTGGGTAAGGCAGAGGAGGAACATAGGGAGGGTCCTTATTCTTTGCTTCATCCTTTCTTTGCTTCTCTTGGTCTTCTACAGAGTGAGTTTCATCTAGTCTATCTATTAGTTCTCCTAACTCTTTCCCACTCCTAAGTGTGATAGCCTTAACTTCCTCTCTTGGATATATTTCAGTGTTTCTCGAAGGAATTCCCATATATTTTTTAGATAACACATTGGTAAGTTGTTCCACTTAAACATCCAAGCTGAGAATAAAAGAGGCATGAGTCCTTGTTGCTTGGTCAATTTGCTCTTCTAACCTTTTCTGGGCCTCATCCATACTTATAAGCTTGTCTATGATCTTATCCAGTTTGGAATCATAGTCATATTTATCTTGTTGATATCTATGTGACCCTTGATTTCTAAACTAAATCTCAGTATTGTTAAACCAATGAAAATTTAGGTGGTTATACCACCCCAACTGGTATGTGCTAGAATAAGGATTGCTATCTCCCTAACCAACTTGTTCTCTATTAAAGTTGAATTGCTCCACATTGTTATTTTTCCCTGAGAAGCAATCAGCTGCGATATAGCTCTCTTGTCCATATAACTCATATTCATGTTGCATTGCTATAAATGGAGAGGAAGAGGTGGCCTTCAAGCTATTTAATTGCTTGGTTAGGTTGTCAATCTCAGCTTGCAATGTTGTCATTAAATTTGCAGCAACAATCATTCCTCCTGTTTCCCAAAAGGTTGACTGCTTTCTACTTCATTATGATGTCTAAAGACAACTAATGTATGCCATGCCTTTTAACAGATTGTATGATACTTCAACTATTTTCTTCATGAATGATCCTCTAGTAGTTGCGCCTATAGTGCTCCATATGGGTGGATTAACTCCAATGTAGAAGGTTTGCAATAGGAATTCATTGGGTAGGTTATGAAAAGGACAACTCCTTTGCAACTCCTTATATTGCTCCCTTGCTTCATATAAAGATTCCCTATCATTTTTCTAGAAATTGATAATTTCATTTATTAGTCTTGTTGTCTTGTTTAGGGGAAAATACTTGTCTAGAAAAACTTGCTCCAACTGCTCCTAAGTTGTGATGTTTGATGAGTGGAGAGAATTTAACCAGGCCTTGGTTTGATCCCTCAGTGTAAAGGGAAAGAGCCTCATCTTAACAGCATCCTCCGACATACCAATATATCGGAAGGTGTCGAAAATTTCTAAAAAATTAGCTAAATGAGCATTGGGATCCTCATTGGCTAACCCGTAGAATTGCATGTTGGTTCGCAATATGTTTAGCAGTGATGGTTTGATCTCGGACGTATTCGCTTGCACCAATGGTCACGTAATCCCTTGACAATGGGCATTGAGTTATGGCCTCATGATGTCCATAAGGGTTCGTCGCTCTCTATGATGTATTTCTTCCACCACCATTATTTCCATGTCTTTTTAGAGTTCAACTCTTGAGATTTCCCATTGTTGTCTGGTGATATTCAAGTTGATATGCCGTCTATTTAATGTCCAACTTCTTTTTTATTTTTTTATTAAAAAAGAAGGTGAAAAAAAAACCTTATACTATAAGAATTAAACTAAGCTACGACTCCCCAGCAATGGCACCAAAAACTTGATCGTATTGTTCGAGCTTTAAAACTTATAAGCCCTGAAATATCGCAAATGCAGGTGTTAATCCCACGAGGAGGGTACTAGCCTAATCTTAAGTTGTCTAAGGCTTAAAGAAAAGAATAAAAATAAGTAAATACTGGACAAGTGAACATGGAAAGTAAATATGAGAAATTGATTCAAGAATTGTAAAGTGGAAATTTCAATAAACAGAATTAAACTGAGCAATCACATAGGTCACAATGGAAATCCATTAAGAGAGTTAATCAAGTTATGAGAGAGGGGATTTTACCTATCATTAATGCTAATATATCCATTTATGTGGTTACAAGGTATCGATTCTCGACGTTCATAGGGTTGATTACTCTCTCTCGAGTTATAACCATAAAACCCTAAATTGTAAACCTAATTGAATTATGTAACTTACAATCTCTCAATTCATAAATTAATTACAACTCTAATTAATTCTAAAGCTCTCTAATAAACAATCGGGTCTCACTTGGGATCTCTCTTCATGAAATTATCGACTAGATTGATTAAGTGGTCAATTAGATTGCCTAACTCTCATTAATTTGATCTAATCATTTTTATCCGGCTCACCCCCTTAGTTTGTTACCAAAACATGCAATTATATTAATCAAACATAACGCCCAAAACAATAAAAATAAAATAACTAAATCAACATTAACTCAAAGTAAAATCCCGAAGGAGAGTTCATAACATTATCAATAACTTGAAATCGATTTCCATACAATCCATCTCAACTTTATACATTTAAATGAAAAAGGAAATGAAGAGAAAATGGAACTTAGGTTGGACAAATCAAGACGGCAACAGCATTAGAATGCCACCTAAGTTGGGGAGCAGCGACATCAGGATCCATTTCTTCTTCCTCCTTCTTCCTTTTTTTCTTCTCTCTCTCTCTTCTTTTTCTCTCCCTTTAGGGTTTCCAAGAGTGGCTGAATGTAAAGCTCCCTCTCTATATTCTTGTTATTCTATTTATGTTCTTTTGTGTTTAGGGTTGAACTAGGGCTTTTCTAGAGTATAAAAGGTCCAAAAAATCCCTTAAAATGTGAAGTTAGGAAGTGGATTCACATTTAAAAAGCTATGTTATTCAAAACAATTTTACCTAATTTCTTAAGAGATATCAAAATATAATTGGAAATAGGGAAAAATTTTATTATGATTTACTTGTTCTTAAAATAATTTTATGCCCTAAATGTCTTTTTTGGTAAATTGCCCTAAATGTCGTAGAGAATTTCAAATTCAACTTTCTTTCAATTTAAAAAATGGAAGGGCATCTTTTGTTGATGAATAGAGCACCTACTCTGCATAGATTAGGGATCCAAGCATGCCAATTTTAATGGAAGGGCGTGCTATTTGTTTACATCCATTAGTTCGTAAAGGATTCAATGCAGACTTTGATGGGGAACAAATGGTTGTTCATGTACCTTTGTCATTGGAGGATCAAGTGGAGGACACCAAGTACTACACTTAGATTTATTATATTTATAGTTAAAATATCAGTATTAAACCTGAAACTCCCAACAGACAGCTAGTATCTCAAGAAAACAAAAGAATCGGTTACATTTTTCATAAGATCTCCTCTTTTCTAATAGACAGATTAATTTTTAATTTTTTTATTCTTATTCTATAATATAATAATATTCCTCTTTATATGTTTCCATTTTTATATTTTTTAAGTTTAGAAAATCAATAAAATGAAAAAAAGAATAATAGTATGACCATATAGTAATATAATAGAAGAAAATAGAGATATCTTTTTTAGTCATTCAAAAACACAATCCTGGCCTATGTCAGGCCTTTCTGTCAGGATCATGGCCTATAGGCCACGATCATAGCCCATACAATTGGCCGTAATTTTCTCCAAAACTCCTTTGTTCTTCAATCTTTACCCTGAAACACTAACAGACAAATCAAGGTACCTCAAAAATATCATATTTAAGCTCAAAGGATTGTTCTAACCCATAAAACACTTAAAACACAAATAAATGACAAACTAACACAATTCTACCCTAAACACATACTAAAAAATCGAATAAATGGCTAAAAAACATATCAAACTATACTATAAAATACGATCCATTTCACACTTATTAGAGGGGAAATGGTTTAAGGATATCCATTCCTTATTAGGCAAAGACGATGTTACTTGCTATCATAGTTTAGTCGGCAATAGGTAAATGATGTAAGCTTTAGTACCTTTGGCATTTATTACATTTCCTTTAAAACTGTTGAGCATTCCCTTTGAATTATAATTTAGAAGTACTTATGCCTTAGATTGTATATGTAAAGGATTATTCTATTTTATAGGCTTCGCATACCCTTTTTTTAATTTTAGTGAGGATATATTATACTTGACCTTTAGTAATACATCTTAGATACGAAAGAGTAAAGGAGCCTATGAACAATTTTCCATCTACGATCGAATATGTGAAGGTCTAAGATATAAGCTTTTTCTTTCCCTTAGTAACGACTTGATTCTTTCTTATATATTGCCACTAGATGTATGAAATTTTCCTTACACTTTACCATCTTATCTTATTTTACCTTGTAGGTGTCATTATTCTAGTTTACTATAGGTCATGATTCTAACTTGATAGTTATAAGCCTAATTTATAGTTCACTGGTTAACACTAGTACAAGTAAAAATGGTTCATATTCCACCTTATTATTAGATGTCATAAATTAATGATGCACTATGTACTATATATTAATTCATATCATCCCTTCAAAATACATTATTATCTTACTACTTGTTTTGGTTACGTCATCTATGTAAATATTATATGTCAGGTGTTTATTGTTGGGGAGTAGTTCTATTATACACTATATGTTTTTTTAATGGTTTCAATATTTCAAGTACAAAATCAACTATAACTTATTATTTTAATGAATTTCTAGAGATATAGCTTATGTCAAATTTCCCTAACTCAACTGATTATTTCATAATTCTTTCTAATGAATATGGTTTTTAGGAACTTCCCTTAATGGAAGATCAATACACCTATTAATTGTGTAAGCCTGAAAGTAGGGCCTTAACTTCTTTGTGTTAATAAGTATTGTGCAAGGTACTATTTTAACCTTAAGTATTTTAGGACTAGTCCATATAATATCTTACTCATATAATATATTAGCGTTTGAGTATTATCTTCTTCCTTAAACAAGATAAAGTTAAGGTTGCATCTAAGATGGCTAAGTAAAGATGTAATGGTTCTCCAACATGTGGATTCATAGTGACAATGCACTTTGAAAGTAATCGTTCAATTGTTTAAAGACCTGTTAACATTTTTAAATCCTTCGAACTCCTTAGGATTTTGAACTATTTTAAATAATGAAAAATATCGATTGAAAGATCTTAAGATGAACCTTTATAAGCTTACCATCTTGTCTATAAACCTTTATACTTCTTTTAATTTTCCATGTGATTCTATGCATAAGATGACCTCAATTTTCTGCAAATTAACCTCTATCCCTCGATTTTCATTATGTTTGTTAATGGGGCTTCATAAATTATGCTTTAATTCCTCTAGGTTTATGTATTTTTATGTCTATTTTACACCTCAAAATTAAGATTGCCCTTTCTATATAAAGTGATATAAAGATTAGTAGGATCTGAGTCTATTTGTAAAGATTGATGCATTGACATTAAGATTTGAGTCACTTAAAAATGAAGTGTTGAAGGTAATCCCTTAAGCTATTTTCCACCCTTTAGGATAGTGATATCAAATGGGCAAAGTCTCTAAATCTGGTAGTTAACTACTGGAAGGTAACTATTAAGGTAGGAAGTAAGGTTTAAAATTATGATCATATTATGCTAGTTAGAGTGGAGGAGAATGCTTTGCATTTTAGGACAATGAATATGACATTTAGATTTGTAAGTTTTCTATATTAGTGCATATGATCGACAAGGATGAGTATGCCATTATAAGTATCTAGGGTCTTAAACATTATCAGTAATGGTTTTTCCAAGGCATCAGGTATCAATGGGCTAGTAGCTATCAAAATTTATCCATATATGTCTTATTTTAATAATAATCATGTTAGGGTATGGATAGGGGGCCTCTTTGACAATGATTATAAGGTGTGATTTTGTGGCCTCTTATGAATCTGCTACAGCCCTTATAGTTATTGCTTGATTTGTTCATGTAACATCATGATTTTAGCAGTTTGATAAATGTGTTGCTCATTAGTTCAAGGGATTTTAGGGGTGGTGGTTGTTTCTATAACATTGGTAGATGGATTGCTTCAAAAAAAATTCTTGGAGTTTCTTATAGATGACATCAAATGTTCTAGAATGCATTTGAAGTAGGCTTATCGGGCTTGTAATAATAACTACTCATATACTAGGGTGTTCCTGACAAAGACACGCTAATGCTAAAGTTACTAAAGGCTAAAGGATGCTTAGTATGTAGAAAAATCTCTAATTAAATTTTATGATAATGCTTATGAAATCTAAATTTAGGTGTTTGCCATTTACTGGCAATCCTCTAACAAGTTTAGTTGGAATTTAACTATCCTTAGTAAAGTTGGATGCAACTTATATTAGGTGATTGGTCTTTATATAAGACTCTACTTCATATGGAAATGAATCCTATCTTGACTGAACTTATCATTTTCAAATAATTGGGCCTCTTATACATGCCTAAAGCCCACAGGCCTAAAGAAGAACAATAAGTTGTACTAAATAAATTAAGCATACGCCACAAAAATTTTAAGGGTGTATAAAAAAGGAAAAGATAGAGATACAAGGACAAAAGAATTTAGACTTTATTTTAACATGAAACATATATTTTAGTCCTTAAGGTTTTTATCAAAACTTAAGTTTGTCCCCAATATTTTGTAGTGTTTAATAAGCCCTATATATTATGAAACAATTGAAATTTACCTCTAAATAAATAAAACAACTAACTCTAATCAATATTTCATTAACCTAAGCCCCGTGCAACATATATTCTTTTGATGAGGGAGCTATCCACTTCTAATACGGTAGTTAAACTAGCCCCCTTAGCCATCTAAAGACACACACAAAAATTCTTTAAATGAACTTTAGATGGCCTCATGGGTTAGTTTAGTTGTCATATTGACTATAAATAGGGCCCCCATTTATAAAAGAAAGTAAATAGGGCCCCCATCTATAAAAGAAAGTGCGACAAAGATTTAGATTAATGAAATATTGATTAGAATTAGTGGTTCTATCCATTTGAGGATCAATTGGAATGATTTTTCTTAATATGAAGGGCTTATTTAAACATGATAAAAAGTTAGGATCAAACTTAATTTTAATGAACCTTTAAAGATCTAAACATAGCTTCTATCTTTATTTTAATAAGAACACGTGTTTAATTAAATATCATATAAGTAATGAAAGTTTAATAACTAAATTATATTCCAATAAATTACCTAATATTATCCTTCACTAAGAGTAGAAAGGAATTCAATGAACATCTGTAAACCAGGTATAAAGTAAAAAGAAAATATGACACGTGAATCTAATTCACAAGCCAAAATTGAATTCCAATCTTAATAATCTAATTGAATAGTACATCCAATATGACATTTAATTAAATACAATAAAAGATGCTAAAAGAAGAAGATTTATCAATCATTAACCTCTTAAATGAAATTAAAACATCTTTTATTACATTTTAAATATTTTTATTGCATAGCAAATTGTGTAGTTTACTAGGGATATATGTCAAATGACTTCATAATATGATTTCATTTTATAATGATGATTTATACAGTGATATGTATATGCCTATCTGCTATAATATGACTTTATTTTTTATATATAATATAAATATTTAATTATTAATTAGTGTCCCTAAAGGTCACCAATTTAGATCGCCAAGTTGGTATAAGAACTTACACACACACACACACTTGCATGTGTGAAATTCATTACACTTTTTAGTTTTAAAAATATAAGACCTTTAAGAATAAAATTTATTTTCATTACTCTACTTAATTACATAAATGAAATATGTTTGATCATATAAAAAATTTGATGAAAATAAAGGATTATTTGCATTGTTTTATCAATGTGTTTAATTACATAATACTATAAGTCATTCATATATTATACCAAATTTTACAACTGATCTTTTATATAGTATTTCCTACATGGTTTCTCTATTACTAAATGATTGATTGGAATGAGCCATAATATAATAATAGCTGATTATAAAACCATAATTTAAGCATCTTCTTTTGGTCATATAGATATATTATCAAATTGTCCATTTCCTCTATAAAATTTTGATCTACATGAGTTGTTGACATTCCAATGTTTTTAGTAATTTTTCTCATTTATTTATTTGACTTCCTATTTTTGAACTTCAATTTCTAGTTCTCACCGTTTAGTGATATGATGCAAACTTCAATCCTTGTAAATTCTTCATCTAATCAAATAAGAAAAATGGAATCCACCACCATATAATAGAAAATATTAACAAACATATAAATGATAAAGAAAATAATATAAAATTAATTGATTAATAACACAATTGCCTTGAAGTTAGAGCACCCATAAGGCCTTTAATTATAGTTGTCATTAGGATTAAGCTTTCATAACATAACACTAATGTCTCATTAAAAGGCATCATCAAATTTTCATTTATACTATATAATAAATATTTTATAATTTTAATTTTAATTAAAATGTTAAACATAAATTAAAAATATCAATCAAGCGAATTTTAAAAAATATTATTTAAGTGAATTTTAAAAATATTTTAATATTATTAACCACTTGTGATATCATTAGCTATAAATTAATAGAGGTGGAGATGGGGATACTTTGATAGATATGCAACCTTATTAAAAGTGATAAGGTTATGAATGTAATGGTAAGAAATAAATTAAAGGTGGCTAATATTGATGGAAAATTAATAGACAAGACATAAGTGATTCAGACATGTTAAGAAGAGACATCTTATGCGCTAGTGAGAAGATAAGAGAAAATTATGCTTAAGATTTTAAAAGGAAAAAAGGAAGACCTAAGAAGAATTAGGATGAGGTGACTAAGAATGATATGTCTCTATTGAAACTTATCGAAGAATAAAAAAACTTTAGTATACTAGGATATGGGTAAAAAATCTTACATAGAGAGGTCCTTCCCTTTCTTGTAAATCTTTTAAACATTTTTATTCGAGTCTTATGTATTATATTTAACCTAAATATTTAATATATAGTACTTTCTTCTTAGTTATTTAACCTAAACATTTCCTTAGTCTAAGCATTTTCTTACAATAGCTTGTTTGTTTTATTCATTCACTCGTCTTCTTTCTTGTTTGTTTTATTATTTACTTATTTTATCTTTTATTTTTATTATTTACATTCTTCTATCTTTATCATATTATTTATTTTTATATTTCATTTGTAAATATTTATTATTTAATGTTTATTTTTTTTATTATTATTGTTTATGTCTAGTTTTTATTTTTTAGTATTTATCTTTTATTATTCTTTATTTCTATTATTGTTTTTATTTCTATTTTTATTTTTACCTTTATCTTTTTATTTTAGGTTTGAATCTCTCGTCTTATTCTTATTTTATTGTTTTTTTGTATAAATAGTTCTCAAAAAAATTCTTTTTTTCTTTTCTCTTTTCCCTGTTGGTTTATCGAAAACAATCTCTCTACCAGTTAGGGGTAAAAAAAACATACTTTTAAACCTTCCTAGAACCCACGTCTCAGTAGGACTTCTACTAAAATGTTGTTGTTGTTATTATTGTAACTATTTATGATATCGTATATCAGAGGTAGCTATTCAGTAAATAACAATAACAATAACAATAATTCCCTAGTGGAACTTTCATTGATTATGAGGTCTGGGAAGGTCTAAATATACACAGTCTTACCTTTAACTGATAAAAATGTTTTTTCAGATAAATTCACATAAACTATTTTAAAATAAAAATAGACATAAAAGATGGTGATGATGTTGGTGATGATAATAATAATGATGATGACGATGATGATGATGATGATGATGATGATAATAAAAATAAAAAAAATAAACACTTATCAATAATTTATTAAAGTAAGCAATAAAATAATAATATAATAATTATAAAACAAGGTTAAGAATAAGAATAAAAGATAAAATAAATAAATACAAAAATAAGGAAAGAGATAAGTAAATAAATAAATCAAGCAAGTTATTAGAAGAAAATATTTAGGCCAAATAAGAAAATGTTTAGGTTAAATACGAGGCATAGTCTCGAAGAAAAAATGGTTAAATATTCTATGAGAAAGAAAAAAACCTCTATATGTGAGATTTTTCAATTTTATCCTAGTACGTCAAAGTTTTCTATTAAAGTTTATGTCCTCGATAAGTTCTAATAGAGTCATATCATTCTTGATCACCTCCTTTATTTCTTCTTAGGCCTTCTTTTTCTCCTCTTATAGTCTCAAAGTACAATCTTCTCAAATCTTTTTACTGAAACATCAAGGTGTCTGATGTCTCCTTTTTATATATTTGAACCACTTAAATCTTGTCAATGTTAATTTTTTATTTATATTACTCCCCTTTAAATATCTGATTCTCTTAAACTTAAACTTTTCCTAGTACAATGTTGGACTAGAGTGGAATTAACTAAAAGTTGGTGGGTCTATACAGCAGGTAAGAGTGAGAAGTGATGTTACAATAATGAGAGTGAGAGCAATCGACAACTCCTAACAAACTTTTAGAGGAAAGGATGTACACTTTCACGTTGAAGACGGAGGTAAAATTATAAATCGTGAATTGAATCTTAATAAAAATATGAAGTAGTAAAGATTGAAAGAAAAGGGATAAAATCTTGTAACTCGCTTTCAACATTTAACAAATCAGCCAATTGGACTCATTACTCTACTCTAGACACCATGGCCACCACCAAACTCCCTGATTCTGCACACCACACTACCAAGAAAGTAAGGTTACATGAGCGTGAAGAGGAACCCCCGCCTTCTGTACCTGGACTCCCGCACCCTCCACTGAACTACAGTGCCATAGTGGCTACCCAAACTGATTCTGATGCCGGAGCAGGTGAGTTAGACTAGCTAGAGGAGGAAGCCATTGACATTGAAGAAGGCGACATTTCTATCATACAAGGCACCTTCGGCCTGGGTATCGAATTATCTACTGCATTCAAAGGAAAATTGGACTAAGCATGGGTGCACACCGTTATAATCAAACTCCTAGGGCAGAAGCTAGGATTCAGTACACTCAAATCACGCCTTACCTCGTTGTGGAAACCTAAGGGCCCTATGAAATTGGTTGACCTTGAGCATGACTTCTACCTTATCAAATTTGCAATCGAAGACGATTTCATCAATACCCTCACTCAAGGACCGTGGGTTATCGCTAGCCAAGCCCTCTCGATTTAACCCTGGTTTGCCGACTTCCGGCCATCCACAGGGAAAATGTCGCACGTCGTGGCTTGGATTCGCTTTCCTGAATTGTCGGTAGCAAGATACCATCCATCCATTCTCACGGCCCTGGGAAATTCAGTCAGAAAAACAATCAAAATAGACCATACTACACAAAACACTCACCGTGGCAAATTCGCGTGTGTCGCGGTGGACATTGATCTCCAAGCCCCACTCTGCTCTGTAGTGGAACTTGACGGGGACCTCATCAAGGTTTCTTACGAGGGTCTTCCTCAGATTTGTTTTTTTTGTGGACGAGTTAGACATGAGAGCTCGACCTGTCCTTCTCGCGTCACTGGAACTACCTCCATCGCTGGATAGACCACCACCACGCTTCTCCCCGACGGCGCTTCCCTATCAAAACCCCAAGCCCCAACCCTACCCATTACCGGCCCAGGGGACACCACTTCATCATCCCCTCCTGCGAGCCCTGACGCTCCCTCCGCTGACGATTTGAGCAACCTTGAGTTTGGGCCGTGGATGCAAGTTCAACGAAGGTCGCGCCGCCCTCCTCCCGTTCCTACTCAGCTCCAATAGGGTAAGGCACCCGCCTCTACCCAGGTGGCTTTGTAGGGGTCATGATTTGCAACGTTGTCCAGATTTAAGCCATTAGGGGTACCAACGGACACTTCCCCAACACCCAAGGCCAATCACTTCAGAGCTAACCAGACGACGCCTCCTCGAACTAAGTTGCGACCCAACTCTAAATCAATGACCTTATCTACTGCAGCTCGCTCCAAACGTGCGTATTTTATGTCTTCGCCAAGCCAGATGACTCGCAGCTCTCGTACAACGCCATCTACTGTTAGAGTGATGCCTATGGGCCAACAGCCATCCTAGTCCGCCCAAGGCCCAGCAATTGCTAGCTACTCCTTAGATCCTGCGGGGCCACTCCCAGGCCTAGCCACCCAAAGCCCAGGCCACGTCCATACTGATGCGCCCAAGTCGCCCTCTCAGCCCATTCCTGTTACTCGACCTAGCCCAAGCCCACAACATGTGGCACTATCACTTCCCTCTCATGCAGATTTTATAATCTAGGATCCTTCCATCTCTTTGTCGGACCCGGAGCACTTGGGCCCTCGCGACTTAGAGGTCGATATCACTATGGCCTGTAGCTCCGACACCGTGCCATCATCCACACAACCCTGCGGTCTCCCCCCCTCTCGTCCCCCCAATCCCAGCTCCGAAACTGATACTAGCCGAGGCACTAATGGAGCTCCGGATACCCCTATAGAGGATAGTCCTCATGATCGTTCGAGATGTCTGAAGCAGGATCTGCCCGCTTATGCGGCTGACTCTCCTATTGTTTAGCCTTCCCTCTCTAACCCGTGTTATGTTCATTTTCATATGGAATTGTCAAGGGGCTGGAGGCCGCACCTTCAAGCCTGTCATTAAAAATTACCTTCGTATTCACAAACCAATTCTTGTTGTTTTGGTCAAACTCCGTATCAATAGGACCCAAGCCCTGAGGACCATTCGGACTTAGGGTTTACCCACTCGTTTAGGGTTAAAGATGAATGTTTTTTGGGGGTATTTAGCTTCTGTGGAATGAGGATATTGGTGTCCAAGTTCTAATTGCTCATCGCCAATTAGTGCATGTCAATATCGAGTGGGGTCACTTGTCATTTGACTTCACGGTGATTTATGCAAGTTCGACTTACTCGTTACAAAAATATTTGTGGCAACTCCTGTGGCAAATAGCGAGTATCATGCATAAACCTTGGCTTTTAGGGGGAGATTTCAATGCCAAGTTGGAGAGTGGCGATAAGCAGGGCGGCTCCCGCTCCCAACCTATCGTTAACACTCACTTTCGAGACTGTATGCATAGCTGTAATCTTCAGGACCTTGGATTCTCGGGCCCTCATTACACCTGAAGGAGAGGACCAATCCTAGCTCGGTTAGACTGTGCCTTCTGCTCTCACGATTGGTATCCTTTCTTGACTACTGTTTCTCACTTACCATTCTTGAAATCTGACCATCGGCCCCTCCTCATTATGCTCAACCCGCATACCTCCTCTCCTTCAATGTATAAACCCTTTCGGTTTCAGTCCGCCTGGCTCACCCATGATTGCTTTGGTCAATTTGTCACCGATAATTGGCCAGGTCCCAGCCAAGATATCAGTGATGCCCTATGCTGGTTCTCAAAGCGACTTCAACACTGGAACGCTACCACATTCGGCCATATCTTCCACTGCAAGAAACGCTTTTTGGCCAGGCTTGCCAGTATCCAAAAGTTCCTTAACGACGCGGACTCGCCTTCCATCCAAGACTTGGAGGGCCACCTTCGGACTGAGCTGGAACAGGTCCTGTGTCAAGAAGAACTCTACTGGCACCAACGATCCCAAAGTCAATGAGTCCTCCAAGGTGACAGAAACACCAATTACTTTCATGCCATCACTCGATCCCGTCTACGGTAGGTGAATGTCACCTCCTTAACTGACACTAATGGATTTGTGTTTTCTGACCCCTCTAGCATCCGGCAGGTAGCGCAACACTACCTTGAAAACTTATATCGGTCCAAGATGCCACAACCCTCGCCCAAACTTCTCCATGGTCAGTTTCCCCCCTTCCCCAATATGCGGTTAAGGACCTTGGCAGCCCCCTTACTTCTTATGAGGTCAAGTGTGCCTTTTTCAGTATGGCCCCGAACAAGGAACCCGAGATTGATGGGTTCACCGCCCTTTTTTATCAATCGCAATGGGACATTATTGGACCCTCCTTGACCCTATTCCTCCAAAGGGTCTTCCAGCATGAGCTTTGGGAATCAGCGCTTAATCATACTATCATGGTACTTATCTTGAAGATTCCTTCCCCCACCTCGATTACTCAGTTTCGACTGATTGCACTCTGTTCGGTGCTCTACAAAGTCATTACCAAGATTATTGTGAACAAGCTCACACCGTATCTCCCCGACCTGATTGCTCTGACCCAGTGCAGCTTTGTCCCGGGGTGATTGATTACGGATAACATTATTATCACTCAGGAAGTTATCCACACCATGAAATGCAAATCTAGGCGGAAAGGATTGATGGTTTTAAAAGTGGATCTGGAAAAAGCCTACAATCGGTTGTCCTGGGAGTTCATCCAAGAAACGCTTTCTGATGTAGGATTCCTGATTCCATGATTAATCTGATTATAAAGTGCATTACCAACGTTTCCCTACAAGTCAACTGGAATGGTGTCCTGAGCCCCACCTTCCGTACGTCTCGCGGTATTCGCCAGGGTGACCCTATCTCCCCGTATCTGTTCGTGCTTTGCATGGAGAGATTAGCGCATACTATCACTAACGCGATGTCTCAGGTGCAGTGGAAGCCTATAAAACTGAGTCGTAATGGTCTGCATTTGTCTCATCTTTTCTTCGCGGAGGATTTCATTCTCTTTGTCGAAACCTCCTAGGACTAGGTGTCTGTCATAAGAGGAATTCTTCATGATTTCTGTGCCGCTTCCGGGCAACGAATCAGCCATGCCAAATCTCGCTTCTTCTTTTCCCTTAATAAGCCTCCTTCTATGACGCAGAGCTTAAGCCGAGCCCTTGGGTTTAGACATACCAAAGACCTTATTCATTACTTAGGCGTTCCTCTTTTGCACGATCGTGTTAACAAAAGGACCTATCAACACATTCTTGACAGGGTCCAACAACGATTGTCTGGCTGGACTGCCAACCTTCTGTCTTTGGCAGGCCGGACTATATTGGTTCAGTCTGTCATTGCAGCCATCCCTAGTTATACCATGCAGACTATCTGGTTACCTCGTAGCCTGTGTGATACGATCGAGAAAGTGATGCGATAGTTCCTGTGGGGGGCTAATGGTTCTACGAAGACCCACCTCGTCAATTGGGAGGAGGTTTGCCAACCCAAATTGCTGGGGGGCCTGGGTATTCAACACCTTCGAGCCACAAATGATGCCCTGTTAACTAAGCTAGGTTGGACTATGATTATTAGTCCGAACACTTTATGGGTTCAGGTTCTCTCAACGAAGTACAAATTTGACGTTCGCAACCTCTCCACCTCCTTGGACGCCACCGGGGGATCCATGGTATGGCGAGGCATCAAGACCACCTGGCCCCTGGTCACTCAGGATATGTAGTGGCGTATCGGGGATGGGGCCCGAACTCAAATCTAGCTCGACACGTGGCTCCATAGGGTGGGACCCCTTATTTGCCATGCCCTCTCCCCCATCCCGGCTTCCATGCTCAATGTCCACATCTGAGACCTTGTGGATCTTGACAGTAATTGGCAATAGGACAACTTTCACCATTATCTCCCGCAGTCGATTTGTCGCATTATCGTTGGGACTTTGCCCCCAAAACCTTTCTTCGGGTCAGATACTTTGGTCTGGGGACCCTTCGACACCGGCAAGTTCACCGTGACGTCCACCCACAATATGATCATTGGCACTGCAGATGCACCAATATCCAAAGCCTGGAAGGGTGTCTGGAAATGACATGGGCCCCAACGTATTCGGTCCTTTCTCTGACTTCTCGCGAAAGAGCGTTTATTGACTAATCAGGAAAGAGTGAGACGACACTTCACTACGGATGGCACTTGCTCTCATTGTTCCTTGGAGGAATCCTCATTACATGCCATCCACGACTACCCTCACGCCCGGCATGTGTGGAATAGCTTCCCTCCTCCGATGATTCCCCAAAATTTTTACAGGTTGCCTCTGAGAGAGTGGCTCCATCATAACCTCCACCTTCACTGCAAGGTGCTGGGCCACGACTGGTCGCTCCTCTTTGGTATCACCTGCTGGTTTCTTTGGCAATGGAGGAATCTGTCCCTCTTCGATGCTCAATTCTCTTGGCCACACTCACCCATTTATCACATTTTGTCTTATGCAGGTCTGGTTCTCCACTCAGCCATATGGCACAGTAGAGCGATGGCGGCCGGTTCGCACATTCAGCAGGAGAACCTTCTTGGCTGGACCCCACCTCCTACCGACTGGATCAAGTTAAACACTGATGGCGCGAGCAACCACTCTTTGGCCACAGCTACTACCGGTGGTCTACTCCGAGACAATGACGGCAACTGGAGGGGAGGCTTCTCCCATAACATTGGCTGGTGTACTCCTCTCCAAGCAGAGCTCTAGGGCGTCTATACTGGACTATCTCTTGCCTGGAACCTGGGGTACCGCAGGATCAAGCTTGAGGTTGATTCTACTACGGTGATCGATATCCTTTCTTCCCCGGATCATCGAGCTCGAACTCCCTACCCTCTTGTCCTCGACATAAACGAATTGTTCTCTAGGAACTGGACTGTTGTTCATCGCCATGTTTATTGAGAGAGCAACAAAGCCACCAACTAGCTTGCTCATTATGCCGGTCATTTTAATGTCGGGTCACTTTTTTTGACACTACACCTATAAGATGCCATATAATCCTTGTAGAGAATATTTCGGGAACTTGTTCCCTGCGTCTTGTTATGTAATCTCGTTTTCTTTCCCTTAAAAAAAAAAGAAAGAAAAGGGATATTAAGAGTTTAAATTTAGACTATAAATTTTTTTGCTATGTCTCAGTTGATGCAAGTGATATTTTTATGCAAATCGAGCAGTAGTAAATACATATTTCAATTGCTATTCTATCCAGGGCTGTGAGCATTTAGTATGGGGTGGAATAAAAAATAAAGGTAGTGAGGAAAAAAATTTACATTCAAGTTTTAGTACATATGTAGGCTTAAAGTTAAAATTTAATTGGCCCACTCCACTGAGGCACGAGTAGCTCAGCCTCTGGGTCTGGGGTATTAATTTGTGGTAAAGACGCAAATACGTGGAAATCCTCCATTAAAGAAAAACAAAGGGGATAAACGTCTATTAATTACATGCGCAAGTGGATACCTTTGTTCACATATCAATGCGGATTTTAATTTGATATTAATTAAATACCAGCATATATATCTAGAGCATCATCACTTAACGTGGAAACGTAATAGGACATGTAATCAGCAAAATAGAAGGCCCTGTAGAGAAGAGGATGATCCTTGTCGACAAGCTCTTCAGGAACCTCAATCATCGCTTCTTCCTTGGGTATTAGAAACAGCCCGCTAGAATACCTGTCTTTGTCTCCGCTTATCACCACTCGGTGTTTAGCTGCTTGAAGCCTCCCATTGCTCCATGCCTTTTTGCACCATTTTCATTACATTATTCATTTATATTATCATTAGTTCATAACAAAATGTAAATAAATTTATATGTGGACTGGATATTACCTTGAGGGCATCGCCAACAATGACAAAGAAAGAATTTTGGGGAATCACAACTTCAGCCCACTTGCCATCTTTGGTCTGAACCTCAAGACCAGGAACTCCATTGTCACACAATATGGTGATAGCATTTTTATCTGTGTGAGCCACCAAACTAACTGCTGAATCAAGGCTGCTTGGAGGAACTTCGTACTTCATTACACGGAACATACTTGTGCTGTTCTCAATATGCGATTCATATTGGCTTTCCAGGCCAAAGCTCTCAAATATCATTTTCAAGATGAGTAAATTCAATTCCAGCATCTTTGAGCTCAGTGTGGTCAGAGTCTCACTGTCATCACAAAATAAACTCATTACTGAATACTGATCATTTTTTTACAGGACTACTCATCTAATTATACCCCCTTGACATGGGTAATGCTTGTTGATTTACTATCAATAATTCATCACCACCTGATATCTTTATTTAACATGAAAATCAATTTTTAAAAAGCTGACCTGAGCTTCAGAAAACTATGAATTAGTCTCTTTCCAAGGGAAAAAAACTAACAACAATGACTGTTGTTGGTCCAATTTATCCCTCCGCGTGCGTCTATCTTCCTCTACTACCATGATATCGTGTGATTCAGTAATACTGGAAGTTATGTGTACCATGTGCATAATGCAGAGGACATAGACACAAGAAACAACAGAAACCAAGAAAGTTTCCAAAAAGAAAAAACATGTATGATCCTATGTGCGCTATTCGATAGAAGAAATCATGGAAAACGTATACGAGGACCAGAAGAAATCATAAGCTCTTACCAGAAACTTGGGTTGCCTTGTGGCCACATGAGGTTGGTGAAAGCCTGAGCTACTTCGAGTCTGTGTGCGTCATCAACACCAAAGCTTTGGTGGAAAGGGACAATGGAACTCTTGCCCAAGTAGCTACGGTATGGCTTAGGGCTGACATATTTGCTCTTGATTTCCTCGGGTAGATCGAATATTGCCACCATGCCTCTGAACATGTCTTCACGTAGGCTTATTGGAATCTTGCTATTATCGCACTTCAGAAAGAAGCAACCTTGACCCTCGCATGCCTCTCTTACTTGTCTAATAGTACGTCCTAATCCTACATATAAGTCAACAACTGGGATTTCAGCTTGAGCCATCTCTCTCTAGCTGGCTCTTGTGTGTACTACTAGTACTACAGTTATATAAGGAAGCTTTTTTTTTCAATTTTATTTATAACAAAGGTCAGAGATAGCTAATGTTAAATAATTTTGATGAGTTTAGCTCTTTATTGTCCCATATTGGTTGGGAACAACAATTGAGACAAGGCTCTTACCTATATAAGGAGCTTGTTATCCCCTTAGTTAATATACCAAACAAAGTCAAGGATTTGTACGACAAATTTGACTCTAGTTAAATTCCTTTTTTTAGGTGAGAGTTGGAGAGTTTGTGTTGTGTATTTCTTTGTGGGTGTGTTGGTGTATTAGGGGATTGGGTGAGAGGAAAAATTGTATGATTGTAAGAATTTATCACATTGTAGATTTTCTTCTTGGTGTTCGTGGTTTTTCTTCGGTTTTGGAGTTTCCACGTAAATTCTCTTGTGTTATTATTTTCTGATATTTTTGTCTATCAAATATCCTTGGGTGTGGGTTTGGGAGGTCTAAATTTCCAACAATTGGTATCAGAGAAAATTCTAAGTATGCTCTGTAGTCGTAGTTTTGACTAATCTTCCACATCAGAAAAGATTTTCTTTAGAAAGATTTATTTGGTGCGGTGGAGTTTTGGTGTGGTAGGGTGATAGTATATGTCTAAGGAAGTTTTGGCTAAGGAAAGACTTGGTATTTAAGTGTGTCCGTTGTGACCCACCTCTCTTTCCTGGAAGCTTTCCTAGTGTACTATTCATTTCTACGGTAAAATTCATCAAAGAAGAAGAGCACAAGAAAAATGTCAGGAAATAAGACTTCGAATCCTCTTAGATTTGAAGTAGAGAAATTCGACGGGAGAATCAATTTTGACTTGTGGCAAGTGCAAGTCAGAGATATTTTGATTCAGTCGGGATTACACAAAGCTTTGAAAGGCAGACAAATCCCTGATATCAGTACGGACAAATCTAGTATGAGCGATGAAGATTGGGAAGATTTGGATTTGAGGGCAGCAAGTAAGATACAATTGTGTTTGACTAAAAATGTCCATGCGAATGTGCATGGAATATCTACAGCAAAAGAGCTCTGAAAAAAGCTCGAGGAGTTGTATCAAACAAATGACGTCTCAAATCGGGTATACCTAAAGGAGCAGTTTCATACATTGCGGATGAGGGAAGGTAGTACAATTTCAGATCATTTAAGTGTTCTCAATGGGATTGTCTCTGAACTGGAGGCAATTGGAGTTCGTATAGATGATGAGGATCAAGCTTTGAGACTCATCTGGTCTCTTCTACTTTCATATGATCACATGAAACCGATTTTGATTCATGGGAAGGAGAAGATAGTTTTTTCTGAAGTTGCCAGAAAACTCTTTTCAGAAGAGAGAAGACTGGGTGGTGGAAATGTTCCTGAAAACTCAGCTCTGGTGGTAGCTGGATATCAGAAGAAGAACTCAATGAAGAAAAATGTAGTATGCTGGAACTGTGAACAATCTGGGCACGTGAAGAAAAATTGTCCGAGAGGTAGAGCGGGTTCGGCAAGAGGCTTTGGGTCAGTTAATAGAGAGACTGACAATGTCGTTAACATTGTCTCCATGGATGATGATCTTGCTCTCTAAAAAGGGGGGCACGTACATCCTCATGGCATGCCGCTAATCTCAAAGTTGTCATGATAGAGGATGTGTTACTATTAGCGGGTCCACAAGTTTGCACACGGGCATTGGTTTGGCATTAATGCAAGGTGTGGTGGAATTTATATCGATGGCTGATGAACTTCCAGGAAAGCCAAACATGGGAGTTGCAGCATAATTTTTTTTAGCAAGGTTATTTTCGACATATGCCGAAATAAAAGGCTTAGAATTGGTTTATTCTGAGTGGGTATGCTTTTATGGTGGAGCATGATGCTATGAAGCATGATAATTCTCTACATTGAGAGTTATGTTATTTTCAAAAGATCTTCATTGAGGTGGAGTGTGGATGTGGGATCAACCAAAGTCGCCAAGGTTGAGATTGTTGAGTTTGGCTCCTTTGTTGTCCCATATTAGTTGGGAACAACAATTGAGACGAGGCTCTTACCTATATAAGGAGGTTGTTATCTCCTTAGTTAATACACAAACAAAGTCAAGGATTTGTATGACAAATCTAACTCTAGTTAAATTCCTCTTTGAGGTGAGAGTTGAAGAGTTTGTCTTGTGTATTTCTTTGTGGGTGTGTTGGTGTATTAGGGGATTGGGTGAGAGGAAAAATTGTGTGATTGTAAGAATTTATCACATATTGGATTTTCTTCTTGGTGTCCGTGGTTTTTTTTTTCCAGTTTGGGAGTTTCCACGTAAATTCTCTTGTGTTATTATTTTCTGATATTTTTGTCTATCAAATATTCTTGGGTGTGGGTTTGGGAGGTCTAAATTCCAAACAAATTTATCATGCGTCCCTCCACTTTTGTTACATTAAATATTGACATGATGGTAGATAATTTCGAGCCGTTTAAGAAGGTGTCATCAATTAAACATCTAGGATTACTTGCTATGCAGAATTAGTTGTTTGACGGCAGGATGTTTACGAAAATAAATTTGGAATGGAATAGATGGTGTCCTGTGTAGCGGCCGCAGAGGTAAAAGGAAGCAGGAGAAATAGGACCAAAGATAAGAAGATGGAAATTCACTAATTTTGTTTTTATACCGAAAACAAGTGGATCGGAAGTGGTGATGTAATGTGTGATGACAGCTTTTCTGAGGATTGAAGCCAAAATAAACGATTTCATTTAGTTATGGCAACTACTAGTTGCAGCAATCTTGTACATGAAGAGAAAGTGGAAGGCAAAGAGGAATGAGACCGGTTACCAAGAGATAAGAACTAACTGCATTGTTTTGTTTCCATTTGTCCCTATTTTATGATGTCAGGCATGGGGGAAAATCCAGGTGGTCCAAAAAGGCTCATCTCTTATCTATGTATGTTATGTGTTATTTTAGTCTGATCAATTTGTCAGCGGAAGACCCCTTTTACAGCTGGCCACTCTCTCTCGCTCTCTCCGCTATTGCATGCATGTAATGTAGTATAACTTTTCTCTTCCAATTTATATTAAGACGATACAAACAAACAACATATTTTAGGAAAGTGGCACCCAATTTTTAGTGTTTTTTTTTTTTTTAGATTCGAGAAACCTGTAGGACTAAATGAGTCTACAATAGATTTTCATACCATCAACAGTATCAATATCGTGAGCCAGCAAGCATGAGGCCTCTAATTCGTCGAAAGGCTACATCATTGATTGATATTCACATTCAAGAGCTTGGGACATTCTCACTATCTACACTGCCTGAGTTGTTTAGTAATATTGTTAAAAACCATAGCTTCCAAACATTATTCTTCGGGCCACAGCTACCTACCAACATCGGTCTTGGTAAGCGACATAGTTAGGATCTAACGGTTGGTTGCACGAGCTTTCATACTGTTGACAGAGGAACCCCCTTCTTTGTGATAAGAAGTTTACTTGAGAGTTTGACAAGTCCTGGAAACAGGCAACTGCCAAGCAACTTGCAGCTCAAGAAATGGACCACATCCTATGACAAACTGCCCACAACTATCTGTGTCTTCCCCAGTCAAGAGGGTGGTAGGATCTAACTATTTGCTTTATGAGATTGATTATTCCCAATTTATCCATACCAGATGAGCTGAAAATCTGCAACTGTTGCTGATGTGTAAAGCATTTTGGAAATTTTATGAAGGAAAGGATTATCAATGGAAGTACATATTTAGAAGAAAAGGTCAACCAGCGGCATCCAACTTGTTATCTACCCAAGAAGGAATTGGCACTTAAAAAAGGTAGAACTCACATTCCACGCAATGCAAGGTGGAATTGCATTTGGAACTTAATGCTAATACAAACGTTAAATAACTAATACAACAGACAAAGGTCAGTTTCTAGAGTTACAAGGACCTGAGACTAAATGATAACAAAGAAGATGCAACCAAAATGAAATTCTAAGGAAGTACGTCAATGACAATGATACATATAAGTGAGCAAAACCAATATCATTTCCATAGCTTAACACTCTTGTCATGACTAGCAGAAGCAACCAACCCCGTCACAGTTGATACAGCCAAGGAAGCAATAAGTCCATCATGGGCCGCGATAGTCATTGTTTTGTTCTCACTCATGTTCCAAAGCTCTAGAGACTGCAGCAAGTACCCACATTCCACATCAGAAACAAAACTATCAAGCATAATAGAAACATTAATTTTTCACATCATAAACAAAATCACATATGTACTCCATTTTCTCCACTACAGTGGTTCCTCCCAATTCTCCCCCTTTCCTCACTTGAAGAACAACTAAAAGATTATGCCGACAAAACTGCTCTTGGTGAATATTATCGTCAACCAAATATTAAATACTTTGGAAAAAACTTTTCAATCACTCCATATCTTCTACTACAAGGCCCTCGCAAGAGCAGTCAACTTCATAAGATTGATCTAACTTCCACATGGACCATTTTTGACAATGATTACAAGAACGTGAACAGGTTTACAGATGTGATACACTTGTACAACCTAAGCAGACAATAAGGCAAACTCAGGGACTGATGTAGGTGGGCTCCAGTGGGTGAACTTCCCCACAATGGCCCATTGAAAAATCTTTCAATTCTCCATACAACTTCATTTTGCCCTCACTAAGCAAAATTTCTAGATGAACCTCACATATAATTCCACAAAGAAAGTCATGATAAACCCTATAAAGAATGTTAGGAAACGAGTAAAAAAGATCATCAATTGCGTACCTGGTAACAACCAATGACTAGCAATGAAGGATATGTAGGATGAAACACGCAGGAGTGAAATTTGTTACCATTACAACTTAGTTCATGAACACAATCCCCCTCACTCCCTGATCCAAGTGTCCAGACTTTAACAGAATCCTCACTGACAGATGCTAGATACTCACCCGATGGATCCCAGCAGACAGAATGTATAGGCTTAGTGTGCCCCTATAATTGAGCAGTTCATGTTCAAGCCAGCTTAGAAAGCAAAGAAAAGTGAAAAAAAAAATGCTTGGACATTGATAAACAACAAAAAATAAATTTTCGTTGCAAGGCAAGACAACCAAATAGATAATGCCAATAGAAACAGGGATTCTGCTTCAAAACAAGAGGTCTATGATCTTAAATGCAAATAATCTGACTAATGTCAGAATGACCTCTAATCATTGAAACTAAGGAAATGATTTTATGCCAGTATGAAATGTGAACCAGATATTACATACAAACAAACCTATACAATCAACAAGACGGCTTATATGCCATAATGTATCAACTTTCTTTACCAACAACTTCCTGATACATGCACTATAACCTTTGAACACGTAAACAACAGAAGTAACTACTTTAAGAAAACTCGCAAAAACAACATGCAGTTATGAAATTTGCAGTTTAAAAGGGCTACTGCAAACATCCCAAAAAGATCTTCATAGCAAATACAAGTCATTAGTTAAATATGGCACAGACTATAGATGCTGATGCTATTATGTTCTACACAACAGAAATAATTAGTAGTACCGTCTTCCTGTAAATCTAGGAAAATGTTATATAAATAAAAGGAACAATGAAACTAACCTGCAGCGTATGTTGAGAAACTTGGGTCTCAACATCTAGGATAGATACCACATTTTCAGCAGCTGCAGCAAGGTATTTCCCCACTCGAGGTTGAAATCTCATCTGTGCAGTACCACCCTAATTCATATAACAAGTTGTAAGGGCGAACAAACAGAATAACACAGAAAATTCCCCTAAAGTGATGTACAAACTAATGGAATTAAAATCCCTTCATCAGACCTCTCAAATATAACTAGAACATTACATTTTCACCAAAAGGAAATTATAAATGTACCTTAAACACTCTTGCACAACTACCATTTGTAATGCTCCAGTATCTTATTTCACCATCCCCATCACAAGAACAGATAAGGTCATCTTTATTTGGATGGAAGTCGAGAGACATAACAGAGCCAGAATGTCCCATAAAAGTACGTAGGGAGTACCCAGGCTGCAAGATCACGATTAGGTATGCAATTCACTTTCATTTGAATAAACCAGAGAAAAAGGATCAAGAACATCACACTTAAAAAGGTATTACAACAGAAGGAAGCCACGCCCAAAATAATTATGCATTTAACACCAAATATTGTAGTATGCATCACATCTCTAACATACTAACATAGGAATTGACAGTGATACAACTTGAAAATTCAACAATCTGTCCAAAAATGTTCTCTTGTACCCTTAACAAAAGCAACAATGAAAGCAAAAATACTGATTTCTCACTCAAAAGGGTAGTAGAAAAGAAAGAAGGAAGTCAGAGATTCCCAAAATACTGATGCATTCAACACCAAATATTATAGAATGCACGATCCTTCTATATACTAACACAGGTATGGAAAATGACAATACTTGGAAATTCAACGATCGGTCCAAAAATGTTCTGGTAGCAAGCTTAACAAAAGAAACCATAAAAGCAGAAGTACTGATTTTTAAGTTCCATATCCACACATCGCTTTCTCCGAGCTGCTCTTATGAAATTTACCAACTAATGTATACAAGCAACAAACACTCTTTAAGCTTAAGCACCACCTTATTCTCAGCTAATATTTTAGTATTAATTCAGTATAAGTAAACAAAGCCTTTGATCACTTCTGGCCAGCTCTAGCAGTTCTAATTTTAATAACTGAAATGTAAACATAACTGATTATCAAAAAGGTTCTTTCAAATAATTCTAATATTCCCAACCATTAAAATATTACGAATAGTAGATATCAGTCTTTAAAAACTACCAACAGAAACAGAAGAAGGAACGTCACTCACTTATGTCTATGTATTCCATCAACTAAGAAGAAATCACGATATCTAGAACTTGTACGTGTACAAATAACCAATAAGTAACAATTGAAAGCTAGGACTGCATGCATGAAAATAGGATGCAATTGACATAATAGCCCACAAAATTGTTGAGATTACTATGCAAATACAATTCCATCAAACAAAAGCAATATGCTATTATCAATAATTCAAAAAGTAGAGAACAATAACAGCATCGTTTGACAGATGAATTGAAAATGTATACTAACTTTGTCAGCATCCCAAACCCTGACAGTTTTATCAAATGAAGAGGTTGCAAGTCGTGGCATGCTCGGACTGAAACGGACATCTGTAATCAGTGATGAATGTTCTTCAAGGGTGGTTTTTGGCTTTAAATTATCTGTGTACCACAATACAGCCTGTATCGACCATCAAGAAACAAATCCCATAACTCACTTGGTATATCATATCACCCAATTATAAGGCTGAGTTTCCTTTTTCTAGTTTGACAGCAAAAAGCTATGCAAACAGTTCAACTTAGGCTTGGCAAATTAAGTCAAGGCCCGCTCGGCCTGGTCCAGAGGGCCAGCCCGAACCCCCCTCCCCAAAAAGGCATTGTTTTGTTCTGTAGGTTTTAGAAACTCAAGACCGAAGCAACGTCATTTGGGAAGTGAAACCAAAACGATGTCGTTTTGGAGCTGACAGGGGTCCAAACTGGCCCGTCCTATTGCCATCCCTAGCTCCACTAATCTGAAGAATTAAATGAGGCTCTAAAAACAATAAACTGGAAAGTTGCCTGTTCATGAGGAATTGGTATCACATTCTGCAAGCTTATTTTTAATCATAAAAGTCATCCAAAACTTGCCTTCTTATCATGGCCTCCGCTAGCAAGCAATTTCCCATCTGATGAGAAGTGGCAACAGATTACTTTGCTCGAGCTTGCTCTCACAGAACTTACTTCGGAGAATGTAAATCCTGATATCAAAAATGAAACATGCCTTAAGGACCTAATACAGCAAACAGCAATTCAGATCAAGAATAGCACTTGGTTGGCACATAGGATCATCCATAAGAAAGTCATTGATATATTCAATTCTGATTTCAATTTTCCATGGATAAAGAAATGCACAGGGATCAAAAAAAAAAAAAAGAGTGGATCAAAGTTGAATGAGGATGAGAAATAAAATTTATGACTTCTTTCATAGAAAAGGGACTGCAGACCTTTGCTGACATCCATCCGAGGAATTGTCTCTCTAGGGTCATTGTCATCATGAGATAAAAAAGAATCTACATTATCCTCAAGGGATCCATCCTCAACAAAAGGATCCATATCAGCCTGCAATTCAAGATCTTTATCATCCCACTGCCAAAATGGAATGTAAATGAGAACTTAAGCAAGGAATTTCATTCCTTTACGAATACAGAAGCTAGAACTGTAACTCACCAACTGATTTGATGGTGAAGTAAGTGTTCCTGTACCATCAGTAGCACCAAACACGATTAGAGGCTTAGAGGAACTACTACTTTGTGGCAAAGCAGGCATTGAGATAACATCTCCCGGGGTGTGAGTCGAAGGAGTTGAGGGTGCTGAACTTGGGGAAGGTCCAGCTGTATTTGCTGTTCCTGAGCTATTGGCAGGACCAGAAGATGATACTGGCTGTTTACGTTTTCTCCCAGTCTGGGTTTTTGAAACCTTAAAATCCAATGTGAAATATTCTCTTAGGAATTGGACAACATATTACGTATATCAAGCTTCATAAAAGATCCCAGGAAGATTATAAATGTAGATAAATATTAAAGAATACGCTCCTTCCATGCACGGCAAAGACAAGGTTCAGAAAGGTCAAACTCTTACGGTCATATTTTCTTCCCTTTATCATACTAAAACGAAAAGAAAGAAACATGGATTATGATGAAGACAGTAGTTCTCATCTTGTATATATCCTTGCAATTAAATTAAGTTCCTCATAGTTTTATTTTTAATTTGGTCTTCAAAACCTACCCTTTGTACTCAAGTAGATTGTTTCTAAAAGTACTGCCCCATTATACATTTGACCTTCAGAGTGGTGGTTGAAAATGCCCATGGAGATACATAAGGACATAAGATTCAGTGTGAAAACAACCAAAAACATTCATGTGAATAGACTTAGATAAAAAGTAACAAAAAAACCTACCTAAATAATAGTGTACCCATATAAAAAAAATTTCCCCCTTAAAAGTAAAATACCTAAAAGGTTGAGATCTAGCTTGATAGAAAATTGAGGACCAATTTTGTTGTAAATCTCAAAAAGAATACACCTCAAAACATAAATAACGGAATCATTTTGCGTAACGTATTATTTGTGCAATAAAACCTGATCTTTCAGGGGAGGAGGATGCCCTAGCCTTATAAGGCCTATTACACTCTTGCTCCTAAATCACATTGTAACTAGATTCACATATAACGAAATACAATCTGGATAACCAGGAAAGATAATTGAAGGTTGAAATAAGAAACAAATTTGCATGAAAATTAGTCAATATATATGAAGCTGAGCTTCAATAAGCAAATAATATTTGACAAGCTGACAAATTCTATTTGAACCAAAACTATGCTCCAATTATCAAACTGTATCTGCACTCTCTACAAGCAAACCAAAAACAAACAAAAAGATAAAAATATTGTACTGTCAGGGGCCAAATGGGCTAAATGAACCCTAACCTTTACACTGATGTACAAAATAAACCCTGACTTTAGACGGTGTTCAAATTGAACCCTAACGTTTGTAAAACGTTCAAAATGAACTCTAATGTTTGAAAAATGTTCAAATTAAACCCTGACAACTAACAGTGTTAGGGTGCTGTAAATTATCTACTAATGTGGCATAAAATTTTGCTGACGTGGATTTTTATTACAAAAATTTTGATTGTGAAACCCACAAAAAATTGACCCATACTTTGTTTATTGAAAGTGGGCCCATCTGCAGCTTTAATCCTAGGCCTTTTGGCATTTTATGCCTTTAACTAGAGGTGGGTCCCACCTCCAGTTATATGCTTTGTATAATGAACGTAATGCATGATCCAGATATAAACGGAAAAACCTTTCAGATTCATCTGACCCTTCGATAAAAGAAGTGACCATCATTAATGATGTCCCAGAGGTGAAAATATAGTGAACAGTAATGTTATAATGAGCAGCGATGGATGGAGGGAGCAGCACATTCATTCATCATTGATCCCAATTCCAGCAACTCCTAGTTATACCGCGAATCGTTTACATCCTTTATCTTGGTATCAGTCTCAAGGACAAACCCATCACAATAAGTCGTATATAGTGTGCAATCCCAGCTTTCCTCCCAGGCTATTCAACTCAACTCCTGTTACATAGGTTTGTAGTTCAGAAGGTCCAACTGTTTTGCAGCAAAACCCTTTTGAGGCTGCATCATCCTCAGCTGGTCGTCTAAGTTTTAAAGCACTTTACTACTCTCAAAGCTATTGGCAGTGTCTGGGTATGCTTAAGCATGGATGGGCAAGTTGCATGGATGTCGCATGGACTGGGCTGTGAAACTTACTCTTTTCCTGTAAACAACTCACTTTCAAATCACTTTAGGTTGAAAAATTACATGAAAAAATAATTGAAAATGGCAGTTTACTTAGGGCTGCATGAGTTTAGCCATGAGATATCTGACAAAGTTTATAGTTATTTCTAATGATAGCAAAGGCTGAGGCTAAAGCTTATGCAGATTTTTAGGTTACTATTTACAGAGAATCGCAGCCAACGATGAGATATGTGTAAGCAATCGTAAATAATAGGAGAAGAACTGGGGACCTTGGCTGAAAAAATTATGAGATACAATGTTCCTGCAAAGAAATTCGCATTCTCTCTACACTTGGTTGCTAGAACTCTATGCTTATCAAGTGCATTGAAAGTCTTGCACGGTCCTCCAAAATAAAGCTAATGCAAGAAATTTGGGTTTAAGTTTGGTATTTTACCTGATACTACATTTGAAGTATAAACAAAGAAACATAGAAATTAAAACCTAATAATTTAATGGTTTCATGTATGAATATGAAAAATGTTTAGGGTAGTTTGTTACTTATTAAGGGTCAAAAAAGGTTGTGGGGTTCATTGCATAATAATATGATACAACAATGGGAATTGCATGGTGAGTGGTGACCTTGACAATGACTCACCATATGCCCACACACTCCTTATGGTATGATATGGGACAACAAGAATGTTTCCTCATACAAGAAATAGACGACACTGTTTTACTTATTTATTTGTTGTTTAGAAAATGCTGTCAATTATTGCATGAGCATCAGGTTCGGGAGGGCGGGGGTATGATTTGTAATAGATCTCCCTACACGAAGTGAGCAATGTTGCGCAAGGACCTCATAACAAATTAGTTGCATATAAAGCGGGACAGTAGAAGAAAACAAGGAGAGAGATAGCAAAGATATGTCAGAGAATAGGGAAAATGAGATCTTTACCGTACATGATACTGTTGATCTTTGTTTCAATAATGTATGATGGTTAGGGTAAGTACAGATTGGAAATGAATCGTTAAGTCATAGTGGGTTTACAATTAAACTAGAATAAACCATGTACATAGCCGTTATGTCAACGAAAAAGATTATCAAGTAATGTTGGAGGTGGTGGGTCCCTTACGACAGACAATCTCTTATGTAAAACAACTGCAATATTCTATATGTATTACCGTTAGGATTTAGGAGATGGGGTCAGAACTCAATCAAGAAATAAAACTGAAGATGCTCACATTCACAGGATACAAACTTCAATTAATCATTAGAATCCCTACACATGCAGCGTACATGCTACATGCACACATAACGTAGACCTCTATATAATTTATGTATAGAAAGAATTGCGTGTAGATGGTCGATGTTAGCATGGTGAAAGTTGAAGCTCATCATAGTATTTTGATCTGCATGGGGCTCTCTACACTTTAAGTTATATACACACACTAAAGTCGTGAGTGCTTTAGCTATATATCTAGTTAGTACTTGGTCTTGCATGAATTTTAGTGGTACTGGTAGTTCTGTACTCTTCCAAATTGTCAAAATGCCCACCTCTCAGCAACAACTTTGCTCGTCTCCAGTACAGTAACATTCACTAGTGTCACATCTTGCCACAAATGCTCATCCACTTGTTGATCCCTTGTACCCTCTTCTTCCAATACAATGATTCATGGCATCGGTGTTGTATTTTGGATACAAATACTTCTCCACTTCCTCCAAGGCTAAATTACATCTTGATAAGTTCATGAAGGATTTAACTGCCAGAGGGAGGGCTATTTTCTTTATGTACAAATGGGGCTTCAAACTTGAAACCCAAAGACAAGAAATGATGATGCCCATTGATGGCCTGAGCTTACTAGTGAATTACCAATTTGTCTCACCACGTCAACTGCACCCTTGGTAGCTAATAAACCTTCTTTCCTTCTTACAAAATCTTGGCCTATAAGTGGAACTAAATCCAACACCCAGCCTACATGTTTGCCCTTCGTGCTAAATCCTAGTTTAACAAGGAAAAGGGTTGAATCTTCTTCACTTTGTGATGTTAGTGCATAACCAGAGCAGCAGGCAAAGGCAAGACTCAAAAACATGGTCCAGTTTTGAAATCTATTTCCAACGACAAGCTAGCATGTTCTTAGCTATTGTGACTAATAGCGTTGTTGAAATTGGTGCTGTGAGCAAACCAAGTGCAGTTAAAAGCATTCTCAAGCTAAGAAGATTCTTTGCTCATTGTTTTGCTACAATACAATGAGACAAAAGTGTAGAAACTTCATCAAAAGGGATTAGTGTTACAATGGCGCTCATCTGTTGCACGAGAAGGCAAAACATAAAATGCCCAAAAAATGCAACGTTAACACTTCAAGTGGCCCACCTCCATTCTAGTGGGTCCCACAATCAGAATGTCTTTTAAAAAATCCAAGACAGCAAAATTTTAGGCTATGTCAGAAAAATTTGTGACACGTCATTAGATAACTGACAGTACCCTAATACCATTAGTGGTCAGGGTTCAATTTGAACATTTTCCAAACGTTAAGGTGCATTTTGAACGTTTTACAAACATTAGGGTTCATTTTGTACATCAATGCAAACGTTAGGGTTCATTTAGCCCTTCTGGCCTACTGTTAGGCCAAATTACTCAAAATCAAACATCAGTGGCATGCAATTGTTGATGTATATCACATTTAAGTTTGACTAATCAACACAAACATGATCAAGTTAAAGGGTTTATCTATGAACAAACTGTGCCAATACAACATTAATTGTATTAGTCTGAGATGACGAGGAATAAAAGAACAAACCTGATCATTCCCTCGAAAAGAGTTGGACATGCCAACATCTATGTTAACATTGCCAGTGCCCCCAATCTTATCTTGCTGATGAATATTCAGGCTAGAACTCTGAGATTGCTGATTTGAAGGAGGATGTTGCTGAAGTTGTTGTTGTTGCTGTTGATTGGCACCCTGTTGTTGTTGCTGTTGTTGTTGCTGCTGCTGCTGTTGTTGCATCTGAGCAATTTTTAACTACACGTGTAGAGCAACTATAATGAAAACAAATCTACAGGAACATAGATGTTATTGGAAAAGACATGCAATATAGATCAAGGGATATTGTCAATATAAGACCTTAATCATCATTTCTGCATCTGCACGAGGCAAAAGAGAGCCACCAGATTGTAAAGGGGAACCAACGTTTGAAACCACATCGCCAACAGAATTTGTGAAGCCATCTTTCCCAAGACCCACGTTGCGATTACTCAAAAACATTTTAAGCCTTCTACTTTCATCACTGGCAGATGGAGATGATAAATTCTGTTGTGCAAGCATAATCTGTTGCTGATGTTGTGGTGTCAACATCTGAAGTTGATGAAAAGGCTGGGGAGCCTGTATAAAGGGCTTTTGTTGATGAAGTAGACCAGAGCGGAACGGTTCCAGGCCCTGAATTAAAAAATCAGCATATTAAAGTAACGTGAATGAACTTTAAACTTCAAAGAGAAATGGTAAAGCAGAGACATCTAAGCGAAATTCAATGGTATCTATACTGAGATCAAAAGCATGAAAACAAAATGAATCATAGCAACTTACAGTGAGTGGCCATCCCTTCAACGTTAAACTATTACCACCTTGATTTGATCCTGAAACAACAAGAACATTAGCAACCAACATCTCTACGTCTTAAAAATGATAATAAATATCCAAGGACCTACTCGTAGAGTCAAGCTGTTGAAAACAGAAGAATGGAAAAAACATGGGATACAAAACAAAATAGCAATTCTACTAATTGTTTCCAAGTACTTCTATAATACAAGCATGAAGAAAATTGATTGAAATGCTGAACAAACCAGGAATACCCATCAATGATCCCTCTGGACCAGCAGCTCTAGGGTTTAGTACAGAATTCATCTCAGTCTTCATATCCTGGTTTTAGGCAATGGTTGAAACAGTGTCAATAACGGAGCGAGTAGAAATTACAATTTCAAAACTACAAGATCCATACCGGTGTTGATACAGGCAATTGTTGATTCCGAGCCTGAACTTGTTGAGACATTCCAGCTGCAACATTGTGTAACACTTGCCTACCAAGATATGGAACCAATGGCACATTTAAGCATCACTAAATTATGAAAAGACTAAGTGGGAACTTCAACATCATATTGAATAGAAGTTGAAGTTTCTTTGACAACATTTAGAGGCCAATGACTTAAGAATGAAATATTACAGAGTTTGCAAAATTCCTTTAGCCATTCTCAAAGATCAAAAATAGCAAATTAATTTCTAGAAACACCAGCAAGACAAAAAGTCATTCCCAAATGACATATCCAAGCAATCTAATTTCACTTGGATTCAGAAGCCCCTAAGTATAAATAAAAAAGAAAGGAAAAATGTAGAGAAAGGCACCCTGACGGCTGGCCAGTTGCTGCAGCAGACTTCATTATTGAAGCATGACTAGGATCTAAGAGCTGGCCAACATTCTCATTGAATCTTTGCTGCAAAATGTTGCAAACATTATTAGAGACAATAAAATTATAATAACATTAAGGAAATGAAATAGTCCACTTATGCCACTGTTAAACATAAAAAGGTTCTGCTATTCTACCAACCTTTATTGCTGCCTCGTCAAGAGAATCCCTTTGAATAGGTAGCTTCAATCTTTCCTCGTATATCCTTGTTGCCATGGCACTTGCAGTTCCTGGATTTTGGCGGATACCAGAATCATTTCCCACAAGCCCATTTGTAGAACCATTAAGTAGGTGTACACCATCCCTTCGCTGCTGTTGCTGTTGCTGTTGCTGTTGCTGATGTGAAGTCTGCTGCTGCTGCTGTGATTGTTGCTGTTGCTGTTGCTGTTGTTGTTGCTGCTGCTGCTGCTGAGCATGCCTCTGTAGTAGGAATTGTTGCATCTGCAGTTGCTGCTGCTGTTGGTGCTGATGTTGGGGTTGTTGAGCTTGCTGATGCTGCTGTTGCTGTTGCTGTTGCTCCCGTGCTTTAATCATTTGAGTCTACATATGACAGAATTATTCCAACTCCAAATCAGTACTGCTCATATTCAAGAGATTAAGAACTAGCATTTTTATATTCAGTCATGGATCTACATAATCAAGATGAAATAACCACGTACTTCATTCATTTTAGATTATAAAAAGCTATACAAGATCACTGTTCATGAAAGAAAATAACCAGGACTAGTGGCAGCAAATAGGCCACAACACTGCCACTAGTGGGATTGTAGTCAATATCAAAATTAAGGCCTCTAGCTGTATAGTCAGAATGATATAAAGCAGATCACTTTGATGATATAAAGCAGATCACTTTGAGAGACCCTTTTCTTCTTTAAGAAATTCTACTATCATTTGCCTTCAAGGATAAGGTGTAACAACATCTAGAAATCATGTGGCTCTAAAGATTTGTATGATCAAGTCCACTGGTATAACTGAGAAATACAACATCATCCACTTACCACCAAAGAAACCAATCTCAGGGAAACAAATGATCCAGCATACCGGATCATCTAACGGGGATGCCAAAATTGGGAATACCATCAAGGTTTTTGAAAGGGTTGCAAATCAATAGATTTGGAAAATACTGTGAGTGACTGTTGAACAATATTATGGCAGGAGATGTTACAACTTCTGACCTCTAGAGCTAACTCTCTTAAAAGCATCTAACTTAGTTAAAGTGATGAAGAAGACAGAGGGGGACCATATTGAAAGATTTTGATGAATCATAACTAATCAAGTCAATCAAGACATATAAAAAAAATGAAGAAACACAATTTTAATAGCTGAAAATCATCAAATTTTAAATTGTGAGAACAAAATGCAAATAAAAATAGAAACCTCCAGTCAACTGTTCCATTATGATAATATGCATATAGATATGCCCACCTTTTAAGTTTGTAGTTACTGGAGTCAATGAGAACATCGAGAGGAAGATAAGAAATATAGTTTTAATTGCTGGCTAACATCCAAGTATGAGTTGCAAGGATATGCATAGAAACAAGAAAAAAAAGAACAGAAATCTCCTGTCAACTGTTCCCTTGTGATGATATATACCTAGAAATCCACACCATTTAGGTTTTTATTTACTACAATCAAAGAGCCAAAGAGGGGTAGTATACGTCATATAAAAGCTATTAGTACCATCAACTCTGGTGGCGAGAGCTAGACAAGGCTAAACTACCCTCCTCCAATATATAGAAGTTATTAACATCAGGACTAAAAAAGGTGTTCTCTAGATGCAACGAAGATACTCGTAAGTAATAAAGGAAAGTTAATCTTGCTATTTCCTGTGCAATAATCCAAACTCCAAGGCTTCCACAAACAGTTCATTGGCTTAAGATGCATAATCTAATTAACAATGCAAAAATTATTCTTGCTATTTCCTGTGCAATAATCCAAACTCCAAGGCTGTCACAAACAGTTTATTACTAGTTTATTACCAAAAGGCCTTTTTGGTAAATATATCAAAATGTTACTAGTTTGCAGGAAAGAGCAGTGGTTGACACCCATATCCAATGCAATAGGCAGTTATGTATAACCATTTTAAGTAATGTATAAAATCTGAACACTTAATTGTTCTATTATTATGACAAATGTATTCTAAACAAAGTGAAACTAGTAATTTTCTCATATTAATACCAACGGTCTTTCACTAGTTAGCTCACTGATGCCCCAAAAGAAGCATTATTCTGGAACAAGACCCACCATAGCATAAAAATTAAGACTCCATATTTTCCGCATTTCATTTTAATTTTCCAATCAAAGTTTTTTTCTAACTAAATGCGTATGACTTACACTGTAAGATCAGCAGATTCTTGTGTGATCCCATAAAGCAGCCATTTACGGATGGTAAGTTAATATTACATTGTCTCTACGTATCATTGCAATTATACTCATATGTTTGAATCATATCATTTACTAGCTTAACAAAGTATGGACATTTTGTTTTATTCTAAGATTTGGATAGTAACTCATCACTTATTACTAACATACTAGAAATTAAAATTTCAGCTTTGGATTTTGCTAGCATTTAATGTTTGTCTATCATTCTCAGATTTTGAGTAGTCACAAACTATACATAGGTTAAAGCAACTAGGATAACTTCAAACATCAATGTCCATGAGTGATCCTTGTCCACTTCCCACCTTCATTACGAAGCTAAATAGACCTATATCATTGCCCACTCAACTCCTAAAATCTGGTTTTTCTCAGCAAAGTGCAACCATGTTGGAAATTTGGCTAGGAAACACCATAACACTCTTCTTATACGAAGCTAAACCTGATCATTGTTTAGATGCAGAACCCCGATAACTAAAAGTCAACCCAAAAAATATGAATTTATTGCCTCAACAGAATGTCAATCTTGTCCTTTTCTCAATCTGAATGGATACAAACTCAGCTAAACAAAAGTAAAACGGTTGCAGTCAAGACGGTAAAAACCAACCTCAATATAAGACGCAGCAACTTCTGAGTGCTTCTCATTGGTCCTAGCAATGAATATATCCCAGAAAACTGACCACCATTCAAACAAAAAACCTCCAGGTGCATCAATAGCTGGAAATTGATGTTGAAAAGGTAAGAATTCAATTAGGAAGACAAAAACCAAATTCAAATGGATAATCATGGTTTTCTGAACCTTCTTACCCACAGGATCAGATGACACCTTCCCTTCAGCTTGAAAGGCCTGCGCTGATGCCTTCAAATCCCTCTTAACCAAGTAATCATGGATATATACATCCAACCTGTTTTCAAGATGGCCATTAAAAAAGAAAAGTGCTAAACCAGAAAAAAATGAAAACCAAAACCAGTGGTACATAGCTGAAGAAGAAAATAGAAAACAGAAGAACTACGAAAAAAAGAAAAAAGAAAAACTTTTCCTCGAGCACTAGCACGTACCAAAAATTCAAGAAAAACATTCAAAATCAGTCTTTACTCTGGAAAACATATCGAAGTCAAATTGGATCATATTCACACCAGAAATGTTTGGTGTTACCTAAGAAGATTGAAAACTTAAGCACAAGATAATGAGAACATCATCAAGTCTGTAACAAAGCAAAGAAAAGAAAATCCGAAGCACAAGCTAAAGAAGATTACAAGGAAATCAACAAGGAAGATCCAAACCCAAGAGAAAATCACGTTAAAGCAAATAGAAATGGTAACTACTAATCCACAAGAACAATGTAGATGAGCGCATCAAAGTACAGTCGGTAAGACGTTAACTTTGAGACTGAAAAGAAGAAAAAAGCAAAACCCAGAAAAATAGTTGTGGGCCAGAATTCAAATCAAGAAGAGGAAACAGAAGAAGGAAGCCATTGAAAAAATCTCAAAGAAAAAGTCAGTAGGACTTACATTTTATCAGCTTCCCAGTTGGTCTGAGACATGGTGCTGAATCTTTAAGGTCATACAAAAAGTATACAATACGTTGGATTCTCGGAAGCGGCTTATTGCAGCTCTAGAAATCAGAACCCAGAAATAGACATATTACCAGAAGTAAAGTTTCAAACTTTCAACAACACAAGTAAATCTATTCCTTAAACAACCTAGAAACTATAGAGATAAAGACACACACTAACAGAGAGAGGCAACAGAAACAGAGAGATGAAGAACAAGACGCATCTGTGTGAAGTGAATAGAAGAAAAAGCGAAGCCTTAGTTAATTGGACGATAACCATAATTAATAAAATTTTAAGAAAATAAATTGCGAAAGCAAACTTTTTGATGGATTGAGTCGCTGTTATAATGGCTTTTGTCGCTGAATTTACGAGAAAAGCCCTTGCGGTTTGACAAGTAGATTCCCGTCGATGTTGGGATATATTGGTAAATTTGTCCTTTCCGTCGCCCCGTGTAATGATTTATTCATGAATGGGCCCCAAATTTAAGCTTTTTTAGATAATTTGCCCCATTCTTCTGAGTCTTTCAGCTTTGATCCAAACTGCGGTATCTCTTTCTATGTGCCTTTTTTCTGACAGATAAACTAGAGTGAGCCGCTTGAGAATGATCTCAGAACTGGACATTCTAATTTATCCCTATAATTTTGTATTCATTTTTCAAAGTAGAATATTTTTACAACTAAATTTTAGAAATACATATGAGGTAGAGGGGTGGGACTTTTTCAACAATATCTAAATGCTCGGGGCTTTGTATTAAAATTTTTAAGCATTATCCGCAAACTCAAGTGTTATTTTAAATATTCATGAGTATCTAAATTTATTAATTTATCGAATAATTTATATATAGTTCACAAATGTTTTTTAAATGTATAGAATTTGAGATTGTAGTCCAGTTTTTCAAAGCTTGGAAGAAAGAATACCGTTGTTTGATATTTGTGTAGTGTCATTATAGTGTTTACTGAATTAGGAAATCACCACCAGGAATGGAACAAGAAAGAAGTCCTTGATTATGGAATTTAGGTCGATTTGAAAATTTTAATGCTCTAATAAAAAGAATAGGCACTTGTATAGTAACGTATCATTTCACATTGAAGTCGTATGATAGAGGAAGGTGTGTTAAGCTCTTTTTTCCGAGTGAAACATTTTTAATTGACAAAAAGAACAAAAATAGCTACATGTTTTACATGTGTATAATATTAATTCTTCATTTTAATGGAGAAGCCAAGTATATATTATTCTAAACAGTGTGAATAACAGGTGAAAAAAATATTCGCAATTGGTCAATTTATGTCAACCACAAAGATCGGAAGATGTCAATATCCAGATCTACGTGTTGTAAAGGACATATGGACGTGAAGTTAGAAGGGATACATGGTCAAGAAATGCCATGGGCATAACTGAAAGAACTTCTCTTTTTCGTAATAATACTATAATCGCGATTGATTAATTTTCTATTCCATTTTCCCCTCCACGACTTCATTTTTCAGATTAATTAGAACTATCGCATGTAACCAAGTCGTCCTTGTTACTTTTATCACGTATGAACATGTCGAAAAAATAACGCAAAATTAATTCTAAGTGTAGCGAAAATAATATAAATGTTTTTCGTAAAATCAACTTTAACAAAATTAAATTAAAAATATAAAACAAAAAATTGACAAAGTTATACTAACCTTTTTGATTTCTTGGTACAAATTTCTGTTTCTGTGAAATTGTCAATTCTACGAGCCGTTCAATCGCCTGGCCTTTAATGTTATCCATAGATCTATTCATAAAAATCTCAAACTGATTTGAGAGAAAAAATGTAAGAAGTACTAGCCCCCATTTTTTTCTAATTTTTTTCTAATTTTTTCTTTTACATGAAAAATCTTATTTTTCGTATCCTTGGATTTTATTAAAATTACAACTAAAATCAAACTTTAATTATAATTATTAATTAATCCTTAAAAGATCAAATATCACATATTGACCCTTAAACCTTCTCAATTAAGTCCAACTTAATTCAAATTTTACTTTCTCCTTTATAGACCTTTTCATATGTGACTCATTAGGTTCCTAATATGTTGGTTATGATTATAAATTCTAATTCTAATTCATAATTAGAATCAGATAAATTAAAACTCCTTTTAATTTATCTTTAATTCCC
>JANSVA010000008.1:20351515-20378041 GCA_025504915.1 Erythroxylum reticulatum | reverse complement strand
GTAATGTAAATATTTGTTTTAATGACTACAATGTAAACTTTTGTGAATGAATGAAATGAAGTGTTGAGGTTTGAAGTATTGTGTAATCTTTATGATGCCATTTAAGAGATTATGTTTGCTTTAACATACCATTTTCATAGGATATGTTTTTGAATGTCCTCTAGATTTTTGGGTATATATTCTATGGCAGTGGGATGTTACATTCTAAATCTAATTACTCTGTAACTTCCCCTATGAATTCCCTTACTAGTATGACTTTATAGTCATAGTTATTAAATGAGATCAACTTATTAGAGAGCTTCCAAGTCTAATTACTATGTACTACCCCTATGAACGTTCTACGCTACTAATATAGTTTTCGTAAAAGTAGTTATTATCATATGGCACTCTAAAAGCTCCAACTTCACACTAATCTATGTAACGAAATCTTTTAACATATACGAGTGCATAGTTCTAAGATCGATCTCAATATATTCATCACTACCGGTACCCATCACCATATCCGATGTATCCTCAACATCCTTCTAGGTTACTGCAGTCACCCAAGTCGATGCAGATGGTCTCCTTCCATATTAGCTACATCTTAGTACTAAGCTCCTAGTTTTTCAGGAGTCTCTGGACACTATAGGTAGTATGACTGACCTCTGACTAGGGATATAAGTTTCATACCGTACCAACTAGTACTGACTAGAAATTGGTACAAAACTGGGTATATAATTACCAATTATCAATACTGGTGATCTATATGGTACCTACCAAATACCAGTCAGTACCGTAAATTTTAAATTTTTAGAGGACTATTTTGAAAAAAAAAATCTTAAAGCACCCCCCATTCCTACACTACTCTATTACTCTCTCTCTATTTTGGTTCTCTTCTCTGGCGACTCTCCACCATCATCTCTTTCTCTACTTGTATTGCTCTCTTTGGTGACTATCAAGTCTCCTATGTAAGGCATAAGAAACCAGTGCATCACCCACAAACAATACACAGCCAAACTTACACGCAAAAGAGCAAAAGGAAACAAGTCAAAATTATCCAAAGATTTTAACTAAGGACCTATCTTACTGGTGTGGGTCGTTAGAAAGATAAATGGGTCTAAAAGAACGAAGAAATCTAAGTGAATAAAGCCTCGCAAATGCTTCCTCTACCCACTGGTTCCATGAGTTCTTCTTAATCTATTAACACAATGGAGACAGGCAAAGTGAGAGTGAGAGACATGATTATAATAGAAGTAGGTTGGTGAGTGGTGACTATTCTATAATAGTCAAAACTTGGTTTTTTTTAATTGCTAAACTCTTGACTAGAAGAAGAAAAACATGGTATGAATAAGAGATATAGGAGGAGAAAGTAAAGCAATCTCTAGAGATACTAAGACTCTTCTTTTTTAAAGTTCTAGAGAAATCAAGATGTAGACACATGAGTGCCTATTAAGATATTAAATGCTTTTAGGTTGTGATCTTGTGGAGGGATGTATAGCTTGCTTGTTTTTTTAAAAACATGTACAAATTTTTAATTTCATTACTATAATTTAATTTTAAAAAACTAAAAATTATGGTAGTTAAGAAAAAACATTGTATTTATAATGTATATGAATTTAAGTTAATTTTTATTACATTATACATATAATATTACAAATATGTGAAAAATAATATTAATAAAAATAAATAAATTATTGTTATTTTAAATTGTTATGATTTTTAGAAATAGTTTTATTGTAGTTATTATTTATAAGTGAAACATTTGAAAATTATTGTTATTTCATATTAATTTTGGTTATTGTTTATTATTATGATTTTTGGAGATGGGGTTCATGTAAATATATAAACTATACAGTACAACTGTACAATATAACAATGGATTATTTTGTAATTTTTTTTAAAAAGGAACTATTTCAAAATTTTGAAAATTTATCCAAAACGGTACCTAGTATTGACCGGTACATTAACAGTATCATACCAGAGCCCAATCTGATACCAGGGTCGATACGGTATTCGCAACTTTGCCTCTAACTAGACAATATTCCTCATTTCATCCTTCTGTCACCAAACCATTTAGTTTTATTATTTTTATCTCGATCTAACCAAATTAGGGCACTTTCGGGATCTTTACTCTCATTGAACGGTTTTGCGCCTAACTTACAAATACACTCGATCAAACTCCTAGATATTACGGATGCCTCCTAGAGTTGATGCGTTGTCGCTGCTCATATCTGTATTGTTCAATTAAGGTAAAAACAAATTTCCACCGATGGTTTTGCTAGTATTAATTGTTTTGAATGGGGTTGAATCATAAAGAAAAACATTTACTGAACCCACCTTATGCTCGGCCTCCCGAGCTGAAGGTTCTTCAAGTGCTGGAGCCTCTAGTGTGGCTTTGGGACCCTTATGGTTTTGTTGGTGCATTATACTATGAAGTCAAAGATAAACTATACAACACTAGAAATTTTGTTTTGAAATCAGAGCATGCAGATAACGTAAAATCACATTATGAAATCATAACACGTATAGAGACAACCCAATTTCAAAACCTCGCTCTCATACCACCAGAAAGGACCCATCCTGGAATTCCCCTTCCAAAACTCAAGTGGAGCCCTCCTGACAACCCCACAGTAGCCCTTCAATCGATATCTAACTCAATCAAAAGATTCCGTAATGTCTACTTTCCTAAGATTCCCAAATTTCAAAAACCAGTGTAACATGATTTAAAACACTTATAATATTTCATATATCATCTCAACTTCGAGAATGAGACCTCAAGTCCACATCACAAACATACAATTCCCAGCATTTTAAAAACATCATTAAGGATCAAAGCCCTCATAGTTCATTAAGTAAAAGATATTTACAATCCCACAAACATTAACAATATCACACTTTTGAACCTTTTCCAAAATAATTTTAAACATATCACATGCATAGCAAAAATAACATAAGTATACCAGCATTTGAAGATACGACTAATCCCACAGTAGAGTCCCAATTACTACAGCAGTTATACGTATACCCAGGGAGATTTGTTTAAAAACATAAAAATAAGGGTGAGCTAAACAAGCTTAGTGAGTGTTAATCCGTTTATTAAAATATTAGACTTTTCATAACAACATAACTGAAATATTCCTATACAATTATAAAGCTCATGGTAAAATATTTTTCATAATAATTCATTCGTGCATCATCAAATCTAGTAATAAAATAACATTTCGTCAAACACAATTTCAATTTTTCTGAAATACTATTTTGAAATGCTTTTCGACATTAAACTCATAATATAAAAGTTTCCATTTTCCTTTTTCCTAAAACAATAAACAACAGTGGCAATAATTTTTCTGAAAACTTTTGTACTGAAAATAAGTCAACCACTAGAATTGGTACTATACAGTACCTCTCAAATCACTTTTAGAGATAAATAGCGACAACATTATTATTTTCATGAATTTTCTTACTCAATATAACCTACCACTAGTTTCTTTACCATATGGTACATTATGTATAAAGTCAAGGAGCTCATTCTGCATCGCTTACCTATGACTGGTTAACTATTAGTTACAAAGCTAGTTCTATATCGCTTACCTGCAATAGGTTAACCTCTATAAATCGATAGTTATGGAGCTGGTTCTGCATCGCTTACCCGTAACAAGTCACGAAGTTGGTTCTACATCACTTACCCATGACTAGTTAACACCATTTACAGAGCTGGCTCTACATCACTTACCCATAATAGTTTAACCACTATAAACTAGTATAATAACATGTATAAAGCCTAACAGTATACCATAGGCAAAGCCAACTAATACTTTTTCAATTCATGTTGTTTTCAAAATCAATTATGAAAGGATTCATAGTCATTCAATTTAATGCATAATTTCAATGTAACTTCAAATCGTAAAAAATTTAACTTCCAATTTACAACTCATATATTGCTAAAGCATAATCTTATGCTAGCAATATTCACTTACAAAATATCATTTGCATAAAACTTAACTTACGTATTCATTTCATGATCAAATGAAAATCACTTGCATAAAATCAATTTAAAGTGCAGTCACATATTATCAATTCTTTTGCAAAGAATTTATTCATATAAAACAATTAAAATACACTCACAACTTGCTAATTTCCATTTCACCACTTCAAAATCCTTTAGTTAGTTTAGTTTTTTGATCCAAAAAACCTAATACAAATACATTCAACTCCTTAATACATTTTCCAATTAAATACACCATAAACTATATCAACTTTATTACTTTCGACATAAACTCCACATACTAATTTTTTTCTCCAAATAATAACACAACACTTCATTTAATAATTCTAATCCCATAAATACACTTGATAACCATCCTTAATCACATTCACATGGTCATTACATCATAACCATACTTTTATACCAAAAATGCCCTTAAGACTAAACCTAACATATTTAACATTAAACTTTTCCAATTCAATTCCATTTGATTTTTAATACTTAAAACCAATCCAAATATACTTCCATGCCATTTTAATACACACATTTAAGCCATAAAATTTCATTAACAACTTTTCATAAAATCAAGCACCCTTAGTCGAATTTCAACCAAAGCCAATTCAAAATCAATTCTTTGTCATTTCTTTACTTCATTAGCATCAAAATCATACTATGAACATCATAAAACATCAAAATAGAAATTTGGATGATAACATATTAAAAACCCTAACCTTGGTCGAAAACTCATCTAATCATTTCCATGGTTTTTCTTTTATTCTTTTATCATTTTAGTTAACTTCCTAATGCCATTCATTAATCTTAAATCTTCAAATGGCAAAATAAAACACTTTAGGCAACATATATCACCTTTGACCAAGTTTGACCAAAGTCCTACATGCTAGTTTTCTTTATTTTTCTTCTCCAAATCACTCCCAATGCAATAAAACCTTCATATCACATCAAAAGTGTGCAATTCACACCATCAAAACCAAATCTCAACTATAATCCAACGAATCAAAATTTTTAAAAAATAAGCTTTACCAACCCATTTTCTTTTGCCTCTTCACTTGGATGGCTATGGGATCACATTGGATGCTTGATTGGGGTAGAAGAGCATGAAAAACTCTTTGGGACACTTCTTTATGTCATAGCCAAAGCTCCCTTTTCTTCTTTTTCTTTTTTTTCTTTTTTCTCTCTTCCCTCCTTTCTCCAACGATGGCTAACGTTTCTCCTTGCTTCTCTCTTCTTTCCTTTCAATTTTTGGTCTCTTTAAGGATGCTCTCTCACGGCTACTCACCAAATGAATAAACTTATGTCTTAATTCATGCTTTTTATACTCTGTAATGCTTTACACATGTCACTTTCCTTTTGGTTGTCTTTAATTTATCATTACACACATCATTTTCTCATTGGTCATCTCTAATGACTTATAAATCCACTAATATTGTGTAAAAAATCAAATTACCCCTAATGAGTACAAAAAGACTAAATTTTCCTTTAATGCATTTAATTCACTAACTAACAGAATTAAATCCTAAAATTGCTCGACAACTATCTTATCATCAAATTGACCATGAAATACTCTAATTAGTGTCACTAATTATTGATTGGATACTTTAAGAAAAATTTAATGGGTTTTAAATCCTCAATATCCATTATTTTCCAAAAAGGGCATTTTAACCCTAAACTTTTGGAACTCCCGAAATTCATCCGATCGGACTTATTTTTTTATCAATTTAAGTATCATTAGACTTTCTATTATGGGTATTTTTCAAATTTTCAGGGTTGGGTCCCCAAAATCACTATTTAAGTAGAAATACTATTCACCTGAATTCACTATTGATTTGAAAATAATATTCACATAAATTTTCTAAATTTCATTCAAAAGTGTCACCTAAATCCTTAAAGCACATTTTGGGATTTTTAAAGCTCATTCAGACCCATTCCATAGCTTTTTGGAGTTTTTAAAAAAAATTTAAGAAATTTTCGTTTGAGTCTAGAACCAACTCTAGTCTATTTCTGATCTCCATTATAATCTCAATAATACATTTATATGCTTAAATTACTATAGTATACCATAAATAGAGCATACTCTATAAAGTGCCTGTACAACATATTACATAGTACAATAATCAAACTAGGATATTACAGGGAGACAATAGGTCCCCTTATTCAGCTCCTCTTCTCCCCTTAATAATCTCTGAAGGGGTACTATTAATCAAAACACAATAGGTTGTAATGGAAACACAAGCCTTGATCCAATTAGTATAGTTATAAGGAAAATTAAAAGCTTTAAAAACCTGGAAAAGGAAAGACCAATTAACACAATCAAAGGCTTTATTAAAGTCTATCTTAATAACATAATTTAGGAGGGAATTCCTCCTAGTACAACCTTTTAGGAGTTCCTGGACAATTAGTATATTATCACCAATGCTCCTAGCCTCCATAAATGCATTCTTATTTTCATTGATAACAATTATAAGAACCCTCTTCAACCTGTTTGCTAAGATCTTAACAATAATTTTATAAATGAGGTTTATGAGATTGGTATGAAGTATCCAAATGAAAAGGAATTATTATTTTTACCAATTAAGCAAATAAAATTTTTGTTGAACTCCTTTATGATCACCCCTTTTGTAAAAGAACTCATGAATTGCCTCTAAAAATATAGGACCTATAACAGCATAAGTTTTCTAATGAAAAAGGCCATTTAACGCATCAGGTCCTAGGACCATCATCTTATTCATATAAAAGATTGCTGCATTAATTTTATCATCCATTATTGGTTTAAGAAACTCCATAGAAGATTCAGAAGGGACTTTATTGATGATGATAGATTGAAGGGAATCCATAGAGGAAGAAGAACTATGGTTTGAGCCTAAAAGCCCTTTATAAAATATGATTATCCTTTCTATTATGTTTTCGTGATTTGTATGAAGCCTCCCATCCACACTAATAATAAATCCTTTCTAATAAGGAATTGAAGAAGAACTTGACTGATTTATCCCCCTCTTTAATCCAGTTAATTATAGCCCTTTTTTGGATTAGTGATGTGAACTCTGATAGGTATAGATTGTATTGTATTTTTAATAGGAATTTTGATATGTGTTTAGTGGTTAAGTTGATTATTTAGTATGTGTTTAGCTTAATATTTGTGTTAGTTTATAAACATTGGTGTTTAAAGTGTTCTTTGGATGAGAACATGTTTTTAAGCTTCAATTATATATATATGAGGTGTTGTGATGAATGTGTTAGTGTTTTAGGGCATTTAAAAGAGTTTTCGAGGAGAACTAGACCAAAACACATGGTCAGAATCATGGGGGACTTGTCACGATCGTGACAGAAGCACCAAAATAGACCCACAATCATGGAAAATATGCCATGATCATGATAAAAGCTTAAGCATAGGGCTAGATTGTAGGGAATCTGTCACAATCATGATAGACGGTAGGTAAACTAGTCACGATCATGCGCCAACTGACCACGCCTGTGCATAGATGCACGAAGAGTCACTTTTAGATTTGAGTTTTTTAGGGACATTTCAAAGATTTCAAATCTCGAAAAGACACTAAGGTTACCTTAACTGGTAAAGCCTATAAAAGGTTTATGATATAACCCTAGAAAGGAGATGAGATTCTGCCTACTTTTGGAAACCTAAAAGAGAGAGAAAAGAAGAAGAGGGTTTCGATGTTGAAGTTTCCCAAAATAGGTGATCTCCCGACACCGCCGCCCTCCTGAGTCATCTAACCTAAGTTTCATTTCCTCCCCATTTACTTCTTTATTCATTTAATTGTGTAAGATTGAGATGTGTTGTATAGTTATAGATTTTGAGTTGATAATGATGTTCTAACTTTACCTTCAAGATTTTGCTCATCTTTAATGTTAACCTGGTTAATTTGTGTTTACCTAAGTTGGGTGTTGTGATTGATTGATGTATATGCATATTTCGGTAACAAACCAAGAGGAAGCACTGGATAAAAATGATTAGATTTGATTACTGATAGTTAGGTGATCTAATTGACAACTTAATGAATCTAGTTGGTAATTTTATGGAGAGAGATCCCGTGTAAGACCCAATTATTTATTAGAGAGCTTTAGAACTAACTAGAATTATGGGTAATTTTTGAATTGAGAGATTGCAAGTCAATAATTCGATTAGGGTTTATAATTTAGGGAAGGGTTCTAACTCAAGAGAGAGTAATCAACACTAAGATCATCTAGAACTAATACCCTGTGAGCACACAATTGGCTAGGTTAGCATTAATAATAAGTAAAATCCCCTTTTTCATAACTCGATTATTTCTTTTGACAGATTTCCATTGTTATGTGTTTGTTCATTATTAGTTTGTTTGATTTAGTTTACCTTTCAGTTCAATATTCAAATTTGAGTCCTTAACAAAGACCAATCTAAATTAAATGATGCCTAAGCACAATCTCTTTGGGACAATATCTACTTTTTGCTATAAGTAACGACTCGTATATTATGGTTTTTAGCGTAAAACTCGTGATTGTTGTTGTAATTAACAAGTTTTTGGCGTCATTGCCAGGGGTTGTTTTGTTTAGCATCTTGTTTAGTTTAAGTGACTTTGATTTAAAAGTATTTGATACTTTCTTGCATTTTTGTAGGTGCATGAACATAAGAAACACAAGAAGGTCTAACGAGTTTAGTGAGGAAGACCACTCAGATATTACAAAGCAAGAAAAAGAGCTAAAAAAAAGCTAGACGCCAAGAATAAATACAAAGGAATATGGCAGAAGAAGGGGAGTAAGGAGGAGCTAAAAGGACATTGATGGATTTTATGAGGTCAGGTTTCAGTCCTCAAGGAGTTGCAAGGCTAGCAATTCAAGCCAATAATTTCGAGATCAAGTCGGCACTCCTCAATATACTTTAGAAAAGTGAGCCATTTTATGGGCTGTCCAACGAAGATCCCAACACCTATCTTGCAAATTTCTTGGAGATTTGTGGTATATTCAGGTTTAATGGAATCTCAGATGATGCCATGAGGTTGTAATTGTTTTCTTTCACTTTGACAAATTAAGCAAAGACATGGTACAATTCACTCAGTGCAAGTCAAATCACTACTTAGGAGCAGCTAGCCCAAACCTTCCTAGCGAAGTACTTTCCCTTGATTAAGGCAACAAGAATCATTAAAGAGATCACTAACTTTCAAGAAAGTAAAGGGGAGTCATTGCATGAAGCTTGGGAGAGATTCAAGGAGTTACAAAGGAGTTGCCCCCATCACAACCTTCCGAGAGAATTTCTTTTGTAGACATTCTATAATGGTGTAACTCAGAGCATAAGGGGAACAATAGATACAGCTGCAGGAGGGTCTTTGATGAGGAAAACCATTGATGCAGCTCATGATCTTTTAGAAGAATTAGCGAGTAATAGTTATATGTGGTCAAATGAAAGGAGTAGATACAACTGTAGAAGGGTCTTTGATGAGGAAAACTATTGATGCAGCTCATGATCTTTTGGAAGAATTAGCGAGTAATAGTTATATGTGGTCAAATGAAAGGAGTAGACAAGGGTCTAAGGAGTAAAAAGGAATTAGTCCATTTGACTCAATGATAGCCTTATAAGCACAAATTACTGCCCTCACCAAATAGTTGAGCAATATGATTGGAGCGTCTTCATCCATAGTCAAAGCCATGCAAGTACAATGTAAATTATGTGGATAGGAAAACTATAGCACAGCTGAATGTTTCTTACTAGAAACGAGTGGTACAAAACAAGTAAATTACTTGGGCCAGCCACAACGAGGTAATAATCTATATTCTAATACTTATAATCCTGCATGGAAAACCCACCCAAATTTTTCGTGGAGTACTAACAATGCTAGTGGCCAACAGAAGGAAAAAGTGGACGACAAAGAAGAAGAGAAACCATATGTACCACCACCACCCTATAAGCCTGAGATTCCATATCCACAGAGGGTGAGACAACATCAAGTCAACACTCAAATCTCCAAATTCTTGGAGAAGTTAAAGAAACTTCAAATTAATTTGTCTTTAGTAGAAGCATTGGAGTGTATGTCCAAGTATGCAAAGTTTCTCAAGGACATATTGACACACAAATGCACTTGGGAGGACAATCAGACAGTTACTTTGACAGAGAATTATAGTTCGATCATCACAAACACAAGGCCTTCAAAACTACAAGATCCAGTCAGTTTTACTATTCCATATGTTTTTGGTGAATTTGACTTTTCTAAATGTTTGTGTGATCTAGGCACAAGTATTAACTTTATGCCTTTATCTATTTTCAGGAAATTGGGGCTAGGAGACGTCAAGCCAACATCTATACTCATCTAACTTGTAGATCAATCCATCAAGAGACCATTTAGGGTAATAGAAGATGTTCTAATAAAAGTGAATAAATTTATATTTCCTATTGATTTTGTTGTGCTGGATTTTGAAGAAGATAGGAATTTTCTATTGATTTTGGATAGGCCCTTTATTAATATTGGTAGGGCATTAGATGATATGTATAAAGCAAGTTTGGTTTTGAGAATTAGTGAAGAGAAGGTTTAATTTAATATGACTAAATCTTTGAAGAAACCGGTGGATGGAAATGCTTGTATGAAGATTAATGTTATCGATGACTGTGTGAAGGAGGTTGAGAAGGAAAATGAAAAGGAAGTTGAGAAAATTATTGAAGTGCATAGGGATGAGAGTGTGAGTGAAGAGGAATTGTATGGGGGAGGAGAGATAAAGAAGTTAGAGAAAGGGGATGCACCCACGTCACCTTCCATTGTAAAGCCTCCCACGTTAGAACTAAAACCCTTACCTTCTTACCTAAGATACGCATTTTTAGGCAAGGAACACACCTTAGCCATCATCATATCCAACTAGTTAAACGTTGAGCAAGAAGAGAAAATGGTAGAGATCATTAAGAAGAGGATGAAAGCCATGGGGTAGCAAATTTCTGATATTAGGGGATTAGCCCCAATGTGGTGATGCATAGGATTAACTTTGAAGAAGGATGCAAGATAGTGAGGGAGAGGCAAAGAAGGTTAAATCCAAACATGCAAGAGGTTATGAAGAAGGAAGTGGTGAAGCTTTTAGATGTAGGTATTATATACCCAATTTCAAATAATAAGCGGGTGAGTCCGGTGCAATGTGTGCCTAAAAAACGAGGCATGATAGTGATAGAGAATGAAAAAGGGGAACAAATTTCCACTAAGACCATCTCAGGTTGGAGAGCGTGCATTGATTATAGGAAGCTTAATTTGACCACCAAGAAAGACCATTTTCCATTACCTTTTGTGGACTAAATGATTGAAAGTATGGCTGACCATGCTTTTTATTACTTTCTTGATGGATATTCAGGATATAATCAAGTGTTCATATATCCACAAAACCAAGAGAAAACCATTTTCACTTGTCCTTATGGGACTTTTACTTACAGGAGTATGCCTTTTGGCCTATGCAACGCACAAGCCACATTCCAAAAGTTTATAATGGCCATCTTTGTAGATATGAATGGGGACTTTATAAAGGTATTTATGGATGACTTCTCTATTTTTGGAGACTCTTTTGATCATTGTTTGTTTAATTTGGATAGAGTGTTACAAAGATGAGAGCTCATTTAGTCTTGAACTAGGAAAAATGTTATTTCATGGTCTAAAAGGGAATTGTTTTAGACCATAAGATCTCATGCAAGGAGATTGAGGTAGATTAAGCTAAGACTGAAGTGATCGAAAAGTTCCACCTCTTACTAACATTAAGGGCATCCGAGCATTCCTAGGTCATGCGGGGTTCTATAGACGATTGATCAAGGACTTTTCTCTTATTGCTATCCATTAACTAACTTGTTAGTTAAAGATGTGCTATTTGTGTTTGATGATGATTGTTTGAATACTTTTAATAGGTTAAAGATGGCACTTACAATAGCACCTATTTTGACGTCACCAGATTTATCACTTCCCTTCGAGATCATATGTAATGCAAGTGACCGCGTTATTGGCTATGTACTCAGACATTAGAAGGAGAAAAGGCTACATGCAATTTACTACGCCAACAAGACCCTGACAAGAGCACAATTGAACCACACCACCACCAAAAAGGGGTTGCTTGCAGTGGTATTTGCATATGAGAAATTTCGTTCTTACCTTTTGGGCTCACATGTTATTGTTTTTACAGATCATGTGGCATTGCACTATCTCTTTACAAAGAAGGATGCCAAGGCTAGGCTCATCCGATAGGTGCTTTTACTCTAATAATTCAACGTTGAGATTAAGGACAAGAAAGGAGCAGAAAATGTTGTAGCAAACCACCTATCGGGACTTGAAGGGGAACAAAATGAAGAAGAGAAGGAAATTGAAGAGCATTTTCTTGCAGAGTCTTTAATGATAGTAGAAATTCCTTTTCTTCCTTGGTTTGCAGATATTGACAATTATCTCTCAAGTGGTAATCTTCCCGCTAGTTTCTCACATCAACAAAGGAAGCTATTTTTATTTCAATGTTCTCGCTATATTTGGGATGAGCTTGTGTTGTATAAACTGATAGTTTGATTCGCAGGTGTGTCCCTAAAGATGAAATGTCTGAAGTTTTGACCTAGTTTTATAGCTCAATTTATGCCAGACACTATGGAGCAAAAAAGACTGCTACATACATTTTGAAGTGTGGATTATACTGATTGAACTTGTTCAAAGATGTCCAAGATTTTGTATTACATTGTGATGGTGCCAAAGAGTGGGCAACATTTCGAACAGGGATAAGATGCCACCTTCAAACATCATAGAGGTGGAGATATTTAGTGTGTGGGGCTTGGATTTCATGGGACCATTCCCATCTTCCCTAGGTAACTCTTATATATTGGTTAGAGTTGATTATATGTCTAGGTGGGTCGAAGCAATAGCTACTCCAACAAATGATGGCAAGGTGGTGCAATAATTCATCAAGAAGATTTTTACTCGATTTAGGGTGCCTAAAGCTATCATAAGTGATAGAGGGAGCCACTTCTGCAACAAACCCTTTGAGGTTCTTTTAAGAAGATATAATGTTCATCATCGAGTGGCAACCCCTTACCATCCGTAAACGAGTTTCCAAGTGGAGGTGGTGAATAGAAAGTCGAAGAGGATCTTGGAGACAGTAGTGTGCACTTCAAGGAAAGATTAGGCTTTGAAGCTTATAATGTGTTGTGGGCTTACAAGACAGCTTTCAAAATTCCTATAGGCAGAACACCATATCGACTTATGTATGGCAAGGCTTGCCATCTACCATTGAAGTTAGAGCATAGAGCCTATTGGGCAATCAGGAAATTGAACACATATTGGAAGCTAGCAGGAGAGAAGAGATTGTTATAACTTGATGAATTGGAAGAATTAAGATATGATGCATATGAAAATGCCAACTTGTACAAGGAAAGGGTGAAGAAGTGGCATGATGGCCACATTAAAAAAAAGGAATTCAAGAGTTGGGATTTAGTGTTTTTATTCAATTCATAACTTCAGTTATTTCTTGAAAAGCACAAGTCAAGATGGAGTGGCCCATTCAAGGTTAGTCAAGTGTTTCCCTATGAAGCATTGGAGTTAGAAAATGAAAAGGGCGAAACTCTTAAAGTTAATGGGAATAGATGCAAGCTTTACTTTGGAGGGTCATTTCCATAAGAAAGGGAAGTACTTTATTGCCTTTTACTCTCTCTTTTCTAACTTCATATGGGATGGTCAAGCTAATGACCTTAAATTAACATGTTTGTTTTTGTGCTAGTATGGTGTCGTTTTGATATGATAATATTTAGTTTGGTTTAACTTATTTCACACTTCAATCTTTTATTGTTTAGGTCCTCAATAATACATTTTGAGATTACTTGAAGATTTATTATGCATCATAGCTTGTTGGAGGACAAAAGGACGAGATGAAAAAATACATCACTTCTATCAACATTAAGACCATTAGCTTTCCCAATCACATGTTAATAGAGTGCTAAGTGATACTTGAGTGTGGAATCACAATTTAAGAGCACATTACATATAGTTGTTGTTTTTTGTTCATTGTTTCTTAAGTTTAAAAAAAAGAAAAATAGAAAAAACAAAAAGGAATAGCATGTAGTAGCTACAATAAGGATGAAGAAGTAGTCTTATTTATTTGCATATCTTAGAAGTTTATCTTTATCATCTTTCTGTACACTTAGTAGTTTATAAATGCTTGTGATAAACCCCTAAAACTTGTTTAATCCACCTTAACCCTAGCCACATTACAACCCAAAACAAAGCCCTTTTGATCTATCCTAGCATGTAATCATTGTGGTGAAGAATTAGTGTATTAGCAAGCTTATGGCAGTGTGGTTTCCTATAGGAAGTTTGAGTGAAACACTAACCATCAAACACTTGAGAGAAATGAGTTAAATTCATAAGGAAGCTCTAATTTTAATTTATACTTATCTTTGAGTGATGGTTTCATGGGTTGAGTTTTCTTATGTGCATCAGTAAAAAATTAGTCATGATATATGTAGTAGCTTGGCACTTGAGTTGGCCAAATTTTCAGGAATTGCATGCTTTAATCTTTGTGAAAATGAAGAGATAGATTTTTATTAGTTGTATTTGATCTTTGCTTGAGGACAAGCAAAATTTTAATTATGGGGATGTTGAAAGGTGTAGATTGCATTGTATTTTTATAGGTAATTGGATATGTGTTTAGTGGTTAAGTTAATTGTTTAATGTATGTTTAGCTTAAGATTTGTGTTAGTTCATAAACATTTGTGTTTTAGGTGTTCTTTAGGTGAGAACAAGTTTTTGAGCTTCAATTTTATATATATGAGGTACTGTGATGAGTGTGTTAGTGTTTCAAGGCACTCGAAAGAGTTTCGGAGGAGAACTAGACTAAAACACATGCCACGATTGTTGGGGACCTTCCACGATCATGACAGAAGCACCAACATAGGCTTACGATCATGGCAAGATAGAAGCTCAAGCATAAGGCCACAATTGTGGGGAATCTGCCACGATCGTACACTAAGGGTCCACGATCGTGGCCTGTATATAGACAAACACGGAGTCACTTTTGGATTCAAGTTTTTAAGGGACATTTCAAACACTGGAAAGACACTAAGGTTACCTTAATTGGTAAAGACTATAAAAGGATTATGATATAACCCTATAAAGGAGATGAGATTCTGCCTTCTTTTGGAGTAAAAGAGAGAGAGAAAAGAAGAAAAGGAAGAAGAAGAGGGTTCTGATGCTGAAGCTTCCTGGAATAGGCGATCTCCCAACATCGCTACTTTCCCAAATAATCCAACTTGAGTTTCATTTCGTCCCCATTTGCTTCGTTATTCATTTAATTGTGTAAGATTGAGATGGATTGTATGGCTATGGATTTTGAGTTGATAATGATGTTTTAACTTTACCTTCAGGATTTTGCTTATCTTTAATGTTAATCTAGTTGATTTGTCTTTACTTAAGTTGGGTGTTGCGATTGATTGATGTATATTAATATTTCGGTAAGAAATTGAGAAGTTGAACTAGATACAAATGAATAGATTGGATTAATGAGAGTTAGGTGATCTAATTGACCACGTAATCAATCTAGTCGATAATTTCATGGAGAGAGATCCCGTGTAAGACCTAATTATTTATTAGAAAGCTTTAGAATTAATTAAAATTGTGGGTAATTTGTGAATTAAGAGATTGCAAGTCCATAATTCAATTAAGGTTTATAATTTAAGGAATGATTATAACTCGAAAGAGAGTAATCAACTTTACAATCGTTTAGAACTGATACCCCGTGAACACATAATTGGCAAGGTTAGCATTAATAATAGGTAAAATCCTATCTTTCATAACTCGATTATTTCTCTTGACAGATTTCCATTATTACATTGTTTGTTCATTATTAGTTTGTTTGATTTAGTTTACCTTTCAGTTCAATATTCGAATTTGAGTCTTAAATAAAGAGCAACCTTAATTAAGTGGTGCCTAAGCACAATCTCTGTAGGACGATATCTGCTTTTTACTACAAGTAACGACCTATATACTTGCAATTTTTAGCATAAAACTCGTAATTGGTTTTGCAATCAACAAGCTCTTACATAATTATTTAGATCTAGCTTTTCCTTTTGAATTATCCTAGATTCATTAGGATTAAGAGATAGTATAACTACATTAATGTCCAAAGAATAAGTGGTTATTAGTTTTTTCAGCTCTAATTTGATAGTTTTGAGTTTTTGACAATAAGTGAATCATTTAGTACCAAAGACTTACGTGGACATCCTTCTAATATTTCCTTATTAAATTCCCCCAATTTTATGATAAAGTTATTAAACTTGAATAAAAAAGGCTTTGCTATTGTGAACTAAGAAAGCCATTCACTTAAAGTTGTATCCCATTTTTTTTCTATAAACTAAGTGTTTTTTTAATGTTTATTACTCCATATCAAGGAGTAACCTTCCTGTCTAAAATCAGTTGCCACCAAATGATCTACATATGGCTTGAAATCTCAGTTACAATTCCTCATACTACATTTCCCCTCTTCTTCTGATCTATAAATAGTATACATAAAATCTTTGCTTATGATTCAAGGACTTGAAAAATTCCTTGAATATTTCTTAAGCTGGACTAGAGGCCATTTCTTTAAAATGTTATATTAAATCTATATAAAAAAGGATAGTAGATTGTAACCCCCTCCAAAATGAAATGTACTTTTAGATGCATCGATTGCTCATTAAAGAGCTTCTCCTCCACAATTACAAGATTCTCATTATAACCAATTATGATTCTGGCATAATGGTGATGTTAATGGTTGGAGAGAGACTTCCAACAAGTTTAAAAAATGTTCACTTTATTCAAATTCTTATAACTTATTTTAGTTTCAAGTAAAACTAAGATTAGACGTTTAATCCTCCCTACAAAATCCCTCAAAAACATTACGCTTTTCTAAGCTATTGATTCTACGAACATTCCATAATAAAATTGTCATATTAGTATATTTTTACCTTTAGAAACTTTCCTCTTTCCACTTCTCTGAGTCCTCTTACTGGTCACATTTTAAAACTCACCTAGCTTATTTTCTGTAGTCTTTAGGTTAAGAGAATTGACAGAGGAATTACTTGAAGTGGTTGTAGCTTTGTCTCTTTCAAGAGATTCAATTTCTCTCTTATTATTCTAAAATGGAGCTGATGTTGGTTTATTATCATCTAATAACTCTTGGATTATCCTTTCCCCTCCATATAGTTGAGAGATATTTATTTCTATTTATGACATTGATTGCTGCAATATTATCCTCTTCCTTAAATAAAAAGTCCTTAGAACAAATAGGATCAATCTTAAGCCCTATCATTCAGCATAATATCCTATAGTAAATATTTTACCCATTTTTTCCAAAATTTTCCTTTAGGAAATGGGGAAGGCTTTCAATAATAGGAAACTTGCACTATATCCTCTTGTAAGGATTTATCATGTCCCAGCCTCAAAATGTGAATAAGACTAGGAAGCTCTTTATTTTTATCCATACTAACACATATACATGCATAACCAATCCTCTTTCTCCTTATGGTAATTTCATCAATATAAAGTGGTCTTCTTATGTAACTAGCAAGCATACTAAGACCTTAAGCGGTCTAATAATCCAAAGGTATGCTATGTATGATAATCCATATTGGAACATTGTGTACCTTGATATTTTTTAGTATGATGCCAGGTTACTATATTTACAAGGATGATGGAAGTTGAGTTACATGTCAGGGGCTTTCTTCCACTATTTTCTTAAAGCAACTTGAGAGGTAAAATTAAACAGGATCAGGCTGTTTTTAGATAGTAGAACATTCATTAAACCTCTAGAATTTCATTGGTTAACTGCCCATCCATAGATTACTGAAAAAGGTGGCCTTCGATCCATAAAGAATCCTTCCATTGCAGATTCTTAAGTTTTACTCACTGCTTTTAGTGTCTTAAGGTCTACAGTAAGAACTTGACTACACTTAAATACTATGGGAAGACTATAATAGAGTGTGAGGTCTAAGGACTCCCTAACCACCTACTTTTATTTTTTATTCTAAGGATTGCTTTTGGTTAGTGTTTGAAGGGTAATAGTTTTGGGTAGTTCTACTATTATTGGAGGTAAGAGGAATCCAAAGATCAGAAGAAGAACAAGTGAAATGAAAGAAGTAAAAGAGAGGAAGGGACAATGTACAAGATAATGGGGGAGGATGGAGCTGGTAAGGTGGAATTTTAAGTTATGGTTGGAACAATGTTGAGCTAAAGGGCCCATCTTATAAAGAGAAAGTAGAGCTTCATCTTATAAAGAGATGTTCAGTTCTATTCTTTTTATAATTTCTTTCCTTCTTCTCAATATCTTTGAGTTGAGGACAATGTGACTTTATGTGATTAGATTTTCCAAATTCAAAGAAAATAATGTTAGAGGATTTTTATTTAAATCACTTTTACCCTCCTTGAAGTCCTTTCATTTAGAGAATTTCTTCTTTAAGAAATTCTTCAATTTTCTAGTGATTAAGCTAATTTCTTCTTCATTTCTTTCACGAGTTGATGTCTTCCTCTTTGCTTGAATCTTCCTTTGAGGCTTTAATTACTATTTTTTTTCTTTGGAAGTGTCATTTCTTCTTGCTTCTCTTAAAGGCTCATTTCATATACAAAAAGAGATCTAATAAGCTCCTCAATAGTAGTGTTGTTAGATCTTTAGGTTCTTGTATGATCATCATTTTAGCTTTCGACATCTTCAAAAGTGACCTAAGCAATATTCTTACCATTTTAACATTATTTTTTGTCTTTCCAAGCTCTTTGAGAGCATTAATAATAACAACAAATCTAGTATACATGTTAGATATACTTTCATAATATTTCATTTCAAATAATTCATATTAATGGGTTAGTATGCTTACGTTGCTCTCATTTATTTGATTGGTTCCCTCATGTGTAACTTTTAAAGTATACCAAATTTCATGATTTGTTTCATATATAGAGACCTTATTAAATACATTCCTTCCTAACTACAAAAAAGGAAGTGAATGGCCCTACTATATAAAGGAAATTAATCTCTTATATTAATTTTCCCATTCTTCTTTTAATTTAGGTATATTTTTTATCTACCTTTTTATAAGAATAAAGGTACTATTTGAAAACATTTCCTACAGATTTACATTTTTCGACCATTAAGAAGAATCTCATCCTCTTTTGCTATATAGTTAATCATTTCCATTAAAGAAAGGTGTTCAACTAGTGCTTTGCCCCTCTTGGTTGAATTATGATGATGATACTCCTAAATATTACATTATGATCTTTGTTATAAAATTTCATTACAAATGCTGACCTAATATGATATCACTTGTTATTCCCTGGTGGCACCTAAAGGGAGCGGGTGTTGCAGCAGGGGGCGAGGTGAATTGGGTATTTATAAAATTCAATAATTTTTGTAACCTATCAACTCAATTTATCAACAATTAATATATAAATATACATGAATAATGGGATTAATGAACATAAATCAATCAACAATTGAATAATGAGTTAAAGAGGATATGGAAGAGAAAATGAAAACTGATTTACTGTAGTTTAATAAAAAACCCTTATAATGTCCACTCTCAAGACTCTTTTTAGAATTCCACTATAATTTTTATTTTAAGATGAAGAATAACCTTTTTATAGTTTTTCTCGATAAAGAGGAACTCTTTTACAATCTTCTTCAAAGGTGAAGAAAAACCTCAAACTAATTTGAATCACTCCTAAGTATAATCATAAAATGTTTCAACCAAATATTACAATTCAAAGTACCGCACTTTATCATTTAATAAATCAAATGAGGCACACTCATAAAAATATGAGACAATACTGCTCAATTAATTGACAAACACTTATTGATGTGTAAAAAAACTATTTATAATGTTTTGGGACCATTCTTAGCTGTTAGAGATAACAACTAACTATTATAATGGCTACATATAAAACACTTATCAACCAATATAACACTAAAGGCACTAGATTCACTAATTGTTAGTACATTATTTGACCAGTAGGTTATTTTCATCTAATATGGAAAATTGGTTGACCAATACATTAACCAATATTACAGCAAACTTATGGTCCATCAAATTAACAACTTTAACCTATATTGATTGACCAATCACCCTAAGAATATTGTTCTGACAACCTCAAATGCTCAAAACCAATTAGTTTATCATAGTTATAATTTAAACAGGTCCCAAAATGTTCGTTAAGGTTCATTTGAAAGATCAAAAGGCTTTTATAATAAAACCAAAAGCTTCAATACTTCTTGATGAATGGAAAGACTTACGTAATGAAGTGAAATAAAATATTTATGCATGCTGAGCTTTTTAGAACATCAAAGTGAATAATTGAGATTACAATTAACATTAAAAATTAAAAAATGACCTTGATAAGCTTTGATCTTCTTTTGTTTTTGGTTTGATCTTTATTTTGACTATTGCAAACTTTAACTTCTCTTTATCAACTTCATAAGCAATCTTCTTCAGTTTATGACTCCATTTTATCCTTATATTGCTTTTCATCAAAGTAATAAACTTATTAGTAGTAATTATTTTTTGTTATCATCAAAGCTTTGATTAGAACCCACCTTATTCAACTCAATTTATAAAATTCAATAATTTTTGTAACCTATCAACTCAATTTATCAACAATCAATATATAAATATACAAGAATAAAGGGATTAGTGAACATAAATCAATCAACAATTGAATAATGAGTTAAAGAGGATATGGAAAAGAAAATGAAAATTACTGTAGTTCAATAAACAACCCTTATAATGTCCACTCTTAAGATTCTTTTTAGAATTCCACTATAATTCTTCTTTTAAGACGAAGAATAAACTTTGTATAGTTTTTCTCAATAAAGAGGAACTCTTTTACAATCTTCTTCAAAGGTGAAGAAAAACCTCAAACTAATTTGAATCACCCCTAAGTATAATCATAAAATGTTTCAACCAAATATTACAATTCAAAATACTGCACTTTATCATTTAATAACTCAAATGAGGCTCACTCATATAAATATGAGACAATACTGCTCAATTAATTGACAAACACTTATTAGTGTGTTAAAAAAACACCTATTTATAATGTTTTGGGACCATTCCTAGCTGTTAGAGCTAAGAACTAACTATTATAATGGCTACATATAAAACAGTTATCGACCAATATAACACTAAAGGCACTAGATTCACTAATTGTTAGGACATTATTTGACCAGTAGGTTATTTTTCATCTAATATGGAAAATTAGTTGACCAATACATTAACCAATATTACAGCATGCTTATGGTACATCAAATTAACAACTTTAACCTATATTGATCGGCCAATCACCCTGAGAATATTGTTCTGACAACTTCAAATGCTTAAAACCAATTAGTTTAACACAATTATAATTTAAACATGTCCCAAAAATGTTCGCTAAGGTTTGTTTGAAAGATCCAAAGGCTTTTATAATAAAAACAAAAGCTTCAATACTTCTTGATGAATGGAAAGACTTATGTAATGAAGTGAAATAAAATATTTATGCATGCTGAGCTTTTTATAATGCCAAAGTAATTAAATGAGATTACAATTAACATTAAAAATTAAAGAATGACCTTGATAAGCTTTGATCTTATTTTGTTCTTGGTTTGATCTTTATTTTGACTATTGCAAACTTTAAGTTCTCTTTATCAACTTCATAAGCTATCATCTTCAGTTTATAACTCCATTTTATCCTTATATTGCTTTTCATCAAAATAATAAACTTATTAGTAGTAATTATGTTTTGTTATCATCAAAGTTTTGATTAGAACCTCCCTTGTTCAACATTAGTGATGTTCTCACCACTCTCATCTTTTACCATTCAATTTCTCCTTTTAACTCCTTAAGAAGAACTCTAATAATGGTCTTACCAAAATAGCGAGTAATAATGGAGTTTAAAACTTGGTTGATTAAATCAATAAAAAAAGGAAATGAAACTAAGAATCCTTTTAAATAGGAAAAGGATTAGAACACTTGAGCACTTTATAAGTAGGTTGTGCAATATATGATATTTAAGTTTTGATGCACAATTTTGATTCCAAATTATTTTCTTTACATCTTCTTTTTTATTTTGTATTTACATGATGTCGAATAACTTAAAAATAAAAAAGAAAAGTGAATAAGAATAACTTTGATTAAGAAGAAAGAATTTAAAATTCAAATTGAAAAGAATTGAGAAAACAAAAGATTAATTAAAATTGATGATGAACAAAATGATCACAAATAAGAAGAAATAAAAATTCTAAAAGGATAAATTAAAATTGATTTTAAGAGCCAAAAATCTCATACTAAATAATGTGAACCTTAGGCTAAAAACTAACTAAAACCTAAATTATGAGGAATTCGAACCTTAGGATTGTCTTTAAAATCAAGTAAGGAAAAATTAACCCTAATTAAATGACCCAAAATTAAGATTTTGATCACCATAAATTACATAATAATATCATATTAAGTTCTTTTTTTAAGGAAAGTAAGGGAAATATTCATTCAAAATGGTAGAAATTACAAAGAGAAGTGAAAGTCGTCTTTAACAATTGGAGTAAGTACAAAATCAACTAACTAATAATTTGACAATATTTAAGTTGGACCATCTAATTTCATATTTGTTGCCTGATTCGATTGGAAATGAGTTGTTAATGAGAAATGGCCGAAATTGTCATTCTAAGCTTGAGAAAGAACTCCATCCATATGAATTTGTTGTATTGACCCACTTTTCCAAAGATCTTCGTGTTTCTCATCCTCTATATAAAGTGAACTAGCATAGCAAAACTTATTCTAAAGACCTTGTAATCCTCTTTACTTCTCCATTTCAGTTCATTTATGTAAGACAAACACTCTATCTATCTGAAGTTCATGTCTTGTAGCTCAAATAAACTGAGAAATTTTCTCTAAAACAGATTTGTATGACAACATTTGAAGAATATATGATCTACACTTTCATCAACACTAGAACATAATGGATAGGACTTGTCTGAAACTTAAAATTTAATCATGTCTTTAATTCCAAGCTTTTAGATAGCTACTAACCAAAGAATAAAAGAATGGGCCAGAGAACCACCTAAACTCCAAATTAGCTTGTAAAGAGGAAATATGATGAGTGGTCCAAGCAATAATTGTTTGCATGATTGAGTAGTGAAATTATGTGAATTGTGCAACATCCATCTAACCTGATCCTGTTGTATCTGATCCAATAAGTAGTTTAGCATACAATCAACTATTGTTCTAATTCTTCTAGCTTTATGAAAAGGCCAATATTAGTTGTTTCTGCAAATAAGTTTATACATCTCAATATTCTCAAGGATTACTCTTTTAGAGTTAGAAAATGTTAAGTGTAACATAAAATACCAAGTGAACGCCAGTTATTAAACTAGAATTTTTTACTCTTCTTATCCTTGATGTAGTGTTTGATATAAGTATACATAAATGACCTAGTAAGTAAGGTGTGTTAAAAGGTATAGGAATGAGTACATTTTTTAGATATTACCAAATGCTTCCTTATTTGATGTGAAATATATACACCCATTTCAACTAAAAACTCTCTTTATTAGAACAGATTATCCATAATCTCTTAGCTAATAAAAACTTGTTCATTTTATTGGAAGAGTTGATTCGTAACTAAACATATTCTTTAGGAAGAAATATAACACTACATTTAACTTTAGAAATCTTTTCACCATATGAATTTAGTCTAGGCCATATAAAATCTTTGATCTCCTATTAATTTTCTTTATAACTCCTTTAAGAATAACTAAGTGTGACAACTAATAAACGTGTAGATTGTTGAGAATGGAAATATCTAGTTGTAACCTACCTCCATAAGACATAAATATGTTGCTCTAGTTAAAGAGTTTTTTATGCACTTTGTCTAGAAGAGGTTTGCATTAAGATTATTAGTGGAAATTAGAATTCCTAAATATTTTCTTAGAAAGACAACCTTGATGAATTCACCAATTAACCTTAATGAATCATCTCTACTTTACTTTAAAAGATAAGTAGCAATTTTATGAGGATTGTATTTCAAGCCTGAAACTTCCTAAAATTTCAACAAGGCATTTAAGATCACCTCAATTAAATCAGTATCATTAACACATAGCATAAGTAGGTCATTAACAAAATAAAGTACCTCCATAGTGATAGTGAATAGATAGGCAGATAGAGGATCTCCTTGTCTTATTTCCCTAGCAGCTTGATATATCTGTCTAGGTTCACCATTCATTAACACTGAGAATGAAAATAAAGAAATGCAAGAGTGATTCCAACTAATGAACTTGCTAGGATATCCAAAAGCATGGAGTGAATTGACGATGAAACCTCATTCCACTATGTTATATGCTTTGGTGAAGTCTATTTTCAATGCACAACTCCTGACTTATACCTTCTAATTATAGTCTTTGAACAATTCTTGAGCTAACATAATGTTCTCACTTAAACTTCTACCTAGAACATAGGCTCCTTGACGAGGGTTAATTATGCTTGGTAGAGTAATCCTCAATCTGTTAGCAAGGATCTTTAAGATGATTAGGGATTTGAGGATTAGGGATTTTAGGCACCAGAGCAAGGTAGGTCTTGTTCTTTTTAGTGAGTAATTTTCCACTTATGAAGTACTCTTGTAATGCTCTAACCACAAGTTCTTACAATATGTTCCATTTCTCTTGAAGAAACCTAGCATTAAAATCATATGGACTTGGAGACTTATCTAGATTAAATGAAAATAAGATCTCTTTCATCTCACCATTAGTAACTTCCCTAGTAAGCTTAGATATTTGATTCTAGCTTATAGATCCTGCCATTTGATTAGCCAAGCTAATGGGAAGGTTTGCAGGATGATTGCAAATTCCATTTTTTGCTTGGAAGTGGCTTCTTGCCATCCTTTTAAGTTCTTCTTCAATTTGTCATCCTTATTCTCAAGAAAAATAATATTGTTTCTATTTTTCTTGCCTTTTATTACACTAAAAAATACTTTATGTTTAAGTCACCTTGCTGCAACTATAAGGTTCTTGACTTTTGTTTCAGTTGATAACTAAATTCTTCAAGTTTCAAGTATTGTCACAAATCTATCTTCTCTTTCTCAATAAGTTCATAATTATTAGGATTATTAGCCAAATCCTTCTGATTCAAGGTCATATTATTTAGAGCTACCTCCTTATTGAGTTTTAAAGAGTCTGAACCATGCTTAAGAAGATTTATACATTCAACTTCGACATATTTTAACGACTAAACACGCTGATATGATTTTGAGCCTTAAAAATTCATTTTAATAGCATGTGCAATTATTAAATCAAGTTGAGGGTGTTTGAGTAGTGAGTTCAAGAACCTGAAAAAAGATCTTCTGTTGAAAAAATTGCCTCAAAGGGACTTTGATAGGTGTATGATCTGAAAACAAAGGCTCCTCAAAAATTGCAAAGCTATTTGCCCTTTATGCAAGCCACTTATTATTCACTAAACACCTATCCAGCTTTCTTTGTATGAGTTTGTTGCCTTTCTGATATTTTTCTAGGTATAAATGATTGTTTTAATGTTATTATAATGTGAATTATAGATTATGTGTCTTAAAAATTGAGTTGGTGTGTATAGGTAGTGATTTAGAATTTTTGGTAAAATTTGAGAATATTCTAGAATTAAGGGTATTTTTGGACTAGGCAAAATGCTAAGTAGTGAGACAATTTATGAATAGTAGCAGAAATAAATGTCAAATGGTGGTAGAAATTTTGATGAATGACAATAAGATTTAATGACATAGGTCATTTAAAATTCGGAGTCAATTGTATTAGAATTGGGACACAGATGGACTAGCAAATTAAAAGACCAAAAGAGGACCATAAGAAATTGATATGTGGCAACTGACAAATGTCACTTGCCATACGACTTATCTTAACCCATGATTTTTATTAAGTGAAAGACCAACTCTCATTTTCGTCTTTCACTTGCTATTTACTCATCTCTTCGTTAGCTTCTCTCATCTTCATTTTCTTCATCTTCCTCTCCTTCTCACGATACTCTCTTCACCACTTGTCTTAACCTACGATTTTATTAAGTGAAAGACCCACTCTCATTTTTATCTTTCACTTGCTATTTAGTTCTCTCTTCATTAGTTCTCTCTTTTCTTCATCTTCTTCATCTTCCTCTCCTTCTCATGATACTCTCTTCTCCAAGCATCAAAGTTAAACCTTGCTTTCTTCCAACACTAACTACTTCACAATTCTTGCTATCTTTTCTTCTTGATAAAAAACCCACCTATTCTATTTTGTCAAGATGATGATCGTGGGATGCATGAGAGAAGCTAGGGATAAGTGTTATTTGAAGATCTTGAAGTAAAAAGTAAGTATAAAGCATTACTCTTCTTTATTTGTTGAATGAAACATGTTTTGATGACAGTTAAGAGTTAAAAGATCATAAAATGAGGATGGGTACATGCTAAAATGTGAATGAGAAATGTGGGTAGATTCATGTCTTGCTTTTATATATATGATGATCAATATTTTATAAGTTGTTTTTTAGATGATTTGAGTTAGAATGATCATTAAAGATGGTGTAGGAAAAAGTGCAGAAGATTTTGATAAATAATGGGATTTATGTT
>JANSVA010000008.1:20319967-20335508 GCA_025504915.1 Erythroxylum reticulatum | reverse complement strand
ATGGAGTTCATTGATTAAGACCTTGGACTTAAAGAGTTCTTTAAGGTTTACCCATTTGAAACTTAGTGATTTCTACTTCTATCAAAGATCAATTTCGAACTATGATAGCCAAAGTTTATTTTCAAGAGGATCCTATCACTATTTGAACGTTTGTTTTATCTTTCTGTTTTCTATTCCCAAAAATCCAAAAAATATTTTTACACATTTTTCTTATAATTCATTTAATTTTGTTAAGATTTTCAAAGATCAAAACCCCCTTCCTTGATAATTTATCTTGCATTTAATGACATATAGGCTAGCTTAGATCCATTCAATTAGGTTCCAATTAAGTGAAACGACCCGAGGTTGCATTCTATACTACAATCCTTGGAATTAAAATTTTTGATTTGACCTCTAAGGATAAGAACAAAAGGCTTTGAATTAAAATGGCGTCGTTGCTAGGGAAACAAGCAATTGGTTCTCTAGGTTAGCTTTTGTCATTTTTGCTATTAAGTAAGGTTAGGAACCTTTGTTTAGATTGCATTTTAGATAGTTTAGTTTCATACTTATCAATAGTATAGGATTTCATTTTCTTTCTTTAGCATATAATTTTGAAAACACAAAAAAAAACAAGTTATACTAAACTTTCTGCACTTTTCATAGCATTTTCTTGCACCCACATTTTTTGAAGATTTCTTTTATTGCCTTTTCATACATACATATTGTACTTGCATACATACTCTCACATATACTTTCACACACCTATACACTTGCATCCATCATATCTCACCTTTTATTTGACCTTGTTTGCTTGCAAGTACATTTTGTTCCATTTTATTTTCATTTGAACTGTTCCCAAGCATGCGTCGGAAAGTTAAACTTTTTCCTTTCCAACCTGAAATTGAGAGACGTTTGAGGAAGATTAGAAAGGAGAAAAAAAGAAAAAGAGAGAAGTAAGGTAGTTGTTGAAGGAGAGCCTAGTTAGCCAAGTAGTGAGAGTGAATCGATAGAAAGAGTGATAATGGATGAGAACCCAGCTTTCCTACAAAACCCTAAGTTTCATGTTAACCAACCTAGGAATGGTGATAATGGAGGAAATGGGGAGCATGAGAAGGTTGGGGAGAATAATGGGAATCAAAGAAGGAGGACCATTAGGGAAGCAACTACCTCTTATGTTAATTATGATCCACTTACTGCTGCTTGTCCTAATTTTGATGTTAATTTTGAAGTTAAAGGTTACTCATTAACTCTCTTCCTAAATTTCATGGATTGATAGGAGAGGATCCCTACAAGCATTTACTATCTTTGTCTATGATCTGTCAGAGTATGAAGCTGGTGGGAGCCTCACTTGATCAAGTACTATAGAAGGTTTTTCACCTATCACTGGAAGGAAAAGCCCGAGAGTGGTATATGAGCCTTCCAAGGCACGTGGCGAATGCCTACCATAGTTAGACAAATTTAAGGAAAGCATTCTTGGAAAAATATTTTCTGGCTTCCAGAACTTCATCGATAAGGAAGGAGATCTATTCAGCATGTCAGGATTATGATGAGTCCCTTTATGATTATTGGAACCGCTTCTAAGATCTATTCTCCAGATTCCCCCATCACTAAATATTTGATGAGCAGTTAGTGTAGTATTTTTATAATGGGCTGAAAAGTCAAGATAAAGATATGTTGGATGCGGAATCAGGAGGTTCTTTAATTGATCTTACAACTACAGAGGCATAGGACCTTAATAAGAAGATGGCCTTGAATCATCAACAGTATAGTGTTAGTGAAACTAGAGGAGTACATGAGTTAGGAACTTTAACCGGCCAATTCAAAAGAATGGAGAGCTTGGAGTCCAAAGTTGACTCCTTGGAGAATCGAGTGACCTCACAATTATCCTTAATCACTGTAGAACTAAAGAATATGAATGTGCATCGCCTGACATCTTCTATGGATCTTACTGCACCCAGTTGTGATATTTGTGGGTCAGTAATGCACATATCCAGTGTTTGCCCCAGTCGATATGAAGAGGTGTCTGCAGTATATTAGGGTCGGACGAATTAGAAATGGGACCCCTATTCCAACACTTGTAACGAAGGATGGAAGGCAAATCTTAGGTTCACTTGGAGGAATGAAAAGGGAAGGGGCCCAAATAGATTTCAACAAAGAGGAGGAATTGGTACTTCCATAAACCAGTTCCAAAACCAACAACAAGCCCTAACTGTCCCACCAAAGGAGGACACTAACCAACTGTTGCACAATATCATGACGTTAATGAAGGAGGAGAGACATTCTAACAATAATTAGTTCAATGCCCTAACTTCTCTAATTCAGTAAGACTTTTTGAAGAATGTTGCTCGGTTCAATGCTATGGAAAAAAGAATGGAGCAATGGGAGACGAAAGCTGAAAATATCAACTCTTTTGTTACTTAATTGTCCAACAATATGAGTGAGAACTAAGCATGAAGTAGTGGAACCATTCCCTCCAACACTGTTATGAACCCTAAGAGTTTGAATGCCATAACGCTCTAAAGCGGGAAACAAGTGAGGTTCAGCAATAAAGATGAGGGAGAAGATGAGGAGGAGATCGAGAATGAAGAATTAGCTTCACCAATTGAGAGAGTTAAAAAGTCCAAAAGTTTAAAATAAAGAGCACTTTTGACTGGAAAGGAGATAAAACAATCGAGGAGCAAGGAAGCAAATTCAGAGAAGACTCATGAATTAAGCAAGCAAGGAGCTCTTGTATTGCAATCTAGATTTTGGAAATAGGTCTATACATAAATAATCTATTAACAATGAGAACGTTAATCATTCATACATGAATACCCAAAACATTAAGCAAACAATAACATAAACAATTTCTAAAGAGAGATAATAACATTACAAGATGAAAAGATGCTCAAATGTTTTCTTTGGCTTTGATTTTCCCTTCAAACTAGAAGAAGAAGACTAGCTCTTTGTAGATCTCAAATAGGTAAAAATTTTGCCCCCTTTTGTACTTCTAAAATGATTCATAAATTATTTAGCCACTTAAATTTTATGGCAAAGATTAGCGTTTTCGGGACATACACGGTTAGTTACACTAGCATGTATCTAACAGTGTATGCAAATTTTTCCCAATACTTGTGTTTATAAATGGTTCAGGTGAGATACACGTCCTAGATACACGATCATTTATCTCACCTGAATCGTGTATAAACACAATTATTAGAAAAAATTTACATACGTGTATCTTACCTAAATCGTGCATAAACACGAGTTACATGACCGTGTAAGTAGCAAAGATTTGCTAAAATTTTCTTACACAATTTTGGAGAGTTATACAAGTCCATGCATGGTCGTGTAGGATGCTAGAACTTCACTTCTTCCATTTTCTTCTCCTATCTTCTCCTTAATTGATAGGTGTAAATTATACTATATTTTAATAGATGTTTAAGTGTGCTTTTGAGTGTTTCTTAGATGATTATCATGTGTATCGACTTATAATTATGTTATTATTAGTGTTTTATATTCTAATTATTTGTGTGGTTTAGAGCATGATTTGGATCTTAATGTTATGGTTTATGAGGTGTTTGATGTGTTTGTGATTGTCAAAAAATCAGATAATTGAATAATAAAGAAGTTTTGAAGCAAATTAGGGATACATGGCCATGTCTATAGTCGTGTATGTCTATTATCCCGTATAGAATTTCAAAGTTTGGAGACTTTTGAGTTATACACGGTTTCATACATAACTGTGTATTAGATCATGTATCTCCCAGAGGGTGAAACAACAAATTTCATCTTTTCCAACTCGCAAGTCTTTTTGGTCTTTTGACATTTCGAGGGTATTTTTGGAATTGAATGAAGAGGGGAAACCCTAGAAACAGCCCTAGGACCCTAAACTACTATTTAAAAATGTAAAAGACACACAAAAAATGCAACTGCCATCTTATGAAAGTAGATCAAACAAGGGAGATTAAGAAGAATGTCTAGAATTCCAGTTTTCCAATTCAAGCTCTGAACAAAGTTTTTCTTTCTTTCTCTTTTATTATTTTCATCATATTTGATATATAACTTAAATTCTCATATGTTCATTGCATTCACGATTTTTTAATTTCCAAATTAGGTTTTATTCTAAATTTATTTTATGAACTTAATTATTACTGAATTAATATAAAACTCTACTGATGGGATAATTTTGTATTTCATACTTTGACAATAAATCGACAGAGTGAGTCAAAAGTAATCTGATTAAAATGGGCAACGAGAGTTGGTAGTTTAATAAGTCACACAATTATCAAATCAAATATCATTTGAAGAGATATCTTATGTGAGAACTTGATTATCTAATAGATAATTTCAGATTTAACTGAAAACGTTAAAAAAGTTTTGTGAATCGATAGGTCAAAATCTAGAAATTTTTGGATTCAATTAAGGTTAATTGGTTAGTTATTAAGAGAGATTAATCAATCTCTTAGGAAATCTAGGATCAACATATCAGTGGATTAATAATAGTTAAGGGAATAAAATAAGAAAGAATAAGTCCTAAGCATTCATCCTTGATCAAACCCTAAATTAATTGGCAGCTCACTTTTTGTTTGATTTAATTGCTTTCTTTTATTATTATTCCAATTTCTCTTATTTATTTTTATTTCAATTTTTTCTTTCTTGTATTGGGCGTTTTATTAGATATAAAACTTGTTCAATAAGTTTTTGGCACCGTTTTACCATTTCTTTCATGATTGAGGTTCCCAATCCCAAGAAATATAAAAACAAAAAAAGTAGTTTAAACGTGATATATAGATATTTAAGTAAATTTTTTACACATATGTTTGGTTTGATTGCTTAATATTTTATAATTTTATCTTATATTTGGTACTTAATTCGCTTTAAGTGCTTTCACAAATTATAATTGCCTTCACAGGCTTAAAAGAGAAGAATTCGAATGAAAACACAACATAAAGCAAAGATTTGACACACAAAAGCTATGCAATATTTTTAACATAAATGGAAAGTCCAAACCTAAACATCGTATTCAAAGAATAATTAGAGGGCATGTTAAGTTTTTCAAGAACCCTAGATTCGTAGCTTTTCGAATTCGTTTAGACTATCAATCATTTGTTTAAAAAAAAATTAATTCTGCAGAATTGGCAGCCTAACCACCAGAGCTTTATATAGACATATCTGAGGCTTATGAGATCCAAATGAGGTGATTAAAAAGCTAAAATTCATATGAATCTAAAATTTAAGTGAACATCCTACATCATAATTCGTATGTGAAACTTGGGGATTAAAAGTTCTTTTTGAGGGGTTAGAAAGGATGAGAATGAGATATAAAGTCTGCCTTGGTCCGGTCTAACCTTCCCTTAATGTTTGACCCATAACTTTCGCTATAGGGCTTTGTTTTAAGAAAAAGAGAATTCTTTGAAAAGTTAAGAAATGGAGTTAAAATTTTATGAATGGCCTAAATATGAAGATATCGAGGTCAAAAAATTGAAGTAATGCGAGGCTGTGCATTTACCCGTGCACTTTTGCAAGGCCTCACTCTTTCGCGATTTTCAGACATTTCTAGTTATACATGGTCTAATGCACAGTCGTGCAAGAGACCCTAAATCTCCCTAGAACCCTAAATTTTATGATAAAAAGATGTTTTCAAGAGGAGAAGAAAGAAGGAGATGTTGGGAGGTGATTTCCAGAATTAGGACTCATTTTTTATATGTCATTTTGGTACAAAGAAGTGGAAAACACGAAGATTTCATCGAAAGATCTATCAGAATACAAGATCAAGCCTCTACATCGCAAGAACATTCGATAGAAGAAAATTAGGGAGATTTAGAACTATGATTCCATTTTTTCGATTCTTTTTTCTTTCATTGTATATTTGATTTCTTGTTCAATAATGTGTAACTAAACGTCCAGTTAATATTTAGGTTAGATGAAACTTACATTAGTAGTTTGATATGATTTGATTCTTTTATTAATACAATTGTTTGTTTGATATATTGTGATTAGATTACACATTTTATTTATGTTTTAATACATAAGAATATTATATCATAATCTAATTTCATATGTAGAGATAAAGAAATCCTAGTGTGAATAGATCCACTATAATTAGGAGTTGATTGCAACTGATAATGACAGATTGCATAATGCTTTAGTGGGTAGTTTAGTGTGTGTTTAATTATTAAATTGAATGTTTAGTGCCTGTTTAGGTTAGGATTTTGTTATTTAGTTAAATATTTGTGTTTTGTGTGTTTTGTGGGTTAGAGTACACAAATGAGCTTTAATTTTATGTGTTTGAGCTGCCTTTATGTGTTTACAAGTATTTCAGGGCAAATATCGAAGAAGGAATGAGAATTGGAGGAATTCAGAGGAAAAACCCATGGCCATGCCACGATCATTACAGAAGTAAGATGGAGTTGCCACGATCTTGGGTAGTCTACCATGATCTTAACAAAAGGTGAAATCAAATGCCACTATCATAGCATTATGGGCCATAATCGTGGCCTGTGCGACAACATACACACATTGACTTATCAAACTTTATTTTTCGGGGACATTTCATACTTTTTTATTCTAGGAAAACCCAAAGTTGGCCCTAATTATAAAATACTATAAAAGGAAAAGAAAAGAACCCTAAAAGGGAACTTACATTCTACCACTTTAGGAAAGAGCTTCAAGAGGAGAGAAGAAGAAGAGAGAGAACAGGAAGAACAGGAGAGGTTGTCAGACGTTGCTACCTTCCCGAGCCATCTCGGTTCCATCCAAGTGATGTTTTGTTCATCTTTTTCATTTTCTTCATTGAATGTGTAAGATGAATATGATTATGTTTATGGGTTGTAGATTGATGATGATTTTCTAACATTTTGTTAGGGATTTAAACTTGATTTAATGTTAATATAGTCATTTTTTAGTTATTTCGATTAAGTGATCTGACTGATTGTTGTAACTTCATGCTTCGGTAATAAATCAAGAGAGTCAATCAAATGCAAAATGATTAGGTTATTTAATGTGAGTTAAATAATCTAGTAGATCAAGCAATTAATTAAATCAGGAATTGTACAGAGAGAGATCCCATGTGAGACATGATAGTTTATTAGAAAGCTTAATAACTAATTAGGTTGTTAGTTGGTAGTTAATCGAGAGATTAAAATTTCGGTAACTCAACTTCTTTATAGTTTACTAATTAGGATTTAGTGATTATATCTCGAGAGAGAGTAATCCACCCTATGATAATCTAAAACCGACACCACAGTAACACAAAAGTGATTATGTTAGCATTAATGATAGGATAAATCCCTCTCTCATAATTTGGTAAATTTTCTTGTATGATTTCCCCTTATGAATTTGGTGTTGCTCAATATTCAATTTCTTGCGTTAATTTCACAAATTAATTTTCTGTCACTCACCTTCATGTGTTTACTTTTCTGTCCAATTCTTATTTTCATTCTTATTAATTTTTTAAGCCTTAGATAACTTAGGATTAGATTAGCTCACATTTCCTAGTGGGATCGACACCTTTGATACTACAAGTTACGATCCATATACTTGTCGTTAATGGGGATTTTACATTAAATAAAACTTGTTCAACAAGTTTTTGACGCCGTTGTTGGGTAGTTAGTAGGATTAGTTTAATTATTTGGTTCTAAAAAATTTTCACCATCTCTTATGATTGTGGTATCAAATCACAAGAAATTAATTAAAAATGAAAAAAAGAAGAGAAGTTTGGGAGCAAAGTAGAAGACACATCAATTTGGACATCAAAAGGCAACAATAAGGAATCCAAACAGTTAAATGCCAAAAACAGATATAAAGTAAGATGATGGAGGAAATATATCATAGGAAGCAAAGGGCTATTGCGAACTTCAATGAGGCACAATTTGGTCGGGAAAGTAGTCATCCTTATTGGAACACTTACAATCCAGAGTGGTAAAACCACCCAAATTTCTGTTGGTCAAACAATGTAAGGACTTACATGAGACATCAAGACCTATTAGGATTTCAACAAGATAAGTCCAGTTCATAGGATTCTAAATTGGACAAGATTATGGATATGCTCATGAATATAGAAGAGGCCTAGAAGAAACTAGAAGAGAAATTTGATCAATAATGGAAGACCATGCCTCTCCTATCCACAACCTAAAGGTTCAAATGAGATAGCTATCTAGTGAATTTTGTAAAAGAAGTGTGGAAAACTTTTTAAGCAACATAGAAGTACAACTAAGAGAGCAATATAAGTTTATCACACTTAGGAGTGGGAAAGAGCTATAAGCATTAGCAGAAAGACAAGCTGAAACCCACCTTGTAGAAGACCAAGAGAATAAAAAAGAGGATGAAGAAAAGAATGAGAACCCTCTATACATTCATCCTCAACCGTTATTTAGGAAAATTGGCATGGTCGAATCTTTAAAGAGGTAAGAAGAAGAAAAACAGATGACAATAGACATAGAGCTTAAAGCAGATATGAAGGCCTCTATTCATGAAGTAATAAAATAAGAAGAGATGAGGATGACTGAAGAAGAACAAGAACAAGTCACCCTCTTACAAGATAAACTGCTATATTCAGTAAAAAATTTAGGAAGTTTCATTATTCCTTATTTTATCAACAGTTTGTTACTAAAAAAGACATTGCTAAACTTAATTGGTTATCCTAATCTTATCAACATTGTCCTTCTAATTATCTTCCAACATATAGCTTATTTACAAGCTACAAATTTGAAATTGGGCAACACAAGTGGAAACAAATCACTCATAATTAATCCCAGTTGAGTTTTGAAATATGCAAGGTCAAGTTAATGACTATAATTTAGCACATTTAGTAGTTAAATTTAAATTGTTGTGCAGTTAGATTTGTTTTAAATTCTATAAATAAGTCTTCATGAATTGGAATAGGTTGGATTACTAATTTTTTTTACTCTCTTTGAATCAATTATAAGATAGGAAATCAATTTTATTGTCAAGTGGATTTGATTTCAGACACCATTTCAATCACCATGATGAGTTTTTATACTCTAACCCTTATCTTTTCATTTCTGTCTTTATTTTGTTCTTATGTTTACATATCATTTTATTATTCACACCTTGTATGTTGTTTGTTCTTATCACATCGAGGACCATATGTTGTCCAAGTGTGGGAAAGGTTGCACGCATTATATGCTTTTATTTGAATGTGAATTTTATATGTGAGTTTGTTTAGGTTTGCATGATGTAATTCATGTGAATTTGTCAATGGCTAGGACTTTACGGAATCGATTTAAATTTGAACATAGTCTTTTAGGTTGCAAAGATTTATTAACTTGTGAAATTAGTGACCTAGGTTACTTTGGTTAAATATGCATGATAATTAGGATATGATGTTAGTTTGTTCACCCTAGGAATTTGTCACATTCATTTATAGTTTTAGGCCAATTGAATAAGTAGCATCGTTAGTATCTTTCATGAGAATTACTAGCTAAAAGAAGTGAAGTAGGCAATAAAAAAAGATTTTAAATCTCAACTAAATAACTATTCCGCTAGCCTTTGGGTTATGAATAGAGCTAGTAGCTAGTTGAGAATATGATATAGCTAAGTAACCAAGGGATATTCATCACAAATGTTTTCCTTCACATCAAAAGACTATAATGACATTCCAACCAAACTGCTTAATAAAAACATAGCCTAGTTGAGTAACTGGATTGACATTTATCACAAATGTTTGCCTTCGTGTAAAAAGGCTAGGTTTATGTTAATCAAAATCAACAAAAATAGTGTTTTTTTCAAATAAGTCTACTGCTATTTGTGAACAACTTGAATTTTCATAAAAACCTACTTAGGGATAGTTACAATTTTGATTGACTAAATAATTATCAATGCGTTTGTTAGTGATAGGGGTGAATAAACTTGACACTAAGGTCTTGATTAGTATGTATATTTACTTTGAAGTATTTGGACATAGATTTTATAAGATAATAAGTGAGAACAACTTAAGGGATTGTGTTTGTAGTTAAATTTATTTCGTGATGTTTAATGTCACTGTCCCATTATTGCATATGTATGTATGTTATGTTTTGGTGTTTTTGTTATTTGTTTTGTTTTTGCTTGAAGGCAAGCAAAAGTTTAAGTTTAGAGATGATGATAGTAGTAGATTGCATAATGTTTTAGTAGGTAGTTTAGTATGTGTTTAGTTATTAAATTGAATGTTTAGTGCCTGCTTAGGTTAGGATTTCGTTATTTAGTTAACTATATATGATTTGTGTGTTTTTTGGGTTAGAGGACACGATTGAGCTTCAATTTTATGTGATTGAGGTGCCTTAATATGTTTGTTAGTGTTTTAGGGCAAATATCGAATAATGGAAGAGAATTGGAGGAAACCTGAGGCAAAACCTAGAATAAAAGCAAGATGGGGCTGCCACGATTTTGGGTAGTTTGCCATAATCGTAACAAAAGGTGAAATCAAGTGTCATTATTGTGGAACTATAGGCCATGATAGTGGCCTGCACGACAATAGATGTGCATCGACTTAGCAAGCTTCATTTTTTGGGGACATTTTGAACTTTTTGAGCCCAAGAAAACTCCAGTGTTAGCCTTAATTGGAAAATACTATAAAAGAAAAAGAAGAGAACCTTAAAAGGGAGCTTACATTCTACCACTTTAGGAAAGAGCTTCAAGAGGAGAGAAGAAGAAGAGGGAGAAGAGGAAGAAAAGGAGAGGGCTTTCGACAATACTGCCTTCCCGAGTCATCCCGGCTCTGTCCAAGTGACGTTTTGTTTGTCTTTGTCATTTTCTTCATTGAATGTGTAAAATGGATATGATTATGTTTATGGGTTGTGGATCAATGACGATGTTCTAACTTTTCTTTAGGAATTTAAACTTGATTTAATGTTAATATAGTCGTTTTTGTGTTATTTCGATTAGGTGTTGTGAGTGATTACTGTAACATTATACTTTGATAATAAATCAAGAGAGCAAATTGAATGCGAAATGATTAGGGTGTTTAATAAGAGTTAAATAATCTAATGGATCACGTAATTAATCAAATCGACAATTATACGGAGAGAGATCCTATTTGAGACCCGATAGTTTATTAGAAAGTTTAAAAACTAATTAGGTTGTGAGCTGGTAGTTAATCTAGAGATTGTAATTTCAACAACTCGACTTAATTGGGGTTTGGTGATTATAATTTGAGAGAGAGTAATCCACCCTATGATACCCTAAAATCGACAACCTAATAATACAAAAATGATTAGGTTAGCATTAATGATAGGATAAATCTCTCTTATAATTTGGTAAATTTTCTTGTGTGATTTCCCATTATGAATTTGATGTTGCTCAATATTCAATTTCTTGCGTTAATTTCACGAATTAATTTTCTGTCACTCACCTTCACGTGTTTATTTTTCTCTTCAATTCTTATTATTATTTTCATTTTTATTAATTTTTTAAAGCCTTAGATAATGTAAGATTAGATTAGTTCACAACTCCTCGTGGGACTGACACCTTTGATACTACAATTTACAATCTGTATACTTGCGGATATTAGGGGTTTTACATTAGATAAAACTTTCTCAACAGCAACCCTAAAGAATGGATAACATAAATCTTCCGGATTATAGTCAAACTTAATAGAGAGACTCATAAATCAGTAATACAATCTTATAAGATTTAACATGAAAAATTCAGGTAAAGACTTCTAGATTAGTTGTTAGTAGACTCAATGTCAGCTATTAACATACTATAGGAGTTTCAATGGTCCAATACATCAACAAAACAATTGCATGATAAAAGATCAATATGTTAAAGGTTTAACGAGATTCGAACCTAGATATTAATTTCTAATAGCGATAGTTTTCTAAGTGAATTCTACTATATTTATGTTCATTATTGTTTTTTATTTCTTTAATTGTTTAATTTTTATTTTCTTTTTATTAAAAATAAATAATCAATCTTTAGGCTAGATAATAGGGGAAGAGTGATTACTAGCATTCATATTCTTTGTGAGATCAAACCGTACTTGCTAGTACTAGCTACAGCTAGACCGTACACTTGTAATTTATTACAATATTGACTGTCACAAAAATAGGTCAATCAAGTTTTTGGTGCTGTTGCCAGGGACTTTGATATTAGGAAAGCCTGAATGTTATTACTTTAGTCATCTTCATTTTCATTTTATTTTGTTTTAACTTTGTTTTTACTTTATTTTGCTTTTGTATTTATTTTATTTTATCTTTTTTACATTTTAGCTTGTTAATTTAATTACTTTTTAAATTTCTCTACAGTAATAGTGTGTGGTGGTTTATTTTAGGAATTAATATTTAACTTCATATCCATAACTCACAATGGATGGATGGAGCAGACGGTATTATTATAGGATCCAAGATATGTCTTTGCAAAATGAAACATCAGTATATTGGAAGGAGTTGTTTCCTCACATGTTTTCAAAAGCTCAACTGACATATAAATGGGAGCAACTAAAAATGTACAATTGACCTCAAGGCCCATCATACGAGAATATGTATAATTCAAAATGGAGCAATCCATACGTATAAGGATGGAATGACTATGCTCCAACTGAATATGTACAACAAGAATAGTGATACAAAAGTATTAAAGATAAACTAATGGAATGCCTTGCTGAGAGAGTAGCTAGTGAACGTGAATTCGATGAGAAACTTTCTTCACCAACATATGATGAGTATAATTTGAACTTCCAACCGTTTAAAAGTGAAGAAGAGATAATGATCAATTTCATTAATGAAGATACATTTCAAGAAGGTGAGGAGGTAACTGATGTTTTGAAGAATGTGATGACCGAGTATATTCAAGATTCAAATATAAGGCATCAGGAAATGTATGCTCATATACAGAATATGGAATCAAATTGATCAGCTAGTAGTTATATGATCTGATGAGCTATAAGGGAGTTTACCTAATTTCACTAAAACTGATACTATCAACCAAGAGGCAATCACCCTTAGTAGTGAAGAAGAGCTTTCTAAAAAAGAAGATGAAGAAACCTCTACCCAAGAAGAGAAAGTAAAGGAGTGGAAGAAGATAACTAAAGAAGATGAGTCAGAAACCTCTATCCAGGAAGAAGAAGAAGAGTAAATAAAGGTGGTTAAGGAAGACTAATAGAGGAATCAAGTAAGGAAACTACTGATCAGATGTTAGTAATGACTTTAAGTATGGAGGGTTCCTACTTCCTCAAAGACAAATTGTTCGAGTTGATCAATGATTTAGGGAGTTTCTTCATTTCCTCTTTCATTAACAATTTGTCATTAAAAAGGGCATTATCGATTGAAATTGGATTTATTAATTTGATAAATTATGTTCATGTTATTATCTTGCAACATGTGGCTTGTTTACAAGATATGAAATTGCTTTGTGCAGAAAAGGGTGGAAGAGAGCCGCTGATTATTAATCTAGGATGACATTAATCATCCAAGATACGTTAAGCTACCGACATTAAAGAAGCACTATATGGGAGGTAACCCATCAGATAGTTTTAATTTTATTTCAATTATGAAATTATTTTGTTTTTGCTTTCATGTTAGAAAAGTGTTTTATTTTCTGTTATGTTATTTCTTTTTTCTTTTAGCCTTTTTTAATATTTTGTGAGGATGTTAGTTTAACATTGGATGGATCCACGTTAGAAAATCCTCGTAATCATGAAAGTACCAATAACCCTCTCACCACCTTTTTACAAATGCTTATATTGTGTACATTAGGGACAATGTACAACTTTAAGTATGGAGATGGTTTAATGAATTTTTAACTAATTTCTTTAAGCTTATTATAATATTGATTATAATATTTTATAAACGAATGTCTTGAATTGGTTGAAATTTATCTATGAATGTTATATGTCCTTGTTGAATATTGATTTGTTTGGTGAACTTTTGATCTTAAAGAGAAATTTTCAAAAAATTTTAAAGCTCTTATTATTCTTTCATGTGTGTGCTATCATTGTTAACCAATATTCTATCCAATTTCTTCCTTATAAGGCATCTTCCATATTGTTTATTACTCTAGGTAAAAAGCAACCTGAAAATCTGAGATCAGTCACTTATAACTTAGTCACAACACCCTCTAATTATCTACCAATATTTGATGTATTGATCATATCTCCCTGAGCTTATGCGGGATTTAGTATCGAGTTCAAGTCAACTACTATTAGCTAAGGTATATTTATAGATGAGGACTAGTTTTGTTTTAAATTCTATTTCATTTTGATTTTATTTTATGTTAGCATAGAATGTTGGACCCCAATTCTGGAGCCCAACATTCCTTATCATAAACCGTGTACTTGTGCTTGATACCATACATGAATATTCCCATTTAACCATCATTAGTCATCCTCAGTTCATCCTTATTTCTAATATCGTAGGATCGGTCCCTATCTTCCAAATGTTTCTTATGCTGAACTTCCATCCAAATACTGAACATCTTAGAGACTGGGTTAAAAATTCTATTCCTTCAAATCGTTGAATAGCTCTATGCCTCTAATTTATGTAGACATGGGTTTCACCTCACTTGGAGGTCGGATAACGAAGTTATGGCTGAAAGAACCAAACAGAGTTTTGATCTCAATCATATTGCACCTATCTCGGTACAAAAGGTATAACTTTTTCTACAGATGTCGAATCAAAGCGTTCTTTAGATTATCTAAAAGGCGACTTCAAGATATACAACTTTCATGAAGACCTTGAAGACAAATTCAATCATCTGAAAGGTCAAAAATGGACCAGACGATTAGATTAGATGAAATCAATCAAAAAGCAGACGAATTGAAAAAAACAGACGAAGCGAAGCAGACAAAGCAAAGCAGACGAAACAAAGCAGATGAAGCAAAAGACAGACGAAACAAAAAGTAGACGAAGTGAAAGGGCAGATAAAATAGAAAGCAGACGAAGTAGAAAGCAGACGAAGCAGAAAGCAGACGAAACGAAAAGGGAAGACAAAGCCAAAAGACAGATGAAACAAAATACAGACAAAGAAAAAGACAACGAATCCTGAGTCAACTTAAGACGAAGCAAAGTCAACTTAAGATGAAGCAACTCTTAAGACGAATGATGTCATCACAGACGATGCATCTCTTAAGATGAATGACGTCATCACAGACGATGCATCTCTTAAGATGAATGATGTCATCACAGTCGATACGTCTTTACAGATGATACATCTTTATAGACGATGTATCCCTATAGACGTAATGATGTCATCACAGACGATGTGACGTCATTACAGACAATACGTCTTTATACTCCTAAGCATTTCCCTTTCTAAGGACTATAACTCTCCATCCAAAGGTCCAAAAATTTCATACTACATACGTTGGAAAGATAAAAGAAAGACCTACAACTTTCTAGAGACAATTTGGTCTAGTTTAGCCTAGATCAATCCAAATTTTCCCTTAAGTCATAACACAAATTTTACCCTGTGGAAGGCTTGAAATTTTGCATTTCGCAGACTTGGAATGTCCTGAGCTTAACCATTTGATTACCAAATTGACATAATGAAACTCTCAGAATTTAACTCATTTGCCTCATCACATCCAACTACATTTGATCAATCATAATTCGTGTCTTTCTTTTCCATAAATCTCACTTAGCCG
>JANSVA010000008.1:20291707-20302669 GCA_025504915.1 Erythroxylum reticulatum | reverse complement strand
TTGTAAACAGTTTACAAATATCATTAATTGAATCAATAGCTAATGGCAGAGAACTAATATAATTGGACTCAAAATAGTGTAGACATTAATTCCATATAGTTTTACCATTAATTTTTGTTGACATGGCATTTTTGGACGTCATAGGAGGTGATTGAAAAAAGAAACCACGAAGGCGGTATGTGTTGAAAAGATTAATTTATTATCATATTTACATATCATTTCTTATACTAAAATATGATAGTATTTATTGTTTAAATTTATTTCATTAAAATCAAATATTAATTGTATTAATTTTTAATAATATATTATTAGTTTAATATGAGAGTAAATTAAGTCTTTTATTAAATATTATTACATAATAAAATACAATTTCCTCAATTACTATCATTTTAAACTGATAATGTATTATTAATTATTAATAAATTAATGCATCATGAATTACTAAAAATAAGATAAATTAATATATTATTAATTATTAAAAATGAATTAACATTATATATTAAGTAATGAGGTATAAGTAAAGAGTAAGGAGGTGTAATTTTGATACATTAACAAATTATTTAAAAAGATTTATAATTTTATTTATTAATATTTGAAAATAATCATATTAATTATTAATTATAAATAAATAAAAATTTAATCTTATTATATAATAAATAAAATTAACAACTTAATTTATCATCATATTAAATTAACAAACATATTATTAAACATCAATAAATATAATTTAATTTTAATTTTAATTTTAATTAACTAAATTAATATTACATACAAAATATTATTATATATTTAACATGAGCAATGATATATAAATATGATAAATCAACAAAAAATGTCATCTTATTTTCTTTCCAAATCACCTATATTAGTGTCTCTTATTTGAATTTAGGTTTTCATAGTCTTTATAAGAAACAGTTTCTCTATTACATAAGGATAAGGTTGCGTATTATTAATTCTTCTCAGACCTTGCGCCTTGCGCGAGATTTCAACTGGGTGTTGATAAAGATGATTCTCGTTAAGGATGCATTTTGTTTTTTTTAATGTTCTATCTTAAATTAGGACTATTTAGCCTATTAGGTTAATTTTCACAAGTTTTTTTATACCATTTAGACATTTTGGGATTCCTTTTAAATAATAAACTTTTAGGTCTAATTTTCTTGTCTTTAAATAACTTAAAATTCGAAAATGTTTTGGTGTAACAATGCTAGATTCAGTTTTTTTGTTAAATAATTAAATTTATTAAAAAATCCTTTCTAAAAATATAATCCTTAGGATTCTTCTATCATTTCAAATAAATATCTTTATATTAATCCCTTTGATTCCTTCAAGAATGTCATCTGATTTCTTTCATCACCATTAATTTGCATTTTTATACGAAACAAACTCAAATTTTTTAGAAAAATTATTTGCATTCGATTTCTTAGACACAGTTTAGATATTTTAAGTCTTTTATTTTTAACTTTAAATAAATTACAAATTTGTAAGCATTCATCTTTTTCAATCGGTGGATAATACTCTTGGTAATTCATTTTTACAACTCTAAGTAAAATAAAAAATTTTCAAGCATTCAATTATAAGTTTTATTTTCTTTATTTAATTTGATTTGATTTTGTTCACTTCATAGTCAAGTTAATTTAATTTTTGAAAGTTCCAAATTTTCTAAAAAAATTAAAAATAAGTAATTAGTTAAGTAAATAAAATTAATGTCTAGTATCATTCTTATTTTATAATTAACCAGCACAATCCATATATTAAGAGATCAGATTGTCTCTTTCATTTAGTCTGTTTTTATTGTGTTCCATGAATAAAAGTTGATAGAACAAAGTGAAAACAAACTAAATAGAACGGAAGATCGGCCTCCATGTGTTAAATACCTCAATGATCTAAACATATTAAAACCATCTACGAAAATGATTCTTTTCAAGATATTAATTAGCGCATACGGGAATGTTGCCAATGTAAGGTCTCTCTCCTGCTCGCTTGAATTGTGGGGCTCATTGATAGGTCTCTCTCTATTATTATTTTCTCATGGTGTCAGCTGTGGCTAAGCTGGTGTAAAAGCAACACGGCACTGAGATCAAGTGGACCCAGTTGATCAACTCAACAGTGTACTGATCACTGTATGAAATTCTCTTCGGCTCTTGGCCTTCTTCTCATCTTATATCCACCTCATCGTCGTCTCATTACTGATTTACTGCTACAACTAAAGACAACACAAAAAAGAAAAACCTGGAATTTTTCAACAGTATTACTAATAAAATGACAAGTGTTTTAGGAGTTTTCTTGTCCCTATACTGTAAACCATACATCCGATCCTTGACGAGTACGTTTGCATGCCGTGTAATGCCAACCTACACTTGTAGATATCCCTGGATCGAAGCCCGAGATAATTTTACAAGCGTATCGCTTACGCGCCGCCTTCCCTTCCAAATTTTTTGCCATGTCAAACGTTGGTACATAATCACATATCAAGGTCGTAACGTCACCATCTTGTTGTCTACTTTTACCCATAAACACGTATCCTTTACGTGTATTTTAATATTTGCTGGTCAAATGAGTAAGATATTAAGAATAACTTGGCGAAACTTTTCTAAATAAGTAAGATTTGAAATGGTTTAATATTATCCTTAATTAATAAAAATACATAAATCTATAAAAAAATACATATATATTCATACACATATTTAAATAATAATATAAAAACAAACATAAACATAAACATAAAAGATGACATAAACATAAAAGATGATAATAATAATAATAATAATAATAATAATAATAATAATAATAATATATAAATATGAAAATAAGTAATATAATAAATATAGAAAAAGGTAAATAATAAAACAAGTAAGTAAATACGTAAATAAAAAAAAGACAAGTTAATAAATAAATCAAACAATTCGTTACAAGAAAACAATTAGGCTAAGTAATTATAAGAAACTACTTAGGTTAATTAACCGACATGTTTAGGTTAAACAACTAAGATAAAAATCTTACATGTTAAATATTTAGGCTAAATATAAAATCTAAGACCCCAAAAAAGTTTAAAAGACTTACGGTAATGATAAGGATTTTTTTAAGTAAATTTTTTTACTAAAGGTCCTTTTTCTGTAAGTTTCAACATGATTATATTATTCTTAACTATCTTTTTCTGTTTATTCTTAGAACTTGTTTTCTTCTTGCTCTTACAATTTCTAATCACAAGCTTCTTACATCCTCTCGGTCAAATGAATATCCCTTGTTATTCCATTAAAAATTTATCAATGTGAAGCTTATCTACTTACTAATCTAATATTTAGTTACTTTTTTTGTTGCATAAAATATTTATTACCACTATAAATCCCAAGAGTTTTATCATGCATAGTTACTTCAATTACGCCATCAATTAGTTTTTTTTTTTATTTTTACATGGTTCACGTAATAGTGGGCAGTTGATTACATGGATCAATGAATAATAGAAGCTTAAGTCTCTTATATAATATAGTAAAGGTTAAATTGCAAAAGAAAGTCCAAAAGTTAGGAAGGATATATTAGGCTTTGTGACATTGATATAAAATATTATTTAATATGTAGATGACGAATATGACAAACAAGTGCACCAGGGGCGCAGAATGACTGCGAGGAAGAGAGTGAGGGAAGCAGTGACATCAGGTGGCCATTGAGAAATGAAACCATAAAGAGGATGAGAGAAGGTTTGCATATTCCATGCAATCAACTTCTCCGTATATAGATGCCTTTGGAACGGAAATGAACCAGTGAGTGACGTAGGATTCTGATACTGAGAGGAAATAAAGCATGCTCGGAAGCGTGTGTTAGGGATTTCGAGAGAACCCAAACTTGGTCTTTCCCCCCCCCCCCCCCGACACTGTCTTCGTGTGGCGGCAGAGAAGAGCAAGAAGATGAGGTCATAGGTGTGGCATTGCATCAAACAGAATTGCAGTCTTTATCTTGGTTTTGGAGCAGCTGTCAAATCTTCTCTCTCTGTTTTTGTGACCCCCCTTCGTACAATAGGCTCTGGTTACGGAAGAGCGTCAGAGCCCCATCATTGTCTCAATTATCAAACACCTTAAGAGAAAATAAGTTAATATGTAACAACAGTGCTGAGCTCATTCTTATAATACTATGCATGTGTGTGTAATGGTACTATTACTGCTCTTCATTTACTACTGTTGCAACTATAGAAGCAAACAAAAATATAAGGGAGTTGAGTGTGACAATACTTTATATTCGTATATCAGAGACCAAACGAATTTGATGCCCTTGGAAAGACGCCAATCCATCTATCAATGTGCATGATATGCTATGGAAGCAAAATGTTCACAAATTTGTCCTGTTCTTTCTTTGTCAGACGCCAACGGTGAAACAAACTCTGCCGAAATTACGACTTCTTTTTCACCCAAAAGGTACCTTTTTGTTAGTTTAGTAGTAGAATCCTTCATGCAATTTAAAACCTTCCAAAAATGTGGCCCATCATCAAATTGAATTTCTGACTCCTTGTGTTGTTTAGCTATAGGCCAAATCAGTGTTTTCCTGTCACTTGTTATTTAATAACTGATTTTCTCCAACAATCGGGAAGACTTGAGAGGTGCACAACTCAACAACCGAGATGAGTTAACATGATAATACTATTAATTAGCTGTCAAAAATTTTAATCCTTCATCTTTGTCGTCTTTTGCTATTGATAGATTGAGCGTTGTCAACATTTTTACTTTCAAAGTATATATAAAGCCGTAGGAGACAGAAAAGGAAAGGTTTTTTTTTTATTTTAACATTTGATCTTTTACGTTTCTCTCTCAACCTATTGCAAGTTTCTCGGTTTTATTTCATTTACATATTACTAAAATGAGTCATAAAACGATTGATTATCCATAGCTACGATTAGTCATGCATGGTAATTGAAGGCCTAAGTCTGGGCTATAAATGTTAAATAGGTAGGAGTTGCGGTTTTATTTTAAGTAAAGTTGCTTAAGCATCAATTTTTGGATTGTATTTTAGTTTTTATTCGTTTGATGTATGCATATTAAAAAGGTTTTTATTTCTAATGAATAATGATAATCAGAGTTTTTCTTTTACTCTTTTATCGAATACTTAATAGCGCTATTTAAGAATTTTGAAAAGAAGATTATTTATTTTGATGGTCATTATGATCACGGGGAGGATTTCCTACGTTCTAAACAGTTATGGCGATTAGTTTTGAATAGAAAGAGAGAGAAACTTTAACGTTAAACGATCTTAAGATATGTATTTATAAAAAAAAAACCATTTATTTCAATCTATTGATTGAACTTATAGATGAATCAATAAGGGATTTTGAGAATTCATAGATGAATAAAGGAGAATTTGTTACCAATTATTATGCAAGGATGTGAGAATTATTATGCAACATGTGATTTCATGGTGAGAAGGTGAGTGATATTGCATTTGTTAAGAATACATTAATTTCTTTTACAGCAAGATCCTAGTATATTATCTACTTAGGTGAAGAATCAAGTAACACAGATGCATTGACACAATAAAATCTAGCTCTCCTTGTTGGTCCCCAAACAAAAGTTTAGCTTCAGAGAAGCAAGAGATGGGATCATCCATTCAATAAATCAAAGATAATGTGCTATAAATCATTACCATTTTCAATATTATGCTAAGTTGCCTAACAACAAAGAGAAAGTACAAATTTCTAATTTTGTAGAAAATGAAGATTATATCAATGCTTTGTCATATAAGAAAAGAAAAAAGCAAAAACATACGGTATCTTCTGACTAGTTACAACAATCATATCTGTGGAGATAATTTAGTTTTTTTAATCCTAGACGAATCATTCTAAATTATCTATTACGGGGAAATGATAGGTAGTAATTTAAACCAAAAAGAATTAAACTCAAATAATTTATGATATCTTTTTTAAAAATCAATCTTTTAAGCATTGCTCAATTGTAAGAGAAGGGTTATAAGATTTCTAACAAAGATGCAATTTTTATAATTGCAGATGCCAACTTGAACTTGATTGCTCAACTTATAGTGACTGCAACCATAATGATTTTTCTTTATCTGGATAATATCAATAAATTATGCTTCTCTACGAAATTAAAGGAGGTGGCTTAGTTATAACATTTTCATTATGACCATTTAAATTTTGGTGGCCTAAGGACACTTTAAGAGAAAAGTTTGGTTGTTAGTCTTCCAAAATTTTTAGGTACCTTAAAAGTTTGATAGGAATGTAGTCTTAACAAACAACATTGAGATCCATTTTCAAAAGAAAATTGTTGTCAAGCAAGAAAGTTAATGGATTAGTGATTGTACACTTTGATATTTTTTAGACTAATTATTCATATTTTCGATGGAAGTAAATTATACATTATTATTTTTATTGGTGATTTGAGTCAAAGCACCTAGATTTACTTTTTATAGAAGAATTCTAAACTTCTAATAGTTTTCAAAAGTTATAAAAGTCAAAGTTGAGAAAGAAGTATAGGTCCACTATAAGTTTAGAAAACATATCATAGAGAGAAGTATAATTCATATTATTTTTCAAATTTTTGTGATGTGAATGGTATCTAATGATAGTTAATATTCACAAAAAATTGGTGTGTGAGACAAAGAACCCAACAATCTTAAAATGGAGAGAAGTATTTTGTTAAGGAGCAATGTACCAAAGACCTTCTGGTACCAGACTATAAATTGTAGTTTCTATGTATTTTATCAAAAGTACAATGTTAGAAATTAAAGTATGACCTTAAAAAAAACTCAAATGGAAGAAGACAAGATATAAGCTATTTTAGAATTTTCAAGTATATTGTCTATGTCCACGTACCAAATGAGAACCAAAAAAAAAAGAGTTTGATGAAAAAGGAGAAAAATACACTTTTTTTAGTATTATTGATCATTTAAAAGCTACAAGTTATGTATTTCTAATAATAAGAAAGTTTTGATTAGCCAAGATAATACATTTTGATGATAAAGTAATACGTCCATAAAATAAGTATGGAGATAACATCATATTCCATCCGATTTTGATGAAGAGAATGATAAAGAAGGGTGGCCATTTGTGGAGCAAGTGTAGCAACCTAATGGTATTCAAAATGAGTCATTTCAAAACTCACTTATAATTGAAATAGAACAAAGATATGATAGACTTAAATAGAGACTAATTTGGATGAGTGATTATATGGTAGCAAGGATTGATCAATCTGAGAACTCACTTATACATTTTTCTTTGTTTTTATATCATAATCCAATAACCTTTAAATAATACAATTAATAAAATAAAATGAAGGAAATAGATAATGAAATTGTAATTACTGAGAGAAACGATAGTAAAGAGTTAATTAAGCTTTCAAAAGGATAGGAGTCCCTTAGTACGAATTGGGTCTACAAAACAAAATTAATGGAAAAAATGTGAAGTTGATAAATATAAAATACACTTGGTTTATGAAAACTACAAATATGAAGTTAGTATTGAATATTAAAAAAATGTACACTTCTTTTAAGGTATGACATAATCATATTGTTAATTTTTTGATAGCACAAAATGTATGGCTTATATATCAAATGAATGTCAAGTTAGCATTTTTACATGGATATTTAAAGGGTCAACTAGTTATTAATCAACCCCTTAGTTATAAAAATATTGGAGAAGATTTTTAAGTATATAAATTAAAAAATTTCTAGCTTTAAACAAGGCCCATATGCTTGGTACAATCGTATGAAAAGTTATTTTTTAAATGAAAGATTTTTAAATTGCCTTTATAGGTATACTCTCTTCAAAAAATTAAAATGATAAATAAAAGATCTTTATGGTTTGATTATATACAGATGAATTGATTTATATTGAAATGATAAGGTTATGTTTTAGCATGATAATAGGTTTCAATTTGACCTTTTAATTAGCTCTACAAAGCTTCTTTCCTTAAGGAATATAATCCCTTTTAATGGCACTATGAAAGAGGTGCTTTATAATAATTATTACCATCTAGAACTATTACCTAGATGTCTATTAATTAACCACATCATGATAATGGTCCTGATACCTAACAAGGACGACTACATTCACTATAATAGAACTCCATCTAGTACCTATAGTAATGCTTCATACATAAACATATTGAGAAATCAAGCACAAAAGGTGCCTTAGTATAATCTTTTGTGATTTAAACAATCGTATTCTCATGCTACTTTCATATTGTGGCTTGCCTTTAAAAAGAGTTTAATCACTTTTATAAGCTTACCATATTTACAAACACCCTTGTGTAGATAAGAAAATGAAAGCTTAGATCATTTATTTTTCAACTATCAATTTACCAATTTCATATGGTGTCATATTCTCCGGCTGTACAATATAACCCCTCATTAAGGTAACTAGAGTTTCGTCATGGAATTGAGTTATCACTCTACTACTTCAACACTAGGGGATAACTAATTTTCAAGGTTTCCTTAAGTTATATAATCTGTATTATATGGATGGAACATAACCAAAGACTATTTCATGATCAATACATATAATTAGATATCTTGTTAGGGGACTTAAGAGACAAGAAAAGGATACATATGATAATTTATCAAGTTTATTCCACTTGTAACCTTTGAATTATCACTAGTTGGAGATTACCAACTCCTTGTTAAGGATAAAAATTAATTACATCTTGGTATAGTCTAAAAAAGTGATTACTTGGTAGGTGTCACGAGGACTTTTCCAAGATAGCAAAATTGAAATAATTTTTCCAAAGTCCTTATATGGTAGTTAAGCTTAAGTCTCAAAGCTCAACTTAGCCTTTCCCTTATCATCATCAACCAACAATTTGGCTTGTTATAAGAGTGTTTCACTCCACTCTTATAACACCAATGTTTTGCACAAACAATCAAAATGGATAAATAAGATATTTAAAGAAATGTCAACCTTTAATGGATCTAATCACCAAGATACAATAAAAAGGAACTTGATGTTTTTCTAACTTAAAGAACTCTACAAGAACACCACTTAAAAGGACCCCCTATTCGAAGCTCTCATAAAGAACTCTCTTCCAAAGCTCAACTCTCTTACAGGCGATCGAATGTATAATGCTTCATGTAAATGAAATACAAATGATGTCTTTGTATAGGCTTACAAAAACTGAACCAAGTAAGCTAAAATTACGCACTTTCACTATTAACTCCACCAAAGTAATGGGGAGATGTTATTTCTTCCACTAACTTCACTAAGTTAGTAAGAAGTTATCCACTTCAGGCCACTAACTCCACTTTAGCACATGAGATAAATGTTTAGAAGATGTCTACCTATTTCCACATCATCTGAACCATTTTCTCACTACTTGAAGAAGTGCTCCAATTGTGTAAGGTAGTGGTTCCACTTTCTTAAGCCATGGTCTTGTCATGTGTCACCATATCATCGCATCTTAAAACAAAATGCCTTAATAAGCCTTCTATTTAGTCATCCCGAGCCATTTTTGTGCATGATCCATCCAAGCACATCCATGGTGAAGTCTCATTACTCCAGGATCTAATTTATCCAACTTTAAAGTTAATGTGTGATAAACCTCACAGGTTTACATACCTTTGACCTCCTCGTCGAAGTTAAATGACTTTCTTGCACCCTCAAACTTAGCATGACTTAGTTGTGTCATCAGCTTTTGGTTTCGCACCTGAATTTTGCATCTTGTCGAAAATTTCCACTAATGTGCACCAATCATGTTAACATTCACCTACCCTAGAGCTTTCGTCGATGATACTCATTTTTCCTTTCCTACTTGCAAGTCTTTACCTTGTTCTGTCAATCTAAGTGCAAATCATCGGCCAAGACCTGCCAACATTTGCACGATTTCACAACTTAAACTTATGGGTCTAACAATAGGGATCATGTTTGTTATAAAAGGATGTAGGTGTTAAGATAGTGATGAGAAGACTCCCTAATGCTTTCCCCTTTCTTTTTTTTTATAAGATTGATATGCTTCTAGCTTAGGCTATAAGAAAATGTTATGTGATTGATTAAACTAAAGATATAAGAATATTATGATGCATTTTGATATGACTATATTGTTCTTTTAAAATAAATACACAAATAAATGAAAAAAATATTTATTTGTGTTATAAATAAAAATGAATATATATTTAGTTGTATTCAAAACAATAGCAGAATTACGTATTTCATTGTTGGTTCTCTTTAAATAATCAATTCGAGTATATTCTTAGAAGATTTCCCATGGTTTGCCTCTTATCCAAAAGTACCTTAAAAAGACGATGATTATCCAATCTAAATAATGGCCTTGTTATGTTAATGTTCCCGATCAATGTAAGATATTCAATCCCTTATGTTATGAAAAGCAAACAAAATCAGTAAATGATTATGATTTGATTAACAATGATTGCTAATTTTTCCATGTTTTATATGTATTATTTGTATTTCAAATCTAGTTAAGAAATCTATTTTCTTTCTCTAAAAAATGAAATTTGAGACAAAAAAAGGTTTACTCTTTTGTAGTTTTCTTTCTTGAATTTATTTACCAATAGAATGATTAGTAGCTTAACCAATTTCAAAGAACACCATAATGTAATTTTTCTTGTGATTAGGGCAACATTAATTAGGGGGCCTTTTAGTTCCACTTCTGTTTTTCTATTGTGTTTTTCAATTTTCATTTTCATTTTTTCTTTTAAATAAAAACAAAAACCTATGCAATTATTAATGTTAATGTAGTTATATTTTTATCACTAATAATAATTACATAATAGATGAAACTTAAATATAAATTATTTTTAATTAAATAAATTTATTTTAATCTCTTGTATAATATTCACTAACAAATTATTAATAAAATTATTTTATTTTATTAAAATAAATAATTTTATTTATAAATTCATATTTATTTTAAATATATTTTAAATTTTAAAATTGTATTTTATTTGAAATTTATACATCTTGAAGATAATTTAAAATTAATTATATTTATTAATAAATATTAAATTAAATTTATT
>JANSVA010000008.1:20279824-20291653 GCA_025504915.1 Erythroxylum reticulatum | reverse complement strand
TCAATTGACATCTACTTTTAAGGGATAGAGTTTTTGAGTTTCAACTATATATTACGCTCTTGATTTTGTTGATAAGATGCTTAAATATAGAGAAAACAAGCTTGTGGGGTCACATCCAAAATAGAGACAAAAAACAAAAATCATGGTTTTCATAATTTTTGAAAATCAGAAAAAACCAAAATCAAAATCAAAATAAAAATTTCAACCAAACAAATTTTTTTAACTGAATTTAAAAATAGAAATAAAAATACTCTAATTTCACTAACTTCTTAAGACCATGTTTGGGTGTTGCACTTTTATCGTTACAAAGCCCGGATACCTTTGTGGAAGACATAAAACGTTTTAATTAGCCTTTGGTAAGCTTCACGACATTTATGTTATAGTCTAATAAACAAAAGACTTACATTGTGAGGAAATTGAAGAATCAAATTTAATAAGTTTGAAGAATTAATTATTACATCATGCGGCTCAAGCTTCTGTATTGACTACTACCATAACTAGCTGGTATTTTAAATACCAGGCAAATACTAGTTTGTACTATAAATTTTAAATTTTCCAAGGACTAAATTGAAAAAAATAAACAAATTATCTAAAGCCCACGCATACTCTCTCAGCCACTCACCCATTTTAAAAAAAAATTCATCTCTCTGTCCTCTCCTTCCTCTCCTTCATCTAATGTCATCGGCCACCACTCACTGGTGTCACCACCCACAGCCACCACTACTCCCCACCGCACCTACTCTTCTCACTGTGCTTGTTGCTCTCCACCATCGTTGCTCGCTTGAAAAGTAGAAATTGCAATTCTCATATTTGGACTCAACCTTGCCTAACTGAACCAAATTACATTTTCTATTTTTTTGGTGTTTTTTGAATTGCTTTTTTTCTGCTCCTGAATTGCATTTGCATTGTATTTTGGTTGTGTCATATGTATTTTGTGAACGATTTAAAAGTTGGAATTGTTTATGTGAGTTGAGAAATTTAAGTCTAAAAGTTTGAATTGTTTGTATGAGTTGGTTCAATTTCAATGTAATTTAGGCATTATCAATTTATAAAGATAATAAATGCATTGCAAAATTTGAGTTTGAAAGTTGAAATTGTTTGTGTGAGTTGTTCAATTTCAATATAATTTAAGCATTGTCAATTTCAAATTAATGCATTAAGTTGTTAATTTTTTAATTAATTTATATGAAGCATACAATTTACTAATTATTGCTTGTTTATAGAAAGTATTTAACATATGATTAATTTTTAAATACAATATTTAATATATAATTAAATCATTTAATATATGGAATTAAATTAAGAAAATTAAATGCTTGCATTTTTTATTAATTATTGTTGAATTGTCTTAGATAAAATTGAATTGTGAAGTGTATGTTAACTCTTCATTGTGGAGTTAACTTGAGTAAGAAACTAAAAATGTTGATTAAAATTAGTGAATGAAAGATTGTTAAATTAAAATTGGGAATTAGGATTTTAGTAACAATGTTGATTAAAATTATTTAAGAAAACAAAATAATTATAAGCATTACATATTGAATTGTATAAGTAAACAAATTATTATAGTTTATAGTGAATTATAAGATTACATAAAGTAAGTTATAAACTTATTGTTGCGAGTTATGGTTGAAGTTGAATATGTTATAGTTGTATGTATTTAGTTTATGATTAAATGATGTAATCATATAAAATGACGTATATTATATGAGATGTATACGTGTATTGTGTTATTATGTATGTTGAATACTTGAATTGTTAGTTTTTGACTTAAGGTTAATTGTATTCGATGAAATTAAATTGTGTATTATATAATCATACAAAATGAGTTATATTATATAAAAGGTATATGTTTTGTGTAATTATGTATTTTAAATACTTGAATTGTTGGTTTTTGACTTATTAATGAATTATGTTGGATGACATTGAATTGTGTATGACTTAATCAAACAAAATGAGTTATATTATATAAGATGTATATTTGTATTAAGTAATGTGTTAGTTCAAACTTTTGAGTTAAACAATACATTATCTGTGATAGTAGATGATAATGAAATTATGTGTTCTTTATTTTGATATGAAGTTACTAAGTTAATTTGATATATGTCTTCATTTATTTTTATAGATAAATGGAATGAAGTTCAAGTACTTCTGATCATTCAACCTCTTCAAGAAGATACAATGATCCAACTTGAGCTCGTGTTACTTTAGTCCCTGTTATAAGGAACCGTACTATATGCTTTTTTTGTAACAAGAATTTAAAAGGTGGAGGAATTATTAGATTAAAAAAGCATTTAGTTAGGGTTAAAGGAAATATGGAACCTTGTAAAAAAGTGAGTCAAAATGTTAAGCGGTAAATGAAAGCTTTGCTTGAAAAGTATCAACATGAGAAAGATAGAAGGGAGAGTTTGAATTATGAAATTGGTAGTGGTAGTTTTCTAGTGTTTAGGATCTTACCAGCTAAAGGGGGAAGATCGGGAAGGCGAGAATAAATGGAATAAAGGTCAGTGCTTAAGTCCAACTTTGTGTTAAAGGTGATAATGTTCCTTTCCAGCAAGAAGTGAATGTTGCATCTAGACCTGATGTTAGGAAAAAAAAAAAAGAAGGCAAGTGTCGAATTTTTTAACACCATGACCAACTCCTGGAGTTTAACCTTCAATTCGTAGTTCCATGCAATTAAGAGAAGTGACTCACAATATAGATATAACAATGACTAGATGGTGGTATGATTCAAAAATAGCATTTAATGCTTCTCCAATTTATTATTATCAGCCAATGGTGGATGTTATAACCTCTTAAGATCCGGGATACAAAGCTCCTTCCATTGATAAATAAAGAGGTAAACTTTTAAGTATATCTATTTATGAAATTAAAAGTTATTTAGAAGAAAGAAGAATGGATTAAACTACTTATGGGTGTTCAATCATGTGTGATAGTTGGACAAATAGGAGACATGAGCCTATTATTAATTTTTTTCAAGTTTGTTAATGCATTTAGCCTTGTTAGGAATATTGATACTTTATTTGAAATATTTGATAAGATTATGAATGAAGTAGGGACAAAAAATATTATATAGTTCATTACTGACAATGATTCCACTTATAAAGCCATGGGAAGAAGATTACAAATCAAATATTTTTTTGGACTCCTTATGCTACGCATTGCATTGACTTAATATTGGAAATGTAGGGAATGTTAGGTATTTTCTTATTATTGATGAAATTGTACAAAAAAAAGGTGACCAAGTTCATCTATAATCGTGCATGGGTCTTGAATTTAATGAGAAAGTATTTTACTAATGGTAGTAATCTGTGTCATCCTACTGTTACAAGATTTGTAACAAATTTCTTATCATTTTAGTGTTTTATTATGATGAAGAAAAGGTTGAGATAGACGTTTACCAGTGATAAATGAGTTGCATCTCAGCATACTAAGTCAAATGTTGGATTAGAGATTTCTAGAATTATATTTAAAGACAGTGAATTTTGGTCATAATTTCAATTTGTCATTTGAGTTTGTGAGACTTTGGCAAGGGTGCTCCATTTAGCTCATAGTGATGAAAAGGCAATAATAAATTGTTTTTATGATGCTTTGGAGAAGGAAAGGAAGCAATCAAGGTTAATTTTAAAAATAGACCTTTTTTATACACACCTTATCTTGCAGTCATCAATGAGAGATGGGAAAGACAGCTTTACTCTTCGTTGTTTACAGTTGCGGCATTTTCAAATCCTAGTGTCTATTTTAGACTAAATTAAAAAAACAGCTGAAGTTAATAAGAGGATACTATTAACTATTACAATAATTGTTGCCCATGAGATGATGCATGATCTCCTAAGCTCACAAATGGAGATTTATAAGGAGTCTTTTGGGGATTTTAGGATGCCAGTTATTATTCATCAACGAGCAAAACCTAATGTAGGTATTTTTTTATACTTTTTATTACCTGTTGAAAATTAATTATCACTTTATTTTATTTATAACTTTACTTTGTTGTCTTACGACTTATTGTTTCTTGACAGGACCAATTTGGAAGTGGTGTTGCATAATTGCAAAGGTTTGCAATTTGAATCCTGAGTCAATGTGTGAGTGCAACAGGCTGTGAAAAGAATTAGGTTTCCAATTCAAATTCTAAATCGATGTCTGAGTGCAGCAGGCTATGAAAAGAATTGGAGCACAATTGAATTCATTCATTCCAAGAAAAGGAATAGATTGGAGCACAAAAGATTCAATGATTTGGTCTTCATTAGATACAATTTTGGGAAAGGTATGTTATTATCATTATTAAGATAGATATAATTTGAAAAGGCCCATCTCGGAGTTCCCCTTCTGAAACCTGAGTGGAGCCCTCTCGGTGACCCTTCAGTAGGCCTCCAATCGATATCTAACTCAATCGAAGGGTTCTTGTAAAGCCAAGTCATTCAATTGTTAAAAACCTTTTATATTTTAACTTGCACAGAAAATAATGGGAAAAGTTTATTTTATTAAAAATTTTGACAATACAACTACTACATTTTGACATTCCTAAAAATTTCAAAAGCCCTGTAAAATTTCAAAACATTTCTATATTCACATCAATTTCTTAACTACAAATTTTGGACTTCAAGTCCACTCATAAGCAACCTCAAATAAATAATTCTCAACAATCACTACAGTAAACTTTAAAAAGCTAAAACAAATTCATGCATTCCATTTAAAAGCCTTTATCAGCATTCATTCTTTACAAAAATGTACATATCAAAATGACATAAGCATAACAACACCCGACGATACAACTAATCCTACAGTAGAGTCCTAATTACTGCAGAACTTGTACACATACCTGGGGTGGTTTGTTTAAAAACATAAAAAAATAAGGGTGAGCTAACGAGGTCAATGAGTATGAACATTTTATTAAAAAATTGAACTTTTCATCACAACACAACTGCAATATTCCCATTCAATCATAAAGCTCATGGTAAAGCATTTGTCATAATAATTTATTCGTGCATCATCAAATTTGGTAATAACATAACATTTCATAAAACACAATTTCAAACTTTCTGAAATACTATTCCAAAATGCTTTTCGACATTAAACTTATAGTATACAAGTTTCCATTTTCCCTTTTCCTTTTTCCTTAAACAATAAACAGTGGTGACGATAAGTTTTCTGAAAACTTTTATACTAAAAATAACTTGATCACTAGAATTGGTACCATACATCACCTCTCAAATCACTTTAAAACTAAACAGTGGCAGCATTATTACTATTATGAATTTTCTTACTCAATATAGCCCATATCTAATTCCTTTACCATATAGTACACTAGGCATAAAGTCAAAAAGTTGGTTATGCATTGCTTACCCATAACAAGTCACAGAGCTAGTTTTACATTGCTTACCCATAATAAGTTAACCACCATAAATAAACCAGTATAATAACATGCATAAAGCCTAGCGATATACCATAGGCAAAAGCAACTCTTACATTTACAACTCATCTTATTCTATTAATCAAGTATGGGAGGATTCATAATTGAATTATTTCAGTGTAGCTCCTAATCACAAAATTTATCTTTCAAATTAAAACTCATATATTGCCAAAGCATAAACTTATGCAAGTAATATTCACTTGTAAAATATCATTTGCATAAAATTCAGCATAAATATTCATTTCATGGTCAAATGAAAACCATTTGCATAAACTTAATTTAAAGAACACTCACAACTTGCTAGTCTCCATAAATAGAAATCATTTTCATAAAATCAATTTTAAAAACACTCACATGTCATCAATTCTTTTGCAAAGATTTTAGTCATACAATAAAATTAAAATACACTCATAACTTGCTAGTCTCCATAAATAAAAACCATTTGCATAAAATCAATTTGAAGAACACTCACATGTTTCTCAAATTTATGACCAAGTACACTCACACATTTTGTGCCTCTCCTTTACCTACACAAAATAAATTTTGCTTAGGAGTTTATTTCCAAATTAGGAAATAAGACATTAAAACTATGATTTAGTTTAATCAAATTTGAGATTAGTATTTAATCACGTAACATGTATGCTAATCATATTTCTGCTTACTTCCGTAAGCTAATTTATTGTTCTCCCTTTCTAAATCTAACCCCTCAAATACCATATTTTATCAATTCTAACTTACCAATTTCTTGAAAACACAATCTCACCCAATTTAATTCACCATATCATAATCATGCATGATGAGTCATAGTTATGACCCATATCTAGAATCTATACCTCCATTTGTTCCTTAATTTTCACATGGAAAATGTTAAAATTAGGCTTTAAGGTCTCTAGATATTTGTTTCCATATGTCTGTAGTCTCTATAGCATTAAAAATCATGCCATTTCAACTTTTAAATCATGATATATGCACCAAACATCATAGGCTACTTCAACACAGGGATAGTATCAGGTTATCATAATCAACCTCAATTTGTAGTATCATTAAGCTAGAATTAGGTCTAGATCTCTTATAGAGATTTTTTATTACTATGTCCTAGGTTTAAGCTCCAATTAGAATCACCCAATTTTGAGGTCTGTAGGTCAAGTTATGGTCAAAACAATAGGACTAGTTCAATTGAATCGAGAACCAAAGACAAAATTTCACTAAACATAACTCTTTCTCTTGTCATATTCAACACTTAAATGCTTCCAAACTTATTATCTACTCCATGGTAAGTAAAGAATCATCTTTTATCTTACGTGAATATATCCCACTCAAAATCCCCAAAACTAGAAATTTAGGTTAGGAAAACTTACCAATTTATCTTCCAATCTCTTGGGTATTTGATGAATACCTCCACTTAATCAAGATCTCTCCAATTTATTCTCCAAAATCGTGAAAAATGGTAGCTACACTCTTCTTCTCTCTCCTTAGCCGAATGTCCCCTCTTCTCTCTTCTTTTCTCCCATTTTTTTGGTCTCTCATGTTTATGTTGAAAAAATGAAGCAAATTGTCTTACTTTGGCCCTTTTATACCCTTTAGTGCATTACATATTTCACTCTCCAATTGGTCCTCTTTTAATGACTCATTAATCCAATCACCTCTTGTAAAAAGACCAAATTACCCTTAATGACATGTAAAAAGACCAAATTTCCCTTTATTGAATTTAATTCATCATCTAACAAAATTAAATTCCAAAAATATTCTGCAATCATCTTACCTTCAAATTGACCGTGAAATACTCTAATTTGGGTCAATATTAATTGGTTGGATGCTTTTAAAACAATTTAAATGTGTTGAAAATCATTAATACCCATTATTTTCCAAAAAGGGCGTTTTAACCTTAAACTTTTGGAACTCACAAAATTCATCCGATCAGGCTTATTTTTGATCCATTTCAGTATCATTAAATTCTAATACCTATTTCGGGTTTTTTCAAATTTTCAAGATTGGGTCCCTAAAATTACTATTTAAGTAAAAATACTATTCACTTTAATTCACTAATCATCCAAAATTACTATTCTCCGAAATCATGTGGATTCCATTCAAAAGTATCACCTAAATCATTAAAGCACATTTTAGGGCTTTTAAAGCTCGTTCGAACTAATTCTATATCTTTTTAGAGTTTTCATAAAATTTTCAAGAAATTTCCGATCAAGTCCAGAACCATCTCCGATTTATCTGTGATCTCCGTTATAACCTTAATAATACATTTAAAATCTTAAATTACTCTAGTATACCATAAATAGATCACACTCTATGAAATGCATGTACAACACATTACACAATACAATTATCAAACTAGGATATTACATAATTTCTTACAATTTTTTTAATAATTTAATTTTATTATTTACTAGAACTCTTAATAGAACAAATAGTTCAATAGATCCAATTTGTATTTGATAACATCAATCTTTTGGTAGATGATAGTGACTTGAAAGATAATCTTGGATGGAAAAACATTGACATGTCATTTGGTATAATGAATTTGAATGATGGTGATGATGAGACTCATCTCAATGATAAAGATGTTGTACCAAATAAGAATTGAGGTCAATGTAGATATAGTGGGTGTGGTGGGTGTGATAAGCTAGTTTTCAAAACTATTCAAGAGGTACAATAAGAATATGAACAAGCTTTAGAATAAGGTACCAACTATGATTATTGTTTTATTATGATTTATACATTAATCATTTTATAGAATTTTAGCAATCTTGGCATTTAGGAAATTAAAATTACAAAAAAATTAATTATTCTACTGCATTCAGGATCAGATCTTGCCTCAATTTTTTAACATTTTTAAAGTTGTAACAACTCCCAAGTCTTGTCAATCATATAGATGATTGAATTCTTTATGATCTTGGATATGAACAATTTGGTTAAGAAATTGAAGTACATTGATTTTTATCATGTTTGTATATTTAAGAAGTTTTAGAAAATGATATAACATCTAGCAATGACTGTACAATCCAAATTGATTTCATTAAAATAATTATTTATAAAAAATAAAAATTGTGAAAATTTAAAAAAAATCAGAGATACAACTACAAAAATGAAAGTAATTAGAGTGAAAAAACTTGTGTTATATTTTTGGGCAGTTGATTGATATACACAATATCATCACTTAATAAGTGACTCTTTTAAATACCATTGGAGGTGTACAGCTCTTTATTCTTTGTATGGAGGTTCTCTCTAGGATTATGGATGTGTCTATAGCTCATAGTGACAATTTTAAATACCAATGGAGGTGTACAGCTCTTAAGATCTCCGACATTTTGTTTGTTGATGATCTTTTGTTGTTCTGCTATGCTGATATAGGTTCTGTCCAAACTATGTTTGATTGCCTGCGCAGTTTCTCAAAAATTTTTGGTCTAGATATGAACCTTAGTAAGAGTCAGTACTTTTTATCTACGGATATGGATCATATGGCTCATCAGCTGGAAACTCTAGCTGGTCTTTATAGAGGTCACCTTCCTATTCGTTACCTGGGTTTGCCTCTCTTAACGGGTCACCTGTCTAGGAGAGATTGCATGCCTCTGTTGGATAAAATAGATGTTAGGGTAAATAAATAGATCCACAGAACTCTTTCCTATGCTGGTAGATTGTAGTTTATTTCTGTGCTCTTTACTTTTCAGGTGTATTGGTCTATTCATTTCATGCTTCCTTCTTCCATTATCAAAGACATAGAGACTAAATTAAGGAATTTTTTGTGGTTTGGGAGTATTTCGTCAAATTCTCATGCTAAGGTTAAATGGAATGATCATTGTAGACCTAAAAGAGAAGGTGGTTTAGGCATTAAACATTTATCTACAAGGAATAATGTTCTTATAGGAAAAAGAATTTGGTTTCTTTTTAATGATAATGAAGCGTTGTGGGTCAAGTGGGTGCATACTATTATTCTTACATGCAAGCATTTTTAGAGTGTCCAACCTAGTAATAATAGTTCTTAGAGTTAGAGGAAGCTGTTACAAGTTAGGGATCTTATTTGGAACCAATTCAGATTTAAGATAGGAAATGGGGTGTCTACTTTCGTATGTCAGGATCCTTGGCATCCTAGAAGTATCCTAATGGATCTCTCGAGTCCTAGTTGATCAATGGATTTGATTTACCTATAAGTGTAAAAAAATTTTATGTTATCAAGAACAATGAGTGTGTAATAGCCTAGACCACCTGCCCATAAATATTGTCCACTTTGGTTTTCCCCTAGGGCCAAACCCCTCACGATTTTGCTCTTCCCACCTTTGAAAAAACGCATATATAGGGGAGAGAGATCCATGCCTTTATGAGGCATACTTTGTTCTACTCTCTAACCGATGTGGGATCTCACACTCTCCACCCCCTTAGGGCCCAGCCTAGCTGGCACAACAGTTTGGGTAGCGACTTTGATACCATTTGTAATAACCCAGACCACCCGCCCACAGATATTGTCCACTTTGGGTTATCCTTAGGGTCAAACCCCTCATAGTTTTGCTCTTCATATCCTTAGGAAAATGTGTCTATGGTGGAGAGGTATCCATACCTTTATAAGGCATACTTCATTCTCCTCTCCAATCGATGTGGGATCTCTCATAATTCACCCCTCTTAGGGCCCAGCGTCCTATGATGGCACATTGGGTTAGGAATCGGCTCTGATACCAATTATAACAGCCCAAACCATTTGTCCACAAATATTGTCCACTTTAGGTTGCCCCTAAGGTCAAACCCTCACGGTTTTTCTCCTCCAACACTTAGAAAGACGCATCTTAGGGGGAGAGGTATCTATAACCTTACAAAATGTACTTTGTTCTCCTCTCCAATTAATGTGGGATCTCACACTCTCCACCCCCCTTAAGGCCTAGCCCTCTTTAGGGCTCAGCCTAACTGGCATAACGGTTCAGGTACCAGTTTTGATACCATTTGTAACAGCCTAGACTACCTACTCATAGATATTGTCCGCTTTGGGTTGCCCCTAGGGCCAAATCCCTCACAGTTTTACTCTTCCCACCCTTGGGAAAACACGTCTATAGGGGAGATGTAAGTCTGGACTTTTTGAGCCCTTTTGTGTTATTCTGTATTTGGAGAATACTACTGTATATTGATATATACATGGTTGTATATGAGTTCAAAGATGTATTTGATTCCTTTTAGTGCTTATGCCAGTCATATATAATGTTATGTGGCCTTACCTGAACTTAGAGTTCATCGGTATGCGGAATCTTAGATATTTCTGACATATGAGTTTTTAAATGTGTAAAACCGAGTCCATTGGATGGATATGACCATGGTGGTTAAATTAAATCTGTTTTAATGCCTTGGAGGTGATTATACATGATTTATAGACTTATCGGACACTTAGAAAGCTAAATTAGAAAAGTTGAAATATATAAGGGCTTATTTGCAAATTGTTAAAAGTTAAAGGACTTAATTGTAATTTTTCAATTCTTGAAGGACCAATTCGTAATTTTATAAATTTAAGGGGCTTAATTATAATTTTAAAAAGTCCAAGGACCAAAATGAAAATAAAAGTTTTGGTGATTCCCAAATTTTGGACTTAATTGCAAATTTAGGAAAGTTTGGAGGGTAAAATGGTAATTTCATACAATTTAAGGACAAAATGGTAAATTCACCATATTTTTGTCAAAGAAGAGTCAAAGTTCTAGACTCTTTTTATGTATGGACGTGCACCCCCCATTTAAGACTTAAAACACTTAGTTTTAATTAAAAGAAAGGAGAAGAGAGGAGAAAAGAGAGGAAGAGGAGGAAGTTTTGGCCATCATCAAAATTCACCAAGGTGTTCCAAGCTAATTTGGAGTCAAGGAACTCAAATCTATCATTATATTTGAGAATTCTCAAGGGATTTGAAGATATAACTAAAGGAAAGTATAGGTAAAATTTATCTCATCTCTCTCTACATTAGGATTTTGAGTTTGGTGTTAAGATATGTTGTTCTCCATGCTTGATTATGCTTGAAACAAGGTTTAGATGAATGAAATATGTCATGGAGAGGGTTTCTTTAAGTCAAAACCAAAATTGTTCCCTTTAGGTAAAAGTTTGTGATTTTTGAATATCTTTTGAAATTGATGGTTTAAATGAACTCTATGATGTTAATTATGCATGTATGAACTGAATTGATGATGGAAAATGAGGAAGAAGTACATTAGAAGGAGGTTTCAAGTTTATTCCTTTAGGTGTTTGATAAAATGCCTAAGTGAACGTGGTTTAGGATTTAAGGACTTTGATGGCGTGCATTGGAAAAGGGGCTTTCATGATTACTTAGAGGGAACTTGAATTGTTGCTTAGAATGACAAGTAAAGGCCTAAAATGTTTGGATAAAGATGTGCTTAATTATGTTATGAAATGAGTAAGTTTGGATTAAAGGCATTAAATGCCTTAGAAAA
>JANSVA010000008.1:20261451-20279724 GCA_025504915.1 Erythroxylum reticulatum | reverse complement strand
CAACTTCATGAACACCTCATCCCTCGACAACCTGTCTATCAAATCTTGAATCAAAGGTACCAGATACTTTTTCTTGATCGTTACCTTGTTCAATGATCAATATTCTATACACATCCTCAGTGTACCGTCTTGCTTCTTCTGAAACAGTACCGGGGCACCATACGGAGCTTTTGATGGTTGGATGAACCTTGCCTCCAATAACTCACCAAGTTGTCTTCGAAGTTTCACCAATTCCATTAGGGACATCCTATATGGGGCACGTACAGTTGGATCGCTCCAGGAACCACTCGATCCTGTGATTTACCTCACAATGAGGGGGAAGAGTTTTCAGCAATTCTTTTGGCATCACCTCTCGAAACTCCCTCGACAGACTTGCAACCTTATCAGGGACTTCTACCACGTGGTCTTCGCTGATCTCCCACATGGCAACGAGATAGGTATTCATACCTTTCTTTAACCCTTTCTCAATACTCATAGCCAAAACATGCCCTACTGATGTCGTAGTATTCGTCATTCCACCACTGAATCTACAAAAATACATATAGAAGGAATTTTGTTCATTTATTAGCATCATACCTCCTAAATTAGGGTACAACACCACCTTTGCTGCCTTAAGGAAATCTACACCCAATATCATCTCGAAATCCTCCAATGGTATAATGATGAAATTCATCTTAGCACACCAACTTCCAATGCAGACTAAAATGTTGTAAGTAATTCCCACAACTGCTTGTGCCTTCCCCGTATAGGTTTTTATCTTCATCTAAGCCTTGGACACCCTCATGCCCAACTTTTGAACCATTTTTTCTCCTAGGAAACTGTGGGCAGCACCTGTATCCACCATCGCAGTTACGTCTTTCTCCCCAACCTGTATACCCACGTACATCAATCTATCAAAGGGAACTGACTCAGTACCAACTACATTAAGCAAGGTTATCAAATTTAGTGCCACATCTTCCGATTCACCATCTTCTTTGGCAATTAGGGCGTTTAGCTTCTCCTTCCTCAGGCACTCTGTAGCAAAGTGTGGACCGCGACACAAGTAACAAGCAATTTTGCCCTTCTTTGAGGACGTCTCCCCATTCTTCGAGCCCTTATTCTGCTTACCTTTGTCTTTGAAGTCTCCCTTCTTGGAATCCTTCTTCTTCTTCCCCTCGGTCCTCTCCTGTTAGGTGTGGCTTTTGCCCTTAGAAGAATTTGAAGAGCTCGTCTTAAAGTCTTTCGCCAATCAAAAATCCACTAAGGCATCGGCAGCAGCGATTCCACCAGCCATATCCTTCACATTCTGCCTTCGTAACTCCATTTGATCCCACGGTTGTAACCTAGATAGGAAATTAAAAAGCTTGCACTCATCTGACATGTTCTCAATATCCAACATTAGAGAGCTAAAAGACTTGTCATAATCTCTTACTGATCCATCTTACTTAAGCCATTTCAAGGCATCCCTCGCGTGCTAAAAAGTATTCATGGGAAAGAACTGATCCTTTAGCTCCTTCTTCATCTGCACCCACATTTCGATAGGATTTCTACCATTCTGATCTTCGTAAAGGTCCTTGTCCTCCAACAGAGCCTGGCATCTCCATACAAGTATATGACTGTCACATTGACCTTATTAGCGTCAGATACCCTAGCAGCTGCAAAGTACTGCTCCATATCTCACAAGAAATTCTCCAACACCTTGGTGTCCAGCATGCCTGCGAACACCCTTGATTCAAGCACCTTCACCAATGATAAAAGCTGTGATGTGGAGCTTTTGGCTCACGGCTCAATCCTCACAATTGTTACAACAGCATGCCTTGGGATAGAGATCTCGAAGTGAGCCTCCTCTTGTGCCTTTAACAGATTCGTCATCTGTTGCTGCAACTGTTGGATCCTTGCCTCCAACATCTCGAATCGAGTATTGTGGGAAGTAAACTCTTCCTCCCCCTAAGGAATAGTTTTAATGAGTGCCTTCACCCTAGACACTCGTTCTGTCAAGTTACCTATTGTCATTTCAAACTTTGACTTTAATACCAATTGTTACAAAGGTAATCTTGGAACTTAAACTTTCACCTGAAGTTTCTCACTCATATGCTTTACACGACAGTCTCACTTAGATCCGTTAAAGCAAAACTCATCCTTTCCCAACCCTCAAAGTTTTTACCTCTCACACACTCAAAAAAACAATACTATAAGAGCAATAAGAACAAAGGCAACAAGGACACACAGAGATATGGTCTAAAAGCAACTTTATATACTTTCCCTCAAAAGAATACAAAGAATGCTCTCTCTGATTGAATGAGAAGAGCAAAGCTCGAATAAGCTATATATAGGCATCGTAACTTGGAGTCCAAGTTACATTTAAATTCCCACTAAATTCGAACTACCTAAGATCATGCTAAGATCACATCTATCCTTATCAGATTACATCACGTGGATCAATTAGACAATAACTCCATCTAAATAGGACTCTAATTGATAAGATAAGATAACAATAAGATAGAGATTACATTTATCTAAAACACTAACATCCTTATCCGTGAACATCTCCACTATCTTTAGATGTTGAGTTTCACTGTAACTCTAACTCCCAGTCATCGCCACATCATCTAAGATCTTCCCGCGATCTCTATTTGCTGATGATGCCATGTGATCTCGCTGAAGCCCACTAGCACACTGGCCTGATCCAATGCTTCCCACAACAAGTCCATTAGCCGTGGTTCATCTATCCGAGGATAGGCTAAGTCCTTAGTCCATCAAGTCCTTAGCCTAGGACGAGTCAATCTGCACAAGGTCCGAGGCTCTACCAAAATTTGAACCAAGTCTGATCCAACTCGCCCACATTTACCTTAATGTTTTCGCATACCTCCCTCATACATGAATCCAGCTAACCTTCCTCCTAAGGCTCCTCATGAAGTTAACTGAGAAGTGCTCCAAAACTCAGGGGTCTAACACTAAACTCTTGACTATTTGGCAAGAAATTTCTATTCACGTTCCCACCGAGGGCATAAATTAAGTGCTTGTTTTGAAAATTTGAAAGTCTATCAGTTTTTAATGGGCTTGGATTATGAAACTTATGGCACGCTTCGAACAAATATACTTAGCATGGACCCTTTTCCTCCTATTGCTGAAGTCTATGCCATAGTTTATTAAGAAGAATGCCGAAAAGATTTTGTTACACATGAAAAACCCATCATAGCTGTTGGGTTTACCGCCCAAGCAGCCCCCTAGAGGCAAGAGGAGTGGTTTTGGTTCTGGTTCTTTAGGTTCCCAATCTGGTGTTCTCGACTTCTCCTTTGATTAAACCTCGACCAGCTATAAAAGGCCGTTATGTACTTTCTGTAATAGACATTGACATGTTTCGGAAAATTGCTACGAATGCACCAGGAATTATCCACTTGGTTGGGTTCCTTGTGGGCTTGGAAGAGGGAGGGGGCATGGTGGTAATTTAGGAGGCCAACGCCGCACCAATCGGCCACATTGTCCCCATCTACGACTACTGTAGCCCAGAGCAATGCTACAATGGACAACTCTTCTAAGATGTCCTCATTAACTCTGATTATTCCTAATTTATCAAGTGATCATGTTCAGAAATTAATCTCTTTCTGGTAGTCATCATCTCTTTTTAATACTGAGAAGCTTTTTGGTAAGCAAGTTGACTCTGCATCTTGGCTCATTGATAATGGGGCTTCCTATTATATAAAAGGGACGTTCTCTTTTTTATCTGATGTTTATAATATTGTCCCATCTCTCGTTGGACTTCTTGATGGAACCCAGACTCACGCAGTGAAAGAACTATAAAATTTTCTTCGAGACTTACTTTACAACATGTTTTATATAAATTCCCAATTTATCTGTTAATTTGATTTCTTTGGGATGTCTTGTCATCGATTCCAATATTTTTGTGACATGTTCTAGCAATTGGAGTGGGTGAACTGCATCCCCTGGGTCTTTTATTACAAGGCATTAAAACTTGCTATAGTTTTCTCCACCATTGCTGCAGATTTTTATGATTTATGACATCAGCGACTTAGTCCTCCCTCAAGTTAGCCTCTCTCCTATCTTTCTAGTCTTATTGGTTCTATGAAGAATAATAAATTATGTGATATCTGTTGTTGCACAAAACAAACTCGTAACATTTTCCCAATAACGACAAAGATTGTTTTGATTTAATTTATTATGACATTTGGGGACCTTATTACAAAAATTCTATTGTTAGTTCTCAATATTTCCTTAATATTGTTGATGATTTTAGCCGTGCTATTTAGATTTATCTTATGGCAGAGAAAAGTGAGATAGTGCTCTTTTATAAGCTTTCTGTAATATGGCTTCTAATCAATTTCAAAAATCTGTGAAAATTATTAAAAGTCATAATGACTTAGAATTTTGTTTGAGCCTATGCTTAAATTTTATGATGAAAAGGGGATTTTACATCAAACTAGTTGTAATGACATCATATAGCAAAACGGGGGAGTATAATGCAAGCATAATAATAGCTTGGATGTTGCTTGGACAATACATTTTGAATCCCATTTACATATTGACTTTTGTGAAGAATGTTCCTTTAACAGCCAACTACCTTATCAACCATACCCCTAGTAAACTTTTAGATGGGAAAATTTCATTGAAATTTTATTTTCCTAAGCACCATCCTATAACCATGTAAAAGTTTTTATGTGTCTTTGTTATGTTTATAATAATCTAGGCGACAAAGATAAATTCACTCCTCGAGGTTACCATTGTATTTTTTAGGATATCCCTATCGCCAAAAAGGTTGATGTGTTTATGATCTTGAAATTAACCAAGTGTTTGTATACAGGGATGTTTTTGATGAAATAATTTTTCCCTATACTTTTCCTACCACCTGTCTCTTCTGTTGAACTTTAGCACAATATGAATGTATGTGAAAATTGGCACTAGGCGTAAGAGATATCGCCTTCCCCCTACAGTACCTCTGTCTTCTTATGTGAAAATTGGCACTAGGCGTAAGAGATATCGCCTTCCCCCTATAGTACCTCTGTCTTCTTATAATGTTACTGGCCCACCTTCTTCTCTCATGGAGGACACGGCAACCTCTAGCACCTACTCTGCCAGCCACTGCTTTGAGAGAGCCAACTTTGCACCTTACCTAACAAGATCAAAATCCAGCCACCTATTTGTAAGATTATTTGTGTCAATTGGCTCGTGTTATAGACCTCACTTTGCAAAGCACCTCTTTTTTGGTCACCTTAGGTACACCTTATTCTTTAGCAAATTATGTCACATATGATCATTTCTCCCTTGCATATTTAAAATTTTTAGTTGTTGTCACTACTAATCATAAGCCATATAGCTATAAAAATGTTGTATAGGACTCGAGATGACGAAAACCTTGCAACTAAAAATGTTTATGATTTGATTTTATTTGAGAATACCTCTACTGCTTGCACTACTTTTGAGAAATATTTGAATTCTTATTTTTAAATCAAGGATTTGGGACGCTTGAAATATTTTCTGGGTATTGAGGTTCGTCGCAAATCCTCTAGTATATTCTTACCGCAATGGAAGTATACTTTGGATATTCTTTTTTATGCTAATCTCACTGGTACCAAACCTATAAATTTCCCTGTGGAACAAAACCATAATCTTGCTACTACTCAAGACCCTCTTTTGGATGATCCTACTTAATATCATTAACTCATTGATTGCTTGGTATATCTCACTATTCCTAGGCTTAAAATTGGCTACTTTGTTGATATTTTATCTCAGTTCCTACAGTCACCTTACTAGGTTCATTTTGATGTTGTTTATTAGGTTTTATGCTACAACAAGGGTTCTCCAGGGCAAGGTCTTCTTTTACACGCCGATAGTGAATTGTAACTTCATACATATTCTGATTCTCATTGGGTAGGTCACCCCACACTCACAGGACTCTGATCGGGTACTTTATCTTCCTAAGTCATTCACGGATTTCCTAGAAAAGTAAGAAACAACCCACTATTGCTTGTTCTTTTGGTAAAGTTAAATACAGGGCTATGATTGTTGCCACATGCGAATTATAATGGTTAAAATCTTTAATAGTTGCGCTTGGTATTCCTTATCCACAACTTATCGGCTTGTATTAAGATAATCAAGCTACATTACATTTTGCTTCTAATCTGGTTTTTCATAAACGTAGCAAACATATTGAAATTGATTGTCATTATGTTCATGAGAAGTTACTTGCTGGTCAAATTAACTTAGCTTTCATTTGTTCCCATTCATAGTTAACAGATTTGTTTACTAAGGCTCTCAGTTGCCAAAAATTTGAGTTTCTTGTTGGCAAGTTAGGAATTTATAATCTCCATGCCCCAAATATTAAGAATATTATATATTTGGCAAGATAATATTTTTTGTAATGTTTGTTGATTTCTGTAATATTTGTTGATATCCTTTAGCATATAACAAAAGCCAGACTGTATGTAATAGCCAGTTTCCAAACCTACTAAGGGATTAAAGTGTTAATCACATAATTGCATCATATTAGAATGAATTTGGTGCATTAGGGATATGATTTCATAATTTCAATCACATGCATAACATGGGCATATACACACATGAATTTTGATTCAGAAAAATTACACTCAATTGATATGTTCCGAGGTATGAAATTTTCTAAGTAATTGTGACATGATTGTGCATTTCTAATGGCTTCTATTTTGATTTACCAATAAAAAGAAGTGATAAAATTCAATTAGTAATTTGGAGTTATTTGTTAAAATTGGGATATTTATGAATTCATATGTACATTTAGAATAGGAAAATTTTCAAGTAATAAGACAAGTTGACATGTGGAAAATTAGGATTACTAAGCCTATAAAATGTGTGACAGAAGGAAACAGATTTGAGTGACAAATGGCTTAGGGAATTGAGTGACAAATGGTTTAGGAACAAAGTGACAAATGGAAGCCTAAAGAGAGGACATATAGCTAGCCTAGACACTTGACAAATGTTCTTAACCCATCCTCCACTCACACCATATGACACACATATGGCAAGCCTCTTCATTTGTTGTTTCTATTGAAAACCTCACCTTCTTCTTCCACTCACTGTTGAAATCTTAGTTCTCCCTCATATCTCTGTTTTTTTGCCTAAATTTTGTTTAATTGTCAGACCAAAATCCATGAAAAAATCCTTCATAAAGATAGTTATAGAAGCAAAACATTGTTGTACTTGTTGTTATCTTCTTGTCTCTAACGAAACTCATCTTACTCCCTCATTGATCTTGCATGCATGTGAGGCAAAGTATGTTTGGTACATTGATGTGGAATTTGATTTATAAAAGTAAGTGATATACTGATCTTTATGGCATACGTTAGCAGAATTTTATGATGACTGAATTGGCACGGATTGAAAGTAGTGTTGATGACGAAGTTGTGCTAGAAAATGATGGATGAATTGGTTACTATTCTATTTGGGTTTTTTGGATAAATGAAAATAATAGTTTATAGGCTATTATATTGATGATGTAAGTTAGGATTTGAGGTATTATTGATGATGAATTCATGCTAGAAATAGGTGTTATTAAGGTGTTTTCAAATATGGAAAAGTTAGGATTACATGTATGATGGTATAAAGTGATTGGTAATGAAACAAGTGAGTATATTTTTGTGAAATTTAATGTAACCATTGTGGAAGCTAGACTAGCATGAAATGAAGTAGCTTTATAGGACATGAATTATGGAAAAATTCAAGTGTTATTGATGTTTCTAAGTATGTGAAATTCATGGAGAATTGAAGAAGAAAGATACTGCACAATTGTGGCACTCATCCCACGACCATGACCTGTTGCACTAGCTTATGTCATGATCGTGGAAAATTTTCCCATGATTGTGGGCCTAGTTCTGGAATGTTAATTTATTGTTTGTGTACATGTTGAATCAACTAAGGAAAAGTTACTCTAAATTGGTGTATTTAGACTTGATTAAGGTTTGGAATAAACCTAGATTGTTACTTGATTAATTGGTTAAGAGTTTGATAAATTTTGGTTATTAATTAATTTATAACTTAAAGATTGGACTGTTTGAAATCTATGTATCCAAATCTGGACATTATGAGTTGTCAATTGAGTAAAGCTATTCTTATGAATACAAACATGATATTAAGGATATAAATAGTGTGTTTTAGGAATGAATGAATGAGGATTGAAGAATATGAGGTAATTATGAATATGTATTGCTAGAAAAGTTCGGTGAATAGATGATTTATGAATTTGGAGTAAATCAAACTTACTTAAGGTATAAACATGATTGCAAACTAGCGGTATATAAGCTATAATGTTTGAATGGTCAAGATTTTTGTATAAATATATATACCCAGAAAGTCAGTTGAGCATGCATTGAAACATGACATATATACATATGCATGATTGTATATTCATATGATTAAACAAATTAGTAATTGGGAACTATATGTGTATTGCATGATGAAAGATGTGCAAAGCGATTATCAACATCCAAACATCACTAGAACATCGAGGCAATAGCTTTTTTGGAGCATACTGTGAGTTAACTTAGATGTGTAAACTCAATTATATATTCTTCTATATGAATTGAATGTTTAGTTTAAAAAGTGTACAATTGATTGATAAATTCCAGACTTAGATTCGAGGAACTTGTTATATGGCATAAGTATACTGAAATGGAAGTATGGCAAATGAATGATGCTTCTCATTACATTGAAATGCATGATATGATAAAGGATCTGTGACTAGAGTGACTGATGTGTGAAAAGAGCTTTGAGCTCAGGATTGTGAAAAATGAGCCTCAGGCTCAGATTACATGGATTCGGTATCCATAATAGATATAGATCATAAATAAGCTCGATATCCACAACGAATACGGGACAGTAAATTAGGTTGATAGGCACTTGCTCACAACAAAACAAAAATAAGAATGGAAACACTTGTGCATTTGCATATACATCACTACATGTATCATATGATTGAATTGAAATGAATTATTGAATTGTTTGATTTAGTGAAATACAGTTGAATTAAATGAGGTTGTGTTATGATATGTAATGTTAGCTTACATGATGAACTGGTTAATGTATCGTGAAACGTGATATGGTATTCAATACTGGATGATTTGATTTACTTATTTTTATGTTCTAACTTGAGTGAATACATCGATGATTATTCACTCAATGAGTTTACAAATTCATCAAAATTGCAACATTGTTTTTCAGGTTCAAGGGAGTTCTAGCTACTGAGGTTATATAGTAAAAGTATAGCACTTACATTTTAGGGACAAGAATGACTCAAAGGTCTGATCAGCTGAATCTGAGGAGTCTGGATAGAGTTTTACATATTAGCATCCCATTTCATGTTTTATTTTCAGTACTAAGATTGAACTCAAAATGTTGTGTAATGTAAATATGGATTTTTTGAATTTGTAATGACATATGAATTTTATGTTTGTGAATGAAATGGGAAGAATTTTTTTTTTAGAATGCTTTTGATATGATGATGCCTTAAACGAGTTAGTTTGATTACCCTAATGTATTATTTTCATAGAGTATGTTCTCGAATATCCTCTGGTGTGTTTGGAATTATGCTTTATAGGAGTAGTATGTTACACTATACCCTATATATATGTGTTTGTACCTTTATGAAAGATATCAAAAAATTCTCTCTCATATTCTTTCTTAACAAATAACAATGCTCAATCATTGCTTAGTCAATAAGAATAATAAGCTTGTGGTGCAATGCTCAATTGCGTATAAGATAAATGTTTTATGGGAGTATATTTATAACATTTAGCAACGCTTTGCAAATGTTGATCTTGTTAACAAATTTCTTAAGGGAAGGGATAAAGTTATGAGGCAATATGAGGACTGGTCGAGCAGAGCAAAGGTAGATGATGCAGGAAACAAATTTAAGAGGAGTGAAATGATGTATTGTAATTACATAGCATAGGAAGCAAAATGTTGTCAACTTCATCTGAAATGTTAATTTGTTATAAAGCTTATGTATAAGGAAATTGGATGAAAGCCAATGAATAAACTAGCCATTCTATAAAAATCATCATAAGGTAGAAGATGAAGAGCATAATTAACATCTTTGTCTTCCCTATTTTTTCCCTCTTAATAGCTAATCTTCTTCTGTAACAATGGATTCTTGAACCTTAATTCCTAAATTCTTAATTTCAAACCTATAATTGTAGCAAAGTGATCCTCATAAAACAATATAGTACACCTAGAGGGGGGATCGATAAATAATTGTAACTCATAAGTGGTAGATGCAATAATACTATACTTTGCTTCAGATGAAAAATGTGACATTGTTGTCTACTTTCTGGATCAAATAATCACTCAATAAAACACACAATAACCTTGTCTAGTAACATCGAGGTAATTTGTAACCTTAAAGTTCAATATATGTATGAATAGGAATGAATAGCCCCTTATTTGGACAACTCTTCAGATAACAAAGAGTTGCATGAGCAAGTTTAAAATTTGCTAAAAGTAGGCCTATCAAGGAACTATGATAAGTGATAACAAAACTAAGTTTGTTGGTAGATTGTATGTAAGATATAACAATATACCAACAATAAAGAGAAGGATAGTATAATAGAGAAAAATCAACAAAATCCATCTTTGAAGAACATAACAAAGCAATCCAACTTCTAATGGTTTATATCCTATAGCCAATTGCTTTAGCTTTAGTTTAATGACAATTATTTAAAGGCATTCTTTATCTTGTACATGTTTAGGTGTATATGATATATTTCATATGATAATTGTACATTGCAAATGAAATTATATTGAGATTATAATGATGTGATTCATATTGCATTTATGTATTATCCCTAAATTGTTCATAGTTATTGTTCTATTAAGATTGGACATTAATAGGATACAAAAAGACTAGCACATATTATGTTTTTTCTTATAAACGAATTAGTTGATCTCATAGGTTAAAGTATAGAGATATTTAAACAAACGTGTGGGTGCTTGTTAAAGAACAAGTTCATTAAGCAAACCTAACATAAGAAATCCATTTGGAACATTACTTATATGTCTATGGAATTCTAATTGTGATGATTGTATAAATGATCCTTTGACTTAAGGTATCTAAATTTATTTTTTATAGGGATCACTATATTTTGATACTATTTATGACCCATTTAATCATGGGTTGATCAAACGGTAGTCATTGGATATAGCATCAACTATATGGAGATAGTTGCGTGTTCAAAATATGATTCATTACCCTAATGATATTAGGGAGAATACTTCGTTGTTCTCAGTTAGTATTGATTCAGAAAATCCTTGTCCAAGATGGAATGTCATTTTGTAAATAATTTACAAATTTCATTAATTGAATCGATAGCTAATAGAGGAGAACTAATATGATTGGACTAAAAATAAAGTAGACATTAATTCTATACTCTATGTCTAATCAGAACATTGCATGATGAAAGGATTGAATTATATGAAAAATCATGCATGGAAAGGTTAGTTAAAACCACTTTGGCATTCTTAAATATTTGGGTGGTCGTAACGCCTTGCTAGATGCCAATCTTGATCTATAATTATAAATTGTTTAATTGGAGAATTAAAGATAAATTAAAAGAATTTTTAATTTATCTAATTCTAATTATAAATTAGAATTATAATTTATAATAATTGCTAACATATTTGGGAATGTAACGGGTCTCACATATAGAATGGGTTAAAAAAAGCAAATTTAATTTAATCAAGTTAGACTTGATTATAAAGTTTAGAAACTTTATAATTAAATATGAGATATTTAATGAATAAGGATTAAAATGAGATATCGAATCTAATTTGGGTATAATTGTTATTTAATTAAAATTATTTTTAATTCTAATTAAAGTTTAATTGAAATTATAATTTATTTTCAATTAAATTATTAAAACATCCAAAACTTATTATAAATAGACTTAAGATCTAATGGAGCTAGCACTTCTTGCTTAACCCTTTCTATAAGAGTTATAAAATTATCTCAACTCGTTATGTGGATACCTTTAGAGGTTGGACATTTATATAGCTACAGTGGTTGAGACAGATTGGTTTTAGAAACCGTTCGAGGGATATGACAAAATAAAAATCAAACTTTATAATAAGGTACGAATTTCGATTCATACTTTATTATAATTATGTGTTAATTATTTTATAGAATTAAAGAGAACTTGATTTTTGGGAAATGAAAGGTTAAGAAAAATTTCATAACTATTCTGCCACAGATGGAATTGGATCCCAACCTGGTTTCCCAATAATTTCCCTTAACAATTTTATAGCATATTGATGTCTTAATGAGATCTTATAACTTCAAGACCGAAAAAATACTTTCAACACACCTTTTTTTTATAATTGAAATTGATTATGCAAGATTTCATCAATGTTACTTGATCATTACAAGTCTAAAGTACATTATTGACATATATCCAATAAATATATAAAACCAAGATTGAAAGGTTTAATAAACAGAGAAGAGTTTGTATTTGTATAGCGAATCATTGGAATATCTTAGGAATACAATATCTGTATTGTTAGGAAAGTAATTTAGGGTTAAGATGTATATTATAAAAGAGAGGTCTATAGTTTTGTAAACGCACAAAAATAGAAATAAAGTTTTTCTTTAAATTTGTTTATGGTATCAAAGTCGCCATCACTCTACTACTGCTAAAAATTTTAATTTGCATTCTCTCCATATGAACTCCAAGACATGTGGTGATAATTCATAAAATTAAAGATCCACATAGAGGTGTATTGAAATCTTCCTTATGATTGGTCTATTAAGATGGAAAACATGACTAAGAAGTCTACAACTGATTAATCTGTCAAGAAATTCATCGAGAGTCCTCTCCTTTTTATATAAATTTATCCGATAACTTAGGTATGATGATTAGCTCATGTTTCTTAAAAGGGGAAAACTATGACATATGAGTAAAGGCCATAAAAAATGCCTTGTGTGCTAAGAATAAATTGGGAGTTGTTGATGGTATTATTACCAAGCCGAAAGCAAGCGAACTTGTGGCAAGTTTGTGGGAAATTTGTAATTCCTTAATGGTTTCTTAGCTTTTTAATTTGATTGATTATGTACTTCAACCAAGTGTGGCTTATTTTAAGACAACAAAAGAACTTTGGGATGATTTAAGATATCATTTTTTTGGTAATGCACTATGAATTCATCAATTAAAAGTAGATAGAGCTAGAGCGAAGCAACAGAGGCAGTCAGTTGTGACTTATTACACACGTCTTAAGGGCATGTGGGACGAGCAAAGCAGCTACACCCGTGTTTTAGTTCTTTAAAGAAAAACTAAATTCTTTAAATAAAAAGAAGAAAAGATTCATTAGTTCCTTATGGGTTTTGATGACTCAGTTTTGGGGTAGTGAGAACCAATATCCTGAGTATGGATTCATTGCCAAAATTGAGTAAAGTTTACTCAATGGTGGTGCAAGAGGAGAGGCACAGATCAGTTGTCCGAGGTCATGATGAGAGAAGTGAAGTTATAGGATTCGTTGTGCATCTTAATAGAACAGAATCCAATCAGCAAAAGGGGGAATTGGTAAGCAAATGGTGTGCACACAATGTAGCAAAATGGGACATGAAGCTTCGTAGTTTTTTGAAATAATTGGGTACCCTAAAGGTTGGGGTCTTCGAGGATATGGTGTATGTGGCGATAGAAGAAACAAGGGTCAAGGCTGTGCATTAACCAATGTTGCATCTCAAAACTCTAATGGAGACAATTCATAACCACAAATACCAGGATTGACTATTGCTCAAGTGAAATAGATCTTGGATATTTTAGCAAACTCAAGCATGTCTAACTCGAGTGGTATAGATGACAAGTTGCATTGTAAAGCTCTTGAACCAAAATGGCTCCTTGATAGTGGATCATCACATTATATGACTAAAAATTTTGATTGCTTACAACTTGTCTATCAAGTGACCCCTTCATCAGTTGTAATTCCAAATGGAGACCAAATAATATCTGAATAAGAAGGATCAGTATATCTAAAGGGAGGAGTGGTTCTTAAAAGAGTGTCATACTACCTTGTTTGAATTGCAATCTAATTTCACTTAGTAAATTAATTAAAGATAGTAATTGCTTTGTTACATTTACTAATGAGCTATGTGTTGTGTAGGACTGAAATTTGAGGACACTAAATGGTGTGGCTGAGATGAGAGATGGAACCAACTTCTATCTTTCAGTAGCATTAGAATGAGCATGCCATACAAGTAGAGGTGAAGATTATGTGCTGTGGCATCAACGCATAGGACACCCTTTAACCCAGATAACATATGTTTTTCCTGATGTTAGGAGTGATATTTGTAATTCAAGAAGTGTATGTGTAACAGCCCAGACCATCTGCTCAAAGATATTGTCCTCTTTGGGTTGGCCCTCGGGCCAAACCCCTCTCAATTTTTCTCTTCCCACTCTTTAAGATAATGCGTCTACGGGGGAGAGGTATCCATACCCTTATAAGACTTACTTTGTTCTCCTCTCTAATCGATGTGGGATCACATCATCCACCCCCCTTAAGGCCCAACATCCTACGCTGGCACATCAAGTTGGGAACTTGCTCTGATACTATTTGTAATAGCCCAGACCACCTGCCTACTGATATTGTTCACTTTAGGTTGCCCCTCAGGTCAAACCCCTCACGATTTTGCTCTTCCTACCCTTGGGAAAACGCATCTTTAGAGGAGAGGCATCCTTATAAGGCATACCTTATTCTCATCTCTAATCGATGTGGGATCTCACATTCTTCACCCGTTTAGGGCCCAGCCTAGCTGGCACAATAGTTTGGGTACTGGCTCTGATACTATTTGTAACATCCCAAACTACTCGCCCATAGATATTATCTGCTTTGAGTTACCCCTCGGGCCAAACCCCTCATGGTTTTGCTCTTCCCATCCTTGGGAAAACTCGTTTTAGGGGGGAGACGTATCCATACCCTTATAAGATGTACTTCATTCTCTTCTTCAACTGATGTGGGATCTCATCATCCACACCCTTATGGCCCATCCCTTATTAGGGCCTAATGTCCTATGTTGGCACATCAGGTCGGGAACTGACTCTGATAGCATTTGTTACAGCCTAGATCACCCATCCACATATATTATCCGATTTGGGTTACCCCTCAGGCCAAACCCTTCATGGTTTTGCCCTTCCAACCGTTTGGGAAAATGCATCTATGGGGGAGAGGTATCCATACCCTTATAAGGCATATCTCGTTCTCCTCTCCAATCGATGTGGGATCTCATCATCATTTTTAACAGCCCAGACTACGCATCTACAAATATTGTCCGCTTTGGGTTACCCCTCGATCCAAACCCCTCATAATTTTGCTCTTCCCACCCTTGGGAAAACAAGTCTTTAGGGGAGAGATATCTATAACCTTATAAGACATACCTCGTTCTCCTCTCCAATCAATGTGGGATCTTACACTCTCCACCTCCTTAGGGCCCAACCCTTTTTAAGGCCCTGCCTAGTTGGCATAATAGTTCGGGTACTGGCTCTGATACCATTTGTAATAGCCCAGACCACCCGCTCATAGATATTATCCACTTTGGGTTGCCCCTCAGGAAAAAACCCTCATAGTTTTACTCTTCCCACTCTTGGAAAAATGCGTCTTATGGCGAAAGGTATCCATACTCTTTTAACGCGTACTTCATTATCCTATCCAACCGATTTGGGATCTCATCATCCACCTCCCCTTAGGGCCCGGCGTCCTATACTTGCACATCAGGTTGGGAGCCATCTCTGATACCATTTATAGTAACCCAGACCACCCGCCCATAAATATTGGTGCTTTGGGTTGCCCCTCGAGCCAAACCCCTCATCATTTTGCTCTTTCCACCCCTTGGGAAAACATGTCTATGGGAGAGAGGTATCCATACCCTTATATGACATATTTCGTTCTCCTCTCTAACCAATATGGGATCTCATCATCCACCCCCTAAGGCCTAGCCTTCTTTAGGGCTCATCGTCCTATGTTGGCACATCGGGTTGAGAATTAGCTCTGATACCATTTATAACAGCCCAGACCACCTACCCACAGATATTCTCCACTTTAGGTTGCCCCTCGAGCCAATCCCCTCACGATTTTATTCTTCCCAACCCTTAGGAAAACACCTCTTATGGGGGAGAGATATCCATATCCTTATAAGGCATACTTTGTTCTCCTCTCCAATCGATGTAGGATCTCACACTCTCTAACCCCTTAGGGCCCAACCTAGCTGGCACAATAGTTTGGGTACCGACTCTGATATCATTTGTAACATCCCAGACCACCTGACCATAGATATTGTTTGCTTTGTGTTGCCTCTCGGTCTAAACCCCTCATGGTTTTGCTCTTCCCATCCTTGACAAAACGCGTCTTTAAGGGAGAGATATCCATACCCTTATAAGGCATACTTCGTTCTCCTCTCCAATCTATATGAGATCTGACAGTAAGTGAGATATTTTACAGGCTAAACAAACTAGAGATGTGTTTCTTATCAGTTTAAAGAAAGCTATAAAATCATTTGAATTAATACATTGTGATATTTGGGGTCCATATGTGCTGTTTCTCATTATGGTGCTTATTATTTTTTGATAATAGTTGATGATTTTTCTGGACCTATTTGGGAGTATTTGATGGCAGGAAAGAAGGAAACTTTGGATCTACTAATATCCTTTTGTAAAATGGTGACGACCTAGTTCAAAAAATCTATTAAGTGCCTGAGGCTTGATAATGGTCTTGAGCTTAAGAAAAAATTCATCAAGCAGTTTTACATTGAAAACAAGATCTTACATAAAACCTTTTGTGTGTGTACACCTCAACAAAATGGACGAATGGAAAAAAAAACACCATCACATTCTCAATGTGGCATGATTTCCAAGATTTTAGTCTTATTTACCTCTCAAATTTTGGGGTGAATGTGTTCTTACTGCTGCGTATTTAATTAACAGAACACCTAATCAAATTTTCAAAATAAAACACCTATGAACTATTGTTTGGAAAGCCACCTTTATACTCATATGTGTGTGTGATTGAACCTAAGTTTCTTATATAAATTTGTGACATTTTCATGGTTTTTACTACACTTATTGGCTCTTATTTTTAGATTTTATGCTTAATTTGACTCTTGAGTGCTTATCTTTACTTTATGTAGTTTGAGAGTAAAATTGTAACAAATTATTATCAATTGCACTGAATTAATTTTTCTAAGAACAATTGATACTTCAAACTACTATTTGTTTATTATAGGACACTCAAGGAAGTAGAGGCAAGGAGTGAAGCAAACAGAAAAGGCTGAAAATGATAAGTCAAAAAGTCAAGGCAATAGGAAGTTCGCTGCGGCGAGAGGTGATGTTACACCATGGCGAAGTATAAAGAATCCAAGCAAAGACTCTTTAGGATAATTTTGTCGTTGCGGGAGATCACGTCGCTGTAGCAAACTCAGTAGATTATTTCAGAAAACTTTCAGGAAAAGTTTTTTGTGGAGTGAAGTTCACGTCGCCACAACGGAGAAACCAAAAACTCCAAACAAAAACTTTCGGTAAAAGTTCACCGCGGTGAACTTATCTGTCGCCATGACGAACCTTTGAATACCTGAACCATTTTTTGAAAGTTTACCCACTGTGCAACTTGATTCATAACCCATTTTTTTAAAACCTACCTATTTTAGGTTAAGAAGGAGAGATAGCTGATAGTTTTGAGAGGATACACACTCACTCTCTTTACCTTTGGAAGACAATTCTGCTACACACCTTCATCCCCTGTCATCCACAACACTATTCTGCTCCTTCACCGACAACTACTACCATGGATGCTTCCAGTGGGTTCCAGTGGTGAAATCTCCTAGAGTTATGCTTGGCTAGGCACTTCTCTCCTCTTGAAGATGTAGCAACGACTAGAGTTCAATGGGCTTCAAAGGGGAGTAGTTTATTCCATGTTCAGCAATAATGTTATGAACTCCTAGGTTTAAGATTTGTAATTTATAGTTAAACGTTCTTGATTCGAGTTTAATCAAGTGTTAGATATTCAATATGTTATTGGGATGTGTTGATGTAGAACTTGGAGCTTAAATATATGAACTCTCATATATGTCTATTTGTGATCTAGTTGATTCTCTTTAATTTGCCTAGTTGTGTTTGATATTGAGTTGATTGTAGATCCCAAAGTGACTTGTTACATTGACTTACACATTATACACACTAAGGGCATCCAATAAGGCCTTAAGAAATGGAGTTCATTGATTAAGACCTTGGACTTAAAAAGTTCTTTAAGGTTTACCATTTGAAACTTAGTGAT
>JANSVA010000008.1:20247094-20258191 GCA_025504915.1 Erythroxylum reticulatum | reverse complement strand
ATGTTTTCGAACTTACTTATGCATAAATGAGTCATATATGCTACGTGTATGTTTTCTCTTTTGGCTTAGAGCCACAATAAGGTTTCATTTTATCTGTTGGACCAATAAATAAAGGTATGATGCCTTACTTGATTTTTGATACTTAAATGTTGTATATGATTTTTGTGATTGGTGAGAAAACAATTGGCTAATCGTGTGTTGGGCACAACTGATTATGATTAAGCGACCTCTGTATCTTTGACGCTGGTATATTAAAGTCGAGTCGCCGTATCAACACCTTTCTATAGGACTTGCAGGTGATTCTACACATAGGTTCTGGACATCGACGAGGTCATCACCTAGGGTCATGATGCTCTTGTCGACTGTAGTCTAAACTCACCACGGATAAAAGTCGAGCCATCACCGACAATCGGTGGGTGTGCAGATTAGTTTGGCCGACTAGTGGTGTCATACATGATTGTTTTGGCTTATTCTTATATTTATTTTCTGACAAGATTTGATTTATACATCTGATGTTTTTATGCATTTGTATATTGGAACTGAAACTTATGTTCACCGGATGGGTGATTAATAGGCTAGGCCTATATAGTTCCTAACCAGTATACATTAAGTCATAGGATGGGCCTATGTGTGTTTTCTATGCGTGATATATTCACTTTATAGGTTATCTACATCGTTTTGGTATGAACTAATTCTATTTGTTCCTGCTCACTAAGTACCTAGTGTACTCAACCCCCCTCCGTTTTCCAATCATGTAGGTTAATTTGGTGAGTTTGAAGCTCTGAGTGGATCTTGTGGTCTTTTAACATTTTCGGGGTATTATCACACGTGGGTAGTTTCTTATTTTGTACTTTTGTTGTCTAGTGGCTCATGAACTGTGTTTATGTAGTTATACTTTATGACTTTGTAAGTTAGCTTTTGACTGTCTGGTGCTTATAAATGATTTTATGTATGAATTTTCAATATTGTTGTTGAAATTGGCTTGAGTGGACTGGAGAGCCCTGAAGTTATGGATGGATGTAATTATAACAATATGTTTAAAATCATTGCAGGTTTTGAGATTTTTAAAATATAGCCGTTGTGCTGCCAAAATTTTTCAAAAAAAAGAGAAAAAGGGATATTTCGGTTAGCCTTGCGTAGTCGGATTAAAGATACTGCGAGTATCTTTAGCTCGAGTATGCGGCGGTTGTCATAGGCCCGATGTGATACCGAGTTATGACAGGAGAGATATCATTACCCTTATAAGGCATACTTTGTTCACCTCTCCAACCGATGTGGGATTTCACACTCTCCACCCCCTTAGGGCCTAGCCTAGTTGGCACAATAGTTCGGGTACCAGCTTATACCATTTGTAACAGCCCAGACCACCCGCTCACAGATATTGTCCACTTTGAGTTACCCCTATCCATATCCTTATAAGGCATACTTTGTTCCCCTCTCCAACTAATGTGGGATCTCACACTCTCCACCCCTTAGGGCCCAGCCTAGCTAGCATAACGGTTTGGGTACCGGCTCTGATACCATTTATAACAGCTCAGACCATCCACTCACAGATATTGTCCGCTTTGGGTTGCCCCTAAGGCCAAACCCCTCACGGTTTTGCTCTTCCCACCCTTGGGAAAAAGCGTCTTATGGGGGATAGGTATCCATATCCTTATAAGGCATAATTTGTTATCCTCTCTAACCGATGTGGGATCTCACACTCTCCACCCCATTAGGGCCTATCCTAGCTGGTACAACGGTTCAGGTACCAGCTCTGATACCATTTGTAATAGTCAAGACCACCCGTTCACAGATATTGTCCGCTTTGAATTAGCCCTAAGGCCAAACCCCTCACTCTCTTATGATGGCAATTTCTCCCGATTGACTCTTAACTCGGGATCGTTGGCCTGCGATCTCTTGATCTCATCAAATAATGATGGTCGAACTTTAAACCATGCTAGCAATGTTCCGTCATCCTCTGTTACTGAGAGTCCAACCCCAAGGCTTCGCACACTCATCAAATGCGTTATATAAGGATCTTACCTAACAGTTACTACCGAACAAGACTTACAACTCAATGCATCGGCTACCACATTTGCTTTTCTTGAGTGATAGTCGATTATTAAGTCATAATCCTTAATCAAATCCTTTTATGTCATTAGTACTTCAGACTCTTGCGGTCGGTGTATATATAGCAAGTCTCCTCATACAGATAGTGTCTCTAAATCCTGAGTGTAAATACTACTGCTGCAAACTATAAATCATGTGTAGGATAATTTAGCTCGTACTTCTTTAGCTGTCTAGAAGCATATGCAATCACTCGCCTAGCTTGCATAAGTACACAGCCAAGTCCCTGGTGACTGGCATCAATATATACCTCATACCTAACCCCCTGGGTAATAAGGCAATCATTGGTGCAGAAGTTAATCACCTCTTCAGCTCTTGAAAACTCGCCTCACATTTATCATCCCACTGAAATTTTATCCCCTTCTAGGTAAGCCTTGACAAAGGAGCTGCAGGTACTAAGAAATTCTCAACAAATCTCTGATAATAACTAGCTAATCCCAGAAAGTTGCGGACTTTTGTGACATTCTTAGGTTGTTCTCACTTAAGTATAGCTTCCACTTTCTTCAAGTCCACAAAAAATATCGTTCCTGATATTACATGCCTAAGGAATCTTATTTCCCTTAGCCAAAATTCACAATTTGAGAACTTCATATATAACTATCTTTTGCGAAGTATTTGCAACACAATCCGGAGATGTCTAGCATGCTCCTCTCTATCCTTAGAATAAATAAGAAGATCACCAATGAAGACTACGATAAACTAATCTAAATAAGGATGGAACACCCTATTCATGAAATCCATAAATATTGTAGGTGCATTTGTCAATCCGAACGACATCATCAAGAATTCATAGTGTCCACACCTCGTCTGAAAAGCAATCTTGTCGTCATCATTCTCATCAATCTTCAACTGATGATACCCAGACCTCATATCTATCTTTGAGAATACTGTAGCTCCTTTTAATTGATCAAACAAGTCATTGACCATGGGGAGTGGATATTTATTCTTGATAGTAACCTTGTTTAACTCCCAAAAATCAACACATAAGTAGAGGGTCTCATCCTTCTTTTTGACAAATAATACTGGTGCTCCCTAAGGTGAATGACTTGGTCTGATGAAGCCCTTGTCTAATAACTCTTGTAGTCGAAACTTCAACTCTTTCAATTCTGCTGGTGTCATACGATACGGTGGTATAGATATTGGTGTCGTCCCTAGGACCAAGTCAATAGTGAAATTAAACTTCCGATAAGGTGGCAATCCAAGTAACTCCTCTGAAAAGACATTGGGAAACTCGCACACAATAGGGACATCTCCCAGTTCGACCTTATATGCTGAAATGTCAGTCATATGTGTGAGGTATGCCTAACACCCTTGATAAATCAAACTCTTAGCCTTGATCACTAATATCAATCAACTCGGGAATACTATCTGTCACCGACAAATTTAATCGGGACTCTACCCTGAGGGTCAAACTCTACCTTTTTCTTAAAACAATCAACCTTGGCATGATACCTCTCTAACCATTTAATCCCCAATATTAACTCGAAATCCTGAAGATCGAGGGGAATAAGATCTACCTCTAATACAGTATCACCAATCTTTATCTCACAAGCTGTATATACTTCATCACAAGCCACTTGCTCTCCAAGAGGAGTGACTACAATGAGAGGGGGATTTAACGGCTCCAGGGGATGACTAATATCCTCTGGTTCAGGTCGCAAAAGTCTAACCTTGCGACAACTTCCCCTTCCTCGTCCAACCATGCTATTACTATAAATTAAAGAAAAAACATTTTTAATAAAAGAGATTGGGCTAAAGGAATGTCGACAAGTACTTTAATCGAGATCAAAATCATCCAACTGTTAAGGATGTCAACTTAACAATCCAAGACTCAAATTCTCGACTAAAGACTTTTGACACCTAGACTTGATTCCTAAGGCTTATGAACTTTTTGAAAATGGAAATAACACTTTTGAAAATGTAAAAACTAGCCTCTAATATCATTTGTAATAGCCCAGACCACCCACCTACAAATATTATCCGCTTTGAGTTGCCCCTAGGGTCAAACCCCTCACGATTTTGCTCTTCCCATCCTTGGGAAAGCACATCTATAGGGGAGAGGTATCCATACCCTTATAAGGCATACTTCGTTCTCTTCTCCAACCGATGTGAGATCTTATAGTGTGGACCTGGCAGGAGGCTACAATTGAGACCATTCGAACCCTAGATCCTTTTCCATACTAACCAGACTCTCAACCTAACATATTAGAATGGCTGGCTAGCTCCTCTAGAGTATACACAAATGCTTCAGCCTACATTGTTTTGAGACCTCCCAACCCTCATATTCCTTGGCATAAATTATTTTGGCATAAAGGGACTAGCCCAAGGTGCTCTTTTATCTTGTGGCTAGCTTATCTAAATAAGTTGCAAAAGAGGCATAAACTCCTCTTCTCTTATGTCCAAAATCATTGTTCCTTGTACTTCTAGGATAATGAGTCTGTTAATCATCTATTTTTTGAGTGTTCTTACTCAAAAACAGTGTGGATACATTGTCTAAACTATTTTCAGATCCACTTGCCTAACTTGATAAATCTTTCAGTCGTTCTTAATTGGTTTAACCATCCTCCAAACCACAGAAATATTGACCTCAACCTATTTATCATTCTTCTTTCTTTTATTATTTATAATATTTGGTCTAAAAGAAAACACCGAACCTTTAAAGATACAATCTTGGATGTTAGGAGCATTAACACCAGAGTGGTTTTCAAGTTATGGAACATCTCAGCTCAAATACCGATGGAAGGTAGTTATTGGTGTAGTTTGTCTAGTTTTTATCGAATGTTTTGTTTTGCTGGTTGAATCCAGTTTAAGATAGTTAGGAGGTCTCAAGAGGAGATGTCAGATTCTCCTCCTCCTCCTTGGTATTTTAATGCAATGGAGATCCTATTTATCAGTAGAATAGGAGAGTCCAGTTATGAAGTTTCAGTCCGTGAAGTCTTTATCATGATATTTTATGGTTTTGGCTGTTGAACTGCTTTACTAGTTCAGTATGTAAATGTGTGTGTGTGTGTGGTTAATTTTTTTTTCCCATTCTGGATTTTCCAAGGTTTTCCTTGGATGGAAGGTTTCAATAGGTCTTGATTGTAGTTTTCTGCTTCTTTGTGTAGATTTAGTTTCCTACTATTATTCCTTAAGGAAGCTGCCATTTTAGAGGTTTCTTGTTCTCTTTGGTTCTGTTTGTTTATTTTGGTTTCGAAAATGAGACTTGCTCCTTTGGGCATCCTCTTGTTTTTGTACATAACTCCATTCTTTTGATTTATCATATTTACTGATTTACCCAAAAAAATAAGTGTAAATAATATAACTATTTCGAAGAAATGCGACCACTACATACAATATCATTACTTCTTATAAACAATATAATGTCTATATATAGAAAAAATATCATCGCAATACATAAATAGTTACCAGATTTACTTCAATTTATAGATACAATATTTGAGTACAAATAATATCATAATTTCATTAAACAAAATATCAACATTCGTTACAAACAACATCACGTATCTATATAAAAATATAATTAAAGTGAATAAATAAATATCACCTTTACTTTAATATATAAATTCCACGTCTAATTACAAATAATATGATGATTTTGTACAATAATTTCTATCTCTCTTTACAAATAATACCACATCTTTATACCCAAAAAAATCATCATAGTAAAAAAAATTACCATTTTGATTTTAATAGGCAAACATCTCATCTAGTACAAACAATGTCATGATTATGTTCAAAAACATCATTATGCTTTACAAATAATATAACGTCATTATATAAAAATTATTATCACATTAAATAAACATCATTATATAAAAATTATTATCACATTAAATAAATAAGTACCTATTTTACTTTAATATATAGATATTATATCTAAGTACAAATAATATCATGATTCAATACAAAAAATACTATCATTCTTTACAAATAATACCACATCTCTCTTAAAAAAATACTATCACGATAAACAAATACGTACCACTTTTACTTTAAAATATAAATGCCGCATTTGAGTATAAATAATATCATGATTCTATACAAAAAAAATACTATTGCTGTTTATAAACAATACAATGGTTATATAAAAGTACTATTATAGTAAATAGATAAGTGCCACTTTTACTTTAAGGTGTAAATATCACATTTGAGTACAAACAATACCATGATTCTGTACAAAAAATGTCATTGATTGTTATAGATAATACTATGCTTCTTTACGAACAAGATAACATCATAGTATATAAATAAGTACCACTTTTACTTTAATATGTAAATACTGCAACAAAGTACAAACAATAATATGATTTCATACAAACAACATCATTAATTTTTAGAAACAACACCACTCCCGTATACAAAAAGTACCATAACAGGAAACAAACAAGTGCTAAGTATACTTTAATATGTAAATTTCACATTTGAGAAAAAAATTCATGATTTTATATAAAAAAATATAATCATTCTTTACAAGCAATACCATGTCTATATATAAAAATATCATCATAGTAAATAAATTCGTACCACTTATATTTTAATATGGAAATAATGCATCTAAGTACAAAGAATATCATGATTTTATAAAAAAGATAACATCATTTTTTACAAATAATTACAACTTTTATTTTAACACGAAAATCTCATATTTGAGTACACATAATACTATGATTCTATATAAAATATGTGATACAAAAAATACAATCATAATAAAAAAAATAAGTACCACTTATAATTTAGAATATAAATATTACATCTAAGTATAAATAATACCATGATTATATAAAAATACAACTACTCTTTACAAATAACACCACATCTTTACACATAAAATATCATCATAGTAAATAAACAAGTACACTTATACTTTAGTATATAAATCCCACAAATGATTACAAAATAATATCATGATTATATACAAAAAACTACTACTTATTACAAATAATACCACGCCTTTATACAAAAAAATACCATCACATTATATAAATAAGTACAATTTTTATTTTAATATGTAAATGTCGTCTGTAAATACAAGCAATACCATGATTTCATACAAAAAATATTATCGTTGTTTACAAATAATATCACGCCTCTATACAAAGTGCCATCACACTATATGAATAAGTACAACTTTTATTTTAATATGGACATGTTATATCTTAGTACAAACAATACTATGATTATATAGAGAAGATCGTCACTATTTACAAATAATATCGCACCTCTATATAAAAAGTACCAACACAATAAACAAATAAGTACTACTATATTTTAATATATAAATAATGCTTCTGAGTACAAATAATATGATGATTCTATAAAAAAAATTATCACCACTTTTTATAAAAATATCACGTCTTTCTACAAAAAAAAAACCATCATAGTAAATAAATAAGTACCATTTATACTTTAATATGTAAATACCACATTTTGAGTATAAACAACATCACGGGTCTATGCAAAAACACAATTACCTTTTATAAATAATGCAAACAATATCAAAAATACCATGACCTTTTATAGATAATACCATACCTTTATACGAAAATGCTATTACAATACGCAAATAAGTATAATTTTTATCTTAATATATAAATATCGCATCTGAATACAAATAATGGCATGATTTCTTACAAAACCTATCATCACTATTCACAAATAATACCAAGCCTTTTAACAAAAATTCCATCACAATAAACAGATAAGTACTACTTATACTTTAATGTGTAAATACAAACAATACTATGATTTTATATTTAAAAAAAACCATCACTCTTAGAGAATAATACCATATTGCTATATATATATATATAATAAAAAAAACTATCACACTAAGTCCCTCATTGTTGCATGAAAGGATGGTTCTTGCATATTTTCATGAAAGATTTTTTACAGGACAAGATTCAGTGCACACATCTGTCACAAACTATGCTCATCTAAATTCTTCTCAGTGAACACAGTTTGGTAAATTTCTGCTTATGGATGGTTCTATAAAGAAACATCATTTTTTTAAACACCTATTTATTCAATCATATTTGTAATAACTCATCATAGTGGGAGAAAATAATGGTAAACCAATTCTTAAATAAAAATAGAACGTCCTTAATTATATACAAAATTAAATTAAGTATAACTTATCCAAAGCATATTCCAAAGAATCCTGAATTAATTTGGATAAGAAAATTATATTTTATAGCTAATAGTATTTTAATTTAAATATTCAAATAAATCCATCATGATTTACATTTGTTAATTTTTAAATGAATATTTTCTATCAAATCAAAATATTGTTAATTGTATATAAAACTAAACTAATTCTAACTTGTCCACTATTTGATTTAAAAAATACTTCTTAAATTTGACATAATTTTTTTAATCCAAACTCGGATGGAGATGTTTCACGATACTACAAAAAGGTTTGGAAGTTGTTTAAAACATTTATATTTTGAGCACTCTTTTCTTAAGTAAAGAACATGGGCTGGGACATGCACGTGTCCCGGGGCGTGTCATTTGTAAAGTTATTTACTTAACAATCACACTTTAAGGTATGATTGTGCTTTTGACTGTATTCTTCTTCTTCTTTTTTTCAAATTACTTAAAATACAAAAGTTTTAGATATCTTTTTAATCTTTGTATAAAATCATGAAGATAAATTTTATATTTGATTTACTAGACTTAATTTTATTTTATATGTAATCAAAAATATATTGGTTTAATTTAACAAATCTATCCACCATGGTTTTTTTAAATTTTTAAATAGATATTTTATACCAAGCCAAAATATTATTAATCATACACAAAATTAAATATTTCTTAAATTTCACATAACTTTCTCATTTAAACTCCATTTGAGACAATTTAATATGCTACAAAAAGCTTAGGAAATTGTTTGAAACTTGTTTTTTAATAAAGAGCGCAAGTTAGGATGTGCTTATGTCTAGGTATGATAATGAGTTTTACCATGCCTGAGCTCACCTAAGCCTAAGTCTAACCCGATCCCCTCTAGCTGTGACCTAGGTATAAGGCAGGGGGCTAGAACTCGAGCCTTAGCCTGTGAGAAATTTTGTTAACAAATTAAAGATACAAAACAACGTCATTTTACTAAAAGCTATGTTGTTTTATTTATAAGAGTTAAGCATTAGGTCAAGTCGAGCCTAGGTAGCTCGAGCCCAAGATCGAGCTCGACTTAAGGCCAAATTTTTAGAAAATTTGGCCCTGAGTCCCGATCTAAGGCTTGATCAACCTAAATTTGACTTATTAACTTTGCGGTGGGGTAAACCAGGCTTGAGCTTAGTAGCCATCTTTACCTATATCCTAGAGCGTGACCTTTGTAAAGTTGTTTACTTAATGAACCCACTTTAAGAAATGACGTAGTTTTTTATGTCAGTTCCTCACATTTTCTCATAATACTCATCGCAAAAGCTTTATAGCTTTTTTTAATCTTTTCATAAAATCTAGAATCATGTTAATTGAAGTTTGGATGAGAAAGTTATGCCTATTTCAAGAAGTTTTGTCCAATTTAAAACCATTGTACAAATTTGATATTAGAATAGCTAGACTTAATTTATTTCTACGTATAATTAATATTTTAGTTTATTTAAAAATCCAACCACCATAATTTAAATTTATATATATAAAAACAAAATATTGTTAATTATATACAAAACTAAACGAATTCTAACTTGCTCAATATACTTCTTAAATTTGGAATAACTATAAAAAAAAATTCTAGATACCGTGAAAAGCTTAGGAAGTTTCTGAAAACTTTCGTGTTTTTGAGGTTTTTTTTAAAATAAAAAAAGAGTAAAGAGTGCAGTTCAATGTCCTAGGACATGTCTTTTATACAACTGTTTATTTAATGAACAAACTATGAGACATTAATGAACCTTCAATCGTATTCTTTAATTTGTTTCAGAAAACTCAAAACATAAAATTGTTTTAGAGATCTTCCTACTTTCTAGACAATCTCGAATCATCTTACTCAAAGTTTGGATTAAAAAAAAGTTAATAGTGAATCTAAGAAATTAGATTAATTAGACATAGTTTAAATTTATATACAATTAACAATAATTTAGTTTAATTTAATAATATGTGAAAAACTGGAAGCGATAGAGAGAAACAATTTGTTATAAGTTATTTGACATATTTATCTTTACTTTAAAAATTATTATTTACCATCAATCTTCTACCCATTTTAATAATTACATCGAAAATTCCTAAATTACCTTCTTATTCATAAAATTAGTTACATTATTTATTTATGCCCACAAAACATTTTTCAAGTGGTAAGCCGATTTAAATCTCTTCTTTTTTTTTTTTTTTGGGTACGATTCCAAGTGAATTTATGCTCGTTTCCAATTGGTATTTCCAGGAGATAATGTTATTCTTCCAACTTCGGGTGCTTCGATCGTTACGTTGAGCAGAGTAAAATTTGCCAGTTAAAATCCTTTTGAAGAACCCATGAAGGCCTCGCACCTCCAGCAATTCACTTCACACGGAGAGTACGGATTATTAAGTAGCCTCCACGCTTGCTTTGCCAATAAAGCTTCATGGAAACCCTCCAGATCTCTGTATTCCAGGCCGACATAAAAGAATGGTTTACCTACTGAACATCCTAATTTCGCTCCAAAGGGGATGACCTGTAGTTCGGAAGTTCTTGACGTGCTCTTTAAATCAATTTGAACCAAGGTTATGAGTTGGCGTTGCAATGACTTTGTGCAGAGCTTCTCTTTGAATTAAGAGAATGATAAGAGGTTATGAATTCCCTGAAATAAAGGTTATGAGTTTCCTGAAATAAAGTTTCGCAATTTGAAATAACCTTTTTGTCCGATTGTCGCCTTGGGGTTACTTCAAAAATTTAACCAAGGATTGCATTTAGCACAATTTTGGGTCGTTCTCTTGAGGAACCAAAGGTGAAGTTAATTTCCTAAGTTTAACTAAATGCGATGCAAACTAACTATAAAATGGGGTTGATTTTAACAATTACCG
>JANSVA010000008.1:20234760-20246994 GCA_025504915.1 Erythroxylum reticulatum | reverse complement strand
ATGTAAAGCACAATAATTCAAATAATATTCAAATAAAGTCATAAAGATCACTTTGAGTGATAAAAACTCATCCAACTGATATGAAAATATATATGAATAAATGAGTTTGTCACAGTTACAAATTATAGTCTCGTAACAAGTTACAAATTTCACTTCTATAATGATGAGGCAATGACAAATTATTTGTCGCTTTTTCATGAGATTACCTCTTCAGTTAATAAAAACAAATAGGTAAACATTGACTTTCTATACGTACCTAGTAAAATCTGAATTTGAATAGTCAATCATTTCTAAATGATTATACCTCTTATAAGTGAACAAGTAATTATTTGTCCCTTGAAGATATCTCGTCACTTTCTTTGCAGCCTTCTAATAATTGATAACATGATTATTTTGATATCTACCCAACATCTCTATTACAAAATTGATTTCAGGTCTAATACAGATTTGTAAATTTAAATTAACGATTAAGATTTAATATACTATTAAACTAAAAAACCTAAATCAAGTTTAATATGGGCTTATAAAAAACTAGACCAAAACATCAAGCCATATTTCTTACATTTAGAGGCAAAGTCAACCTTATCTAGTGTAAACCTAGTTATTAACTTGTGTTTTATATTCTACGATTATCAAAATCAGCATTAAACAACCAGATCGAGACCTAGAAGAAAAAGGTAAATCAAATCTTGTCCAGCTCAATACAATACCCATTTATCAGTTTCCTATTTTTTGTTACAAAACAAGAATGCTGAAAACTTGCATAGCTTTACACTTCAAAGTTTGAATGCCAAGACCCCTATGTCAAAGTCATTTGTCACAGTAAAACCAACTCAAGCATGGAATTCATAGCCAGATTTCTTGTAGAGGAATGACATATTTCACACAAAACTGCATTTTGGTTTTGGTACCAATAAAGAACAGCATAGGTAGAAATCAACATTTTGTGTAGTGAAGTTATCATAGTCCCTATCCAAATGATGAAGACAGTAAAGAAGGAGCAGACAACAAGGAGAAACACATCTCCACATTGAGGTAAATCCAAGACAAAGCAAGCAAGCTACAGGAATGTCGAAGCTACCCAGAAAACTAGCAGGGGAAAGTAGAAACAAAGACAAAACTGGCAAGGATTAGCAGGAAAATAGATGGATCTAGCGTAATTAGTTTTTTTTTTCTTTTTTAAAATTTATTAAAATAATAAAATAATTATGTGAAAAATAATTAAAGATGTGGCATAAACTTTAGTCCCATATGGTATGTCATGTTAGCGACCTTAACAAAGAATTTAACATTAAGCTATTTTTATAATCAATTGAAATTTTAAGTATTTTATTTTTATTTTTTAAAATTCAAACTAATATTATAAATTAGAATAAAATTTCAATTTTTTTATAATTAACTCATTTCGGTAAGAGTTACCTTACCGGGCTTTGTGTTTGGGACTATTGGATATAGCAAGAGTACACCTAAATTTAGCCCTATTGAGTGTCTAAAAAATAATAATAATCCAATTTCAGTTAAAAAGATATAAATAGGTAAGGCCTCTTTACTACCACAGATCTTTTAGCTTGCCAATAGTATATAACAGCAGCAAAGAAGTGAGAAATGTGTATATGTGTGCTGGTTTGTGGGAACTTCAACTTATGGTAAGACCTGAAATAAATATGAAGGATAAGTTAAATCAGAGCACGGGGTTAAGCTCTTCCTTCTTTTATTAAGTAACAAAGAGCGTGCTAGTAAACCAAATAGCATTCGTTAATACTCGTGAGATTAATTTACTTTTGTACACGCGCGCGCACACAGAGAGAGAGAGAGAGAGAGAGAGTATTTAGTGGTGGTCGTCCATCCCCCTATTACAAAACTGGTGCATTTACAAGAAACTAAAAGACGAGAAGACTAGTTCCTTCCCTCCTGACTGGCCATTAAAAGTAAAAGTGTCCCATGTATATTACTTACACCGTTCTTCAGTTGAGTTCACTTGTATTTTGACTTGGATTTTCTTACAACAGCAACAGTTATTGTGTTTGTTCCACTCATCAGCTACGTCTTGTGCTATTCTGACGGCGTCAGAAGCCGTCCCTTGTAGTCCTCTCCTTGTGAACCCAACCGTGTACAGTCCATTCTCTGCTTTCCACCCATTGGGAAAGGGTATTTTTGGCATACCGTCTTTGGTGAAAGAATCACACCCCTGTGTGTGTGTACAAGTAAGTAAACAAAAGAAAAAAGAAAAAAGAAAAAAGAAAAAAGAAAACCAAGAATTCTTGGTCTGCAGAATGCACCATGAACAACAATGACAAAAACAAATCATGCATCTAAATAAAAAACGGCCAAAATGGTTAAGATTCTCCTTTTGTAAAGAAGAGATTTGGAGGTTTCTGTGTGTCCAGAGAGTAGAAAATGATGGATGATTCATATACGGATAATAGAAAATGCAAACCAAACGAACAAAACATAACTCCTTATACCTTGAGCCAAGTAGGGACGTTGCTTTTGTACCCGGTTGCCAAAATTATAGAATCGAACTCCTTTTCTTGACCATCCATAAACCTCGCCCCATTTCTGTATATCTCTTTCACACCCTCCATCACCTGAAATAACCTAACAAATGTTAACTCATAACTAATATTTGTTAAACCTTAAAATGTGGACCACATTAGATTTTTACCTTAATCTTTCCGGATTTTATCAGGGACAGTGCACCAACGTCTAATACAGGGGTCCTTCCGGTCACATTTTTAAGCTCAATAGGCCCACTTTTCGGTCGCCGGAGGCCAAATTGGTCAGTGTTTCCCAATTTCAAGTAGGCACCTAGCAGCAACAACCTATCAACCCATTTTAGAGGTAGGTACTTGAGAAGCCACACGGCTATACCAAATGTTGATATACCAATCATCTCTCTAGGTAGAACATGCACCTGCGCGTCACAAATTATACACTAATTTAATTAGGCAAACCACTTGACAACAAAATATTTCAATAAACACAAACAACAGTCCAAGTAACTACCGTGTTTCTGGCCACCATATGGGGGATTGCATTGTTCCTACAAAGGTCTAAACTCACTTCCATGCCCGAGTTACCACATCCAACAACCAAGACCTTCTGGTTCTTGAACTCCGAACCGGATTTGTACTCGCTAGTATGCAGAATAGGACCGTTAAACTTGTCTAATCCAGTTACTTCTGGTATCACAGGCTCCGCATTCTCACCGGTGGCAACAATAAGCCACCGAGAAATGTACTCGTGGTCTTGAGTTTGAACCCTCCATAACCCACTAACACAATCAAACTCGGCCTTCAAAACAGTTTGTTTGAACTTAGGATGGATTGAGAAGCGTGAAGCGTAGGACTCCATGTAGGAGATGAATTGGTGCCTTGAAGGGTACTTGGGAAAATCACGAGGAAAACCAAGAAGGGGAAGTTGGCAGAAGTCTTTTGGAAGGTGAAGTTTGAGACGATCGTAAGTTCTGTGCTGCCAAAGAGATGCTATGCAGTCACTTTTCTCGAGAATCAGAGAAGGCACTCCGTGTCGTGAGAGGCAAGCTGATGCTGCAAGACCCGATGGTCCTGCTCCTACTATGATAGGCCCGTGAACACACATACACTTAGGTAGTATCTTAATCTCCTGCTTTCCTTGATCTTCGCAAGAACCCATGTAGGAAATCACAAGAAGAAGAAAGAAACCAGGTAAAGGAACTACGCAGTTGGTAGTGGACTACTACTCTGTTTTGGATAGTCTCCAAGACTCTGTCTTTATGAGAAAAGAAAATCGTTCGGAGGGGGTTGATGAAGTTGGAATTTAAGGGGAGAAAGATGGTACAGTGAATAAGAGGTTTAATATTTGGTGGGGTTATAAATGCAACACACAGCCACAGAGCACAGAAGTGTTATGTTATTATGAGAAGTGAGAGGCGGAGAGAGAAAGAGTGTAGTATGGTTTGACAAGAGAATAGGGAAGTGTAATATAGGCGTGAAGGTTAAGGAAAGGATTTCATTGTGTGGTTTTCTGTTTCTCAAGGTTCTTTCTTCTCCTCTCTTTTCTGCAAAAGGCTATTTCTTCTCTTCGCTATGCGTTCCGGTGGGCGTGCTATGTAGTGTAGTAGTGATGGTGGAGGTGGTCGTAGGAGTAGGCAAGTCAAATGGCCACTGGCTTGGCTGAGGTTTAAATACGCATTCCCGTCTTTTAATTTTCTTAATTATGGTTTTATTTTTCTACTCTAATTTTGGGCTTGTTTATCTCTGTTCCTGGAGTCCATTTACCCTCCTACCCTATATAAGAATTGGACCAAATTTCTTTAAAGAAACGTAAGTGAACAAGATGTTTTATTGTTTATATTAGACCATATAATATTTGTAATATGTCTACTTGATTTGGATTAGGTTTCTCACTTCTAAATGATTTCTCCATTAAATTCATGACTAGATTTGGATGCTTGAAGAATTTCACGCCTGCTGTTTCAGTGGGAGGAAGGAAACAGTAAAAGGACTATTATGATATGAGCAACCAAAAAAACAAATAGGTTGTCAATCCACCCGATGGCTTCAGCTCATGGATCATTTTATAGTTTCATCATTTTTTTAACATCGAATTCGATGTTAAAGAAAAAATCTAAAGTTTAAAGATTTTACATGTATTACACCACTGTAAAGCTAATATATAATAAATAAGAAGTAAAAATTATAAGAATAAGTAAAAATATAGTATAAAATAAAATACTTTATTAAAATAAAAATTCACTAAAAATGCTTATTAGTATATAATAACATAATAATAAATCTAATAATTTAGACTAAGATTGAATCTAACATAAATTTTAAATAGTAATAAATTGTATTTTATATTATCATTTATTTAAAGACTCGTAAAAGTTGAAGCATATTTAAAGAAAATCAATTAAAAAAAACTCTTAACTTTATTGTAACTTCTTCTCTAATGTCTTTTAAACATACTTATTTATAGTTTCAATATTATTTTTAACACATTATTTAATTATCTTAACTAAAATTACTTACATATACTAATTCATATTTTAATTTATTAAACAAATTCATGATAAAATTTTTTAATTTTTAATTAACATATAAGGAAAAAAATAAAGAACCTAAAATTTGAAATATAATTTATTAATGAGATTAAAATTTTATTTTAACAATAATTATTTAAAACAAAATTTTAAATTAAAATGTAAAGAGATAAATAAAGAATTTTTTTTTTTTTGAGTTTTGACTTGGATAACGTACATATTTCATAAATCTTTCAAATTTTTAATCAGTAAGTACAAGGGAGGAAGAAATGTGTGGTGGGTTCCACATTTTGAAAAAGATGATGGGTTTATCATTTTGTTAAAGAAGATTGGTCAATTTTTTTCCATAAGGGTCATGTGATGCAAATTGGAGTAAGATTCAGGCCAGTTTGTATTTCTTTTAGTCAAACCGATTAATTTGGTCTAATTTTAAAAACGTTCTTAATGCAATTGATTAATTAATTTGTTGCAATCTAATTATTCGTTTTATTTATTTTCTACTGATGTGCAATATTAGATAATTGATTTAACTATTGAGTCTATTTGTTTAACAGAAGAAGAGTTCAACACCGTCCTTTTGTAAATTTTATTACAATATTTTAAAATGATGAACAATATTAGAAGCATGATTAACAAATAGTTATTGATCCTAGTGACTACAGCATAAATTTTTATAAATACTTCTTTTTGACAGTTTCTATATTTAGAAAATTAAATAAGGATGACATAAAATTTTATTATGAGAGGTGGAAGGAAAGATAAATTTAGTTTCAAAATTCATTTAAATATTTAACACTATAACAGGAAAATCATTATTATTTTTCACTAAAATCATAATCCAGTTTATTTATCCTAAATTTGGAAGCTGAACTCACAATTCCTACTGACTACACGGCCACATCCTTGCCTTCTAAGTGACATAATTAGGAACTTAAAATTAAGAATTGGAAGAAGGTGGAGGAAGTTGGAAGGTGGTTGTAACTTATGCGGCTTAGACCTGGACTTTTTAAGACTCACAATTATAAAGTGGTAATTAGTGATTAGGTTCAATTGATGCCATATTAGGAATTTCTATGCGTCAGCCTTTTCATCTAACACCACATCATGAGGTTTACAGATTGAGGCATGACAATGTTTTTAATTTATTTATTTTAATAAGAAGAACAGTCTTTTGGGCATCCAAAACAAATACGATGTTTTTACTTGTACCCCAAGCATTTTTCGTTGCTTGACCTAAAAAATAGGTCTTAGGCAATGTTAACATATGGCACAGTGGCAAACATAAAGCTGTTAGCGCGTGACATAGTTTGTAAGAAAATAATATCTAAAAAAGATTGAGCCCGGAATCGAATGGCCAAAGTAAAGAAGGATCTTAGGCTATGTTGGCTTTTCACAATGTGCTTTAGATGCTGGGATCCAGGGAAGCAGGATTGGCCTGATTTGCTATTTCAAAAGATCTTATAATGGACAAGAATACCTAGGGTTAGGATCTTTCTGGAATATTATATATACTTAGCTGTAACCATTTTCGTCTTGTCTTTTTATCGGATTCAGCCTTTCAATAATGTTTTCTGTTCGTCTCCTCTTCTAAGTAATATTTAAAAAAATTTATCAAAAAATTAAATTGTAAGATAACAAATTTAAAGTTTAAAATATTTATTTACGAGCATGACCTATGCCAAGTAGGATGTGACAAATTAAAAGAGTAAGGCAAAGTGAGGCATGTCTATCTTTTATGTGGGAACTAATTTTAGAATGTTGATTCATTAAAACTATATAAAGTAATACCTATAGCTCCTAGTAATAAAAAAAAACCAGAGTTCAATTATAGCCCCTTTGGGATGTACATGATATTATTATAATCGTCCAAAAAAATATAATATTTATAAATGACATCAGAATATCAAACTATGATTGAAGAAAGAGAAAATAAATTCAACTCGTAATAAAGATAAAATAAAATAAAATAATTAAAGTTTAATTAAAAATATTATATAAAAATTAACTAATTTATTTTATTTATAAAAACTGATTAATTTATAAAACTGAGTAATTAATTAATAAACTGATTAAATTTTAATAACAATAATTAATAATTAAGTTAAACTAAAAAAAATTAAAGAATTGATAGGTTTAAATTTTTTACCATTAAATGGATTAAATTAATTCAATTTTTTAACGGTACTTTTGTTCTTCAAGCCACGGAAATTTTCTAACTTGGGCGCCAACTTTTAACTAAAATTTCTGTTAAAAAAATCTCCTCAACTCCATGTGTTATTGTGTAATTGTACTCATCTACCAATTCTAAAAGCTTGATATTTATATAAGTATGATACCGTACTTTTGAGTGCTCAAGTTATATCCATCCATTCTCGGATTACAAGAATTTCAAGCTCTGCGTAGATATAGGTACGATAGGGTTATTCTACAAAATGCCAAAAAATCTTCACATTGGCTTAAGGAGATTCATAAAGTAGCATAAACTTTTTCCATTTAAAAAAATATCGTATGCAATCCAAATACATAAGCAGAATTTAGGGAGTGCTTTCTGTGTATGAGAGATAATATATATCGTTTAAGTAAAAAATTAGACAAAAAATACACATCTCTTCCATGTACATACAAAATAAGGCAAACCATGTGGCGATTTCTCAAGAGCACCTCAATCACTGGTTTCTTTAATTGATATTAGGCATTGTATGGGCAAGTTACAAGGTTATGGATTTATAATTGCAGCTGGCATTTGGTACGTCTTTAGTTGGATAGATTAGTTGCTCTGCCATGTAGTTTACATGCTGTATTCGGGCCATATGTAAAGAATCAATCTTATGTAAACTATATTATCCATGTTAATTTATCAATATGATCCACTCCAAGAAATGTCTCCCTGTCTCTCTCTTCGTGTATATATATATATATATGTTTATATTATTAATTTATAATATTTTCGATAGACTTAATCTATTTGCTTTGGATTTATTGAAGACGAGCCCCACTTGTAATACGTAACGATACTTTAGTTACGTATTTCTGATCAAACGTGGACGGGCAAGAAATAAAAAAATGCAGAAAATATGTAATTTCGGTCTTTATAATTTCAAATGAGTTTTCCGAAGTCAAAACAACCGTGAATCCACCACCACCTTCATGAGAACTGCTCTCCAGAATACGAATAAGATCTTTCTAAAGTTTTATTAAAACCTAAACTCTCTTAATAAGCCAGATAATTCTTATACTTACGATTGATATGAGCAATTGTAAGAGACCCTTACTTTTATATAAAGCTTGCATATTGAGTTTTCTCATCATAAACCCAATATAAGTCTGGTCTACACTGATTGAGATTTTTTTTTATCGAAGCTTTGATCCATTAATTTAAATCATTTATTGGGTCACTTTATTTTCTTTATCCGAATCAAATTATATAACTTAAACAATAAGTTATTTAAAAACTGAAAAATACAATAAATAGTTATTCAACTTTACGAAAAAGGACAAAATTGTCCACCACCACCCTCACTTCCTTTTTTGTTTGACTTTAAGCCTAGCTTATATAAACCCGTAAAGTAATATCTCATGCTTGCAATCTTAACAACGAATGTAGGATCTGTGATTCAAAAATATTTTCTCCATCACATGCTCTTTAATATCAAACTTATATTCAGGCTATGACGACCTTGGCCAACAGATTTGTTTCAACTGGTTGGCTTCTTGAGTTGAAAGGCATTTCTAATAATCTTCTGTGTGTTTTCTAATGAGATGATACTCTGATGCTGATGGTCATCCAATTCCAACCTGATGACTGAAGACTGAAACTAGGTCCCCACTCGTGCATGCTCTCTATGTGTGTGTATATATATAAGTATGTATCAGTGTTCTCTCTCTTTCTCAGTCAAGCCCAATGCAGCTCGTCGACCTTTTCCCTTGTCGCGGTTGGATCTCTTTGGCAGTCGGATTCTTTGCCAGTCTAAATGCGTGTTTGCCTTATCAGATTTTTGGTTCCCAAACACAGGAAAAAGGAGATTTCGTAGGGTTCTGAGCGATATTTCTTACCTCCTCCTCCTCGTTTTAAAACAATAACAACGACATCATCCTCATATTATTATTATTATTATTTCTATTTCTGAAAAAGGTAAAAAGAAATACACACACATATATATATATATATATATATATAAGAGAACATGCTGTTCTCTCTTGCCAAGTATCATCTTCGATATTCATGAAAATTAGTCCTTGTCTTTAAAACAATTAGTGACTAACATGATTGTGCAATTATTAGAACTGTACAAAAGTTCTCTCCACAAAAGGGGCATGAATATGTCACTAATTAACGAGTACAATAATGTGGAATATCTAATTTATAGTCAACTTACAATCGTTGAACTGAAACGCCTCAGTTCCATATTATCCCTTTATAATATAATGACCAAAGTGCCGGAGGTACGAGCGACGTCGTTGAACAGAGTGACAAGCGTACGAAGGGCGTCTATCGTCAAGTTCACGTCAAATGAGCCCGCACGGCGAGGCTGATGTCAGGTGAGCCAAGCCCACCTCACCCTGCAATCTCTAAATTCCTTTCAACCAGTAGAATCTCAGCAACCCAACGTCACGCTGAAAGGACCAAAACGACCTTTGGATTAAAGCAATGTTTCCCACCCTCTAACAAGTAATAACTTCTTCCACAACTTGCGTGAAGTGACCCTTGTTTCGAGTAAAAGCATTGACGTACCTTGATTTGACGCTCGGGGGTATTTTCGTACTCAAGCCATCCTCCACGTGTCGAATGACCTTTTGCTTTAATATCAACCATATGTTAGATTTGACTGGAAGTCAGCGTGCAAATGTAGCTATAATATGCTCCAAAACACGAATCGTGGATGCATCTGAAAACAATCAGGAATCAAATTTGTTGATCCCATGGGTAGGGGTGAGCAATTTGCTGACATGTTCTACACTGGCTTAGCTATTAAAGCTAGCATCCTAATGTTTATATATATGCACGTACACCAAGGTAGATGACATCATCTGAATTTAATGCATTAGTTAAATTCTATTTACCCCTCCAAAATTTAATGCATATGGAAGACAAGAGTTTACAAGTCAAGAGAACCTTGAAAGTAAGGGTTTGACAATAAATCCTCTTATTTAATATGAATTCTAAATGCATTAGTTTTTAAATTGATACTTTTATCCAGTGATAATATGTGCACAATAAATGCACGCCAAGAATAGTATAGAATACATTTCCCCTGTTCTTGTGATTGTCTCTACTTCTCTTAAGGCATATACAGTTGATAGACCTATGGTCTAGCTAAGCTTATTAACTGATTAGTGAACGATTCAATCATAAAAGTAATAAACTTTGCTTAGCATTGCATGCGCAAATACTGTGTGATTTTTCAGGATTCAATGTTGAGTTCAACAGGAAAGAATCTTATATGCACAGAATAGCACTTTAGCTTTAGGAAAAGTGTAGAAGGTGATCATGACCGCGTGATTACTATGTGCGATCCTGGCGAAATTAGGCCCCAGCTTCAGATACCCCAAATATATTTTCTGCTAGGCACTGCTGCCTAGGTTGACATTATGAAACTGGACGATTGATCAGTGATATCTTATTCTAGCTAGGCCAATCTGCTCTCTTAGTGCATATTTAGAATATATGTACACTAGTTTAGCACTAGAGATTATATAACCTTTCATATAATTGACGAACGAATTTATCTGATAGGTTGAAGCCTGGGAAACTATGTGACAGTGTGGCTTCACAGGCACGGTCTTTTATAGTTTACCGATAAAAAAGTAATTATTTTGACAAGAACGCGAACTCAATTGGAGTAATTAAGGAGTTGAAGCAAAAGGGCCCTACGACCTATCACCTGGAGCCTACTGCAACACTTGGGTGTCAAACAAAAATAGGTTGGTGCAGGGCAGGCCTTCGCACAAAAAAAAAAAAAAAAGAGAGACAACACAGGGAGGATCGAGCACCTTCTTCCAAAAATTTCGATACCAGAAAATTTTATGTGCGGTTGTTGTCTCCCCTGCACAAATATCTTACAGTCAGATTCCTTCTTTATCGTTTTCTTACAACTCTGCGAATTAATCATTACCATTACTAACCAATAAGCTTTGTTCTAACGCTTTATACACTACAGCAAAACTGGATTTTAGTTACCTTTTTTAAATCATTGCTAAAAATTAATTTCAGCGACAATTTCAAAATTCATCGCCAAGAGTAAAGATTTTTGCGGCGTTTTACCATATCGTCACAAAATTGAGATATTTAGCGACGATTTAAATGAATCATCTCAAAATGTGCAACCTTTTACAACAGTTTAGGAGTTTCATTGTGAAATGTTTAGCATTGACAACAATTCGCATAATAATCACAAAAAGTTAAACTTTTGGCGACAAATTTTGAAAATCCATTGTCAAAACTTGATATTAAAGATTTTAAAATCGTTATGTTTTATTGTATCGCCGCTAAAGGCAGATCTTTAATGGCGATTTATTTAAATTGAATCTTTTGGCAATAGTTTCAAAATTTCGTCGCCAAAAGTTGAGATTAAAGATTTTATATCTTATATATTTCTTAGGAAAATTTTGATGAATTTTTTGTGTGTGATAGTATTCTTAAAATAATAATGTTGAAAACATAATTTTTAATGGTAAGTGTGGTTTAATAATTCTAAGGTTAATTATAATTGATATTTATATAATTTTTCATTTACCTTCTTTATAAATTTGTTTAAATATCTAATGTATTCAAAACCATTTGAATTTGTTTAAATATATGGATTTATACACAAATGGTTCTTTAATGATGCCTATTATACATAGTACTCCTCCATTCGGACAAATATTTCATGAAAATAGACTGGAGCATCTAAAACTTATTAAATGTTTTCAAAGTTTTAAAAATATTGTTGAAAAACACATGGTAGGTGGTTTAAATTTTGAAAAGTAAATATTATTTGGATATAAAAATAAGCATACCTAAAATTTTAATATTAATAAGATCAAAATGAAATAAATTTAAATTGACTACTATTCTTAATCATTAATATTTATTAACAATAAAATAATAATACATATAAATATTAAAATGCGATTAGCAATATAATATAATGATATATGATAAGTAGTAAAAGATTTTAATTAGAAGTTTAACAATTCTTATACATACAAATTAAATAAATAAAGTTTCA
>JANSVA010000008.1:20220392-20234660 GCA_025504915.1 Erythroxylum reticulatum | reverse complement strand
CCCTTATCTTAGGATATGTATCGGAATGACCTACGGGCGTCCCGGTGCGTACCCTAGGGTAATGGGGTGTTACACCCCGGGTGCTCTATCACTGATAACATCCTTATCACTTAGGAAATTATTCACACGATGGGATGGAAATAAAAAAATGGGCTTCCTGGCCATAAAGGACGATCTTGAAAAAGCTTATGATCGCCTCTTTTGGGATTTCATACAGGATACCCTACTCGATATAGGGCTCTCGGGGTCGTTTATTTCCCTCATTATGAAGTGCATCTCTTTCGTTTCAATGCAAGTTAATTGGGGAAGGAGAGCTTAGTGAGACTTTCACGCCTACCAGAGGGATTCGTCGGGGGGATCCCTTATCGCCGTATCTGTTCATGCTTTGTATGGAATGCCTGGGACATGTCATCAATCACTCTACAGCCCAAGGAAGTTGGAAGCCGATTCACCTCAGTAAGCACGATCCCCCTATGTCCCACCTTTTTTTCGCTGACAACCTGATCTTATTTTCGGAAGCCACTACCACCCAAGCCCAGATCATCCAGGACACTTTAACAACATTTTGCAGTGCCTCTGGTCAAAAGATTAGTCATGATAAATCTCGCAGCTATTACTCTGAGAACGTTTCGCCTTCTATAGCATGAAGGTTGAGCCGGTAATTGGGTTTTAAACAGACTATAGACCTCGGACGTTACCTTGGAGTTCCCTTACTGCATGGGAGGGTCCATCAGCGCACTTATCACTATATCCTTGAGAAGGTTCAACAACACCTTTCAGGTTGGACATGGCAACAGCTTTCCTTAGCCTGCTGTACTACCTTGATTCAACCTGTTATATCTGCTCTTCCTACGTATACCATGCAGACTGTTCGCCTCCCATGTCGTCTCTATGATCATGCACAATTTCTTATGGGGCTCCACACTGGGAGCCCGAAAGATCCACCTTGTGCAGTGGGACACTGACTGCACACCTAAAATTCTTAGTTGGCTGGGCATCCGCAAAATTCTAGAAACCAATGGTGTGTAGTTAATCAAATTGGGGTGGGCACTACTCTCGAAACCTGACAAGCTTTGGGCCCGCATTGTGGCAGCCAAGTACAAGCTGAATGTTCGCAGTCCACCTATTGCTTTAGCGATCACCGGCGGGTCCATGACCTGGAGGAGCATTAAAGCAGTTTGGCCTCATATCATTCGAGGCATGAAATCGGTGATATTTGATGGGACGACAACACTCTTCTGGCTGGACCCTTGGGTTGAGGACTTGGGACCGTTACTCTCTCGCACCCTGAGGCCTATTTCCCCCTCTGAGCTATCTCGTAGTGTGTAGCACTATATGGACCACACAAGTAATTGGTCATGGCAAGAGTTTCAGCCTATCCTTTCTCACTCTATTTGTTTGCTTATTGTAGGTATTCCCCCGCCTCAATCGCATTCTGGGACGGACAGACTGAGCTGGGGTAGGTCGGACACCGACAAGTGTTCTACAGCCTCTGGGTACTTGATGCTTATGGACCATGATCCCCACGACACCACCAAATTTTGGCAGCTTATCTAGCGCTAGGCCGGTCCTCAACGTATTCACTCTTTCCTCTGGCTACTGGCCCAAGATAAGTTACTATCCAATCAACAATGGCTGCGACGGCAACTTCATCCAATGACTGAATGTTATCATTGCCAGGTTGAGGAGTCTTCTCTTCATGTGATGCGCGACTACCCCAGAGCTAGACACTTGTGGCTCACCTTCCCTACTCAGGCCCTATCCTCCAACTTTTTCACCCTTCAGGCCCACGTTTGGCTTTCCAGAAATCTTCAAAGTTCTGGCCAGATTTGTGGATTAGACTGGTCACTTATTTTTGGGACAGCCTGCTAGTTCTTGTGGTCGTGGCGGAATCGGTCAATATTTGACCCTCAATTCTCCTAGCCTACTTCTCCGGTTCACAGTATTCTCGACTATGTGCACCAGATCCACACTGCTTCGAGATGGTACGGGCGAGCAGTGCCTGGCCACCACATGCGTCACACGCAGCTCATTGCTTGGAGTCCTCCAGGGCCGGGATGGGTGATGCTCAACACAAACGAGGCGAGTCGGACAGACCCTTCCTTGACCTCCTCGGGAGGACTTATCCGGGACAGCACCGGCTCCTGGCTTGGTGGTTTTGTTCAGAACCTGAGCTGGTGTTCCTCTTTCACCGCCGAACTTTGGGGGTTATTCACTAGTTTACAGCTGGCCTGGGACCTTGGCTACCTTAGGGTGATTTTGGAGTTGGACTCTCAGGTGGCACTACAATCCATTTATGATTCAGACACCCACATCACATATACTAATCCACTCATTTTCAGCATCACTAAACTTCTCAACCGTAGTTGGATGATTCTCCCTCGACACACATATCGGGAAGGCAATAGGTGCACAGACTGGTTAGCCATTTTTGCAGTCAATTTTGATTTGGGGGTTACCACCTTTGTAAATGCGCCCTCCGGGTGCCTTTCGATCCTCTTAGAGGATATGGCAGGGTCTAGACAACCCTGCAGTATTATGTAATTGTTTGTCCTACTTTCCTTTCAATGTAAAAAAAAAAGTTCAGGAATAATGGACGATTGTACGCACTCATCAATTTATCAAAGGCTATCTCTCTATCTAATCCATCTTTCACTTCATACTCCATTTAAGCTCCTACTTCACCCTATTAGTACTAGTTAGACTAATAGAGTTGTGACAAGTAATTCAATCCTAAGGCTACCTTGATGTAGATCAATTCAATGAGAGTTTCATTAAATAAGATTGGAATAATTCTTCATGTGTTCTTGAATATTACAAAGGACCAAACTTGCCATGAAGTTTGGTTGGTTACCACTTCTGGATTGTCTCTTATAGGTCTATTATCCTTAATCTAAGCTCATTTTTCTTTTTTTGGTTATAAAATTCTATGCTATAATGCCTCGTGGACATTTCACACAAATTGTCTATAAAGTTCATAGAGAACCAACTCATTATAAACTCATAAATGTTTATGACATGTATCAACATTTCTATAAATATAAATCTCTTGAAATAGTAAAACTTAAGCTTCATGACAAAAGATCCAACAAGGCTGGTTCTCTTTTATTTAGTTTTTGAAAATAGTCATAACCATTAGTAGTCAAATGGTTTGTTATCATCAAAACAAAAGGCATGAACCTTCTTGAATCAACATTGTTGAGAATCTCCGTAACGGTTTATTCTTATCTTACTAAAAAAGCTTGATAGTAAATTAAACGCTTAAACGAGTTAGATTAGGTGTAGATTTTAGAAGGACCGAACTACTGTACATTGATTCTATCTTCTTTCCATACGTCTGTTTATTTGTGTTATTCTTAGCTCATCACTTTAAATAATTGTTTTTCTTGTGATTATGCAATTGGTTCTCTTGAGTTTCCTTAAAGAAGGAACTACATATAGTGTTGGCTCATAGGGATGTGGGTTGGGTTGAGCTCGAGCCAGGTACACCAGAAAGATTGAGCCTGACCCCAACCCAATTGGGTTTAGGGCCTAGGGCTTAAAGCCTAATTGAGCTTAGATTGGCCCAAAACTTTTTATTTAAAATTTTAAATAAATTTATTTAATCAAAATATAAAATGAGAAATTCAATTAATTAAAGTTACAGATTTCAATTGGTTAATGAAAATTAAGATTTTACAATGAATAAATATATAAAACCTACGTATATTGATAAAATAAATAAGATAAAACGAAATTCGTTAATAAAGAAGGATATAATTATATGAAATAAAAAAGATTATAGTTAAAATGATCAAACATATATTGATAAAATAAATAAGATGAAACCAAATTCATTAATAAAAGATGATAAAAAAGATTATAATTAAAGTGATCGATTCAATTAATTGAAGCTATGAATTTAAATTGATTAATAAAAATTGGGATTTTATAATGAATGAATATATAAAACACATATATATTGATAAAATGAATAAGATTAAACCAGATTCATTAATGAAGATGATATGATTATAAGAAATGAAAGAAAAATTGTACAATTAAAGTGATCAATTCAATTAATTAAAGTAATAGAATTCAACTGATTAATAAAAATTGAGATTTTATAATGAATGAATATATAAAATGTATATATATTGATAAATGAATAAGCTGAAACTAAATTTATTAATGAAGGAGAATAAGATTATAGGAAATGAAAGAAAAAAATTATAATTAAAGTGGTAAATTCAATTAATTGAAGCTACGCATTTTAATTAATTAATAAAAATTGAGATTTTATAATGAATGAATCTATAAAATGTACATATACTGATAAAATGAATAATGTGAAACTAAATTCATTAATGACAGAGGATAAGATTGAAGGAAATGAAAGAAAAATATTATAATTACTCAATTAATTAATGATAAGAACAAAATTCATTAATTTATATCATAATTTAAAAAATGATTATCCAAAATTTTTTAATGATACAATTTACAAAAATTTAGGATAAAAATCATGAAATGATAATCTAGACTAAGAGTTTGGGAATTTGAGAGACTGGGAGTGGGAAGTGGAGATTGGAGAGAGTGGAGACTATAGAGAGCAGCTAATTGTTGCGCTCAAGATTGTTAATAGTTTGCATCACTTCTTCTGTATGTAGAAACATTATATTTATTACTATAATATTAAAATTAGAGGAATAATAAACATAACATAATAATAAATAATTAATTAAATATAACTTTCTTATAAACTATTTTATTAAAATAATGTCCACTTTATTGATGAGTATGAGTACATGTATTACTAGTCACCTCAAACTCCACATTAGTACGTGTGGTTGTATTAATATACAAATTAAAAAAATAATATAAGGTAAGATAAGATAAAAAATAAATGAAATTGATACATATAAGAAAAAGAGTTTACCCTCAATATCTTTATTTTCTAACCAAATTCAGACACCCATAAGGACTTTCACAATACAAGGATCATGTTGAGCACGATAAGGACTAATAACACAACTAATTGTGCTAAAAGGAGACTTTGAAGTAACGATAGATGATGGAATTGGTAGTAGATCTCATGCAATTACTTGCATTATCATAAAACTATTTCCACAACTTTTCCACTAGAACAATGCATCGAACTATACACCTTCAACTTCTGCTAGACAATCTTCCGTCAAATATTAATCTAATTCCATCATATTGCATGAGGTCCTAACCCTTTTTTCTTTCATCAATTTTGTGAGTGAAAATAACATACTACCCTTAGAAGATGAGACCAAACTAGAAAATGAAGCCAAAGTTGAATAACATGAACTGCTATATTCCAATCCTAAATTTTGTCCATTTTAAGTTGATAATCATTAAATGAGTCATATTATAATTGTTTAATAACATCTATATACTTTTGAGCCTAATCACCATACAACACATTTTATATAGAATTATCCCTCCCTAATATTGTATCTCAGGTCCGACACAAATATGACTGCATCAATATGTCTAATTATATATCAATAAGATTTTAGCTTCACAATCATTTGTTTTGCCATACCTGAATAACCTCATTGGAGTCAAACATGCAATAAGATAAATCTTTCTTTATCTCACAAATAATGTTAAAGCAATAATGTGAAGTTGGATATTTTATTTCTGAGAACAATTCAATTACAGTATAACATAATTCTAACTTTGCACACAGTTTTCTAGCCAACTTCCATTGGTCTTATGTAGGCATACAAGTGTACTGAGAATCTCTTTGTCTTAGTCTGGTAAACACCTCAACATATTAGATTGCTAACTCCAACATCTTGAAGGTTAAGTTCCATATGATTGGACAATCCAAAAGCAACTTTTTCGTACTTGCAATGTATAGTTGTCGTTTAGTTTCTTCAAATTTCTCAACTCTTTTTGGTATTGTAATCTAATATACCACACTATTTTAAATCAAATATATTGCTTCCTTTATCGTCTCCAATCTATCATTCACAATCAAATTTAGAATATATGCAAAATAACACATATGGAATAACCTTACACCAACCAATAAGCTCTCAACTTGTATCTTATTCTTCAACTTTTCAACCATAGAATCATTTGTGCTGCAATTTTTAAGTGTATGGTAAGCAATTTGGTGTCAATTACATTATATCCAATAGTCTTCTAACACTATTGTCAACCTTTCGCTTGTATGTGGTGCTGACAGATAAATAAACCTACTATGTACAAATATGACCAAAATCAATCAGAACATAATAAAAAAGTAAATGATTACAATATAAGAATATAAATCACCTTAAATGTCTATTGCATAACTTCCAATCATTGTCAACATAATGTGCTGTCACTACAATAAAACCATTTGTTTGGTTATTAACTATCCATATGTCTGTTGTAATGGCAATTCGTCCTTCAATACTCAACATTGTTTCATTATTTTTATCCTCATAAATCTTCATAATATCCTTATTTAACTTATTCCTAGTTGGAACCTTGAAGGTTAGTTATAATGAGTTGCAAAACATCCTAAATCTTTTGATATTAACTATATAAAGTAGTTGTTCATCACTAATTACCATAGAAGCAATAAAAAATCTTAATTTTTTACAGTTATTTCATTATTCTCTCACATAAAGTCAAGGGTTAAAAATGTTTGAATTCCCAATAGTGATACGATCTTTTTTCTATCACTTGAATCCATATATCTTTAAATGAGAGGTTTTACATTTTGAACTCTTAATCAACATTGTCCTTCAATACTTGCATTTGGACTTTTATACTTCGTCCATTAGTCTATTCTCATTGAAGTGATTCCAAAATTTATTTTTCAATTAACCTAGACTTTTATCTTCACTTAGTATGGGATTTGAAGTTTCCTCTTTTGTCTCTGATACTAAATTACAGCTCTCGACTAAAGGAATATGCTCATCTATATGAAATAATCAACAAATAAATATATATATTTTTTCATAGTCATAATTCATAATTCATAAACATGGGAGACAATAGTAGAACATAAATCATAAATAAATTTAAAGTTTATAAATTATAAGTGACTTATATTGTCACATACACGTCTGTGTATATAAACATGTAAGTCACTGAGATCATGTCATATAACACTTAGGTATGTATGTGTTTTCACGAACTTACACAATCGCATACACGTTATAAGCCACTGTTAATCTTTTTCTATACTTACACATGAGAGAGCTTAGGAGAACATAAATCATACATAGATTTAAAGTTTATCAATTATCAGTGACTTATATGGTCATATATGTGCTCATGTAATTCATTAAGATCATGTCATATAACACATGGTCGTGTATTTATTTTCTTTGTATATGACCGTGTAAGTCACTATAAATTTTTTCCATACTTACACAACCACATATATGAATGTGTATATGACTGTATATGTCACTTAATCGTACATAGTCACATTTATTGACATGTATATGTCCATGTAATTTCTCAAAACTTACAGGAACTTACCCAATTAGATACATGGTCTAAGAAACACCCAAAGATGACAAAGATTCAAAAAATTCTAGTATTTCACAAATTCAATCTTCAATAAAAAGATTTAGGAATTTTACCTTGGTGGCTGAGTGGTGAAAAAAAAAAGACAACAGTGAAGAAGAGTTGAGATCATAGCAAAGGGGAGACTGGAGGGAAAAGGGGCGACATAATGAAGGAACAATAGCAATGAAGTCTAGTCTATGAAAGAGAGATAGAGAGAGAGTGAAGAAGGTAAGGTCAATTGGGGAAGAGAAGCGACATGTTAACCTAGATTAAAACGTCATTTTACATGTAATGTAAAACAAATCAACTTAGCATAAAACTATTACATTTTGCTTCAAAAGGAAAATGACGTCATTTTGGTTTTACAGCCTATCGAGCCTCAGGTTAGGCTTAAACTCAGGACAAAAATTTGAATTTAGGCCCGAGGCCTAATCGGGGTCCAAAGGCCTAATAGGTTATTAAGTATTGATAATTTATTACTATTAAAACTTTACATTGAACCAATTAAGAGAATGGTAAAGGTATATTAAACAACCAACCTTGTTAGCCTAAATAGTTACCCAAGTTTTGAGAATTTTATATTTTAGGAAATGATTATGAATGGTTTATTTACTGAAATAAAATATTTGGTAAAACATATTTTAAATTTAAAAAAATTATTGGGAAATTACATAAGAGTTTAGATGGATTGTCCTATTACATTAGAAAAATAACATGAACTTCAAGTAGAAGGAAAATTGATTGAATAAAAGGTGTTCAAAATAAAGAAAAATTCTAGAATAAAGAAAAAGGCTTCTTTGTCTTAAGGAAAGACTTTTAATTTAAAAATAAAATTCTTAATTTGAATGAAAATAGTACTTTTATAGAAGAATTATATTGAGTTTGAAGAACTGGGTTTATTTTGAAGAAAATTGATTTTATTTTTGAAAAAGCTAAAATTTTTAAAAGGAAAGGAATAATTTGATTATAAAAATTCTAATGTTTAATGTCTAAAGTCTAATTAAAATTAATTTATAAAAAGGATAATACATTCCTATCCCCAAAATAGTGTATTTAAATAAGGGAAAAGGGCTCCAAATTCCAAACGATATATTTCTAAAAGCATTGAACTTCAAAACGGAACCAGGTTTAATAAAAAGGACTTGATAAATAAAATAAAGAACTCAAGAATTAGATTAAAATGGCACATGTACTAATGATGGGTTTATATTAAAATGGGCTTAGGCTTTGAGAATTTGCTTGCGATGAAAAAAGAATTTGAAAGTTTTGTATTGGATATAAATCAGGCTTTTAGAAGGTTTTAGGCTTTGACTTTGTGCCAAAAAATAAAAGGGAAGTCTTGGAATTGATCGAGTTTGAACTTTTTGGATGGGCTTGCTCTGAATAGTGTATGAGGCATTATATGACAGAAAGAGTTGTCCACCTTTATATTGGGTTGAATAAAGCCTAAAATAGTTGAAGGCCAGAATTGATTGGAGATGTTGTTGATAAGTGAAATTGATTTATATTAGAAATTAAGTGATTCAAGAAAGATAAACGACTTAGGTGGATCATCACCGAAGATATGGAATATAGTGAGATGGACATAATTATTAAGTATATTAACACTAAAGAGATGTGAAATATCAAATGAAAGATGAAATAATTTTGAGAGTATTGCGATGACAAGGTCTACTCAGGTTAGGGAAAATGGGGTACTAAGCCTAATATAAATTTGGTCCATATAAAATTATTGTGAGAGTAAGACCATTGACTTATGAGATAATATTACCAATAAAAGATGTTCCAGATTCATACAGTGTTACATGGATATGTTTAGGAAATATCGCTATGGTTTGATATAGGTGTTATTGATACCAGAAGTGAAATTACGAGCAATTTGATCTATATATATATTGAGGAACTAGTAAAAATAGCGTGATATCAAAATAAGTACTTGAGAGATCGAGTGATTTCATTGAGTATAGTTAAGTGGAAGAAAGTATTTGAGTGATGAAGCTAAATGGGAAATGGAGGAGAATATGAGGAAACAATACCCCTTCCTTTTTGACCAATCAGATAAGAATTTTGAGGATCAAACTTATTAAGGGGGAGACTTGTAACATCCCATTTCCATACTAATGGTTAGAACACTAGATTTATGTAATTAAGAAATAATAATGAGAGATTAGAAAAATGCACTTTAGGCTCATGCATAATATTAGCATACACACATGTGAATTTGATTATTACACATTACAACAAAATTTTCATGTGCTCATTTGACATTTTCTAGGTATAAATGATTGTTTTAATACAATTATAATATGAATTACGGATTGTGTGTCTTAAAAATTGAGTTGGAGTGTATAAGTAGTAAATTAGAATTTTTGGTAAAATATGAGAATTTTCTAGAATTAAGGATATTTTTGGACTAAGAAAAATGCCAAGTGGCAGAACAATTGATGAATAGTAGTAGAAATAAGAGTCAAATGGTAGTGGAAATTTTTATAAATGACATTGGGATTTAATAACAAGTGTCATGGAAAATCGAGGTGGAAATTTTTATAAATGACATTGGGATTTAATAACAAGTGTCATGGAAAATCGAGAGAGGAAACTAATCGACTAGTAGTTTAAAAGACCAAAAGAGGACCATGAGAAAGTGACATGTATCACTTACCACACCACTTGTTTTAACCTGTGACACCAATATGAAAGACCATCTTTCATCTTAGTCTTTCATTTTCCCTATTATTTGCTTTATTCTTTTCTTTTCTTCTTCCCTTCTTCTCCCACTCACGATATTCTCTTGACCCAACCATCAACGTTGAGCTTTGCTAACACCCTTCATCTAGCCACTGTAAATAATTACTTGTCTTCACTTTGGTGATGAAAACCCAACCTATTCCAACTTAAAAGTTGATGATCGTGTATGTTGGAGGAGCTAGGGTTTCTTGGAGACTTTTGAAAAAGCTTTGGGCAAATCAAGTAAGTAACATAGTAATCTTTATGGTTTTGTTAAAAGAAGCATATATGATGATTGTTAGTGGTAAATGATAATGATAGAGGAGTTGAAATATGTGTATGTTGATGTTGCAATAGATAGATGTATGTTCTGTTTTAATGTATTAATGGTATTTATGAGTTGTCTTAAGGGAGGATTGAGAGACTAAATGGTAATAAAGAGTGATGATATAATGATGAAGACCTTAATAGTCATACATGTTCTATTTTCACATAAATGATAAATCATGTATTAGGTCTTGCCTTTGTAAATTTGATGATAGATATTTCATAAGTTGTGGCTGAGATGATTTTTGGAGATAGAAAGATCATTATGATGATGTAAAAAGAGTGCAGAAATTTCATGAAGAGATGATAGACACATGTTCTATTTTAATCGTTAATTACATAAAAGTTTGGGTAGTTATATGGATGAACTAAAATAAGTCTATAGCTAAATAAAGGGAGTAATGTGGTGTCTTGAAATGGGAAAAATTAAGTTGATAGTTAGAAGTGAAATGAAAGTGGAAATGAAGATGAGTAAGTGCAGAAAGTTGATGTGGAATGTATATATGTATATGTTTTGCTTTTAGTGTTCATGATCAATCATGGAATATAATTTGCTGATGGATGATATTGAGCTAAAATGGAGTTAAGAATGATGGGTAAATAATGAGTAATTAAACTAGAAATGATATATGAACCATAAGGTGTTGAATGCAGTACATAAGGAGTTGGAAATATGGAAAATAAGGATGCAATTGGATAGATTTTAGGGAAAAAGGCATAACTTTTGATGTGGATCTTAGATTGAGGTCATTTAAGTATGCTTTTGAAGAGGACTCTGAGTTCTACAACTTCTATGAAGACCCCTAGGAGAGATTTTGCTACCTAAAGGGTCAACATTTTACATTTTTGTAAATGACCTGTAAAGGTTTGCCCAGCGGACATGATGTCCCTTCAAACGGACATGGACAGAGCTGGAAAGTTGGAAAACTTGAGAAGGTCTATGCAGCAGACATGAAGATCACCCAACAGACATTCACTGTCTATTTGGACTTAAATTAGGCTTAAATGAAGCTTGAATTGAACGTAGAATGATGCTTAGATTAAGTGATTAAACATGCGATATGTATGAAGTGATAATTGGGGTTATAACTTAGTGAATGAATTGATGATATCAAAGTACCAAAGGCATGAGTATAATGGGAATCAAGATGTTCATATGATTATGGTTATGAGTCAAAGGAGTTGAGTAGTATGTATTAAGTAAATGTGAATGAGAATTGGGTATTATGAGAGCATATAATGTTAGAAAAGAAATTACAAGAAATTGAGTTATGATAATAGAATAAGTAATTATTCTTGAGGTGTAAGCCTAAGAATAACCTAGACACATACAGAGGATAGGATTGAATGGTGAACTTAGAATGATCATAAACAAATGAAGTGTAAATCTATGTTCAATTAGACGTATATGATTTATGAAATGTGAATGAACATAAGATGTGAATTTTGGGTAATATACCCAGGATTGTCATTAAGCATGCATTATACACAACAAATATACATATGTATATGATTGAGTATTCTTAAGCTTGTGCAATTAATAATGTGTGTGCAATGTGTGTATTGCATAGTGTTTATGTGAATGATAAAAAGTCCACATGAAGACGTTTCCAGATCATGGATGCTAAGGCTAAGCTGGAGCGTACTGTGAGTCAACCTAGATGATCTTACTTTAAATGATTATTCTATTTAAATTTTGTATTGAATGATTATGTGAATGTGATTTTATTAATTCCAGACATTGAATTTCTAACGCATTTGATGTTTGAATAACATTGGAAGTGCTTATTAAATGTGAATTGGACTAACTATATTTATTCTAAACTTAAATGTTGTTGGACCAAGGTTCGATGACAGATGTTAATGAGAAAGTGATAGTGAATATAAACGTGTAACATTGAGCACTTTTGATTGTCTAAATGCATGTGATGCAATTCATACATGAATGCATGAACAAATAAAGGCTGTTATGACTGGAGTAGCCACCGAAAAAGAGCTTAAAGCTTAGAAAGTGATTAAGAGCCAAAGACTCACTATGTGCAATGAGCCCTGTATCCCCAACAGATAAGGGACATTTATTAATGAGCTCAGTATCTACAATAGCTATGGGATAGTTACAGGCACTCGGTCATAAAAATAATAAAAGAAAGCAAGTCTTATGAGCATTGCATATACATTTAATATATATGTTTGAGTGATTAAAATGTATTGTTGAATTGTGTTAAATGGGAAATGTAAAAATTGTGAACAAAAGAGTTTTGTGATGCTACTTCTTGATAAATAAAATGATGTAAATTATGTTATTATATGAATTGACGCATTATGTGATTGGTTGAGCCATCGAGAATGGTCCACTCACTAGTTTGCCAAACTCACCTAAAAATTGCAACATTTTTTTTCAGGCATAGAGAAGATCTCCATTTAGACAAATTAGAGTCTAGCCAATGTATTTGAGTAAGAGATAGGGTTCAGGATCAGTTCACATTTACATCTGCATCTGCATTTGTAGTTTTTATTTTTGTATCAAATTGTGTATTTCGCAATTATTGTATCATGTGTATTTGAATAATTCTATTTGTAATAACTTTCTAAATTGGAAATGTTTATAAGTGAGAGTGATCAATGAGTGTAATGACACTTGTCAATGAAAATGTTTACGAATAAAGTGGGCCTAATTTGTTTATTGATTTTCTACATATGAGTGCGTTGTTTTGAAAAATTTGTAATTGGTTTGATTGATTGACTATTCTAACATGCCATCCTCGCAGAGTATGTGCTTGAATACTGTCGATAAGTTCGGGGATATGTCCTATGAGAGTGGGGGTGCTACAATTTGGTATCAGAGCCTAGATTTAGTATTTTACATGGGCATTTTTTGAAATATATGTCAAGTTACAAGCATTTTAGACATGTCATAGCAGGCAGTAGCAACTGATCCCTGATCTGAGTCGCATTTACATGAGTCACAGACATAAACGTTTGTTAAGAGTTTGAGTTTATAAAAATAGTGAGAAGAATGATGATATATCATAATGCGAGAAAATGAAAGTTTGTGGAAATCTAGAAATGACAAATAGTGTATGGTTAGATATGACAGATAAAGATTCAACGCATTCGTATTGGTGGATGTATTATGGAATACGACATCAATATCTGTGGTGATAGATTCCCACATATGATATATATGTGATTGCATTGTTGTGGATTGTCTGAGAAAAATAGAGATATAAGTAGAAATGATGAGATCAAAGTATAAAAGCACAATAGAATGAAAACAAAAAATTATTTTTAAATGAACTAGGAACTTAAATGGTTGTTTGATTAATATGACAAGAGTTATGATCCACCATAAGCATATGTTAGTCGAACTGAGATCAAAATTTCAAGATGATTATTCATCTATAATTTTGAATTGATTGTGAACATACGTACGTATAATGATATAATGGTAATTGTAAGGTGAGCTAATGATAACGATATATGTAAAAGTTGTCAAGGTTAAGTTGATTTGTTATTGTGAGTACGTATTTGATAATGGGATCACCATGAAAAGTGAGAATATTGAGCACATATGTATTATATGTGTGGAGATGATATAGGAAGCAATTTATGACTTACTGAATATTTGTTAGTCATAGTTCCTGTAGTTCAAGTCTAAGATGAATTAGAGTAACACATGAAAGTGCTTAT
>JANSVA010000008.1:20192676-20220292 GCA_025504915.1 Erythroxylum reticulatum | reverse complement strand
TAAGAGATAGAGGTCAAGATCAGTTCACGACTGCATTTGTATTTCTTTATTTTTGTATCAAATTGTGTATTCTGCAATTATTGTACCTCGGTTATTTGAAAAATTCTATTTGTGTAACGACTTTCCAAATTGGAAATGTTTGTAAATGAGATTGAACAATGAGTGTAGTAACACTCGTGAATGAAAATGTTTATGAACAAAATGAGCCCGATTTTTTAATTAATTTTTCGCAAATGCGTGTGTTGTTTTGAAAAATTTGTAACGAGTTTTGATTAACTAACTGTTCTAGCATGCCACCCTAGTAGAGTATGTTCTCGAATATTGTCGTTATGTTTGAGATATGCACTATAAGAGTGGGGTGCTACATTTTGGTATCAGAGCCCAGATTTAATATCTTACATGGGCATTTTTCAAAATATGTGTCAAGTTACATGCATGTTAGACATGTCTTAGCATGCAGCGACAATTGATCCCAGTCTGAGTCGCATTTATATGAGTCACACACATGAACATTTGTTAAGAGTTTAAGCGGAGTCACATGCATGAACATTTATTAAGAGTTTGAGTTGATAGAAATAGTGAGAAGAATGATGATCTGTCAGAATGTAAGAAAACAAAAGTTTGTGGATAATTAGAAATGAGAAATAGTATATGGTTAAATATGATAGATAAAGATTCAACATATTTGTATTGGTGGATGTATTATTGAATATGATATCAATATTGTACTGTGGTGATATATCCTCGAATGTGATATAGAAGTGAATGCATTGTCATGGATTGTTTGAGGAAAATAGAGATATAAGTAGAAATGATGAGATTAAAGTATACAAGCAGAAGGGAATGAAAACAAAAAAAATTATTATGACCTTAAGAAGATGAACTTGGAATTGAAATGGTTGTTTGATTAATGTGATAAGAGTTATGATCCACCATAAGAATATGTTAGCAGAGTTGAGATCAAAATTTTAGGATACTTATGCATCGATGATTTCGAATTGATTGTGAACATATGTATGTATGACGATATAATGGTAATTGGAAAGTGAGATAATGATAGCAATATATGTGAAAGTTGTCAAGGTTAAGCTGATTTGTTATTATGAGTACATATCTAATAATGGGATCACCATGATAAGTGAAAATGTTGAGAACATATGTATTATATGTGTGAAGATGATATAAGAAGCAATCTATGACTTAATGAATATTTGTTAGTCATAGTTCCCGTAGTTCAAAGTCTAAGATGAATTAGAGTAACACATGAAAGTGCTTATAGTGATCAATCGGGGATAGATTGAGATTGTTAATGATGTCACTATGTGTGATGAATTCGAGGAAAAAGAAAAAGGACATGATCGTGGTATAGTCCCCACAATTTAGGACAGGAACAAAAAGAGAAGTATTGTCTAGAATCAAATCAGATTAAGGTATCCTTAGTATGAGTTACTAATTAGTGAATTATCATAAATACATCTCTAGATAAGATGAAATAATCTTGATAGTATATACCAAGGTATAAAAGTAAATGAATCTACTGATTACTTCACTGAGCCTTATCAGAAAGGCTATTTTGGTCATATAAGTTATGACAGAAATTAATCTTATTAAGATATTATAAATAATTAAAATTGTTCTTCTTGAGGTATTAAGAATGACTGAAAAACAATGATGAAAATAGTTGATTGATAAGGATGACGTGAACAGTATAGATGATAGTAGCAAGAAATCTTCTTTCGAAGAAGAATTTCACTGAATTAGGTTAAGTAAACCAGATAGTTTAATTTTAAGAATGATCAATGAAGGAACAAATAAAAAATGAATATGTAATAAATCAAAGGTGAATATTGGAGTCCCATTTCTAGCTGAGACTCAGGCAAAAGAGGCAGAATATACTACTGAGAGTGTTTGCAGTTTGTTTGATGTAAAGTATCTAACTATGTGGTTAAATTCTTGAATTTGAGGAGACACTATTGCTAATGTGAGGAGAACTTAGGTCCACACTATATTCTATGTAAATATGTTCAAGGATACAAATTAGATTTGGTGAATGTGTTACCAAAATAGGAAGTTAAGATTGTAAATAAATCGAAATGTATGGAGAAACTAGTGTAAATGAACAGACACTAGAATAAGTCAATGTAAAATAAGAGGAAATCGAGTGAAAGGAGAAAATCATTCAAGAAAAGAAGTCAATCGAGAAACCAAAAAAATAACATGAGATAATATTACCTTATTGAGGAATTAGTTACTTAAGGAATTACGAGAACTAATTATGGGCACATTAAGTTTTGGCAATATCTGTTTGAGTTAACAAATGCCCCCGACAGTATTATGATAGTGAAGAATAAAGCGCCCCAATTTTGCTTAGATCAATTAGTGACTATGATCATAGATGATATATTGAATGTATTCAAAAAGTTGAGAAGAATATTTTGAATACTTGAGGTAAATTTTCCAAGTTTAATAAGAGTGAATCTTAGCTTGATAAAATAAAATGTTCGTTCGTATAGTATCTGAACATGGCATATTGGGAGACCCAAAGAAAGTAAAGGTAATGATGAAGTGAGAAACTCCAAGGAATATATAAGAGATCTGGAGTTTCTAGAATTAGCTAGAAATTAGACAATACCCGAAGTTGTTAAGGGGTTTTTACTGATCTTAACCCTCTGACAAAAATGTCTTAGGAAAAACGTGTAAGTCATATGACTGATGAATGTAAAAAGAATTTCAAGGAATTATAACCGATGTTAATTATATCGTTTGGATTTGGAGATTTTGTAGTATACAATGATGTTTCCCACCAGAGATTAGGATGAAATCTAATGTGGCATAATAAAGTGATTTCATATGCATTGAGACAATTAAAGTCTGATGAGTTGATTATTTGATACATGATTTAGAACTTGCTGCAATAGTAATTGCTTTGAAAGCTTGGAGACATTATACGTATAGTGAAACATTTTGGATATATATTTATATACAGATCATTTAAGTTTGAGGTAATTATTGAGTTTGAAAGAATTGAATACAAGACTGAGACAATGGATAGAGTTCCTTAAGATTGTAATGTATAAATGAGTATTTCCCAGTAAAGCTAGTGTTTTAATATGATACATTGAATCAAAAATTCAATAGCAGTGTAGCAAAAATTTAGATATTGAGGTTACCAAATCTAATGCAATGAAAATTACAAAATGTCAAGTTAAATTTTGGATAAATCAAAGTACTATTAGCTATTAAATTTAAGATCAGTTTCACATGAAAAAATTAGTAAAGCCCAAATTGAGGATTCATAATTTGTGAATCTTACTGAGAAATTGAAAATGAATACAAATTTTGACTTTGAATAGAAAAAAATTATATTATATAGTTGTAGTAAAAAGTATGTGTACCTGATAAAGATGATTGAGCAAAGAGATTATTAGAGAAAGCACAAATAACAGAGAAAGCACAAATAACAACCTAAGCTATATATCTTAGTAGGAGTATGTCGAAACAACATTTTGTGGCTAAGAATGTAGAATCAAGTAACTAAATGTTTGAATTACCAACAGTCTTAAATGTTGGAGATATACTTAGAACTTATATTTTGGATCTCATAGAAACATGAGATCAATTTATAGTTTTAATTGACTTTAAGCATAAAAATCATTATCACAGTGATACCATTAGAATACTGCATGAGGCATTGTATGACAGAAAGAGTTATCCGCGTTTATGTTGGGATGAATAAGCCCTAAAACAGTTGAAGGCCATAATTGATTGGAGATGTTGTTGATAACTGAAATTGATCTATGTTAGAAATTAAGTGATTCAAGAAAGATAAACAAGTTAGGTGGATCAACACCGAAGATATGGAATATAGTGAGATAGAGATAAGACTTAAGTGTATTAACACTAAAAAGATGTGAAATATCAAGTGAAAGATGAAATAATTCTGAGAGTATTGCCATAGAAAGGTCTGCTCAGGTTAGGAAAAAGGGGGAACTAAGCCCGATATAAGTTTGTTCTATATGAAAATTATTGTGAGAGTAGTACCATTGAATTATGAGGTAGTATTACCAATAAAAGATGTTCCAAATTCACATAATGTTACATAGATATGTTTAGGAAATATCATTATGATCCGATATGTGTTATTGATACTAGAAGTGAAATTATGAGTTATATATATATGAGGAGCCAGTTAAAATAGTGTGATATCAAAATGAGTACTTAAGAGACCAAATGATTCCATTGATTATAGTCAAGTGGAAGAAAATATTCGAGTGATAAAGCTAAATGGGAAACTAAGGAGAATATAAGGAAACAATACCCTTGCCTTTTTTTATTAATCAGGTAAGAATTTCAAGGATGAAATTTATTAAGGGGGAGAATTGTAACCTTTCGTTTCCATACTGAGGGTTAGGACCTTAGATTTATGTAATTGAGAAATAGTAATGAGAGATTAGAAAAATGCATTTCATGCTAATGCATAATTTTAGCATACACACACGTGAATTTGATTATTACACACATTACAATGAATTGTTCATGCACTCATTTGATATTTACCATGTATAAATGATTGTTTTAATGTGATTATAATGTGAATTATGGATTATGTGTCTTAACAATTGAGTTGGAGTGTATAAGTAGTGAATTAGAATTTTTGGTGAAATATGAGAATTTTCTAGAATTAAGGGTATTTTTAGACTAGGAAAAATGTTAAGTGGCAGAACAATTGATGAATAGTAGTAGAAATAAGAGTCAAATGGTAGTGGAAATTTTTAGAAATGACATTGGGATTTAATGTCAAGTGTCATGAAAAATCGGGAGACAATTGGATTAGAAATGGGTAAACAAATGGACTAGTAGTTTAAAAGACCAAAAGTGGACCATGAGAAAGTGACGTGTGTCACTTGCCATATCACATGTTTTAACCCACGACACCCATATGAAACACCATCTTTCATATTAGTCTTTAATTTTCCTTGCTACTTTCTTTCTTCTTCTCTTCTTCTCCCAATCAGGATATTCTCCTAACCTAACCATCAACTTTGAGCTTTGCTAACACCATTCATCTGGCCACTCCAAATAATTACTTGTCTTCACTTTGGTGATGAAAAACCAACCTATTCCACTTTAAAAGTTGATGATCATGTATGTTGGAGGAGCTAGGCTTGAAGAACAAATATGATGATAGTTACTGGTAAATTATTATGATAGAGGAGTTGAAATATGTGTACGTTGATATTGCAATAAATAGATGTATGTTCTATTTTAATGTATTAATGGTATTTATGGGTAGTTTGAAGGGAGGATTGAGAGACTAAATGGTAATAAAGAGTGACGATATAATGATTAAGACCTTAATAGTCATAAATGTTTTGTTTTCATATAAATGATAAATCAAAAATCATACCTTGCCTTTGTATAATTGATGATTGATATTTCATAAGTTATGGTTGAGATGATTTTTAGAGATAGAAAGATCATTATGATGATGTAGAAAGAGTGCAAAAATTTCATGAAGAGATAATATGCATAAGTTCTGTTTTAATGCTTAATCACATAAATTTTTGGGTAGTTGATATATGGATGAACTAAAATGAGTCTAGAGCTAAAGAAAGGGAGTAATGTGGTGTCTTGAAATGGGAAGAATTAAAGTGATAGATAGAAGTGAAATGAAAGCGGAAATGAAGATGAACAAGTGCAGAAAGTTGATGATGAATGTGTGTATATATATATGTACATATGTTTTGTTTTTAATGTTCATGATCAATCATGGACTATAATTTGTTTATGGACGATATTGAGATGAAATGGAGTTACGAATGATGGGGAAATGATGAGTAATTAAACTAGACATGATAAACGAAGCATAAGGTGTTGAATGTAGTAAATAAAGAGTTAAAAATCTAGAAAATAAGGATGCAATTGGATATATTTTAGGGCAAGATATATAACTTTTGCTGTGGCCTTTATAGAAGTTATAGAACGTGAGGTACTCTTCAAAAGCATACTTAAATGACCTCAATCTAAACCCAAGGAGAGATTTTTCTATCTAAAGGGTTAAAATTTCACATTTTTGTAAGTGACCCATAAAGATCCACCCAGCAGACATGATATCCCTTCAAACGGACATGGGCAGAGCTGGAAAGCTGGAAAAACCCAAGAAGGTCCACCCAATAAACATTCATTGTCTATTTGGACTTAAATTAGGCTTAAATGGAGCTTAAATTTAACTAAGAATGATGCTTGGATTAAGTGATTAAACGTGTGATATGTATGAAGTGATAATTGGGGTTATAACTTAGTGAATGAATTGATGATATCAAAGTACCAAAGGCATGCATATAATGGGAATGAAGATGTTCAAATGATTGTAGTTATGATTCAAAGGAATTAAGTAATATGTACTAAGTAGATATGAATGAGACTTGGGTATTATGAGAGCATATAATATTAGAAAAGAAATGATGAGAAATTGAGTTATGATATTAGAATAACCAAGTGGTCTTGAGGTGTAAACCAAAGAATAACCTAGACACATACAAAGGATAAGGATTGAATGGTGAACTTAAAATGATCATGTACAAATGAAGTGTAAACCTAAGTTAAATTAGACATATATGATTTATGAAACGTGAATGAACATAAGATTTGAATTTAGGTATGCATTATATACAACACATATACATATATATGTGATTTAGTATTCATAAAATTGTTCAATTAATAATGTGTGTGCAATGTGTGTATTGCATAACGTTGATGTGTAGGATAAAATTTCTGCATCTAGATCTTTTTGGATCATGGAAGCTAAGGCCAATCTATAGCGTACTATGGTCGACCTAGATGGTCTTACTTTAAATGATTATTCTATTCAAATTCTGTATTAAGTGATTATGTGAATGTGATTGTACTAATTTCAGACATTGAATGTCCGAGGTGTTTGATGCATGAATAATATTAGAATTGCTCATTGAATGTGAATTGGACTGCCCATGTGTATTCTTAACTTAAATGTTGAATGCCGACCAAGGTCCAATGATAGATGTGAATGGATAGTGATAGTGAATATGAACGTGTAACATTGAGCACATTTGTTTGTCTAAATGTGTGCAATGCAATTCATACATGAATGTATGAACAAATAAAGGCTATTATGACTGAAGTAGCCGCCGAAAAAGAGCTTAAAGCTCAGAAAGCAATTAAGAGACGAAGGCTCACTATGTACAATAAGCCCTGTATCCCCAATGGATAAGGGACAATTATTAATGAGCTCGGTATCCGCAATAGATACGGGATAGTTATAGGCACTCAATCACAACAATAATAAAAGAAAGTGAGTCTTATGAGCATTGCATATATATTTAATATGTATGTTTGAGTGATTGAAATGTATTGTTGAATTGTATTGAATGGGAAATGTGAAAATTGTGAACAACAGAGTTTTGTGATGCTACTTCTTGATAAATAAAATGATGTGAATTATATGATTATATGAATTGACGTGTTATGTGATTGGGTGAGCCACTGAGGATGGTCCACCCACTGATTTCGCAAAATTCATCCCAAAATTGCAACATTATTTTTAGGCTCAGAGAAGATCTCTAGTTAGACAAATTTGAGTCTATCCACTACATTCGAGTAAACAGATAGAAGTCGGGATCAATTTGCATCTACATTTGTATTTCTTTATTTTTGTATCAAATTGTGTATTCCATAACTAGTGTTACATGTGTATTTGAAAAAATATATTTGTAATAACTTTCCAAATTGGAAATGTTTGTAAATGAGAGTGATCAATGAGTGCAGTAACACTTGTGAATGAAAATGTTTACGAATAAAGTGGGCCCGATTAGTTTGTTGATTTTCCGCATATGCATGTGTTGTTTTGAAAATTTTGTAAAGAGTTTGATTGACTGACTATTCTAGTATGCCACCCTCGTAGAGTATGTTCTCGAATACCATCGGTATGTTTGGGGATGTGCACTATGAGAGTGGGGTGCCACACATACATCACAAATTAGAGCCATTGCATAAATCAAAAGGAAGTAAAATCATCAGTTTTAAGTTAATTTTAAGGCTTAATTTTTGATTTGGGTGTAAAAATAGTCTAATTTATTTAAAAAGTCACCATTTGAATTTTTTCTTTGAAGTAAAACCCAAATGTGTTTTTTTACTAGGAATGAATCTAAGAAAAAGATTTGATTTAATTTATTCATAAAATAAAATTATACTAGTAAGAAAAATTATTACACATTTATTCATATATAAGATGGTTTGGGCGAAATAAGCCTTCCTCTTTGCTCTGGACTTAGTCTTCTAAATTAATAAGCTCTTTTTACTTAGCCTTTAATGTGTATATTTATAAGGATAATGAGCCAAACCCACCCTTCTGATACAAAATAAACAAAAGGTTAAATACAAAGGATAAATTATGCTTAGTTGAGAAGTTATATATGTTTAATCCCTAAATAGAAGCATAAAATTTTACATAAGGGGTCAAGCCTATAAACACCAAATATTCCACCTTTAGAATGATTGAGCTCTAGCAAGAGGAATTATAAACACAGTTGACATCTATCAAATGACCTTTTGGTTAGGGACCTACTATATAGTTTTTTAATCAAAATGGTGTTAGTAAATAAATGTTGTTAGTAATAAAAAATTAAGAAAAGAGAAGGGGCTTACCCTATGTCAAGCCTTACATGATAGTGTGAGGAGAATAGTCTAAATAAGAGTTATAAAATATTAAATAAACCATGAAACGAAAGAAGTTTCAGATGTTCAGTGAAGAGAGTGTATTGGCAGTGCAATGTTGGTGTAAATTCGTCACGATCAACAACTCACAGATCTATCTGATTATGTCTAATTGAATGGTCTCCAATTTTGAATTTTGATTAGCTAAGTGCCTAAGATTTCTTTCTCTCCATAGTATATACACACTGAGTCCCAATACAAAAATGTATAATAGTTGATCATGTTTTGAGTAAGCAAGCTGTGCAAATAAACGTTGCATAATGTTAGCGAGAGATTGCCCCACATCATATCATAGACACTTTCCTTTGATGTTCTTCCACTTGTATTTGTTGAAGGGATATGTAAAGAAGAGGTGGTCCCTTGTTTCAACATGAACTCAACACATAGGAAAAGTTTGATTAATGTTCAGAAAAGACAACCTATTAGCAATTTAGAGTTTGTTTTGAATTGCTAGCCAAGGAATAAAAAAAGGTGGGGAGTAAACTCTTTTCTCGAGACAATTCTATGCCAATCAAAAATAGCTTGTTTTCTTCACAATAGATCATTGGTTTCTTTAAGGGCTAGTGTGTGGATTAGGTGGCCTTTCTAGTAAAAGATATTGGAGGAACATAGATTTGGGAGATATGTGGGCAGTAAGTGGCTCAGTCATTGTAAGAGGTACCAAAAGTTTTCATTGATGACTGAGCTCATCCTATCACGAAGTGAAGTTAAGGGAGAGGAGTTCCTTGTTGCAAGTACAAATGATTGGGGGATCCATGCCTTGACCAATTATCATACCATAAAGAAATAAGTCTGCCATTTCCAACCCTACATGTAACTTTGACTTGTAATGCATCTCTCAAGGTGAGAAGTCGATTTAAGAAATGTGAATGTGAAGTGCTTTTACACATATTTCATATGCATCTTCCTCGGAGGAAGTTTGTGTGAAGCCATTTAATCTATAATGAATGTTTGTTAATCAAGATCCGTAAAAATCTTTTGAGAATCAAAGCCTAATTTGTTGTCCTAATGGATGCGATATTTAATCCACCTTCATCCTTAGGAAGAAATAAATCAGTCCATTTGACTTTAGTTGTACCTTTGGATTCATCTGGATGACTCCATAGGAATTTTTTAAGCAATCTTTCTATAGTTTTGGTAATACTTTGGGAGAGAAAGATGTGGGAGCTCTAATAGATATATAAGGAATTGAACATAGTTTGATGAGTTGTAAGTTACTAACATAGGAAAGAGTTTTGTTAACCCAGGAGCTAATTCTTTTTTGAATTATTTTGATGAGGGATAGGCATTCCAGATGATTGAGGCATTTAGTTTTCATAGGGTGACCCAAGTACATGAGTGGAGGATCGACAAACTGCACGCCATTGTATTATACAACGTGCTATTGAAGATTGGAAGCCTTCTTATAGATGAGAAAGTGGCGTTTGTTGATGTTGATCTATAACCCAGAGTAGCTGTTAAATTTAGGAATGGCCTTTATAAGTGTGACAATGGAATCCAATCGAGCTTTACAAAATAAGAGAAGATCATCTATAAAACCAAGGTTAGTTAAACAAATTTGTTTACATTTTGAACGGTCGTTGAATTTAGGATTGAGCTTCAATTCTTGATGAATGATAAAGTTAAGGATTTCTATGCTTAGGTTGTATAAATATGGGGATAGGGGATCTCTTTATCAAAGACCTCTAGTATCCTTAAAGAACTTAGCAGTTCTACGATTAATGAGCATATATAAGGAAGATGAGGAGATAAATTCTTTCAGCTGTTTGATAAAGAGGATTGGAAACTCAAAAGCTTGTATTAGTATCCATAAAAATTCCTAGGTGATGCTATCAAAGGCCTTGTGAAAATCTATTTTGATTGTTCAGTTAGGAGAGTAATTCATTCTTGAGTAGCCATATAGAAGTTCTTGAATGATAAGAACATTGTCTCCAATATGACGATCACTTATGTAAGTTGTGAGATCCTACATCAGTTGTCGAGGAAAACGAAGTACGCCTTATAAGGGTATGGATACCTCTCCCTCATAGACGCGTTTTTTTGGGGGTGGAAAGAGAAAAAATGTGAGGGCCTTGGCCCAAAGGGTAACCTAAAGTAGACAATATCTATGGGGGGTTTAGGTTATTACAAATGGTATTAGAGCTAGTTCTTGACTCATTGTGCCAACAAGGATACTGGGCCCTAAAGGGGTGGATATTTTAAGATCCTATATCGGTTGGAGAGGAGAACGAAGTGGAGGAGTGTCCAATTTTTTCAAGTCAGTCACTTCAATATCATGAACACAATCTTTGAAATCATTTTACTTTAAGCTTTTGTGGTTTAGAGAATTAAGATAAAGTCACCACATATCATCTATGGGTTGTTCTTGTTGCTACCAGATGTGTATAGATCGTTCCACAAACTTCTTCTGTGAAAACCATAATTGCTTTCATAAATGAAGGAGATGGTTATTTCAACATTTTCCTGCAAAAAAATAGATTCAAATGCATTGCTTGCTCATTGGAACTCAACAAATTTCCTTTAAGCTTATCCTTACTATAGCAAATGATGATTCTTCCGAAAGCATGATTTCTTTTTTTTTTAGTCAAGTTTCTTGTTGTGATTTTAAAAAACAATTTTATGAAACATGTTTATCTTACCATCCTTAATATTTCTTGTTTTCTAAATATATAAAAACATAACAATTTTAAATACATATGAATTTTATGTTTTTATCAATTACAATAACTAATCTCCAAAATAGCAACAATGTTTTTTTACCAAAATTATTCTGTTTTCATTTTTATTTATATTAATCATTCTATTTTTTTCTCCTTAAAATATAACCATAATTATTTTTGATATGGAAGTCATATGCTTAAGTTGACAATGAGGTATGATAGCTTACATTATTAAATTCTTTGCAAAAGAATTGATGACATGTGACTGTGCTTTAAATTGAGTTTTTTAAATATTTTCATTTGATCATGAAATGAATATTTATGCTGAGTTTTATGCAAATGATATTTGACAAGTGAATATTGTTAGCATAAGTGTATGCTTTGACAATATATGAGTTTTAATTGAAAGTTTAATTTTATATGATTGGGAGTTACATTGAAATAATTCAATTATGAATCCTCCTATACTTGATTTACAAAATAAGATGAGTCATAAATATAAGAGTTTCTTTTGCCTATGGTACACCGCTAGGCTTTATACATGTTATTATATCGGTATATTTATGGTGATTTACCTATTACTAGTAAGCGATGTAGAACCAGCTCTGTAAATAGTGGTTAAGTAGTCACGGGTAAGCAATGTAGAACCAACTTTATGACTTGTTATGGGTACACGATGCAGAACTAACTCTATATCTACAGATGTATAGTAGTTAACCTGTTATGAGTAAGCGATATATAACCAGCTCTGTAACTAGTGGTTAATCGATCGTAGGTAAAGAATGTAGAACTAGTTCTGTGACTTTAGGCCTAGTGTACTATATGATAAAGAAATTGGTGGTGCGCTATTTTGAGTAAGAAAAAATCATGTAATAATAATGCCACCACTATTTATTTTTACAGGTGATTTGAGAGGTACCATATAGTATCAATTCTAGTGGTTGACTTATTTTGAATATAAAAGTTTTCAAAAAACTTATTGGCACCACTGTTTATTGTTTAAGGAAAAAACATGGAAAATGGAAACTTGGATATTATGTGTTTAAGGTTGGAAAACATTTTGGAATAGTATTTCATAAAATTTGAAATTTTGTTTTACAAAATGTCATGTTATTACCATAGTTGATGATACACAAATAAATTGTTATGCAAATGCTTTAACATGAATTTTATGATTGTATGAGAATATTTTAGCTATGTTGTTATGAAAAGTTCAACTTTTTTAGTAAACTAATTAACACTCATTTAGCTCGTTTAACTCACTCTTATATTTTTTAAACAAACAACCCCTAGTATACGTATAGGTGCTACAGTAATTGGTAATCCGCCATATGATTAGTTATATCATTGTGTGTTGCTGTGTTTGTGATATTTTGATATGCACATTTATGTAAAGAATGGATGTTTATAAAGGCTTTTAAATGAAATGCATGAATATGTTTGAGATTTTAAAAGTTTATTTTAGTGATTGTTGAGAATTATTTTTTGAGGGTTGCTTGTGAATGGACTTGAAGTCCAAAATTTGTAATTGAGAAATTTCCTTGAATATAGAAGTGTTTTGAATTTTTACAGGGCATTTGAAAATTTTGGAATTTCAAAATCCAACCGTTTTGCTAGAAAATTTTTTAATAAAATGATTTAAAAATTTCCATTATTTTCCATACTTTTAACTTTTAAAATATAAAAGATTTTTAGCAGTTGAATGGTTTGACTTTATGAGAAACCTTCGGTTGAGTTAGATATTAATTGGAGGGCTACTGTGGGGTCATTGAGAGGGCTCTGCTTAGGTTTTGGAAGGTGAACTCCTGGTTGCATCCTTGCAAGTGGTATTAGGGCCTGTTTTGAAATAGGATAGTCTTTATATGTGATTTGATTTCATAATGTGATTTTACATAGTTTTTGTGAATCGGGTAACCTAGTAAGTTTTTTTAAAAATTTTTCATGCATTTGATTTTAAAACAAAACTCTCCAATTTTATATAGTTTATCTTTGAATTCATAGCATTATGCATAGATAAAATTTTAGGGGTGCTACAGCCACATTAAAGGCTCCAACACTTTAGATACCTTTAGCTTAGGAGGACGAGCACAACGATAGTTTAGTAAATGTTTTTGTTTATGAATCAACCTTGTTTAGAATAGTTAAGATTGGCAAAATCGCTGATGGAATTTTGTGTTTACCTTGAGTGAACAATACAAATATAGGCAGTGACAATGCGCCAACCAGGAGAGGCCCTAGTCGTGTCATGGAGTTTGATCGAATGTATTTGTTAGTTAGGCGCAAAACCGTCTAATGGGAGTAAAGATCCCAAAAGTGCCCAAATTTGGTTGGATCAAGATAATAATAATCAATATAAATGGTTTGGTGACAAAAAGATGAGAAAATGAATATCATCTAGCCAGAGGTTAGTTAGACCACCTACAGTATCCAGAGACTTTCGAAACACTAGGACCTCAGTACCAAGGTGTAGCTGATATGAAAGGAAACCACCTGTATAGGTTGGGGTATTTGCAGTAACCTAGAAGGATGATGAGGACATATTCGGTATGGTGGTAGGTATGATTATAGTTTTAGCAGTGATGGCTATATTTTAGATCGACCCCAAAACTATGCACTCGTATTGCTAAAAGATTGTGTTAGCTAAATTAGTGTGAAGTTGGAGCTTTTAGAATGCCATTTGATAATGCCTACTTTCACTAAAGTTACGGGAATAGTGTCGAACTTTCATAGAGTTAGATACATAGTATTTAGAATTATAAGCTCTCTAATGAGTTAAACTTATTAGATATACACGACTATGAAGTCACACTAGGAAGGGAATTGGCTAACAGTGCATTCTATTGATGTGGATTGCTTCTAAAGGAAGTTAGGATTTGTACACAAGGGAAGTTAGATATAGTGTGCAGTAAAAAATGTAGAATGCTCCTATCACTTAGCATATCATCCATGATAACTAGAAAAGTACTAAGAATTTAGTATATAAGTTATTTAGTTCTATGACTTAATAATTACAAAATTTTATTAGGTTATTTCACTTTTTTTATACTAGAAAAGTAATTTGCGAATATATCTAAAGAATGAAATTGCTTATTACGATTGAATTAGTTAAGGATTAATTATTGATACGAGTAATTGGTGAATGACTTTTGATATGTTTAAATGTTATGACCTTATGGAGTAATTTATTAAAATAAATATCAATATTAGTACAAAAATTTTGTGTTTAAGTCAAGTCTATTTTTGAATGTAACATGACTTATAGATTCGTAAAAAATAAAGTTATAGATGACATTGTGATGGAATCTTTAATCAAGATTGAAGACTAAACAATATTTTTGGGAGCAATTAACTTTAATGTAAGCTTTCAATTATGGGTATATTTGTATATCGATTCTAAGTATTCAACATTCATTATTTTAAGTTTATTTTGATGTAAGTCAACTATTTTATTTCTTAAAATTCATATGAGTGAAAATGGTGGTAAAATTTCAACGAAATGTTAGTGATAAGTTTTGATCCGTAATGGAGAATTATCTCACTAGAATTTAAAGCTATTATTTTATAGACAGTTATAATTGACAATTACGAGAATGATAAGAAATATGTATGAGAGCTTTGAACAAATGTGATATGGAGATTTTAGATAATTAAAAATTTTTAGTAACTAATGAAGTCCCAGATTGAGTTCTGAGGTACCTAAATTCATATAAGTGTCTTGCAGTATTAGAAATGGACAAGTGAAAATGTTATTATTCAATATCAGAGTTGCACAATGGAAGTATAAGGTATACTCCTTGTTTGAAGAGATTGAGGTTTGATAAGCTCGAAATTGAGTTATGAGATAGTAATATTTGAATTATGAGGAAATTAAATGGTTTTTATTATGAATAGGACATTATGCTACTGTATTACGATACGATCTTAAACGATTGATTTGCTTCCAAAAAAATGAGATGGGAAATGATAAAGGTATAATAAATAGTTCACTAGTGGTTATAGATTTGAGATTGAAAAGCTAAGGAGTCAATGTGAGGCAAAAGAAACACAAGAAAAAATATGATTAAGTTTTGTTTATAATTAGATACATTGAGAAAGGAAATGCTTATTATTAAGAAGTATACAAGAACAATTTTTTTGTGGAGAATCCTAATCAAGGTTTCATTAGTAGTAACTTAGAAAAGCTATGAATAAATTGACTATTAGTAAGAAAGCGAAAGTAATGATTTCGACAAAGGAGTTTCATGTAGCGATAAGTTGGGCATTTTATTGAGAGGTAACATTACATTGATGTTAGGTAAGGAATTGTGTGCTTTAGACATGGTTGAACTGAAGACAGAAATTCGAGATTAAGTCCCTCATTAGTGTATGCTATGCATATGAGGATCATAATGAGGTAGTAGGCCTTGAAAGTGCCTTATGATCAAAAAGGTATGAAAAGGATGATAGCAAACTATATGTTTAAATGCTTAATAGATCAACAAGTCAAGGCTGAAAGCCAAGAACCCAAAAAAAATTACTTAACCACTCCCTATTCGAGAATGGAAATGGAAGCATATTATGAAGGATTTGATGGTATCAATTTTGCAAAATCTAAGCAGATATCGTAGTACATGAGAGATAAAGGATCAAATTACAAAATTTACCCATTTCTTGAATAAACAAAGTAAGTATCCTTTTTGTAGATTAATCTATAAATGATTGGAAGTATATAGTTACATAATGTGCTAGTATATGAGGATGAGATAAATGAAAGAAAATTGGTTTGACTAAACTAGTTCTAATAACCACAAATAAGATCATAAGTATACGAGTCAAAGTGATAGTACCTAAAATTGAAAATAGAGCTGAAATAGTCTATTTTAGACAATGTGATAAGCTAAGCCCCATGATATGTTGGTCTCTATGAAGTGATTGACAGAGTGGAAGTACGAAGTGTGGATGTGAAGTAAATATCCGTATTTTTGAGAGGACAATGTTTGTTTAAAATTTCGAGGACAAAATTTCTATAAGGAGGGGAAATTTTTTAATATCCTAGTTCGATTATTGTACTGTGTACTGTGCTACATATGCATTTTATAAAGTATGCTCTATTTATGGTGCAATTGAGTAATTTAAGCGTCTAAATATATTATTGAGGTTATAATGGAGATCATGGATAGACTAGAGATGATTGTAGACTCGACTGGAAATTTCTTGAAAATTTTTTGAAAACTCTGAAAAGCTACGAAATGAGTCTGAATGAGTTTTAAAAGCTTCAAAATCTACTTTGGAGATTTTGGTGACACTTTTGAATGAAATCTGGACGATTTGGTGACATTCAGTGATTTCCAAATTCAATCCGAAATTCTTTTGTGCAATCGAAAAGTTACGAAACAATTTTGAAATATGATGAAAAGCTCCAAAATTAGGATTAGAGTATGTAGGAACTTAAACGGGTTAAAACGGAGGTTGTTTGAATAGAATTCGGGTAATCCAAATTATTATACTAAAATGTCCTTTTTGGAAAATAATGGGTATTAATGATTTTAAACCCATTTGAAATTTTTAAAAGCATCTAATTAACAAATATTGACCCTAATAAGAGTATTTCATGATAAGTTTGATGATAAGATGGTTATGGAATAATTTTAGGATTTAATTCAGTTAGTTGGTGAATTAAATGCATTAAAGGGCAATTTGGTCTTTTGTACTCATTAAGGGCAGTTTGATCATTTTACATGATATTAGTGGATTGAAGAGTCATTAGAGATGACTAATGAGAAAATGACATGTGTGCAATGAGTCATTAGAGATGACAAATAAGAAGGTGACATATATAATCCATTAAATGAATATAAAAAACAAAACTTGAGAAATTTTGCTTCATTTTGTGAGAGTGGCATTAAAGAGCCCAAAAACTAAAAGAAAATAAGAGGGAAGCAAGAGTGGATTTCAACCATTGATGAGACAAAGGAAGGAAGAGAGAGAAAAAAGAAAAAAGAGAAAGGAGAAAAGAGAAAAGAGAAAAGAGAAGAGAGAGCTACAGCTAAGCCAAGAAGAAGTGATCCAAGAAATTTTTCATGCTATTCCAGCTCCAATCAAGCTTCTAAAAAGATTTCATAGCTATCAAAGTTAAGGGGAAGCATAAAATGGGTAGGTAAGCTTACTAATTTTGTTGAAAAATTGGATTTGTTGGGCTATAGGCTAGATTTGGTTTTGATGGGGTAAATTGCACCCTTTTGATAAGATATCAAGGTTTTATTGCATTGGATGCAATTGGGAGGAGAAAATCATGTGATTCTACTGTATGGAACCTTGGTTAAAGTTGAGATCTATTGCCTAAAGTGTTTTATTTTGTTATTTGATGATTTAAGATTAATGAATTGCATTAGGAAGTTAGTTTAATGATGAAAGAATGAAAGAAAAACCATGGAAATGATTGGATGAGTTTTCGACCCTGGATAGGGCATTTAACGTATTATGATCCAAAATTCTATTTCAATGTTTTATGATGTTTATAGCATGATTTAATGCTGATGAAGTAAGGAAATGGAAAAGAATTGATTTGGAATTGGTTTTGACTGAAATTTGGTTTAAGGTGCAAGACTCTTATAAAAATTTGTCAATGAAATTTTATGGGTTAAATGTGTGTATTAAAATATCATGGAAGTGAATTTGGATTGGTTTTAAGTGTTAGAAATCAAATGTAATTGAATTGGAAAAGTTTAATATTAAATATGTTAAGTTTAGCCTTAAAGGAATTTTTGGAATAAAAGTATGATTATGATATGATGACTATGTGAATGTGGTTACGGATGGTCATAAAGTGTATTTGTTGTATTGGAATGATTAAATAAAGTGTTATGTTATTATTTGGAGAAAAAAATAGTAAATGGAGTGTATGTGGAAAGTAATGAAGTTGACATGGTTTAAGGTGTATTTGATTGGAAAATGTGCTAAGAAGTTGAATGTATTTGTATTAGGTTTTTAGATCAAAAAATGAAACCAACTTAAAGATTTCGAAGTGGTGAAAAGGAAACTAGCAAGTTGTGAGTGTATTTAATTGTTTTATATGACTAAATTCTATGCAAAAGAATTGATGACATGTGAGGTTATTTAATTGTTTTTGTAAAAGAATTGATGACATGTAATTGTATTTTAATTATTTTATATTACTAAATTCTTTGCAAAAGAATTAATGACATGTGAGTGCTCTTTAAATTGAGTTTATATGAATGATTTTCATTTGATCATGACATAAATATTTATGCTAAGTTTTATGCAAATGATATTTTACAAGTGAATATTGCCAGCATAAGTCTATGCTTTAGCAATATATGAGTTTTAATTTGAAAGTTAAATTTTATATAATTGGGAGTTACATTGAAATAATTCAATTATGAATACTCCCATACTTGATGTAGAAAGTAAGATGAGTTATAAATGTAAGAGTTGCTTTTGTCAATGGTACACTTACCGCTAGGCTTTAAAGAATAGAAGTTAACCTATTGTGAGTAAGCAATATAGAACCAACTCTGTAAATAGTGGTGAACCAGTCACAGGTAAGAGATGTAAAACCAGCTCTGTGAATTGTTACGGGTAAGCGATGCAGAACCAGTTCCATAACTATTAGTCTATAGCGGTTAACTTGTTACGGGTAAGCAATATAGAACTAGCTCTATAACAAGTGATTAACCAATTGTAGGTAGGCGATGCAGAACCAACTTCGTAACTTTAGACTGAGTGTACCATATGGTAAAGAAACTGGTGGTGGGCTATGTTGAGCAGGAAAAGTCATGTAATAATAATGCCACCACTATTTATTTTTAAAAGTGATTTGAGAGGTAGAATATAGTACAATTCTATTGGTTGGCTTATTTTCAATATAAAAGTTTTTAAAAAACTTATTGGCACCATTGTTTATTGTTTAAGGAAAGAAGGAAAAAGGAAAATGGAAACTTGTATATTATGAGTTTAAGGTTGAAAAATATTTTGGAATATTATTTCAAAAAATTGAAATTTATTTCACAAATTGTCATATTATTACCAGATTTGTTGATGCACGAATAAATTGTTATGCAAATGCTTTACCATGAATTTTATGATTTTATGGGAATATTGCATTTATGTTGTTATGAAAATTTCAATTTTTTAATTAAACTAATTAACACTCGCTAAGCTCGTTTAGCTTACTCTTATTTTTATGTTTTTAAACAAACCACCCTACGTATGAGTACAGGTGCTGCAGTAATTGGAGCTTCACCATAAGATTAGTTTTATTGTTGGGTGTTGTTGTGCTTGTGTCATTTTGATATGTACATTTATGTAAAGAATGAATGCTTATAAAGGCTTTTAAATGAAATGCATGAATATGTTTAGCTTTTTAAAGTTTATTATAGTGATTATTGAGAATTGTTTGTTTGGGGTTGTTTGTGAGTGGACTTGAAGTCCAAAATTTGTAGTTGAGAAATTGGTGTGAATATAGAAATGTTTTGAAGTTTTACAGGGCTTCTAAAAATTTTGGGAATGTTAAAATGCAGCCGTTGTAATGCTAAAATTTTTAATAAAATGATTTTAAAAAAATTCCCACTATTTCCTATACTTTTAACTTTTAAAATATAAATGATTTTAAACAATTGAATGACTTGGCTTTATAAAAACCCTTTGGTTAAGTTAGATATCGATTGGAGGGCTACTGTGGGTTTGTCAAGAGGGCTCCACTTGGGCTCTGAAAGGGGAACTCTAGATTGGGTCCTTTTAAACTATACCATAAATCTATTCATATAATGTCACGCTTATGTAGAAAAGATACCACCACTCATAATAGATAAATCAAATAATATGAGAATATCGTCACTGATTTGAAATAATCATGACTCAATACAAACTGTACTAAGACTTCATGCATCAAATGCCACGCTTATGCATAAAACATACTACCACCTATAACATATACGTCAACCTTCACTTTAATGTTAAAATACCATCATTGACTATGAAGAATACCATGTATAATCTTTATAATTCAATATCACTTCTAAGTATAAAAAATACTAGCACTTATTATAGACAAGTAACACCATCAGTTTAGTATGGGAATCCATACTTGAGTATTGAGAATAAAATGCCTCAATACAAATCATATTAGGACTTTATATATCCAATATCAAACTTATGTACAAAAAATACCAGCATTTATAACAACTAAGGCATACATTCAATTTAATATGTGAATACTATGGAACACTACAAACTATACTAAAAATTCATACATTAAATACCACACCTATATATGTAAAATATCACCACCCATAATGGATAAGTCAAACCTTCCTTTTAATAAGAAAATATCATCATCGAATACGAAGAATACCATCTTTAAATAAAAACTATACCATGACTCCATATATCTAGTACCACGCTTATATATAAAAAAATACTCACCCATAAAAAATAAAGAATACCATCCATCAATATAAAGAAAACCAAATACAACCTTCATATATTCAATACCACTTACATAAAAATACCAACACTCATTACAAATAAGTGACTTATTCACTTTAATATGGGAATCAATGTATGAGTTTCAAGAATACAATACCTCAATTAAAAAATATACCAATACTTTGTATATCTAATACCATATATGTATATGTGTATATATGCACAAGAGATACCACCACTCATATCATGTAAGACTCATCTTTAATTAAATATAATAATACCATCATTAAGTATAAAAAACACCATAACTCCAAAAAAACTATGCTAGAACTTTATGTTGGAGTAATGTAAATATAGTGCCTTAGAAAGCAAATGTATTTAGATATAACTTAATCTTCTTCTAGTTACTTTTGTAGTGAAAATATTTATAATTAATAAAACAAAAGAGTTTGATTTTATTTAAATGAACATTATATAACTAGTCATAAGGTACCAAGATTCTTTTGTAAGTAATATACATATACGTGGAGATGTATGGGAAACATGTATATTTTTAGAACCTAATTTAGTTAATTCATAGTTGAATAATCAAGTTGGTCGCTTGATTATAGTTTATACTATAGTGTTGCGATTTATCTGCGTGTAAGTAAAGGAGTTTGCTTCAAGGGAATGATGACTTTCACATCATGATAGTTATTGACTATCGATAATGGCACTATCAAATGAATCTTGAATCACGTATGTTTTCAAAGTCATTTCTTTAATCTTAAAACATACATTTTAGTATTCTTTTATTGTGAACCATAATCTTAATGAGTGGTGAACTCATATGTGTTTCATTATAATTCTTGATATGATTATAATGGATTTTTATAGAGTATCAACCTAGTGTCTGCATGTTTGAATTCTTAATTAAAACATGCATCAGGGAACATTCACTCAAATAAAGAGTTTATTGTGATATCATCACTTCTAAATGTTTTATAGAGATTCGAGATTAAACTGGATCCAGTAGTTTAATGGACTAGCTACCCATCAAGTCTTAACACCAAGATGAGATCTTGTGTATTAATCACCATATAGACTAAAGTGGAAGATCTAGAAGGAAAAACCAATTAAGGGCAAAATGGAAAAGCTCTATTATAATATGGTTCATGATAGAGTTTACAATTGGACATCTTATCTGAAACATGTGTTCTCATAATATTTATTAATTCAAGATTTTAGCTAATTATCTTTAGTGGAATGACATTTTTTTAATAAAGTAGAATTAATTATAATGAGATTAAATTAATTTCGGGCTTATTGGAGCAAAAATTATATAAATCCAATTAGATTCCCCACTAGGCTTTTAGGAAGGTTATCAAGCAAAGAAAGAAAAATAAATAGAGGTTACTAGAAATAAGAAGAAAAATAAATAGAGGTTACTAGAAATAAGAAAGAAGAAAGGACCGACTTAGATTCGGAATAAAATTATCGGAATAATTTAATTAAGAGTTAATTGAATTGGTTTTAAGCCTATGATTAAATGTTAGGCTTACTCTAATTAAGTGTTAATTAGAAGCCCAAAGTGAACGTTTAATATTGGGCTAGATTTTGATTTAATTTAACTAATTAGATTAATTAAATTAAAACAAATTTTGTAACGACAAAAAAAGGAGGGAAAAAACCGAAACTATATGATGGACTTTTCAGTTTTATATAGCGAAATTTTATGGTTGCACGTTTAGCATTGAATTGCTAAATATAACGTGAGTTTATATCATGCTTCATCATCATTAAATGGTTTAATGGTGTCTTCATTATATGGTTTAATGATCTTATTGTTAAATGGTTTAATGGTTGTCATTTAATGTTGGCATGTAGAAAAACTTGTAAACCTTTTAGCATTCATTTGAAAGAAGGGAGTAATGCATTTGATGTTCCCTCTCCCTTCTTTCATTTGTTAATAAAAAATGAGTTTCTTGCTTTTGATTTTTTGTCTTTTCATCTATCCATATTAAACAAATGAGAAGGTCTCATTTATGGCTCTCTCTCTCTTTCATTTTTTAGAAAGAGAAAGAGGTGGTATATTGATTGGAATTCTACTCTCCCTTCTTTCATGACCAAAATTAGTAAAGAGAGGGTCTTTTAGTTTTGGTTCTTTCAACTAAGGTAAACTTCTACAACATTTCTTCTCCTTTCAGACCAAAGAATCTTCCTAACCAAGTTGTCCAAGGAGAAAAATTGTTAGATCGGATTGGTTGAGGATACAATAGCAAGGAGAGGATACAATAACAAGAAGAGGATACGACAACGAAGATAAAATTTTCATTATCTTTTATATTATTTTTTTTTCTAATGCCGTATCATATATGGATTAAACATGTTGAATTGGTTATTATACTTCCGTAGCATTTTGATTTTGGAAAAAGTTTTTGAAATCTACTTTTAGCTAAATCTAGTATGTTTTTTTTTTGTTTTTGATCCAACAATTGGTATCAGAGCATTATACATGATTCAGTTCTTATATGTTTCACGTATTGGCATTATATTTGTATATTCTGCATATTTTTATGTGATAAGAAATATATATGGTGTATGTGTTGCTCTTTTGGTTGTCTATAAAATATATATTTACCTTGTAAGTTTTCTTTGTTTTGTTTGTAACAAGGAGGGTGGCCTATCATTTCCATGTTTCCTCCTTGTCTTCATTTTCTGTTTTCTTTGATTTTGTAATGTACAAATTTCTATAATGTTGAAGATGAAGTAGCCATGGATTGAAGAAAACAAGGTAATGGTTTCAGTTTATCCTTTGGTGTATTAGCAAAGTTTTGGTTTTATGGAAACTAAAGTGCTAGAATTTTTGTTTTAAGAAAGTTTCGGTTTTATGAAACATAAATGCTGGAAATTTTTGAGTTTTGGATTTACTAAAAACAAGTGTTGGAATTTTTGTTTTCATATTGCCAAAGTTTCGAATTTTATGAAAAGCAAGTGTTAGAATTTTTGTTTTCAAAGTGACAAAATTCGGTTTTGTGAAAAATAAAAAGTTTTGTAAAATAAATTCCATTATACACTTTTTACCAAATGGGCTAGGTCAAATGAAGGAAGAGTTCAACGCAGAAGATCTAAGTCCAAGAAATTTTTTATGGGCTAAAGAGCCTTGTAATTTCTTTTTATGTTCTTGGATGGATAATCAAAAGAAGTGTTATTATTCATGAGATGAATGGATGGATGGATGCTAATAATATGTGATATTATGTCATTTAGAATAATTTCCAACCTTAGGCTTTGCCATGCATTCATTATGTATGAGATATATAATGAAACAATATAGGATGATTAATAAATTGCATTTAGAAAAGATGGTATTTATTAAAACTTAAAAACCAAAAAGATTAAGTGGGAGAGGATGCTTATGTGAGAATCCACGGTCTCTATATGATGGCCCGTTTGCATGTGGTGAAGTGTTACTCCCCACTAGAGAACATGAATTGTAGGTCTTGCATGGTTTGGGTCTCCTAAAGGATAAGTTAACTCATTGGTAGCTAATGTGACCTCTCATCGAGGCATGATTTGCAAGTACCTTTAGTGGATGAATCAAATGGTTACACACTCAATATATTTTGTCATAACCTGCCCACCATAGCTCTGTTGATAAAAGTATGGACCAAATTACGCCTCTTTAAAAGTTAGGCATAAAGATGCTTGGTAGCTTTTTCAGTGGGAGGGTCCTAGTTTTTCTTTTAATGGATAAGATGGCCCACCATCACTTAGTCCATTATAGATAAGAAAAATAACCATTGTATAAGGTTTTAATTTTTTTAATTTTGTTAAATCTATCATCATGCATACATGCATCATGATTTTATACAAAGTTCCAATATTATTGACTAGTATGCTCATTCTTTAATAATTTGTTTTTCTGACATAATCACCACAATATAAACCTATTCACCTTGCTTTTGAATAATACAAATTGGAAAATGGAGAGAATTTTAATCAATGGAAATGTAACCTCGACATTATTCTCCAATATGAACAAATTTCATAGGTATTAACGAAAAATAAGCCTACATCTCTAGGTGAAAATTCAACTTCTGAGCAAGTCCAACAACTTGAGTGATAAAAGAATGCTGATAAGATTACTAAGTGCTATATTTTGATTTCTGTCAGCGGAATGTTGCAAAAGCAAATTGCATGTATGAAAATTGCTAGTGTAATGGTCCATCACCTACTTGAGATGTTTGGTGTGAGGACCAGGTTTGTAATGATGAAAGCTATCCAGACCTTTCACAATCATAAACAAAAGCTTGGTGAACCGGTGTGGGATTACATGCTGAAGGCAATCTTTGTGGTTATTGAGGTTGAGATGGTTGGGGCGAACATGGATGCAAAAATGCAGATGATTATGATCATCAATAGCTTAAACTATTCTTTCAGCAGTTTAAGTTGGACTATAAGCACAATACTAAGGATTACACCTTGGGTGAGTTAATGAGTACCCTCCATAGCATGTAGAAGACAAATATAAGGTTAATAGGCCCAAGGCTAATGTAGCATCTTGTTCTAAGCCTAAGGGTAAGGGAAAGTAAAAGAAGAAGGGTCCAATAAAAAACAAGGCCTAAACAGAGGTCAAGGTCCAACCTATGAAAAAGAAGTTTAAAGATGACCTCAAAGGAAAGTGTTTCCAATGTGGTTGGAAGGGCCACTGTAAAAGAAACTGTGCAGTTAACCTTAAGTCACTCAAAAGCAAACAAGGTATGGGTTTCTTAAGTTTCTTAGGAACTAGAAATGTGGCAAATTTATCTGATTCTGGAATATTAGATTCAGGAATCACCGACTATGTTTGCAATACATTGTAGGGGTTCCAGCAAAGGAAAAGACTACCTAAAGGTCAATTTCAAGTCAAGATAGAAGACAGATCCTACATTTTGGCAAAATCAATGGGAGTATTTATCTTAGACTTTCCTAATGGTCATAGGTTATATTTGGAGGATGTATATTACATTCCAATGATTGTAAGGAACATGATTTCTATTTTTTGTCTAATAAAATCTAGTTATTCCTTATCTTTTAAAATGTTGTTTCAATATATAAGAATAAAAATTTTATTTATGACGTGATAATTAAACATGGATTGCTCTTTATAAAAACTATAATAGGCTCACTAAACACCACATAATTAATAAAATAAAGAAAATCCAATAACTCTAGCATTAATTCAAATTATTTTTGGCACTTGAGATTGGGTCGTATCAATCAGAACAGAATTGACAGGTTAGTAAAGGATGGGATCCTTATGTGCTTGGATGATGATCCATTACCCATCTTTGAATCTTGTATTGAAGGAAAAATGACCAAGGCCTCATTTCCTTATAAAGGAAATAGATCTGAATCCACGTTGGACTTGGTACAGACTGATGTGTGTAAGACCATAAACGTACAAGCTAAAGGAGGTTATGAATACTTCATAACCTTTATAGATGATTAATCTAGACATAGCTTTTTGTATTTGAGTTCAAAGAATTCAAAGCTGAGGCTGAGAAGCAACTAGGCAAGCCATACAAAAGGCAACATTTCTTCTTAACTTTGCTCTATCCAAATCAGTGCCTAAAATACCTATGGAGTTATTGACTGGCCGAGTGCCTTCATTGCGTCATTTAAGGACTTGGGCTGCCTAACCCATTTTTTAAGGCCTGAATCCACAAAGATGGAACCAAGGTTAGAAGTATGATTTTTTGTAGGATATCCAATAGGTATATGAGGGTATTATTTTTACAGTCCTTAGGATAGGAAGGTATTTGTGTTGACAAATGCAACTTTCATAAAGGAAGAATTTATAAGAAATCACAAAGGAAGAAGTGAAGTAGTATTAAAGGAGTTAGCTATTTCATCCAAACTAAGAGTTGATTTGGATATAGTAGAACAAGATGTCGAAATGGATTCAAGAGTTGAATCAGAAGAGTAGCCTGAACATCAAGTAGTGGCTAGACATAGTGGGAGGTTGTGAGACAACCAGATAGGTATCTAGGTCTAGGAGAAGGCATAATTGCCATCTCGAACCAAGAAGAAATGGATTCCATTACTTATACACAAGCTATTAATGGTGTTGATGTAGAAAAATAGCTCAAGGCAATGGAATCGGAAATAGATTCCATGTACACCAATGAAGTTTGGATCTTTGTAGATCTACCAGCAGATTTAAAAGCCATAGGGTGTAAATGGATCAACAAAAGGAAAAGAGGATCAGATGGAAAAGTAGAGACTTTTAAAGCTAGATTGGTAGCTAAAGACTATACTAAAAAAGATGGTATAAACTATAAGGAGACATTTTTCTCGATTGCCATGCTTAGGTATATCAGAATTCTTTTGTCCATAGCAGCCTATTTTGATTATGAAATATGGCAAATGGATGTCAAGACCGCATTTCTTAATGGGGATTATGAGGAGACCATTTATATGGCCTAACTAGAAGGATTCGTTGAGCTAAGTAATCAGCATAAGGTATGCAAATTGTAGAGGTACATTTATAGACTTAAGTAAGCATCTAGGCCTTGGAACATTAGGTTTGATAAATCTATCAAAACCTATAGGTTCATACAAAACCTAGATGAGCCTTGTGCCTATAAAAGGATGCAAGAATGAAAGGTTATTTTCCTAGTTCTGTATGTTGATGACATTCTACTTCTTGGGAATGATGTAGTAATGTTATCTACAGTCAAAGGATGGCGAAACGAACAGTTCTCAATGAAGGATTTAGGAGAGGCTAACTATGTTCTAGGGATCAAACTTAT
>JANSVA010000008.1:20182014-20192576 GCA_025504915.1 Erythroxylum reticulatum | reverse complement strand
ATAAATTAATTATTTGTTAACATTTTCAACTGATTATAAAATATTGACCAATTCACTTTATAAATCATATATAGAACAAATTAATAATGTTCTTGAGCTTAATAGGAGTATTCATCATCTAATTGAATTAAATTTGGATAGATTGAATGTTTTTTTTAACATTTTCAACTAAGGATTAAAAAAACTAATACAATTTATCACTCTTATAAAGACCTTTTTAGTAATATATAGAGATATAAAACTAGACTTGTAGATAAGAGTTTTGATTAAAAGGAATACATTTATTATTATAAAGCCTTCTCTCCATATTTTAAAAATGATTAATTAAGGATAATAATGGACATATGGCTCATTTAATCTAAAATTGCATCAAATAAATGTTAAAACTGCCTTTCCAAATAGAGATTTTGAAGAGGAAATACATATGACCCAACCTTGAAGGATTTGCTTCTAGAAAACAAAATCATTTGGTTTATAAGTGATATGTGTATTTTTAAAAAAATACTAAATTTTAATTGAAAATGGGCATATTATTCTTATAATATAGTCTAGTAAATACGAATATTGTTTCCATAAGGACAACAAGAACTAGTATTAATTGTCTTTTTATTATCTAATTTAATAAAAAGAATGATTTATTTAAATGATTAATTAACTAAACTAAAATTGCTAATCTAAAATAACAAAACCAAACTAGTAAATAACAATGAAGCAATAAATTGATAAACAAAACCTAGATGTAGAATGCTCCTATTGCCTTTCTATACTTAAATTTATCTTGATTCAATTATTAATCTTAGTTTCTTAAACATAGAAATTTTAAAGTTATAACCATTTTCTTTCTTAAGAATAGCTTATATCCTTAAGTTAATTGATTGAAATCTCTTTCTAATCCAAACTCTTAATAATATTTTAATTTATTATATGAATTCCTTTATTTGATTTGATTATAACCCAAAATATTTCATATGGTTTTATCTCTAAGATTCTATATCAATCTTGTTATTTATGTCATGATCTATTGATATATGTATGATTTCTTAATTATTGTATATGAAATCCAAAATTGAATTAAAGTGCAAGAAAATTCCGATTTAACATAAGAAGTAATTGTGAATAATTTATAAGAAAACTTAGGTCTTTCACTAAATTTAAGAATTGATGCAAACATATAGTTCTAGGTTCTTCCCATCTAGGTCTACCCTAATTTAGTTCATACTAAGATAAAGAAAACTAACAACAACTAAGAAACAATTCAAAATAAAAGAACCCATTCTCATAGATCATGAAATTTTGAAGTCTTCACTTAAATCTTGATAAAAATCCCTTCTTTTCTTTGCAAAGTTGCTTCTTTTTTATCTAAAGATGTTCTAATTCGTAATGTGTTATTGCCCAATTTTTTTACCTCTTCATTTCTTCCACTCTTTTATACCGAAAACCCTAAAAACACAAAATAACTTAACAATTTGTGTCAAACATATATTCCTCCCCTAAAGAAACTCTTAATATATTTAAAAAAATTACTACCATTTGTTTGCCCCCTAGAAAATCAATCTCAAATCATACTAAAGCATAACCTAATTAGCATAAACCAAATTCCCTTACACTTAACCATTTTTTTTTTTTGCCTTCAAGAAAATAAATTTCATTACTCTTGACTTAAACAGGTAATAACTTTATAAAAGAATTTAACAAATTAATTGCATTAATCAAGACTTTCCATTATCCATTTAATAGTAAAGTTCATCATATTACTAATTATTTAGCTATTTATATCAAGTCATACATCAATTTAATTTAACACCAAAATCCTTGAAACTTTAACTCAACAACCCTAATATTTAAGATGAACATATATGAGAAAGATGTTATAACTTTCACAATTTAAAAACATTCATTAATAGAAAAACACTGAATTTAAATTAACACATAATTTATAGGTGTGTTTGGAAATTTTCCTAACTTTTTAAAGTGAAAGTAAACATTTTCTTATGAATACTCCTGACTACTCAATTATATCACTATTTCAAATAGCTAATAGCACCACTCTTTAACTTCAACATTTTATTTAGTTTGAGGTCAAAGGTGGTGAATTCATTTTATAATCACTTATTCTTTTCTTTTTTTCATGTGAGATGCTAAAAATGTTTTAAAGGAATTTACTTTTAACTCAGTTATATGTCCAAATTATGCACACACAAAAAGTATCATAATGCAAATTAAATATCTATTTTGAAAATTAATAAAGCAAAGTAAAATTACCTTAATCATCAATGCTCATGATTATATGCCTAAATAAATCAAATAACAAAACAAAAAAAATTATAATGAATTATCCCAATCAATATTCTTTTAAAGTTACAAAATTTGTCAAAATTATTCTCTATTAAGCTAATTATAAGAATGATTAAAAACTAGAAAAGAAGAAAAGAGAAAGAAGTTATGATAACTTATATTTCCCTGACAATAAAAGGCTCTATAACTGTAATTTAAGTAGTACAAATTGACGATGAAACCACAATCTAATAATAAAAGAACATTAAAACACACTTAAATATATGAATTTAAAGTATTTTTTAACTTGAAACATATGCAATAAAAATTAACATCCAAAAACATACTAAAAACTAATAAGCATATGCTACTAATATGAAACAAAAATTACATATATCATTGGGTTACCTCCTAATAAGTACTTCTTTATGAGTATTTTAGTTGGAATTCTTATTCAGTTCCAAACAAATAAGCTTATTAACCCCCAAATATGCCATATGCTCTAATAGAATAGGGCCATCCATCTCCTCTTCTTCGCCTTTAATGATATAAGTTTTCAATAAATCTTTTATTATTATTTTCTACATAACACAGAAAATTTTAGTATCAATCACATCTATATGGAAACAAATATCATCTTAAAACCTACTTTCCTATCTCCTGTTGTTAGGATTAATTTCTTATGATGAATATCTATCACTACTTTAGCATTAGCTACGAAGAGCACATTCCACTATTAAGGGAACAGCGTTATACATTATATCCATAATCATAAAATCAATAGCAAATATGAACTTGTCAAACTAAACTAAAAAATCTTCTTAATTGACCTATTCGATGAATAAATTCTCATTCTTAATAGGCCCATTTTCTGATAACTAGGAGACTTGCCCGACACCCTATAAAAACCCTCCACTCTATATCTAGTCCAACTGGAAAGTTCCCCTAGAGCGAAGCCTTTTCCCTTTTCTTCAAAATATTTTTAAAATCAATATAAAGAAAAGAAAAAGGAATAACAGTTGAAGTTTATAAAAGTAACGTTCATTAAAAATTTGGCAGCATAACAACTATTATTTAACAAAACCAAAAATTTTAGGTTCCTGAAAAGCAATTCAAAACAACTGCTACTTTTGGACTTCAAGTCCATTCAGAAACAATAACAAAGGTCAAACACATTCATGAATTTAGTTAAAGAAAAGAACATTTATAAATAACCATATTTTCACAAAACCAAGATCAGGACATATTTACAAAGATGATGACTACGTAGTAAAACATTTACAATCTATCTTTACATAAAAGACGTTCAAAACATGTTCATAATTATACAATACATGTAAAACAAATGCACAAGCAAAATTGCCTACACAATCGCACGTGATGAAGGTAGGTACTCAAATGGTGGAGTCTTGGGTACTGAAATCCCTGAGCGTGCACTTGGGAGTTAAAATTTTAAAAAAAGAGAACAAAAAAATAAAGGGTGAGCTAAACGAGCTCAGTGAGTGTTATGCTTTCCATTCAAACATTTATACAAACATTAACCTCCATAAAGAACAAAGATAATATCCTTTTCTTTTTAAGCAATAACCAATATTCTGACATAACAAATTCGTATACACATGTAAAAGACAATCAAGTTCTCCTTTTCTTGTAAGGCAAACAGAGATGTCAAACAGTAGTTTCATGAACTTTCTCTTTTAAAATTTTCTTTTTCATTTGGTACCATTAGGTTTAAGGCCACAGGGCTGGTTCTGCATCACTTACCTGTGTCTTGCTAACCTCTAGTAACGGAGCTGGTTCTGCGTCGCTTACCCAAACTAGGTTAACCACTATATACCGATTGTTATGGAGCTAGTTCTACATTGCTTACCTATAATGGTGCTGACATTACATATAAATCAGTGGTTACGGAGCTAGTTCTGCATCACTTACCCGTAACAATGTTAGCACAATATATACTCCAAACGTGCAAAAGGCGACTCGCAAGACATACTAATAGATATGACATCACCCACCGTTAGTGATAAACACTGCCCAAACTCTACCATACATGTTAGGACGTACTCTGATTGGTATAATCATATGTATAAGGAGACCTAATGGCATACCGTAGTCTAAACAATAATTAATACACAAGTGCACCACATTTTTATACCAATTCAATTCATGTCCAAATTCAATTCAGCGCATATGCAATTTCAATTCAATTCCATCTCAAAGCATATATATATATATATATATCTCATAAAAAATTATCTTTCAAATTCAAGTAGCAACACCAATGAACTTATTCATAAACATTCTTTTCATGATAAAATAGAAACCATTTTCCCTTCATAAAATCAGTTTAATAATACACTCACAGTTTTGCACACTTATCGCCAAGCACACTCATGCGTTTGGTGACTCTCCTTTACCTACACAAAACACATTTTGCTTAGGCATTTATTTCCAAATTAGGAAATAAGGCATTAAAACTATATATTCGGTTTAACTAAAATCGAGATTTGTATTTTATCGTGTAACATGTATGCTAATCATATTTCTACTTACTTCTGTAAGCTAACCTATTGGTCACAGTTTCCAAATCTAACTTCAAAAGTCACTTAAATACCATATTTTATCCATTCTAACTTGCCAATTCCTTCAAAACACAATCTCACCCAATTTAATTCACCATATCACAATCATGCATGATGAGTCATGATTATGACCCACACCAGAATCCATACCTACAATTGTTCCTTAATTTGTATGTAGTAAACATTCAAAATAGGTTTTAAGGTCTTCTAGACACTTATTCCTCTGTGTCTCTAGTTTTTACATCATTAAAAACCATGCCATTTCAACTTATAAATCATGAAAATATGCCAAATATCACAAGCTATTTCAACACAGGGGTAGTATCAAGTTACCACCTTCTATCTCCAATTTCAATATCATTCATCCCGAAGTAGGTCTAGATCTCTCTAGAGATTTTTAGTACTATGTCTTAGGATTCAGTTCCAATTAGAATCACTCAATTTGAAGGTCTATAGGCTGAGTTATGGCTAAACCATTGGGACTGAGTTAAGTTAACCTAAAATATAATCCCACCACACTTTCCTCTCTTGTCATATTCAACTAATTATATACAAAGAAACATCAAAGTAATACCAAGACAGCACTGATCTTAAACACATCCATCTCACTCAAGAAAACCTATAAAAATTATAAATTTAAGCTAGGAAACTTACCACTTTTTCCTCCTAATCTCTTCGGAAATTAGTGTCCTAGGTCAAGATTTCTTCAATTTCTACTCCAAGTCTACCAAAACCTCTCTTCTTCTTCTTCTCCTTGGATGAATTCTCCCTCTCTCTCTTTTTTTCTCTCTTTCTTTTTGGTTCTCACAAATCCTCCTTTCAAATGAACCAAAATTTGTCTTCTTTGCCCTTTTATACTACTTTACATGTCATTTTCTTATTAAACATCTTAAATGACTCATCGTCATCTAATTTAATGTTTTTTAAACCACATAGAGTCTTGTAATTGGTCAATAAATGTGATTCATTTAAAATTTATTAATAACTCCATTTATGTAAAAAGACCAATTCACCCTTTCATGGATTACTACACCTATAAACTAGATTAAATCCCGAAAATATTCCACAGCCATCTCACCACCAAATTGACCATGAGATACTTTAATTAGGATCAATACTTAGTAATTAGATGCCTCAAAATTTTTGAATGGTTTAAAATCATTAATACCCATTTTTTCCAAACAGGATATTTTTTGTCCTAAACTTATAAATTCCTGAAATTCATCCGATTGGACGTATTTTCAATCCGTTTCAATGTCATTTGACTTTAATACCTATTCTGGATATTTTCACTTTTTTTTGGGATTGGGTCCTCAAAATTCCATTCAAGTGAAAATACTGTTTACCTGGGTTCACTATTCATCTAGAAATACTATTCACCCAGAATAAAATATATAAAATGATATAAGGGAAAATTCGAGGTTTTACAATTCTAGTTAGTTTACTTTTATCTAACCCTAACTTTTAAAATGTCATATAGAATTAATTTCGTATTAGCTCTTAAGCTGTTAATGCTCTTTCAATTAACAAACTACCAATAGTATAAAGAATAAACAAATGGCAGAGCACTCCTCACTTAGAGTAACCATTGATAATTACTTGAATTCTTTATTATTAGAAAGGAGATCCTTGAAGAATTTGAAATTTTTTGATATATGTGAAAGATCTTCAACAAAAGGAATATTAATATCTAGTTATTTAAAAATATCTAAAAACTTACCAAATTGATCTTTCTCTCAAGAATGATTGAATATAAAATTTCCAGTTCGTACACTTTGACCATTTTCTTTTTTGGCTTCTCCTATTTTTCTTTATCCTTTTTCTCAATATTCTTTTCTTTCTCTTCTCTTTAACTTTTAGCTCCTTTTCAGTCCTTAGTGTAAACATATTAACTTGCTCCCGTAAGTTTGCTTTATTAATGGATAAAGTACCTGGATCTTTTTAATATAAGCTTAATGAGCTATATAATATGATTTTTTAAGTTAGTGATGGAGGCTTATTAATTTCAAGGAGATGCTTTAATATTTTAGATGTAAGCCTCAGATGTAGTAATAAATTTTTCATAAGCTCTTTAATAATTAGTTTCTTTCTTCTTATTGTTGCTGCTAAATTCTGATTGGTGGCCCTTGTATCTATTATCCTTGATTATTCTATAAGAAGTCATGATGGTTTCTCTATATCAGATTATATATATTAGTAGAAAGATTATTTTAAAGTTAGTTCTAATAAAATCATCTAGCTTGGTTGGTTGCCCTATGCTATCAGGTGTCTGACACTATTGATGGGGTGTCCATCACCATAAATGTCACAATTCATCACTTGTATCACTTTAACTACCAATCATATATTAACAATATTCTTGTTAAAAGCTTCCAACTTTGGCTCTAATGTTATTATCACATCAACGTAAAGGATACCACCCGATTTTGTCTTGAGCCTCTAGTTCCTCTTTTAGTAATTATTCATAGTTATATTCTTAATCAGCTATTTACAACCTTATGATTTTTAAAATAGGTGATTCCACCTAAAGAAGAATCAATCAACTACTTGAATGGATAACTTATTATATTATAAAAGGTTTGTATTTGTAGTGCCAATTCAAATTTATAGTCTAGGTGCTTCCTCATCAACTCCTTCCATTTCTCCCAGGTGTCATACATTGTCTCTCTCTAATTGTTAAAAGGATAAATTGTCATTTTTGAGTTTAGTGGTTTGTTTTGGAGAAAAGTACTTAACTAAAAACTCTTTAACATTACCATTTTAAATGATAACAGATCTAGGAGACAAAGATTTCAACCATAATATATCTTTATCCCTCAATGTAAAAAGGAAAATTCTCATTTAAACTGTATCCTCAAAAGCTCCATTTAAAAGTATTATAATCTCTAAAAAGTTAATGATATGTGCATTTATAACCTTATATGGTAAGCCATTAAACTGCACAAGTTGTTGAACCATATAAATCATGTTGGAATTGATCTCAAGATTATTGACTTATACTCTTGGCCTTATCTAATCTATCAAAACGAAGGATTGATTTAAAAGAATAATTAACTAAATTAAAATTAATTATTTAAAATAGCAAACCAAAACAATAAACAAGATTGAAGCAACTAATTGATAAACAAGACATAAAAGTATAAGCCCCTCAAAATCTTTCTAGTCTTATATTCATCTTGATTTAGTTATTAACCTAGTTTCTTATAGCGATAGATATTTGTAAAGTTAAAGCCATATTCTTTCTCAAGAAATATGGTAATTAGAATTTCATGCAACTCTTATTATTTATATCACAATTTATTCATCTATAATTTTATGCAACTCTTATTATTCATATCATAATCCATTCATAAATATGATTTCTTAATCCTTATATATGAAATTTGAAATTGAATTTAAATGCTAACAGATTCTATTTCAATGCTAATTCGTAAGAAACATTCGTTTCTTTCATTAAATTAAAGATTCAATCTAAATACATGGTTCTAGGATAAATCTCATCTAAGTCTATCCCAATTTAGTTCACATTAAGGTAAAGAAAACCAATAACAACCAAGAAAGAACATAAAATAAAAGAACTCATTCTCATAGATCATGAAGTCTTAAAGTCTTTACTTGAGCCTTAATGAAAAATCCCTTCTTTTCTTTCCAAAGTTGCTTCCTTTTTGTATCAAAATACTCTAATTCATCTCTTTAATTATATGTTTTTTTTTTGCCCCATTGTGGTTATCCCTCTTTTATATTTGAAACCTTATAATTTTAAAAGCAAGCATAGCTCTAACACAACCTACGATCCTCCCCTACAAAAGACCTTAATTTATGGAAAAAAATCATCACTGACATAGGTCCTAGCATAACTTCAACAAAGTGGCATATTGGTAACCCATGCTCTGAGCACTCCTTTTAAAATCATGGTAAAGCTTTTCTAACTTGGCTCCAACTTGTCCAAATTTGTTCCTTCTTTATTATAGAACTAAAATAAGGCCTAGAAATAAAATATAAGTCATATTAAGTACCAAATCCTGTAAAAATCATCTAAATATAAGGAAGATGTTGTTAAACCATATTAAAATATAACATAATTAGCACTTATCAATAAGCTAAAGAACTTTATATATAAACTAAAACAAGTCTCACATTAGTGATATATGAACCTTCATAATGTTATAATCTCTTATGGTTTTAAAGAAAACATAGTTAATCAACGGATACACCTTAATGTTAATAGAATGCATATTTATTTTTCGTCATATATGTGGATGATATATTACTTATAACTAAAGATTTGTGTTTATTATATGAGAATGATGGTTTTCTCTCTTAAAACTTTAAAATAATGTCAATGAAGTCTCCTATGTCACCGACATAAAGATTCATAGAAACAAGTTCAACTGAACATTAGGATTATCTTAGAAAGCTTATATTGAAAAGGTTTTGAATAGGTTCAAGATGAGAACATATTCAGTATCATTATCACCCATGTCAAAGGATAAATTCAATGTGGTTTTAGTGGTTGAAGAATATGTTTGAAAAAGAAGCAGTAAAGGACATATCATATACATAAGTAGTTAGTAGCTTATGTATGCACAAGACCTAATGGGCATATGAAATAGGAATGTTGGCGAGATATCAAAGCAACTTAGGACTTGAGCATTGGATAAATGCTAATAATATGGGACATTTGCAAGGAACTAATGATTATTGGCTTACATAGATGCATTTTGATAACTTGGGGATGATAGGTTATTTCAATTTAGATTTTATGAGATGCAAAGACAATATAAATTATGCATCTTTTTGTTGTTAGAGGTGTAATCTCTTGTTAAAGCACTAAGCATATTGTAGTTGTCTCATCTGCTACGGAAGTAGAGTTTAGAGCTTGCCATAAAGCTACATCATATTATGACAAATTTTATTGTCATTGACAGTATTACACGATCGTTGAAGATCTACAATAATAATTTTCTGCAATATTCTTCTCAAAGAATAATGAAAGCAACAAGCATATTGTTATAAAGTATTTTATTATTAGAGATCATGTTAAAGAAAAAGCAATCACCATCGAGCATATTAATTCTAAGGTCATGAAAATTATCCATAAGATTAAAAGTTTATTGACATCTTCAAATTTTGTATGTAATATGAGATTGCTTAGTTGATTATGATTTTAAATTTGATTTCTCACTTTATTAATAAAGATGATAAAGTTTGTACAAATACACTTTATTGTTTCATCTCATTTGGTAAACCTAAATACAATATTCTCTTTAAGAATGTAATGCATCGAAAAAAGCATTTCCTCATTTAGTGCCTGTTTGGATGGGCTTTTGGGAGGTCCATAAGTACTTTTCTCCACTACAAAAGCCATTTTTAAAAAAAAGTGAATGTTTTGTTGTAAAATAAAAAAGCACTTCTTTAATAAATATGACTTTTTTGACAGCCAACATACAGCTTTTTAAGAAGCTCAAATTTGAAGCTCCTCAAAAAAATGCTTTTTAAGGTAGATTTTTCATATCAATTAATCAGCCTATTTTTTAGTCTCTTTTTTCCTTATATTTTATACATAATTTCCACAATATATACAAACCCATCTTCACATTTATGTTGAGAGTTATATAATATTATTTGGCTTTTTATATATTTTAATATTAGTGTTACTTATGTTATAATCCATATAAACGATTTGGTTAGATATATTTTCATTTA
>JANSVA010000008.1:20144978-20181996 GCA_025504915.1 Erythroxylum reticulatum | reverse complement strand
TATACTTTAAATAATATTTATATGCATAAATAATTTTTATTACAAAATAAAATATAGTTAAAATTAAAAGTACTTTTAATTTTTATGTTGCTAAACAATCTACTATATGAAGCTCTTTTAAAAAAGTTCTTTTTCTAATTGACAATCAAATAGTCAATTGACTTTTTAGAAAAACTCTTCTAAGAAAAGCTCTACTGATATAAGTTCATTCAAACAGGCACTTAGAGTGTAACCACAAGGTTTCATATTAATGAAACTATTATCCTTTAATTACTTTGATTAAGGTGTTATTATTACATTTAAAATTTTAAGTGAATAAAGAATTATTATCAATTTAAAATTTAAAGTGATTAATGAGTTATTATACTGATAATAATTAAGCAATTTAATTAAAATTATATTAAGAATAAGATATGATAAGGATGGGGATAGTAAGTTGTTATAGATTTCTAAATTGAATTACAAGCAGTAAGGATCTTCCTATTTTACAAATTGAATCTATCTATTAAAATCATTCAATATTCTTGCTGTATATTATTAAAAATTCAATCTTATTTAAGGAGGAGACAATTAAAATTCAGGCGTTGTAATTTTGTTTTTGTTTGGTGACCAGTACTAGACGTACTGCAACTTCCCACTCAAATAAAACCAAAAGAGTACTACGACGCTCTTTCTGAAATATCCCACACGAGGAAAATCCCTTTGAGATAACTTGTTATATTTTTGTTGGCTATATAAATTCACTTAAATGTGAATTAGGAAAGAGTAGGACCAACAAAAGTACAACAGCTCCATGATTTTATCCTCCTGTTCTCATTAACCATTGTTACCGTTCCTATATAATATATGTACAAATTTAATAATAACCATGATGATGTATCTAACACTGCTTTTCTATTTAATCATGTACACACGCCAACGTTACGTTTCACATGGAAAAGCATTTGACGCCACCTCTACCTCCAACTTTAACCGCCATATCAGGAGCGTTCCTGGTTGGATCGTGATGCCCAACTGACTCCCATCTCCGACGAGCTGACGGTCTGGGAAGGTTCTCTGGCACGATGGTCTCGAGGGAGTTGAGTTTCCAGGGCGGGCAGGTTCTCTTGTCGCTCCACTTTGTTCCGCTTTGGTACTCAAGCACTGCTTGTACAGACAAAGGCATCTGTTTAGCTACGGAAGGAGTTACCATTTGGAGGTGCAGGATCGCGCACGCCATTCCTATTACGCATTGGCTTCCCCAATTTTGATCACTCCCTTCCGTGCTATATAATAAAAGATAAATTGTTAGGTAAAAACAGGGGAGCGAGTGAGAGGAGAGGGAATCTGATTTACTTACCATCCCAGAAAGCGAGTATTATTGGGCTTGGTTTTGGTCTTGGTCTTGGTGGTTGTTGAAGGAGGCGGGCAGGCATTGAGGCAGCAACTGGTTGCAATAGTTGCCATGTGTGTGTTCCGGCCCCTCCCTTTCTCTAATTGTTTTCCACATCCTTGTATATGTATTTATATTGGAACTTGAAAGAGTGGAGTTGGTCAAGGGAGGCAGCTGAGCTGAGCTGAGCCGAGCTTGAGAGAAACGAGTCGGTCGGGTCGTGGAATTTTGTTTTGTCTGTTTCAGTTGCTTGCCGTCTGGTCTTTGCGCATATTTTTTCCACCTGTGGAGGCGTGCCGTGCCGTGCCTGTTGCAAAATGCTTTCCTTGTTATTATGTTCACGTACAGCCAAAACTCTCACCGTCTCACCCTCAAAGAAAGAAGAAAACAAATCTTGGTTTGGAAATTAATACTTAATGGGTGAAAAAAGTTAGTACCCTCCTTCTTTCATATTCATTAGTCCATCAATCAATACAAGATCCCAATATTCAATAATTAAAACATTTTAAAAGTTTATTTTAATATCCTCATTATTTATATAAATTACTAAAAATAATAATTATATAAAAATTTTACATCTACAAGTGAGCAACCGAAAACGTTGACTTTAGTTATATTATAGGAAGGTGCGAGGAATAAAAAAAAAAAAAAACCTAACACGACACCGTAACAAGCTTATCACGCCGCACCTTTGCACCATCCACTCAGAGCTCAGCAATCTCTCTCTAATACCTTAAATTGCAACACTTATGCAATTCCGACAACCCTAGGCACATTGTGATTTGCAGCTAATATCATACCTTGATAATCAACGGAACTGGAATTTAGTCTGATTCAACAGAGCAGCTAGTTTGGTAAAACAAACGATTTTTACCTCCTTTTTTTTTTTTTTTTGGTTGGTTGGGGTAAGTGGAGGAGGGGGTGATGTGAAGAAATGGAGGAGGGAGAGAAAGGGAAAGGGTGCAGTGAGGGAATGGGAAGGGGGAAGCTTCCAATTCCTTCAAACACATTGGCTATTGCCATTGATGGACACCGACTTCCCTTGTCCTTGCCTTGTAACAAAACTCTTGTTCCCCACCAGTCTCTCGTAAGTTGTAACTGTCTAATTTTTACTTGGATTTTCCAAGACTTCTGATGCCAAGTTTTCCCACAGGTCAATACCAAGGTTGCTGCTGATTTACAAACTCTTGATTCTGCTTTCACGCCTGTTATTCGTTCTGGAGCATGGGCCGACATCGGCTTTCGTACAAGTATGGAAGATGCCTTTCTATGTGTCGACAATTTCATGACCGACTATGGCATCAAGAATACGGTTATTGATGGTCCCAATGCCTTTTATGGGGTATTCCTCTTCCTTCTCCCAACACATTTTTCGTTAAAAATCACACTTATCTAATCTACCAGTTGTTTGTATGCTCGTCAAATTCTTTTTCTTTTATTAATTAGAGACTATTAATTGCAAAATCAATTTGTCTTAGTTAATTTTTTTTCATTGATGGTGGCATTGGAGATTAAGTGTCTATAAACATTGCTAGTTGTGGTTTGCAAAGCTGCATCTCTAGTGATCTTAATAGCCTTAGATAGCAACCTGTGCTGTCTCCTTCTTTTGAAGGTATATGGTTTTTTTTCTTTCTCTTTTGTTTTTTTTTTTTGTGCCAGCAAGCATACGTTCTTTAGGATCTTATAAGGGAAAGATCTGGTTTGTGCTTTTTGAATTTTGTGTATGATGCTGTTAGCAATGGATATCTCGACGATTTTATGTATTGCAGTAACAATATTTTGTTGCTGAAGACTCACTTGCTACTGAAATAATGTTTGTGTCACAGATCTCTATTTGGGGATTATATGATGGCAATAGGTAATACTTTTCGGTCTAAATATTCTAATGTTTGCATTCTAACATTTGCATCGAGTATTGATGATCAGGTTTTTGATGGCCATGGAGGAAAGCATGCTGCTGACTTTGCTTGCTACCATTTGCCAAGGTTTATTGTTGAGGATGAAGACTTCCCAAAGGAAATTGAAACTGTTGTTGCTTCAGCTTTTCTACAAACTGATACTGCTTTTGCTGAGGCTTGCTCTTCGGATCCAACTCTTGCTTCTGGCACCACTGCTTTAGCAGCTCTTGTCATTGGGAGGTAACATTTTTCGGCCCACTTATCATAGATGCACTTGTTTAATTCTGAAAATCTATTCAACATTCTTTTGCTATTCTATTTCCTTGAATCTCCTCAGAATCTTTCTAGGTTGTGGAAGAAAGATAATGTGTTGAAAGAGGGTTATAAAGTTTGGTGTGGTGAGCTTCATGATCTTGAAATTCTGCTTAATAGCTATTTATATTAATTCTTATTATTTTACCAGTCACATGAATCTTAGAAACCAAGTTTAGAGCTATGTGACCTATGATGAACTTTTAAATGACTTCAATGGTTGCCTATTTAGTTCCATATTTATCGGTAGAAGCTATAGGAGCATTTCTTGTGAATATGATCATTCTGTGCTGATCATTTCAAGAAAGTTGTGGTTATTGTCTTGGTTGTTTGTAAGACCAAATAATTGTAGAAAGCACGAGCCCATGTTTTGGGGAGAGATTACCCATTTGTAAAGTTCCATGAGTGGTCCAAGTACTACGCTGCACTATATTCACTACTAATGTACCTTTTTTTGTTCAAGTACTACGCTGCACTATATTCACTACTAATGTAACTTTTTTTGTTGATTTTTGGCTTTGCTGGCAGATTGCTGCTGGTGGCAAATGCAGGAGACTGCCGAGCAGTTCTGTGTCGTCGTGGTAAAGCAATTGAAATGTCTAGGGATCACAAACCAATTTGTAGCAAAGAGAGAAAACGTATTGAGGCATCTGGGGGGTATGTTTATGATGGCTACCTCAATGGACAATTGAATGTAGCTCGCTCATTGGGGGACTGGCACATGGAAGGAATGAAGGGTAGCGATGGTGGACCACTTAGTGCAGAGCCAGAGCTTATGACTACACAACTAACAGAGGAGGATGAGTTCCTCATAATAGGCTGTGACGGGATATGGGATGTGTTTCGAAGCCAAAATGCTGTGGATTTTGCTAGGCGGAGGCTTCAAGAGCACAATGATCCCGTGACGTGTAGCAAAGATCTTGTGGAGGAAGCTTTAAAGAGAAAAAGTGGTGATAATTTGGCTGTTGTAGTGGTTTGCTTTCAATCTGAGCCTCCCCAAAACCTGATTGCACCACGCGGTAGAGTGCAAAGGAGTTTCTCTGCTGAGGGCTTGAGGGAGTTGCAGAGCTTCTTGGATAGCTTCGTAAATTGATATGATGAGGAATGGTTTTCATTTTCTTGTCTGTTAACCATTCATCCTTTCTACCCACTTTGGAGGTTCTTTAGTTTTAGTTCAGACGTTGAGAGCAACTGTAATATATGTGGCGGCAAGTTAGTGAGATAATTTGTTGCTAGAAATTTTCTGTGTGTTGTTTGGGCCATTGTTTTTCCATAAACCGACAGAGTTAACATCCAACACTGGTAGTATGAAATGCTTAATTTAAGGTGTGCGTAAAAGCAGCTCAAGTGAGCATGTTTTGGGCCGCATGTTTGTATCTTTCTGAATGTCCCTTGATCTGTCTCTATACGACTTGATTAAGAGTAAACTGCAAGCACAACGTTGTTGAGGTCCATGATGGTTTGGTTTCCGTGGTTCTATACGGACCCTGAACTGGAGCTGTAGTAACAACAGCTGCATATTAATAAATGCCTCGGACCATGGACAACGCTGCTCTTTTACAAGTAACATTTAAATTTTCATTTTGAAATTCTTTCCAACAATTATGTTACATTTGTGTAATAAATTGAGTTATATTGTGCGGGGGACAAAAAGTTGTTCGACCGCACACCTTATTTCTCTTTCGGCGGTGTTTCTTTTCATCCCTTGCTTGCTGAAGCAAATCACTGTCGCTATAAATTTTTTTTGGTTAAGGGAGGCGGAGTATGAAAAATTAATTCCACGAAAACACTAGCTTGAGAGTCGGCTGCTAATGTTAAACGGATCCTCGGAGGCGGGATGGATCAAAAAGACCACAAATGCGTATGTGATGAGTCAAGCTTAGCAAGAAAGTCTGTATATTGATTATCCTCGCGAAGAACATGTTGAAGTTCGCAGCTCCACGGTCTGGCCATTAGCTCTTGGATATTCCAAACAAGAGCAAGGTGTGGATGAAAGATCTGCGAGCAGTTTGAAACGATAGTTACCACAGCTAGGCAATCAATCTCTGCTATCACTCATCGATGTCCCAGTTCCCATGCAAGTTGGAGGCCATGGTTAAGTCCCTGTAATTTCACAACCATGCTTGTCGCAATTCCAATAGAGTCGGAGAAGCCTGCAAGCCATCGACCGAACGTATCCCGAAGAAGACCATCATAACCAGCTCTACTTGTATTACCAAAAGCGCTCCCGTCAGTATTAAGCTTAACAAACCCGTCAGGGGGCTTTGTCCAAGAGATCCATCGAGGGGTAGGAAGAGGCTTTGTATTCGTGATTGGTCCAACGACACGAGTATGATTTTGGAGAAGCATACCATGCCAAAACAACTGAGTCACAAGAGAGACAGAATTACCTGCAATAACCTCATTATTGTGTGCATGCCAAATAACCCAACAACCAAGTACAAAGCTGAGTCGGGGAATAGGAGGAATAGCAGGGTCAAACATATGGGACATAATCCACTCGTCTATGGAACAGGTAAAGAAAGAAGGGTCCAGAATAGGGCCATGCAGTTGTTGCCAAAGAGCCTTCGCCGACACGCAATCTCGGAGCAGATGAATGGTAGTCTCAGGGAACATAACACACCTAGAACATAACGGCGATGCAATGATGCCTCGATGAAATCGAAGAGCGTTGGTCCAAAGGCGGTCTCCATGGATCTGTCAAAGGAAGAATTTAAGCTTCTCGAGGATGTGAAGCTTCCATAGTGATTTCCAAAACTTGCTAGCATCAGGTGGGTAAGGGACTTTGGAGATGAATTTATACCCGGAGCAAAATGAGTATACACCAGACGATGATGCACCCCACACCAGAAGGTCCTAGAGCGGCCGATGATGGGTTAGAAGAATTGCGAGAATTTTTGTGGAATATCCACTGGGAGGGTCGGATGGATCAAGTTTAGGTCCCAACTGTAGCATGGGAGTCCTGCACATCAGTAAGAGGGACATGGTACCGGAGGGGAGTATCCGTAGCCTATCTATCATGCCAAAACGACACATTTTCACCAAATCCGATTCGCCACATAAATCCATCTCTAAGAAATGAGGCCACCTTTTTGATGGCCCTCCATATAGGGGATGCCCCATGTTGGGCATCGTGGTTGAGCACCGAAGGGCCTCCATAATTTTTGGTGCGAAGAAGTCTAATCCACAGCTTATCCTCGCCTGTGACCAGTGACCAAAGCAATTTACCCAACAAGGCAATATTGTTATCTCTGGTCCGGTGAAGGCCTAATCCTCCCATGACTTTAGGGATGCAAATCACATTCCAACCGACAAGGTGTAGCTTTTGATTAGTAACAGAGGAGTCCCTGAAGAAGCCCCTATACACTTTATCAATCCCCGAGCAGACGGATGAGGGGAGCCAGTGAGTCTGCATGGAATAGAGTAGGATAGTGAACAAGGTAGATTGGATCAGTGTATGACGCCCAGCCTTGTTTAAAAGTTTGGCTTTCTAACTTTGCAGTCGAAAATTCATTTTGTCCATAAGATGTTGATAGCCAATGTTACCATTATACCCCCGCAGTGGAACGCCTAAGTAGCACCCCAAGTCCGAGGAGAAGTGGAGACTAAGGCAGTACTTGAGTATATTCTTATGGGCAGGTTTGGTATGGAGAGAGAGAAACACTTTGGATTTCTACTCATTAATCAACAGACCAGAGCACTCACAGAAGGCGCGCATGGTATCTAGGACCACCCGGCAATGCTTAGTAGAGGCATCAGAAAATAAGAGAACGTTATCCGCGAATAACAGATGGGAAATGGAGGGAGAGCGCCGCGAGATATTTATAGGTTTTTAGCTACCAGAGTTGACTCTCTCAGTAATGAGCAGAGACAATTTCTCCATACAAAGAAGAAATAGATATGGAGAAAGGGGGTCCCTTTGGCGTAAACTCTGCTAAGGAGAAATCCCTGATAGTACGGTGCCATTCCATCGGGTCATCAGTCGAGATTAAGAAACACATGACATAATAAGGGTTATTAGTGGAAAAGGGAAGCCAAAATCATCCAAAGGTCTGCTTCAAGAACCGCCAGTCCACCCTGTCCTAGGCTTTCGCCAGATTGATCTTCATTGCTAAGTAACCATGTCTCTGTTTAATGCGTCGTATACAATTGACAAACTCCCTAGCCAGAATAATATTGTATGCTGTAGTCCGACCAGGTACTATAAATTGACGTAATATAGCTGTAATTACTTTTATCTTTCATTTGCTAATCTCCTCATTATTATAATATCCCTATCACCAATAGTAACGCCTAAACGTTACACTTTACCGTATGTATACTAGTTGATAACTAAACTTATCATTGACCTAATATTATTTTGCTCCAATGCTATTCAAGAAGAACGATGGGGGCAGTAAATAAAGGAGAGCAGAAAAGAAATCATCAAATATTTCATTCAGTAACGCTTTTGATGCATTAAAGATTTAGAAAAACATATGTATCTATTCTACGTAATTTATTTAAGATTTAATTAATAATATGCTGCAACCTATATAATCAGTCTTTTTGTAACTAATGCATGGCATGACACGAGATAACCAGATGGAGGTAAAATGTTTTTCATCTTTTCTGGAAGTTGAAAGCCTTGATTGAGTAGGCAAAGATGAAACCGAAGAGCAAACACATTCCAACATGCACTCCTGCAACAACTGCAAGAAAATCATGTCGAAACCCGAAATAGTTTCTCAAGAATACTTCAACTGTTTCACCACCTTCCAGTGTTTTTGTTACGTCTCCAAACTGAGAAGTAACTAATCCATACAGTGTCCAAGCCATCGGACACACCCAGTAGTACCATCTCCACCACACAGGAATGCTCTGTCTCATTAAAAGCTAAGTAAGCTTACTGCCATTTTGGCCAACTTAATAATTTTGAGGGGAAAAAAAGAGAGAAAACAAAGGTTAACGAGAGTTTTACCAGACGAGGAACCACGAATCCTGAGAAAAGGTTCCAAATCATAAAAAATGCAGTTGCAACTATAGCAGCAACGTTATGGTTGGGTGTCAAAGCCACGGACATCATACCATACATAGTGAAGAACAAGAGGCTGAAGAACGTGAAGAAGATGTACCAAAAGAACTTTGCAGCTGCCCACTCGAAGCCAATCATGACGTAAACTATGATTCCATACACCAGAGTTTGCACTAGTAAGTATGGCAGTTCAATCATCACCTACAGGGCGAAAGTAAGGTGTTGAATCCTTTTTACTTGTTCGGATATATTATTACGCAGCAGTCTGCAGCTATTGACATACCTGTCCAAACGCATATGGCAGTGCTGAGTACATTCCAGCTGCTCTTTCTCTATAGAAGACCGTCCTCTCAATAGCTACAACCGGTTGCACTGCTGAGCAATTCTGAAATCCTAGGAAAAGAACAGCGGCATACATAGAACCCATTGCATTGAAGATATCTTGTGAACTTCTCCTGCAATTTTTATAAAAAAGTAAGACAAAGATGGTATGGCATGTTTCGATCTTATCAACTGTCCTTACTTTTTGCTGCCTAAATCCCAGAATATCGTTCCAAACATCAATCCTATGAATGTCGAGAATAATAATCTCACTGCAGTGTATGGCGGGTTTCGCCAATAAGACCAGTGCTGTTTCCACAGGCAAGCCCTACATTGGGTTGAGAAGGACTGCGAATATTGAGTTGGGAAGTATAGATCTTCTGAACCTGATGGGGGTACGCTTAGCTGCTTGATCAACTCTTTATTTCTCCTGTCATAGTTCATAATACTATCAGCTATGTTGCCAAAACTTCTTAAGGTTGCGAATTTCCTCTTCCTAGTAATACAATTTTAGTACTGGTCTCATATCGAAATCTAACTATACCATCCATGAAACCTTTTTCTTCTCTTCTAATTAATATTAAGGTGATGTACCTGTACAGTTCTGAGTTCTTGAATATACTGCAGAAGTCAACCCCAATAGCTTCTTCTTGACCTGGTGAAGTAATCTCCAACATCCATGTAGCAGGGTTGTAACCGTTATTAATTTTAGGAACTCCCTCAATTCCCTTGATAGTTTAACGTCTCAGAGTTAGCCAGATAAGTAAGTACCAGAGAGAAAAAATTGGAGAAACCTAAATACCGTGCATCCTTTTGCCTCACCTCAAAATAATTGATCAGATGGCAACCGTAGCGCCCTGTCGGACCAATATAAATTTCTTGACCTCCCCTTGTCAGCAAAAGTAACTATGATGTGATAAGCAGAATTTAGGAAATCAGAACAGTGGTCTATAGTGTTAAAACATGATTAGGTCGGTCATCCTACATAAAGAAAAGTATTCTCACCTCATCAAATGCATCAAATATGTCAATGCTTGGCTGGTGTATTGTGCAGACCACAGTTCTTCCTGTGTCCACCGTGTTCCGTACTGTTCTCATGACTATGGCTGCTGCCCTGGCATCAAGGCCAGAGGTTGGTTCATCCATAAAAATTATAGATGGGTTGGCCACTAGCTCAACTGCAATTGTCAACCTCTTGCGCTGCTCAATTGAGAGTCCATTCACTCCAGGCAATCCAACAAGCGCATCTCTTAACATTGTCAGCTCAACAAGCTCCATCACTTCCTCAATGAACATCTGCCATGAATCAATTTATTTCAGCCTTTAGCTACTTGATCATGATGCATCAAACACTAATGTTGTGTATGTGGTTTTGTATTACAACAAAAAGCAAAAGAAGAGGCAAAGATAAAGAGAGTGAAATGTACCTCCCTTGCATCAGAATTAACCTCAGGAGGCAATCTTAGCCACGCAGAAAAAAGCAATGACTCATAGACTGTAACATGAGGGGAGTGGATATCAGTTTGTTCACAATATCCAGCAACACGAGCAAAAGTTTCTTGCTTCTTTGGATACCCAGATATTAAGATGTTTCCATCAATATAACCACCAGTTTTTCTTCCGGCCAATACATCCATCAAAGTAGTTTTGCCAGCGCCACTTACACCCATGAGAGCAGTTAGGACTCCTGGCCTAAAAGCACCACTCACACCCTTCAGAAGTTCTAGACGATCCTCAAAGACACCCTGAGTTTTCATTTCCTGCAGATATGATATGATATTCAAAAAGTAGGCACATTAATTTATTAACACAACAACAACAACAACAATTCTATTGTACAAGACTCTTCGTTTTGCAAGAGTTGGGAGAAGAAAATCAATTGTATGCAATTTTTTTTTTTTGCATTTTTACAAAAAGGTTGTTTCAGTGACTCGCATGACCTTTTGGTCACATAGGAGTAACCGTACCAATAACATCAATTTATTGACACAAACATTAGAATTTCATATTATGACCACCTTCTTGAGATTCAAACATTTCATTTCTGCTAGCAAGTTGTAAGGCATAAAGGAGAACAAATCAGGCATTAGGCATCAGGTTTTTCGCATATCAGTCAATGTAAAAGTCGAGTACCTGTGGCATGTCTACAGCATATTTTATATCATCAAATGTCATAGAAAGCGGATGAAATGGGAGGACCATCCCTCTGTTCCTTTTCTGTGTGTTCTCGCCAATGCTGCCCACCCTTAGCGATTGATTTCTAGACGAGACACTTCTCTGTATTTCATTTCTTCTCCCTGCATTGATTTTATAATACTGAACTTATAGCTTGAATCACTAATGCAGATAAAGCTAAACTAAAAATTGAATTCTAATGTTTCACCCACCTAAATTTTTGTTTCCTCTTGTCGTTAGCTCAATAGGCTCTTGAGTTCTATTAGCACTTTTTTCAGCCAAGGCCTCTTTAGATAACATGGCTTGCGGCTTTCCAAAAGCTGCAGTCAGTTCAATGATCAGTAATAAGTTGGTTACAAAGTCGAAACCTGAAATCTCAAAGCTGGGTTACTTACGATCAAGATGTTTTAGGGCCAAAATGAAGAGAAAATTGGATAGGAACATATATCCAATCAAAGTTCCTACTGCAAGCCAATACCAATAAGCATGAGGAAAGATTCCTCTAGATTTCAAGATAGTGACTCCTAATGGCTCTGTGGAATTAGGAGGAACCTGCAACATTAAATATTTCTCCATAATTCTCAAACTAACCTCTTTTTTTTCACTGGTCTTTTGGAAGCAAGGGCAAGATAATTTAACTTACATGTCTCCAGCTATTTCCAAGAAATTCGTTGACAGAGATACCATTTTGCACATACATCATTGGTGAGATCCAATAAGCCCATAACCACCATTTCTTCACGTTCTCTGATACAAGAGATAGTAGGGTTTGAGAATCAGGGTAAAGTATAAAAATAGCTGTTAGTCAGCAAGTTGAAAAAGCCATTTCTCCTTTTGCATAAGAATAAACTTGACCTCTTGATATGACGAATCCTCCCAGAATTAGTACTGTAAGTAACGCAAATGACCCTAGCGTATTAGCGACAATAATGTTCCTTCCTAATGCAGCAATCATGCGGAACAGTCCTGATGCCATCTGGCTAGTACATGCGAGTATCAAGTAGTGCTTGAAGAACCTGCCAGTGCCATCATGAACTTAATCAGATTTTGGAACCTGCAATCCATCAGTTATCATAAAATGATCCACGTACCTGCCGACATTTGATTCAAAGCCTACAACGTAGTAAGTGATGATAACCCATATAGCAGTTTCTAAAAGAGTGACTGGAATTTTGAGAATCCATGTGGGTAAAGCATATGCCCACGAAGGATAGAAGAGAAAATCTCTCTGCTTGTAGAAGACAGGAAGCTTCATAACAGACATAGCAAGCTCTGAGAAACCATTGAACATATTGACAATAACTGTGAAGAAAAGAGCACCTAGGTATATCCCACCATCTTTCACCGTGTCATGATGCATATTCGTTCTCAGAAATAGGGTTGCGGTTACAAAAGCGAGAATAGTAAGCTGAAAATGGATATGGACCAAACAAAATGAGAGCATTATATTAACCTCTAATTTTATATGCCTCTTTGGCAATTACAAACTAACTCTGGGAGAAAGAATACATAAAAAATTATAGCCTGAAGTTCATCCTTGCATGTTACAGAAAAATGGAGAAGAAAAAGAAAGAAAACGCACCTGGCTCATCTTAAAGATGTAAACAAATGAGTTCCTCTTCATCAGTATATATTCTCTTGCAATGCAAGCTTTGAGGAGTTCCTTTTGGCTGACACCATACTTTTTGGTTGTTAGAGCAGCAGGGTGTCCTTTGGATTTGTCAAATGGTATGGCAAGCTCATCTCCTAGTTTTCGACCTATGTCAAATGACTGAAATGATTCAGCAAATTCCTTCACCGAAACATAGCTATAAGGCTCCTCTTTACGAGCCCAATACTGTTCTTGATCTTTCCTTGATGTCACCTGTTGCATTCCCAGCAACACAGATATATTTGTTATCTTCAGTGCTGGTCAGGCTCAGACAGTTAAGAAATTAACGAGGATTGAAATGAATTACTTCTTGTAAGAAGTCAGCCACTCCTTTTCTCTCAGGGCATTTGAAACCCATGTACTCAAAGAAATCTAGCACATTTTCTCGTGGACCTTGATACACAACTTTTCCATCCGACAGAAGGATTAGATCATCAAACAGTTGGAAAGTTTCAGGTGCAGGCTGCAGAAGAGAGATCACAGCAGTTCCATTGAGAATGTGAATGGTTTGGCGTAGTGAGTTCACTATTTGGAATGTGGTTGAACTATCCAAGCCAGTTGATATCTCATCCATGAAAAGTGCTCGTGCGGGACCAACCAACATCTCCCCTGTATATCATAAACCAAAGATACTATTACTCGAAGTCTTTGAATAAAAGTATCAAATACATCAACTTCTTGGTTACCTGTTGTAACTCGCTTCTTTTGTCCACCCGAGATCCCGCGAATCATTTCATCTCCTACCAAGGTATCAGCACATACTTCAAGTCCCAAGATCTAATGAAAAAAAATTTAGTTCACACTTGTGTAGTTACCAACAACTGGAAGGAGTTTAAAATGGTACCTTGAGAATATAATCTGTAACTACACTGCTCTCCTGCCCCTCAAGGGCTGCAGCCTGTAGAAATCGAATGCAATCGTTTGAGTACAATACAAATGTTTTGCAAAGAAGTTAAAAAGACTTAAATGTTTCCAAGGCACCTTCATGTAGATGTCGATATCTGGATCTGGCTTGATATTTGCTGCCTTCTCCCTTCTTGCTAGCTCTATCAACATATCTGGCATTGTACATAATGCAATGCAATTCGTCAAAGTCATTCCAAATCCAATTGCTGTAAGTATTCAACAAATCAAATGTCACTAACCGTAGCTGGTCCCAATCCCTTGGCATCTTGCAGAAAAAGCCAGAGTCTCTCTCACAGTCAATTCTCCTATGTGGAGATCATGTTGGCTAATATAAGCTGAGGACCTCTGTGCCACAAATTCGTCCATAGAATGCCCATTATACGTAACGCTTCCCGAGAACTGAATTTCACAATTTATCATCAGCAGATCATAATGAAAGCCAAATTTTGGAGAAACCTAAGCATACTTTCTCCTTACTTTCACATCTTTGCTCAGTTTTCCAGCTAGAGCCAGTAGTAACGTGGTCTTTCCTGAGCTTGGAGGACCTAGAAGTAGAGTCATTCTGCAAAATTGTCTTAATTCAATAAGGAACGAGTCCTTGGTAAATTTTGATATGGCCAGAGAATTAACATGATACTTCTACCCGCCTTTTGGGCTTGATGATTCCACTAACATCTTCAAGAACCGGAAATGCTTCCTTTCGACTTGGAAGTATGTGAAGATCATTCAAGAACCCCTAAGAAAACATCTTAAGTTAGTACACGTATTAAATGCATACAGCACAATCAGATATCGAAAGTTGTACCTCCAACATGTTGATAGAGTAGTTGAAGATCGTAGGTAAAGCTCTGCTTCCAACATAGGCTTTTGCTTCGACGTTTAGGTGCTCGAAACGGACTTCAATTGCGGGGATTTCCAGTCCAACTCTGTACCGTAAATTTGAAAAAGCACTCGGATGATGAATTTTAACAGAACTTCAGTTTATGTTTTCAGTTGCTGAACACATACATACCTCTCAATGCGTTGTCTGAGCTTTAACAGGAATTTCTCATTATCTTCCTCTGCAATTTTGATAAGCCTCTCAAGCAAGTTCCTTCTTTCTATTAACCCGAGGCTCTGTATGTCAATCTCTCTAGATTGGCCCTCTTGTTCAGTAAGTATACCTCTCCTTATTCGCAAGTATGTAGGCAGTTTCTCCAAAGCAGCCCATTTGAGAGCTTCTTCATCGTCTTCATCACGAGAAGACGTTGAAAAAATTTCCATGGTACTGTTCCTCCATATGTTGGAACTGCTTATACGTGCACTACTGATTCTAAACACATCACCACCACCCTCCATTCTTGACCGCCCACCCCCAATGTTATACAATTTCAGGAATTGTTCTCAGAGTTTGATGGAAGGAAAGTTCCGTTCAGTAGATTTCCTGACTGTTATTAAGCTCACTAGTGTACTGTCCATTAAGGTAAAGAGAGTTGAAGACAATGTTTTCCACGCATGTACATCTCCTCCCGTGGAAAGATAGGTCGTTTGAAGGACTTGTGGATCAGAGCAGAGGAGGTGCTTACTATATACAGACATAGCTGTAAGAGTTGAGTTAACAATATTAAACGCAGACGAGATTATGTTGATGATGGAGTATAGAAAAATCAATAAAATTTGAAAACGAAAATGACTTTTTTTTCACAAGGGAGAAAACAACTAGAAAAGCAAAACATGCGCAAGCCCTTACACCCTCTAACGTAGGGTGCGGGGATATATCGAACCATTCATATCATGATAGAGAATGTTTCAAATGGATATCGGAGGCTCCTGGAGATAGTGTAGTCCAGGCCTTGATCTCATGGCTAGTGCAGTTAGACTATCCGCACATTAGTTCCCTTCACGATGGATATGCTGTAGATGAACCACCCAATCGCAATGAAGCAATCCTCAAATACCTGCCACCAAAAGAAAAGGGTCAGACATAAGGCTGTGGGAAGAAGATAGAATATTAATAACCTTTAGCAAGTTCACTTCGACTACCACCTGACGATACCTTCGATCCCATGCCAGGAAAAGGCCTGAATGGACCCCCCACAATTCTGCCTCCAATTCTACCCCCACTCCAAAATTCAAGAGGAAGCCGCCACACGAGTGACCTTGGCTAGACCTCAGGAGACCTCCAGCTGCAACTCGATTGGAGCTTGGGTTAACTACTCCATTTATGTTGAGTTTGACCCAGCCTTCCAGCGGTTTGTTCCAGCCCACAGGAGCAGTCAATGGCATACCCTGCATCGGGAAGACCCGGTTTTTCACTATATTGGCCCGGAAGATCCAACTAACATAATCCATGACTAGGCGAGTACCCTTCATTGGCCAAACAAAATCAGGTTCAAAGATGCTGTTGTTCCGCCATTTCCATAAAAACCAACAGACGACTCCAAAAATAAGCATCCAATCTATCGAAGTGAACTGAGTATGAGGTTGAAGGTTACTAAAAACCCACATTACCTCATCCTATTGAAAGAAGGCCTATCCAGTAATTCATAAGGGAATTTGTGCCAGAAGGAAGTTGCTCTGGGGCAATCCCTTAATGCATGAAGAATAGAATCTTCCTGACTACAGCAATGACGGTCGCTGTTCATTGTTAAATGACGCATCACCCGCTGTTGATTTGTTAGCAACTTTCCGTTCACCATCAGCCAGAGGAAGGACCGTATTAGCTAGGGTCCTGCCCATTTTCATATGATCTCCCAAATCCTGCAGGATGTGTCCATATTAGGTTGTTCTATGAGGGCATAAGCAGAAGCCACTGTGAATGGCTTGGGATAAGTGGGACCCCAGTGCAATTGATCCTCCGCTGGGTCATTGCAATAAGGACAGATAGATGCAATCACCATACAAACAGTGAATGGGAGGTAATGTTCAAAAAGATTCCAGTGCTAATCCCTATTTGTAGTTTTGTAAGCAGACACTGTGTTATCTAGGACGCTTTCCGGAACTGAGGAGGTGGCCACTAAATATAGTGGTCCCAGATCTTCGACCCAATTATCATGCCAGAAGAGGATGCGACGACCATCGCCCAGTTTCCAAGTAGCGCCTTGGCGCACAAAGTGCCAAGTTGTGATTGGCCCTCTCCAAAAAGTCGAGGGCCCTGCTCGAGCCAACGTCAGGGGAAGGTGATGAACATCTAATCTGTATTTGGCTCGCAGGAGCTGAACCCATAAGGCATTGGGTTTTGTGAGTAAATCCCATCCTAGTTTGGTTAAGAGCGCATCATTGGAAGATCTAATGCGCCTCACAACTGGACCCCCCGCTTTTTTAGGAGCACACACTACATCCCAGTTGACAAGATGGATTTTCTGTTGCCCATCATGTGACGCCCAGATGAAGTTCCGCATTAATTTTGCCAAATCATCGCAAAGTTGACAGGGCAGTTGAATCGTTTGCATAGTAAACATAGGAAGGGCCGAGATGACCGATTGGGTTAACGTAACCCGACCTGCTAAAGGGAGCGTTCTAGATTTCCAACCCACCAGTTTCTTTTGGACTTTGTCCAGTAGGCATTGGTAGGTACGTCTGGAGGTTCGTTCATGAATCAAAAGAACGCCTAGATATTTACCAAGATTGTTTGTACTATGCACATTCAATGCTTGGCTAAGCCTCCTTGCTAAGTCACGAGGGACATTCTTAGAAGAGAACACCCGAGATTTATCTGTGTTAATACGTTGACCTGAAGCTTTACAGAAGACGTCTAGCATCCGAGAAATCACCTGCGTTTGATTAGTTGTAGCTTCCGCAAAGAGAATGAGGTCATCTGCAAAGAATAAATGGGAAACTGGAGGTCCCACAAGGCTTAACTTGATCGGTTTCCATTATGCTTGTCCCACCACCAGGTTAATAAGATGCCCTAGTCTTTCGATGCAAAGCACGAAGAGATAGGGGGATAAAGGGTTGCCCTAACGGATACCTCTGCACGGTTGAAAAGGTTTTGATAAGGAACCTTGCCAGGAGACTTGCATGGACACTGTCGTGATACACTTCATGATGATCTGAGTAAGGTTAGGCGGGATCCCAATATCCATTAAAGTGTCTTGAATGAAATCCAATCGAAGCCGGTCGTAGGCTTTTTCAAGGTCCACTTTCAGAGCCAAATAATCGACCTTGCTCTTCTTTTTCCGCATTGTGTGAATTACCTCCTAAGCGATGATGATGTTATCAATAATATTACGAACAAGAATGAAGATGCATTGATTCTCCGCCACTAGGTAATCAAGGTGTCCTTTCAACCTATTAACAATAATTTTAATGATGACTTTATAGAGCACCGTACAAAGGCTAATGGGCCTGAACTGGGAAATATGGGACAGAGATGGAGTTTTAGGGATCATAACCAAAATGGTATGGTTCAAATCCTCTTCCCAACGTTCCAGGCGGAAAATATCTTGGACAAAGGCCACCACAGATTGACCTATTTTAACCCACTGCGACTGAAAAAAGACAGCATTGTACCCATCCACTCCCACATCTTTGGTCGGGTTTATAAAGAAGACGGCGCTCCTAATCTCGGTTTCATGCACGGGGGCCAAAATGACATAAAGATTAACATTTACACAACTCCATCATGATGATGATGACGATGGAGTATAGAAAAATCAATGAAAATTTGAAAACGAAAATGACTTTAAATTCGTAGTGGAGCATTAGATTTTACCAAGTACACCATTACATTAAAGTATCCATAATGACAATTACTTAGATGCATTTAAGGTATGAACTGTCATTACACTTGGTACTTATTTATAATTTAAATAAATATATATTGTTGGAGCATATCCTTAATCTGTATCCATTCTTCTTTTTTTTGTTCAACCACATAGTTTCCAAATTTTGTTGACTTATATAACACTAAAATCAAATAATTAGATAATGTATTTGGAATATGAAATACTTATATTTATCATATTTATTAAGATAACTCCAATCCTAAATTGAATTTAACGCAACTATATATCTATATATGAAAGTTCCATGATGCTAACGTACACACATGTAGATAATCATTTTTTCTAATTCTACATAAACACACACACACATATATAGTCACTTCTTATAAGTATTATTTTAAAGTATTACTTGTCAAAAGTATACAACTTTGTGTTAGACATATGCTTTTGGACTTCACATGACTCTCATTTATCTTTTGAATTTTTTATTTTAGATATTTTATTTTCTTAAGTAATTAGAATTTGACTTGTTCTTTAACAAGTCAGTAAGTGTTAGAAGTATTACATAGCACTATTTGAATTGCTTAATTTAGGCAAAAGTTTATACTTTATTGTTATTTTAAGCAATATCAAATGTAAAGGATGTTTATGAATAAATGTACTCCTTTACAAAAAATATTCTTGCTTGTCTCTGTATTACCTTCTTTTCAATACTATCTCTCCTTCTTTTAATTAAAGACTTGCTTTGAGTCTATGTTTTCTTTTTTATAAAACTAACATATTGGTATTAGAGCTCTCTTCTTAAGAGACCTATGAAATGGAAGCAAACGGTAGTTTTCCTCAAGCTCCTCCCATCTTTGACGGTGAAAGCTATCAATTGTGGCAGTGAGAATGGAAGCATACTTAGATGCTCTAGATCTCTGGGGAGTCATGGAAGAGGATTATGAAATTGCTCTGCTGCCAAACAATCCCACCATAGCCCAGATAAAAATCACAAGGAGAGAAGAACCAGAAAATCGAAGGCCAAAGCATGTTTATTTGCAGTTGTTTCAAATACAATTTTCACCAGGATTATGACTTTGAAAACAGCAAAAAAAGGTTGAGACTATCTGAAGGAAGAGTACGCTAGAGATGAAAGGGTATGAGGCATGAAAGCTATCAATTTAATAAGGGAGTTCGAGCTACAAAAAATGAAGGAGTTTGAGACGGCCAAAGAATATTCTGACATATTGCTTGACATCGTTAACAAAGTAAGGTTGCTTGGCACCGTATTTGATGATTCTAGAATTGTCCAAAAACTTTTAGTTATGGTGCCTGAAAAATACAAAGCATGAATAACCACTCTGGAGAATACGAGGGATTTGTCAAAAATCACCTTGGCAAAGCTATTAAACTCTTTAAAGGCTCAAAAGCAGAAGTAGTCTATAAGACAGAGTAGTTTTGTCGAGGCAGCCCTTCTAGTTATGCACTATGATAAATAAAAAAAAGAATGATAATAAAAAGGAATTCAGAAAGAATCAGGTTAGTTCAAATGGCGAGCACACTACAAACAACTACAATTTGAGTAAAGACAGAAACTCAAAGGGAAATTATCCTCCTTGCTAACACTGTGGAAAAACAGGTCATCCACCATTCAAATGTTAGAAAAGGCCTTATGCAAAGTGTAGAAACTGCAACCAGTTTGGACATGAGGCTGTAATTTGCAAAAGTAAGAAGCAGAAAGCAGATGCCCAAGCTGCTGATCAGGACAAAGAAGATCAGATTTTTGTGGCAACATGTTTTTCCACCAGGTGCACTTTAGAGTGTTGGTTGATCGACAGTGGTTGTACAAACTACATGACTTATGGCAGAACTCTCTTCAAGGATTTGAAGCCTACTGGAATCACAAAGGATAGAATAGGCAATGGTGGCTATATTCTAGCAAAAGGAAAAGGAACCATTGCAATTACAACAAGCTTAGGTACAAAAACAATTTATGATGTTCTTTACGTACATGATATTGACCAAAATTTTTTAAGTGTGAACTAGTTACTTGAAAAAGGATTCAAAGTATACTTTAAAGATTGGCACTGTGTCATTTATGATGCTACTAGAGAGCAGATTGTACTAGTTAAAATGAGAGGCAAAAGCTTCTCATTTGATCCAACCAAGGAGGAGCAAGCTGCCTATCCAACAGAAACAAACATCACTGAAATTTGGCACAAGAGGCTCGACCATAATCATCTGTAACGTATGTTAGAGATGAAGGAAAATGATATGATAAGAGACTTGCCGATGCTTGCTGATCATTCAACTTGGAGGGCCTCACAAAAGCTACAATTAGTTCATACGGATGTTGTAAGACCTCAAAGAACTCAATCTCTGCAAGATAGTCTCTACTTTATTATGTTTATTGATGATTTCATAAGGATGTGCTGTAATTTTTTTTTAAAATATAAGTTAGAGGTAGTTGGAGTTTTCTATAAATTCAAGAAAATGATGGAGAACTAGAGTGGCTGCAAAATTTAGGTTATCAGGTCTGATAATAGAATAGAATACACCTCGTCACAATTCAATTCTCTCTACGAAGAAGTTGGTATTGAATATCAATTTACGGCTCCTTACACGCCATAAAAAAATAAAGCTAGTGAAAGGAGGAACATATATGTAATAGAGATGGTGAGATGTATGTTGCATGAGAAGGATTTGCCTAAAAAGTTTTGGGCAATGGATACTAACGTAGCTATATTTATGTAAAATCGACTTCCGAGCAAGGAATTGAAGGATATAACTCCATTCGAGGCTTGGTATGGTTATGAACCTTCACTAAAATTTCTTAAAGTGTTTAGTTGTGTATGTTTTGTTTACATAGAATAAGTGTGACAAACTGGATAAGAAAGCTACTCTGGGCATTTTTATGGGTTACAGCTTAGTTTCGAAAGCCTATAAGGTGTAAACAGGAAAGATGACTATTACTAGAGATGTTCACTTCAATAAAGAGGAGTTGTGAGATTGGAATGACTCACCAAGATTCCTACAAGAGCTTAATTTTCTTGAAAAGCAAGCCAAAGAACAATGGCTAAATGAATTGGTAGATGATCCAAAAGTTAGAGGAACAAGGCTGCTCTTAGAAATATATTAGAGGTGTAACATGGCAGTATGTGAACCTACTGGCTATGAAGAAGCTCTTAGAGATCCGAAATGGAAGAAAGTTATGGAGGAGGAGATGTCAATGATTCAGAAGAATAAAACATGGGAATTAGACGAGAAACTTGCAGGCAGAAAAATCATTGGAATGATGTGTGTTTTCAAAACGATGCTCAATGCAAATAGCTCCATCAATAAATACAAGGCTAGACTTGTTGTTAAGGGTTATGCCCAAATTTTTTATGTTGATTACTCTGACACCTTTTCTCCCGTTACTCGATTGGACATAATTAGAATGTTGCTAGCCATCTCAGCAAAAAAAGGTTGGAAAGTGTTTCAATTAGACATCAAATCTGCTTTTTTAAATGGTGTTCTGCAGGAAGAAATATATGTGGATCAGCCGGATGGATTTGTTGTACAAGGAGAAAAAGATAAAGTCTACTTACTCAAGAAGGCTCTCTACGGATTAAAATAGGTGCCTAGAGCCTGGTACAACAGAATAGATGCTCATTTGCAGAGCTTAGGCTTCATAAAAAGCTTATCTGAGGCAACTCTTTGTGTTAAACATAAGGACAATGATGTTCTTATAGTTTCTCTTTATGTTGATGATCTCTTGGTGACAGGAAACAATGCTTTGCTAGTTAAGGAGTTTAAACAGTAAATGAAGTAGGTTTTTGAAATGACAAACCTTGGCCTCATAAACTATTTTCTTGGGATGGAAATTAGACAAAGCCACAATGAAGTGCTCATCTGTCAAAAGAAGTATGCAAAAGAAATTTTGAAGAAATTTCATATGGAGGAATGCAAAGCAGTAAGCACTCCATGAATCAAAAAGAGAAGCTAAGTAAGGAAAATGGAGCTAATAAAGTTGATGAAGGTTATTATAGAAGTTTGGTTGGATGCCTAATGTATCTCACTACTACAAGGCCTGACATCTTATTTGTTGTAAGTCTCTTATCTCGCTTTATGCATTGTGTTAGTGAGTTGCATTTAACTGCAACTAAAAGAGTGTTAAGGTATATCAGAGGTACAAATTGATTATGGCATTAAGTTTTAAAAATGGAAAATTTTCAAGCTATATAGATTCTTGGATAGTGACTGGGCTGGTTTCATTGATGACATAAAAAGTACTTTAGGATACTGTTTCAGTTTCAGTTCAAGGGCTTTCTCTTGGTGCTCGAAGAAGCAAGAAATTGTTTCATAATCTACTGCAGAAGCCAAATTTGTTGCAGCAACAACAACTATTAATTAAGCTTTATGGTTGAAAAAGCTTCTCTATGATTTGAACATGGACTAAAAGAATGATGTAGAGATTTTTGTTGACAATTCAGGCAGCCAATGCAATTTCTCACAATCCAGTATTTCATAGAAAAACAAAACACTTCAATAGTAAGTTTTTTTTTCTTGAGAGAGGTGCGGCAAAATGGAGATGCAACTCTAATTTACTGCAAAACTAAAGATCAGTTAGCTGACCTGTTTACAAAGCCACTTCTAGTCAGCAAGTTCGAGCTTATAAGGCAGAAAATTCGAATGTGTAGCTCCAAAAGCAAGGAGGAGTGTTAGACAATAGCTTTTAGACTTCACTTGATTCTCATTTATCTTTTGAATTTTTTATTCTAGATATTTTCTTTTCTTAAGTAGTTAGAATTTGACCAGTACTTTAGCAAGTCAGTAAGTGTTAGACGTGCTACATAGCACTATTTGAATTACTTTAATTTAGCCGAAAGTTTCTGCTTTGTTGTTATTTTAAGCAATATAAAATGTAAATACTATTTATGAATAAATGTACTCCTTTACAAAACGCATTCTTGCTTGTCTCTGCATTACCGTCTTTTCAACACTGTCTCTACTTCTTTTAATTAAAGACTTGCTTTAAGTCTGTGTTTTCTTTTTTATAAAACCAACACTTTGTCTCTACTTTAATTATATATAAAGATATAGATTGTTTTTTAACAAAAAAATAATCTTGTAACGTATTCTAATTTTAATTCTCTTACTTTATTTTTATCAATTTAATCCTTTTCTTTTAAAAAATATTCAATAAAATTATCATCCTTAACTTTGTCAAAATGGTTAAGAACCTTTTATGACTAATTTTATGGTTATAGTTTAATGATAAAAGTATTGGTTTATATCCTACAACCAATCAGTTGGTTGTTATTTAGTGACAAAATAATTTAAAGACATCTTTAGCTAATATTTGAGAAGTATTAAAGATATTTATTATTCTACTTGTGAGTTGATATTTGAATTCAAAGTTATATAGATATTAACTTTAGAAGTAAGTCCTAATTAAGATATATTTACTTAGAACAATACTATTTTGAGATTGGAAAGTTTTCAATAGAGCAATAATTGCCAATTAAGTCAAAATACATTTTTCATTTGGTGAAAATGATTATTTAAATCAATAAATTCTTTATTAAACTTGATATAGTTCCTTGCATTATTCAAGACAGTAACATATTATAGAACATTAGAGTCAATGGGCATGCAAAATAAGCCAAGGTCTTATCAAAGATGTAATTATGTATTTAGGCAATTTCTCTTAACTATGATAATAATTAAGGTAAAACTTATAAGATTTAAGTAAGTCCTCGCTATAGACAATCTTGTAAAATTCTCTCACTAAACAATTATCTCAGTAGTAGCATAATTGTCATATAGTGATATAGTATAAAATACTTAAACGATTGGATTAGTGCAAGTGGGAGATTATTAGTTTGTACCCTACAGCCAATCAGTTGGTTGTAGTTTAGTGACAAAATAATTTTAAAACATTCTTTATCTTGTACATATTTAGATGTATATGATAAAGTCCACGGGATAATTATACATTGCAAATAAAATTATGACGAAATTATAATTATGAGTTTCATAGTGCATGTATGTATTATCTCTAAATTGTTTCTAGCCATTGTTTTATTGAGACTGGACATTAATAGAGCATAAAAAGACTAACATACATTACATTTTTCTTATAAAAATAGTCAATCACATACAGTATGAGATACTTAAATAAACATTTTAGTGCTTGTTAGAGAACAAATCCACTAAATTGACTCCATATGAGAAATCTATTTGGATCATTACTTGTATGTCTATGAAAATTCTCATTGTGATAATTGTACAAGTGATCATTTAATTTGAGATCTACAAAGTTATCTTGTATAAGGATTTCTATGTTTTGATATTTCTTATGACTTGTTTTAGTCAAGGATAGCTCAGTTACTAGTCATTAGATGTAGCATAAACTATATGGAAGTAGTTAAGTGATCAATATAAGATTTATCATTCTAAAGTAATTAGGGAGAAGGTTCAGTTGCTCTCAATTAGTATTGATTCGGGAAATCTTTAGCGAAGATGTAATGATACTTTGTAAAATAGTTTACAAATGTCATTAATTAAAACATTACTAATAGTGAAGAACTAACATGACTAGACTTAAAATAGATTAGAAATTATTTTCATACTCTATGTATAATTGGAATATTGTATGATGAAATAATTGAATTATACACAAGGCTGAACCAAATTGAATTGACCAGCCATCATACTATAAACTTCAGTTGATTGATCCCTGCTTTTAGTGAAGTTCCTAAATAGGAATATGTGACATTTTTTTAAAAATATAATCTCCCGGGAATTTCTCGAGTAAGAAAAGCATGTAGCTTCTTCTCAAGCAGTAGCACCAACACTAAAAAGCTCTTCTAACCAACACCGGTTACTTATATAACACCAAGAAAACTATTTTGATATTTCTAAATATTTGGGTGGTCATGATGTATTGCTAGATGTTAATCTCGATCTATGAATATAAGTTGTTTAATTAGATAATTAAAGATAAATTAATGGAATTTAATTTATCTAATTTTAAATATGATTTATTTATATCATTGCTAACATAATTGATAAGTCAATGGGTCATACATAAAGAACGAGTTGAAGAGAAAAAACATTTTAATCATATTAGACTTGATTGTAAAGTTTGAGAAACTTTATGATTAAATATGAGATATTTAATAAATAAGGATTAATATGAGATATTTGATCTTATTTGGGCATAACTAGTATTTAATTATAATTATTTATAATTTAGTTAAAGTTTAGTTGAAATTAGAATTTGGGTATAACTAGTATTGAAATAAAATTCTTTGTAATTCTAATTGAAGCTTAATTGAAATCATAATTTAATTTCAATTAAACTACTGTAATATCCAAAATTTATTATAAATAAACTTAAGCTCTAAAGAAGTTATCACTATTTGTCAAAGTGATCTTGAATTTTAAGAAATCAATATAAAAAATTTTCGTAATTATCTCGTTGCACACGGGATCAGATCTCACCCTGATTTTTCAACAAAAAAATGCCTAAACTAAAATTTTAACTATGTTATAAGATTGAAATAAGAAAATATTATAAAATGGGGAGGAATCTAATTGGTTTGTTTCAATAATATGATAATTAATTAGAGATCCAAAATAAAGAATTAATGCAAGTATGATGGACGAAAAATTGACTATCCTTCACCTTAATAAGTGTTACAATAATCTATTAGCAATCAAATAGCATTAGAACTGCCTTTCTAATATCTCGGATAATTCATATTTTATGACCAATGTAATAGACAAAAAATTCAGAAATTTAGCTTTTAAGTTTTTAATAATTGTTTCTGATAATGTTGTTCCTATTTCAATGAATTGCCTCTTTAATTTGTTTGGGACCGTCCAAGATCTCCGAAGTTAGGAGCTTTATTATCGCACAAATGAAGGATTCTGCCAATTGTGAAGGAAAGCAATTATTTAATATGAAAATACTGCTTCAGAAGTCTCTCTTCACATTACATTGACGCAAGTAATCTATCCAACAAAGCAAGGAAGTTATCCACAGGAATACCTGATATTGCAACGTTTTACAGACTTTTCATTGACAACGATTTTGTTATACTCCAATTGTACGTTTCAGAAGTTCTCTGTCTTAATTACTTACATCAAATCAAGCGCTATAGTATAGATCAGCGTCGCCGTCCTTCAACTCTGAAGGATTCCCTGGACGACATCAATAGCCACTAAAAATAAGATTTTAGGATGTGTTGGGACAATTATAAGAACTATGATTTGGAGCGTTAAGCTTTAAAACTGAATTAGAAATTATTTGGACAAAATTCAACAAATAGTCAGTCCTTCATTGAACTCTCGAAAGAGCTTTAAAGATCTAACCACATGCAATAATATTTGACGGCTAAAAAAGTTAGGAAAAGGAATTAAATGTCTCCTTGCGAAATTTTCTATATGGAATGCATATATTGAAAATCTTTCAAATTTTGATGCATTCAAAACTCAAATGTCCAACATTAGATATTATAATGATCTGAACATATTGTAAATGGAACAAAGAGAGAGTTAGGTTGAATCCAACGTCAAGGTACTTAGCATGATTGAATTGTGCACATTAATGTAAAAAGACTAGTTGATTTGCTTAGATCAGCCTCAAATTTAGTAAAATATCTTAACTAAACATATTGTCTCTACTTGATATGATATGCGTATGTGATTCGATCATGACAACTATTGGTGAATAATAAAATATTATTTGCTCAAGTTTAATTTACTGAGTGGAAACCAACAGCCCATGTTGTATATCAAAGAGGAAGGTGAAATTCTTTTAACCTATTTTCAGTGCTTTTAGAAAAAAGAAATTGATTCATTCACGTTGGGGAACTGTAAAACCTGATTGCATATTACTTGATTTATTCAACTTAAAAAATGTAAATCCGTAAAAACCTGATTGCACATTGTGACTCACAGTCACAGGTAAGGTTCATGAATATTGTTGTCTAATATAAGGTATAGTAATTGGCTTGAGAACTGAGCCAATATATACTATATTTTTAATCTAAATTTGATAAGCTTTCATAGTATATCAAATCAAATAGTGTGAGTTTTGGTTATATACACTTTACTTGGGAGCATGTAACTGATATAAGAATAAGTTTGTAAGTCATTGAAATTACCTTTATATTATCAATATCCATAAATGATAAGCTAGCATGGATTCAGAAAATTATAATCATACTCTCAAATGAAAATATAAATCAATTTCAAGGGAATTGTCAAAATTATTAGTTCACATATGTTTATATAGAGGTTAAAATCTATAAAGTAATAAGACATCTCCTCCAAGACTTCATGCATGATAAGAACATATTCTAATAGCTACTATAAATCCGTTTTTTTTTTAAATATAAAATAAAAGGATAAAATGTTGACCACAAAACTCGTACAAAATCATCTCACCGTAAGAGTTAAGGCTTCAATGCAACTTTATAGAACCTATTAAAATATTTGATGAAAGATTGTCCCACTCTTGCTATCAGCTTATCCAATTTAATTATTATGATTTTCATATATATGTCTAATTAAAAAGAAGAGTCATTTGAATTGAGTTGATACTTATTATAAATAATACAAGGAAGGTAATAACTCGAATACAAAAAGATATACAGACCCTTTTATCTCTTAAAATTTCTAAAGCGCTGATAAAGTCATTTATAAGGAAAGATAAGATTGACGATGGACAGTCATTTGCCAACGCCAGAAAAGTTTCCCAATTTGTCCAACATCTCCATACATAACTATTAAAAAAAGAGAGCTGTGGTTTATGATCAAGGAGTTTTTGTAGTTTATTGGAGCTTGATTATAAGGCATCTGAATGACTATGTATTCCTTGTCATTATATGGTTCACATGCATCTAACTCAAAATTCACGACTCTCCTATGACGAAGCCAAATTTCGTTTGCCATCTACATTTGTCGTCTGCTACCTGTCTTTTAGATAACAAAAATAAACTACCCAAGTTAAAATCTCAAATCCGATAGTCAAAAGCAAGCAAACGAATAAACTAAAGTTGATGCATTTAGTCCATAGGCCGAATGAAATATCCCACCAGCCCTTGTTGTCTATGTCAACTTTATACTTTTAATTCTACTGCAACTTAAATCTCCTTGACATGGGGTGGTTTTATTTACTTTGTTCAGAAAAAGGTCAATTTGTAAAAGCGTCAGCAAACTACTCCATTAACTCGCAAACTGAGTTTAATTTGGTACTAAAAAAACAAAAGAAAAGAAGAAGAAACGGATTCCCAGCATGATGCAGCCTCTCCTTCCCATCCAACAATTATTTGAGCTGTTTAAATATTTGTATTAATTGAAGACACAACGAATCACTAATTTATCGTTTAACAACATGGGTCGCTCGATGGTTTTTTGCGTATTCATGGATGTCCGGTTCCGATACTTTGCGAGTGGCTTTTTTCAACTGTGGATTATTTAAGAGCTTTAACAGGATACATACTATCATTTTAGTTGGATGATCGCTACTTCTTCAAATTGGAATTTTGTAAGTTGGAGAAGAGACAAGTCTGGAATAATATTGTCGTTGGCTTGCATCCAGATTTTATGTATAACGGAATCTAAATTTTCTGGGAATTGAATAATATGCTAATATTAGTTCTTTCAAATCTTTAAATAATACGTTGCTTGCATGCACGTCGAGGAGATTAAAAACTTTGAAAAAAAATGTACGGTCTTAGATAGCAAAAGTCGTAAAAATTGCACAGAGCTTAGTTTGGTGTGATTGAACTACTCTTGGTTTCTAAAAGGTTTTGTCCGAAGTGTGGACAGGTTTTTAATGGACTGTCAACTGTGTCCAGTCGCTCTTATAAAATATGGAAAAGAACGGGAAAAGCTCATTGAAATCTTCTAACAACAGCATATTCTAATTACAAACTAGTGTTGGATTGATAGCTTTTGATTTGGCTGTATCCTGTCCCAGTGATACAATTGAAATAGGATAAACTTTGGCATCTTTGGTTTGAGGTTGATCTTATTCTGGTCAAGGTTCCAACGCCAATCTTGTAAAGGCTAGAACTGAAGGAGTTGTTTTTAATTTTGTTTCAAAATTTTGAAACAAATGCTAATACTTAAGCCTTGTTTTTTTCCAACTGCCTTTATATTGGAGATTTATACTCAATCCTGCTAATGATTTAACAGTGCCTCGTCATCGAACTGATCAAGTCAGTCCGTTTTATCCTCTTCCTCGTCAAAGAGGTTGGAAGACTTAATATTTCTTGTATTATATTTATTATTTTTTAACCTGGTCAATACTAACGAATCTTTTTTTGTATTATAGCTTAAATTCATTGTTTTCATGGGTAAACTTCTTTCTTCCGCACAATAATAGCATGTCCAGATAGTATCTTGTCAACCATACTGATTAATGTACATAATCAAACATGACCATATTCATTAGTTAGTATAACCAGCTCCACCATTTCACAAGCTTCGGAAGGGAGACACTTTTAAAACTTTTCTACAACCATTATAATCTTAGCAAAATTAATGAGTTGTAAATATTAAACAACAATTGTAAATTTAATAAAACTGTATGCTAAAATTTATAATTTTTTGAAACTATTTAACCCAACTATAAACTCAAGTTATTATTTGCTTTCTTGATCAAAGTTCCATTTCAAATATAAACTTAAGTTTACTGCACACCTGACAAAATTGGTCTTGAAATACATACAACTATAGACAAAACAAGCTAAATGCCTACATCGATTTTTCACTTGACTCAATTTTTTTGTTTTTAAATCTGTTATTTATAGTATTGTAAGTATAATTTATTGCGTAAACATAATCACAATAATTCTTTAGCCCAGATTTGAAAATTCTACGTTTACATGAAAATATAAAATATAAAGTACATACGTTTTTCCGTAAGTGTAATTTTGATTAAGATAAACCCTTCTAAAAGTTGAATGTGAAGAAACTTGTTTCTCTTCTCTTTCTCTCAATAATTATGTTTTGTATTGGTGAAAATAAATAGATTTGTATAAGGGCGAAAGAGAGGACCAGTTTCAAATTAAATAAAAATATCTTTGAACCGTTATCATCAAACGGTATTTTTAAAATTAAATCTTATCTTAATTAATAAACATTATCTTCCTTCATCAAATTAACCAATCATAAGTTAGCATTTAATATTATTAAGACCATAATTATGTAATGAGCCACATAGTAATATATATATATATATATATAGGTTTTACATTCTCCCACTTGGCTTATTAATTGAAAAACGTTATATTATGGTTTAATAATAAATAAACATTTTACGCATAACTTTTGCTAAATTTTTTAATGTTGTTTATACCATAAATCATAATCAAATAAAGACACTAATAAGAGTCATAGCAATTTCACATCTTAACAAATAACATAATTCCTTCCACGTACTACAATATTTGTGCTTTATTCAATATGATCCATAAATAAGAAACACATTAATAATCCAACGATAATGTCTTAGTTAAAGACAAATCCTATAAACATAAGTTATTCATAAATGGATACTACAAAATAGGATTAACAGAAGCAGAAACATAAATGAGCTCACAATGTCAATATACAAATATCATAAATCTCAATAATAGTATCTTATAATACCTATTCTTTCAATATGTTCTTTAAAGACTTTTGGTGCCAAGCCTTTTGTCAAAGGATCTGCAGTCATATAAGTAGTGTTAATATGTTGATTGACACTGTTTGTTTATGAACTTCTTTTTTAATAGACAAATATTTTAATTCCATATGTTTAGCACCGTTAGAATACTTGTCGTTCTTTGAAAAGAAGACTGCTGCATAATTATCATAATAAATTTTCAGCGACGTGGCAATACTGTCGATAACTCCAAGTCCCGAAATAAAATTCTGCAACTGTAAACCTTGAATTGTAGCTTCAAAACATACTATAAATTCAATTTCCATAGTAGACATAGCAATGATAGACTGCTTCACACTTTTTCAAGAGTGGACATTCTGGTATCAATGTAATCAGCAAAATCTGAATCTAAATATCCAATCACTTCCAAATACCGAATCTCTTATAAGTGAGCATATGATCTTAAGTACCTTATAGATATCTTAAAACTTTCTTTGCAGCTTTCCAATGATCCAATCCAAGATTACTTTGATACCTACCCAGCATACTGATAGCAAAGCTAATGTCTAGTCTGATGCAAGTTTAAGCATACATTAGGCTTCCAATAATTGATGTATAAGGAATATTTGTCATTTGCTTATGTTCCAATTCATTCTTTAGACATTTATTAAGACTAAACTTGTCTCCCTTTTGAATTGAAACTACATTTACAGGAAAATTTTTCATGTCAAATCTCTCCAAGACCTTATGAATGTAAGTTTTCCGAGATAAGTCTAATAGTCCTTGTGACTTGTCATAGAATATTTCAATTCTTATAACATAACTGGCTTCTCCCATATCTTTAATTTCAAAATTCTCATAGCGAAAATTTCTAGGTTTTGTGCATTAAACCAAGATCATTAGTAGCTAACCAGTTATCATCGACATAAAGTGCCAAAAATATGAACTTACTCCCACTAATTTTTAGATATATACATTGATTAATGATGTTTTCTTTAAATTCAAAGGAGGCAATAGTATCATTAAACTTAAAATACCATTGTGGGGAGGCTTACTTAAGTTCACATATTGACTTCTTAAGTTTACACACCATGTCTTCCTTTCCTTCAATTGAAAAGCCTTTAGGTTGATCCACAGACACGTCTTCCTCTAAATTACCATTAAGAAAGTTGTTTTCACATCTATTTGATGTAACTCTAAATCATAATGAGCCACTAGTGCCATTATAATTCTAAAGGAGTCTTTCTTTTAAATAGGTGAAAAAGTCTCTTTATAATCAATGTTATCTTTTTAAATATAACCTTTAGCAATAAGTCTAACTTTATGTCTTTCAATATTGACATAAGAGTCACGTTTGGTCTTAAAAACTCACTTACATCTGACTCTCTTATAACCTTCAGGCAATTTGACTAAATCCAAACTTCATTATGCTCCATATAATTTAACTCTTTTTTCATAGCATCAATCCATTTAGTAGAATTAATACGTTCAATGGCTTGTGAAAATAAAATTGGATCATCCTTATTTCCTATATCAAACTCTGACTCTTGTAGTACCAACATCTTTATTTCCTATATTAATTAAACCACATTTAGTACCAACATTATGATGTAAGGTTAGTAAGGTTTCAACAAAAAAGTTATTAAGATTCAACTTATATACACCATCGTAAAGAATACCATAATCAATAAGGCAATTGTGTTTAAATAAACTAAAACATCCATTCCCAAATTTAAAAGTATAACCAAAATAATCAAGTTTGGATAAGGAAACTAAATTACATGAAATAGAAAGTACATAAAGTGTTTGAAATAAATGTAAATGATGTCCAGTATCTAAAATCAAACGATAAGTTCCTATGGCTTTAACTGGAGCTTTGACATGGTTCCCCATCAAAACAAACTTTTCATTTAGGTTTGTGGTTTAGGTTGTAAGGAATCTCTACAAGATATTTGAAATATGAGTGATACTGAGTGATACAACTAGAATCAGTCCATCAAGTGTTATAAAGAACTTTAGCCAAATTAGATTCGAAACATACTAAAGCACTAAGCTTGCCTTTCTTTTTAAACCGGCCGTTACGTTTTAGGCAATCTTTATGATAATGCCCAAGTTTCTTGCAAAAAATGGCATCTATCACCTTCATGTTCCTTCTTATGAATTTGACTAGAGGATTCATTAACTTTAAGTGGTCCATGCTGGCCCTTTCCTTTGCCATAATTCCTTTTGGGCTTCTTTCTAGCTCCTTAATGACCTACTAAATTAATGGTATGGGTCCCTTGATTCTTAAGCCTTGCCTTCTCTTGAACAAGCATACTAGCCAATTCGTTCACATTCCACTTATCCTTTATAGTGTTATAATTCATTTAGAATGGCCCTTACTGCTCAGGAAGCAAAGAACTAATAATGAACTGTACTAGGAAAAACTCATCAACATTCATTCCCAATGTCTTTGGTCTTGCTGCTATATTTGTCATTTCAATGACATGTTCATGTATTCTTCATGAATCATCAAACTTTATAGTGGTCAACTTTGCCATTAATGTCCCCGCAAGTGACTTATTAGCAATTTGGGAATACTCGTCCACAAATTTCAAAAATTCTTTAGCAACTTTAGTGTTGGGAAGAGTTGTCTTAATGTTATTAACAACAGTCATTTACATAAATATTAAGTTCAATATGTTCAATCTTTCCCAAGCTTTATAGAAAGATTTCTCATCAGTTCTGCTTGCATCAGTAATAGCAGTTGGTTTCTCAACTTGGAGTGCCAATTAAAGACCTAATATACCAAGGTGAAATTGGGCTTGCTCACACCAGTCAGAATAATTTAATTTATTAAAGGATGGATGGAACAGATAAAGCAATTGAATTAAAGTTGACAGGAACAAAAACTGCAAAACATAATAGAATGCTCACACATTAATTCTTTGAGTCATAAAACTTAACACTTAAATCAGATTAAAAACAGTTATTCCACACATAATGTTTAGTATATATCTAAGATCTCCCTTAGGCAATTTTAAGACGTACCCTAATTACAATAATGATGCTAATTTTGTGACTTAATTGTTAATTAAATATACCTCAAATAAACATGTCAGATATCTTTGCATATTCTAAACACATTCATTCTAAGCATATAAATTAACACTTTATGTATACAAATTATAAAATTAATTAATTAACCTTTGGGTAATCCTAAAATATTTTATAATTAGTGAGCTTCAAAAACTCATAAATTCATTATATCATTTTTCTTAATAAGCATCCATAAATCATGACTAATTGAATTTAATATTTCATAAATTAATATTCATTAAACATTAAAGTTTGGTCACTTTGGTAACTAACAAACTTCATAAATATGAATATTAAAATTATGCATATGCTTAAATAAATCACACTGTAATTAACAATATATATGTTCACTTATATTATCTTTAAAAAAAAAATAGTCGCAATGCTTCATGCAGATAAACTTAATATGTATATATACGGAAATTGGTAAAATAAAACAAAATTACCGGTAAATATAACAATAATAATAAAAGCTCTCAGACGGGCCGCCTCGTGAAGATAAACTTAATATGTATTTATACACGGAAATTGGTAAAATAAAACAAAATTACCGGTAATTACATAACGCCTCCGTAACATATGGTATACGTACGCGGAAATCGAGATTGTATAAAGTTATCTTCTTTCTCTTTATAAGGCCATACATGGGAAGGCATCTTAAATAAACAATTTATTATTTATATACATATACATGCAAGGCAGTGAAACACGGAAATGAAGATTATATAAAGCCATCCCGATGCTTATCTATGCATAACTATAAACTAATTGAATGGACGTGTGACTGGCCGATACTTTACCGGCGAGTAAAATTTTTTTATTACAAAGAAAAAAACTTAAAATTTAAAATAAACTAGGCTATCGCACGACTCTTCTGAGTACAACTTATTGCTCGTCTCGATGAATAAGACGCAGAATTAGCAATGGATATTCTTGCAGTATATGAATACTTGGGTTGGCTAGGACTGTGCGGGTAATCAGAATATTTACGTACTAATTCCCTTTACGATATATATGTTGAAGTTGTACTTTTCAATTTTGTTAAAATAATCTGCTGTACTTATCAATAAAATATTATTTTCATCAATCTTAATAAAAAAAAGAGGATAGAAAATTAATAATTTCTTAAAGGTCGACTTCAAGCATGATATTGGGGTAACCAACAAGTAAAAAATTGACTTTTGTCTAAAGAAAAAAAATGATGATCACGTCAATTAACACACAAAATATAATTAAGATGTATCTGCGCTTTTAGATATTCGAGAATCTCTCTAATTGCATTTGTGTTTGAAACAAAAACAAACCCATATGATGCTTCGTTTATCAACAAAGAAGAAAGAAGAAACCAACAGTGGATCGTAAACTTGAGATGAAGTCAACCAGCAATAATGGGTTATCTTTAATGGAAAACATAGAATTTAGAACTAGGCTATGAGCACATGTTAATTTCTTCAATTTCTTCTACCTATTGGAATTCAGTCACCAAATGAAACGATTCCCAAACCCTTACTCGTTTTATCCTTTCTCTCCTGCTACAAGTGTCACTTCTGGCACATCCTTCACATAAAAGAAACAGCCATCCACTTGATGCCTTATCATTTCTTCTCTCTGTCCTTCACGCCACTCAATCTCCCCCTCTCAATTTTAACCTCAAACATTGGACTAAAAAAATCGAACCTCGTGCTTTTTCTCCCTGCAGCTCACACTTTCTTCGTTCCTGTTAATAATACTTATTCTCCTGTTGCACTAGTATCAGGAGAGTAAGACTAACAATCCATTTATTCTATTTATGATCCTTCCTATTTATAAATATTCTCATTTTTTTAAATTTTAGTAATTACAATTTTAATTACAATTAAATTTATACTTATTTTTATATATTATATTGGTGAATTTGAATGATTCCTCGAGCAATTATATTAATACTGCATGTTTCTCAACACAATATTAATTAAAATATACAATCATTGAAATAATTATAAACATTAAAATAAGTAAAGAAATATCAATAATAAATGGAAAATTTTTATTTTTTAATGAAGACTACAAAAATTACATATTCAAAATTTAATTGTAAACTTAGTTTATTATACAAATACATTCTTATTTTAATGATTTTATATTATATAATGTATTTATTTTTCTAATCGAATCTTAAATATCTATATACTTTTGTTTCATAGAATCTAATTACCAGGTCATTTAATAAAAATTTATCAGGTAAGAAAGATTTTTTTTTTGTTTTTAATGAAAAATAGTTGATTTGTTTACTTTTATACTGTATGATTTTTAATTGAATATAACAAAATAATATTTTGTCCTTAAAATATACTTTAAGCTATTACTAAAAAGTAGTTAATTACGAACATAAGTGGGACAATATTGAAATAATTAACAAGTTAAACTTTTATATTGTTTGATCAATATATTTTTTATTTGATAAAAAGTAAAGTTTAATTTTATTTGAAAAATAAAAATCAATTAGTGATAACTTGATTTTGGGTTGATTTTGGGACTTGTGTTCAAATCATTGTTATGAATTCCGTTTCGTACTAGTCGGTACGTACCGTATCGGTCTAAAATCAGTATAAAATTTTAAATTTTAGTATCGGTTTTAAATACTGGTCGGTACCGGCTGATTTCAGCTGTACCGATCGGTATGTAAAATATTGGCTAAATATTGGCCGGTACCGAAAATTCTAAAAATTTGAGGGACTTTTTTGCAAAATTTTCAAAATCTTTCTTCTTCCTCCTTGCCTCTCATTCCCCTCTTTTTTTCAAAGTTTTTAAAATAATAATAAATATTTTATTGCTAATAATAATTATAAATTAAATAAAACTTAAAAATAAAATATTTTTATTTTAATTACTAAAAAATATTTTTATTTAAATTTATTTTAATATTTTATATAATATTTATTAATAAAGTATTAATAAAAATATTTTATTTTAAA
>JANSVA010000008.1:20109791-20132703 GCA_025504915.1 Erythroxylum reticulatum | reverse complement strand
AACATTCACTCAAATAAAGAGTTTATAGTGATATCATCACTTCTAGATGTTTTAAGAAGATTTGGTGATTAAACTAGTGCTAGTAGTTTAATGGACTAGCTACCCATCAAGTCTTAACACAAGATGAGATCTTGTATGTTAATCACCATATAAAGTAAAACAGGAGATCTTAAAGGAAAAACCAACGTAACAGCAAAACGGTACTTTTTTCCTTTATTGTGCGGATAGCTATAATAAGGTTCAAGATAGGGTTTGCAATTAGGCATATTATTTAAAATATGTGTTCTCATAATATTTAGTAGTTCAAGAGTTCAACTAATTGCCTTTAGTGGAATGACATTTAGTTAATAAGCTATAATTTATTCTAATGAGATTAAATTAATTCTGGGCTTATTGGAGCTTGAATTATCTAAGTCTAAGAAGATTCCCTACTTAGCTTCAAAGAAGGTTATTAAGCAAAGTAAGAAATACAAATGAAGTTTTTAAAAGCCCATAATTGAATGTTGGGCTTGCACTAATTAATGGTTAATTAAAAGCCCAAATGTACATTTAGAAATGGGCTAGACGTTGTTTTAATTTGATTAATTGGATTAATTAAATTAAAACAAAATTTTTAAGAAAGTAAAGTGCAATTTCGTTTTTCCTTAGGGCTGAATGTACAGCTGCACATTTAACATTAAATTGCTAAATAAAGATGGTCCTTATTATGGGTTATCGTCATTAGATGGAGTTATGAACATACCATTAAATAGTTTAGTGGTTATCTTTTAATGATAGCGTGTAACCTATTAGCATTCATTGGATTAAAGAAGAAAGATGTACATTGGATGGACCATCTTCCTTCTTTCATCATCAAAAATGAAATTGATAGGTCCTGTTTAGGTTAATAGACTTTTCATATGGTCATCTTAAAGACAAATGAGAAGAGTCTCATCTAATGGCTTCTTTATAATTGATTAAATGAAGAAATGATGCATTGGTTGGAAAGCTCTTCTTTCCTTTATTGTTAACTGAAAGTGTGAGGGAGTAAGAAGAGTTCTTACATTTTTATCACTTTCTCTCCTATCTTACATGAAGAAATAAAAAATTGCTTAAAAGTGTCTTATTCTTGGTCTTCTCTCTTCTAAGAAAATTCTCCTCTAAAGTTTTCTTCTCCTTTCCCACCAAAGGATCTTGTTAATAGTAGATTGGTTGAGGATACAATATCAAGAAGAGGAAACAATAACAAGAAGAAGAGGATACATTACTTAGGAGAGGATATATTGCCAAGGATAGGATAGCGTAGCTACGAGTTAAATATGACCTGTTTTCTTTCTTAGTCTCCAAATATGGCATGCTTTCCTTTCCGATCCAACATAGATGTTGGTTAAGCTTCTGAATGCCATCATGCCTATCATTCTAAGCTTCCAAAGCTGTTATAAACAAAGGGACACCACAATCACCTTGAGAATATTGTATTCTCCATCCTTTCACTCTGTTTGGTGGCTATGACAATAATTACCTAAATCTTGAAAATAATTCATAAACAAAAGATTTAGAAACAGAGATATAAAGATAAATTAAAAAATATTAAAAGAAAAAATACATAAAAGGAAAAAATGAGTAAATTAATAAAAAGCAATGTATTATAATATTACAAACCTTGAAAATGACACCAAAAACTTGATGAAGTTATTTTAGTTTTAATTGTGAGTGCATGGGGTAGTTGTAGTTTAACACTGGCAAGTATGACTTGAACCCACAAAGACTATAATTACTAGTACTTACCATCTTACTATGGTCTATTCTAACATACTATAGAGATTATGATTAATCAAATTTAAAAATAAAACAATAACTTAAAATAAGTCAACATAACTGACTAACTATAACAAAAATTAAATTGAGGAGCAATTAAAGAAAAAATAAAAAAAATAAAAGAAGACAGTGGTTCATGGACTTTGAATCCCCTTAAGACTTCTAATGCAATCATTATTCTACTACTCAATATAATTTATAGTTTATTAAATAGTGGAAATTCCATAATTATGCTAATATTTAACAACTAACCCTAGTGAAATCTTTTTCTCATTAAAATACCTAAGAGTACATTAATAGATTCCTAAATATAATTATTAGGTTTAAGCTTAATTTAAAGGATTTATGTTGACTTATCTCTAGGTTTGCATGCAACTTCTTCAAATTATACTAGATCTATCCATACACTAAATTTCTCAATCTCAATGGAATGAAATCATACATGAATCAACATGCTAGCAATATTAATTTAAGAATAGAATAATCAAGAAATATAATTGAATCTTAATAAAAACTAAAAATGAAATAAACTAAAACAAAATCACTATAGGTTCACCTTGAGGTTCATCTAATCTAAGTAGCAACAAAGGTTTAGTTCCTAATTATAAAAGATATAACATTAAAACTAAAAGAAACATAATGTGATCCCCTTTAATCTTCATGAAATCAAATTTAGATTGATGGTAATTCACTTTGAATATGTTTCTTTATTTGTTCTTCATTCTATTTGTGATCCTTGGCCATTAATTTATGTTTTCCTAAGCTTCCCTTGAGCCTTTCTCTCTAACCTCTCTCTTTTTCTCTTAGTTTTGCCCTTTTATAGCTAAAAAATTAGGGTTTTTGGAGTAGACACAGTCACCTATATAGCTAGAAACAGTCACCTACATAGCTGTATTTATGAATATTCCCTCAATCTCACTTTAATTCTTCAAAGATAGTGCAAAAACATGGTTCCAAAAAACTACATGGTCTAGGAAACGGCCGTGTCCACCTCGATACGGTTATATTCATCGAGGATAACTTCAATCTTTCGTTTTATGCCTCGATTCCATCCTATTTTCATTCCTTTCAACCTAGAAACCTAATTCCTAAAAAGTAATAGGAACAAAATAAGTACCAAAAATAATTAAAAAAACTCTCAAATAAACAATAAAAAGGCATTAGACATAAGATTAGAAATATAGTCTACTAAGAATTTATCAATTACTTTAAATTATCAATTTTGAGTCAATTTAAAAGGTTTGAGTCAAGCTTAAGAGTTAGTATAGGATGTCATGTTAGCACCATTTAATTGATTCATATATGATATTCATGCTACGTGTATTTTATTGTTATTTTTACTAGAAGTCTAAAAGGAGTTTCCTTTTAAAAAATTGAAAACTATAAGGAGTTTCTTCCTATAATTTAAGCCATAAAGAAGCTCCATATATTTTTCCAAATCATTAATTACCATGTAATTGCTAATTTAATCCTTAAGGAAGTTCCATATAATTTTCCTAACCATTAATTGCCACATAATTGCTAGTCTATCAAAAAATCATACTTAGGTGACAAAACAAATTAGCATCATTGATCAAAAAGTATTGATGGACTAATTTTGTAACAAATTAAAAGTTTGAATATTTAATTTATATTTTTGGTAGTTTTAGCTAGTATTTCAAAATTAAACAAAATTTGATATTTTAAAAGGAGAAGAATAGCAAGTAGGAAGGTTTTAAGTGATGTGTAACCTTTATTCGTCACATCAACATGTACAGTGTGGCGTGACCCAGTAGCTACGCAGAAGAGAGGCACAGGCACAGCAGTCAGCCGTGGAGAAGGGGCAGCTTGCTAGCTTGCTGGCATGGATGCGTGGAGGCTGGAGCTTGTGAGAAGAGGAGAGCAATTCACATTAAATGCAACACTAAGGAGCAAAGGCCTGGGAGGATTTAAGTGACCAGAGAGACATTAAATTGTCCCATCAAGCTACAGCACAGTGAAGTAAGTAGTGAATAATAGGGAGTTTCAGTTAGGGATTAGAATGGGGTTAAAGCAATTTTTCAGGAAAGACTCATGAAGGGTTAGACATCCCGAAACCGGTTCAAAGGTGACATTGACATCAATGACCTTGGTTAAGTATTTTTTATTATTTTTTTGTTTCTTTCTCTTATTAGGAATTGATCGTGTTATGCTATATTAATTGATTTGGGTATTGTGTATGGATAATTGGGTTTTCGTTATTATTCAGTTATTTGTATATGAACCCATTGGGTATTATAAATTGATGATTTTAATGCATTCATTGAATTGTTAATCGTAAACCCAATGCTAGAATTTCGATATAATTCGTAATTGTTATGTTGAAATATCGAAATTCATGTGTAGCGACTAATGATTCGTAATCATTAGGAATAACATGACTTAGGTTAAATGACGCATCATATGTGGTTGTTGCCTTGATTAATCGATTTTCCTATTTTGTAATGCTAATGCCTAATTAAATCTAGAAATCGTATCCTAGGTTATTCGGTGGTTAGGTTTAATTAACAATCGTATCTTCAATAAACAAAACCTAAGGAAAAACTTGGGTTAATTATTAACCCACGATTAATAGTTGCTAGGAGAGGTTAAAAAATAACAAATTAATAAAATATGCTTAACTAGGGTGTAGGCCGAGATTGAACCAAATAATTGGGTCCTTATCGAATTTCCCACCTTTATAATTTTTTGCATATTTTCTTTAATTTGTTTTTATTAGTTAGTTTTATTTTATTTTCTTCTTTCAAAATCCAGAACACCTCTTTTTAATAAACACCGGTTAATTTCATTTCATAAACTTTACACACACTCTCTGTGGGATTAGCCTAGACTCACCACTTTTATAATAGTAGGTCTATTATTTTATTTTGACTACAGCAACGACGCGCGGTCAAATTTTGGCGCCATTGCCAGGGACTGCAGTGTTTTAGTTTTTGTTTGTGATTTAATTGGTGTTTTGTATATATTTGTTCGTGATTAATTTCTTTCCTATTATTTGGTGATCTTTTCATTTTTTATTTTGTGTTTGAAAATGTTTTTCGATATGGACGGAACTAATTTCTTTTATAACTCATATTCTCAATCCTATAATAATGTTTGGACTGATCAACCTAACTTTTGTTATGGATGGAATAATCACTAGAATTACTTCCATGATAGTTTGCAGGATGCATAACAATTCTTGTACAGACCAAAAGCTTCCTATCACGACTCTGGTCCATCTCTAAAAGAGTTGATTTTGCAATTGCAAGAGAATACTTTACAGTTCAAGAAGGATGGAGGGAAATTTCCAAAAAAAAACACATAGTTTAATGCCCAAGATTCGGAGAGCCAACACGATTCAGGTGCATCTTTAGAAGAAATTGTTAAGAATCTAGCTGCTAACACTTTACAATTTCAACAGGAGACCAAAGCAAGGCAACAAAGGATGGAACACCTAATGGGTCAAATGGAAATAATTCTTGATCGCCTAGAATCGCAAAGCTAAGAGAAGCAGCCGTATCAACCCGAGGTGTATCCAGTGGTCATTTATGTGGAAACATTACAAAGTGACTAGGAGTTTGAGAATTTTAAGGTCAACCTTCAACGAAGTGTTTGTGTCGAAGAAGTAGAGAAGGAGCTCGAAGCAGAAAAGGACATATCTTTTAGCTCGGAGGTAAGTACTGAGTCCATGATTATTTTTGAAACTAACTCTTTACCTTTACATAATAGATTGGAGGAATTAAATGATGAAGAAAATGGTAAAGAGACATTCAAAATATTTCTGGAGTATATGGACTCAGTCAAGATTGAGAAGCTGAGGATAGGGAAGGCACTAAAAGTGGAGGATGTTCAACTAAGGCCCTATTCGGAACTACCTCACGTGGAGGGGCTACATGTGATACCTGAAGATCACAATTTTATCACATGAGGAAAAGAAGGAATCGAGCCAGTGACCCTAAACAAAGGTGCTTCTTAGTAGGTAACCCAAGGAAAGTAAATTTTTTTCCTTTATATTTTCGCATTACTTTTTATATGCATATGTGTTTTTGAATTTGTTTGTTTTACTTGTTTTTAAGTTTTCAATCAAAATGAGAGAAATAATAAAACACATTAAACAAACATTTTCTCATTTTCTATTGCTTCTGGGATTATATAATCATGATTAGAGTGTGGATTAACAAGAGAATTTCATAGTAACTTTAGCATGTACTTTTACTTTTATGATTGGTTGATATGCATTATCTTTAGAAGACTAGTGACTAATGGTAAACAAAGCCGGTGAGATTTTGAGACTTATTTGACTGACACATCTATATCAGTCTCATGGTCTTTTGATAATGTGTGACCATCATGACATGCACATCTCGATTTTACATTGAATTTCTATTTGAGACCACATTTTTATCGCATGCATTAACATGGATATGATTAGGCATTCTTTGATTTTCACAAACTACATTAGCCAAATATCCTATCTTATTGACATGATTTTTCCCTTGTTAATCCCCTTTGAGCTTTAACCTTTCTTTCTGTATATACTACATTTTATGCTTTTAAACTTAACCAAATGTACTACCAAAGTCATAAAGCTAGTGGAAGATTTGTGATTGTTGAGTTTGTGGATGTACAAAATTCTAAGTGTCGGTGTGTACATGTGTGAGGGTTGGTTATAATATTGAGATGTTATTTGATGTCTTTTCATAAAATTCCCATGTTGATGTAGTTTATTTATTTTTTATAAGGAAAAGAAAGAAAGAAAATAGAAAAGAAAAAGAAAAAAGGGGAAAAGAAAAATATAAAAGAAAGAAAAAAGAAAAAAAGAAAAAAGAGAAAAAGAGAAAAAAGGTGTTTAAACTAAATGTATCAAGGAAGAATTGCATATGTGTTGAAAAGTTGTTTATGATTTATGCATCTGCCTAGAGTTGTAATGGATGTGTTAGTATGTTGAATATGAGGTAGAGGTTGGCTTGAAAGGTTCACTCTTGTGATTTCATTAGCATAAAATTATATGAGTAATTCCTTTGGATTGATTTATGCTTCATGTGGTTTGTGTGTGAAAGCTGAAGGGGGTTGTGAAATGTAAATGTTGCATTCGTCATAACTGACGGTACCCAGTTTTTGATTAAGTGCTACTTTTGTTTCACTAGCTTTGATGGCTTTCATGCTACTTAACCCAAATATATCTCACCTCACCTTTGCCCACATTATAACCTTGAAAAGAACTTTGATTCATGATTTTGCATGTGAACATTAGTGGTGGAGAAATGAAATGATATACAAAGTTGTGGATTGTCATGATCATGAATGGTGTTAAGTGTACCCATGGACATATTTTAATTAAACACATTTTCTAAGTCTACCATTAGATTGCTCAGTTTTTGAAGATGATGTATATTGATTGATCATGAGTAAATGCTTGGAATGTTGATTTCTTGCTATGATTTTTGAAAGTCACTCATCTTTGGTTATGATTAATGTTTTGGGTCACTGGCTCATGAGTCAATGAGCTTAATTTGGATGTCTTACCCGAGGGCGGCCAAAAGCTAAGTATGGGGGAAATTGATATGTGTTTAATTATTAATATATTTAATCATTTACACTTAGCAATTAATGACATGAAAATGTTTAAGATACTCACTTTAATTCATATATGATTTTAGGTACAAATTGGAAACAAATAAATTAAAGTGAGTCGAAAGTGCTACATTTGAGTTATTTTCTGAAGATCAATTTTTACTTGTATTTATGGAGCAAGAAAAAGAAAATTAGAGCAAGAAGCGAACAAATTTATCCCAAAAGAAGTGGAACCATAGTAGCTGGAAGCCAAGGCCAAAACTATAATGTAACACAGTGTTGAATGCGTGGAGAGCTAGCGCATGCTACAGGGACGAAACGTAGACTGTGATGCATTTAACTCAAAATGCATAAGCAACGACAACGCACAGACGAAGGCAGAAGAGCAAAATGCATAGCAAAGGAGGAGAATAGCGAGGAAGGTTTTAATGACCCTTATTCGTCACATCAACATGTACAGTACTGTTGGCCCCCAAAATTTTTTCTTAATGAATAAGTATGATTTACATCAATTATAAGATCTTTATGAAATTTTGTGGAGTTAATTATTATGTTGATGTTAGGAAGGTTATATGATATGGGTTGACTGAATTAAAGTGTTCAAGTTATAAGAATGTTCAAAGGTGTTTTTGGTAAGACACTTAAGGATAAAGATCATAAGGCATATAAGGAAAGATCTGAATTAAGTTAGAGTTAATATGGTGTTTAAGAAGATTAAAGGAGTTAGGAGGAAAATGAAAGAAGGGGTAAAATGGGAAGGCCAAAGGAGAGGAGGGGTATTTTTGGAAAGACAAGACCAAAATGTAGTCTTACATTTAAGAGAAGGGGAAAACATTGAATTGGGGCATTCTATAAGAAGCTAGATGCGTGGATGACAGAAGAGAGAAGAAAGAGAAGCACGAAAAAAATGAAAGAAAGGATGGAGAGAAAACAAACTAGGGTTTCAATTTTCTTAGCTTTTAAGAGAGATTTTGAAGTGGTTGAAGAAGAGAAAAAGGTAGAGGAAGAGAAGAGCTTCCATTTGAGTCAAAGATTTCTTCATTTGGTGAAAGAACTAAGGGGATCATAGAGGCCTATTTCAGTTAGATCATCTCACGGAGTACACATTAAAGATGAAGCAGGAAAGAACCTTTGATACGTCAAGTTCTTTGTAAAGAGAAGAGGCAATTTAAGCAAGTCTCTAAGTAAGGAAATCAAGGTGGGTACATGTTTATAATAGAGTAAATAATTCACTACTATTTTTCTTTAAATTAAAGACATTTATTGATTTTAATTGCATCATAAGTGATGCATTCATTGTTCTTGAATAATTTGTGAAATCTACTATATGTTGTTATGTGAATTGTGTTGATGTTTGATAAAAAGACTTCGCAAATGATTTATGAAAAGATATATGTTTATGGAATATGTTTTTAAGAATGGTTTTCAAGATATATATCAAGTATATGAAAAGTAAGCTTTCGAAAAAGTGTCATTTTAGGTAACAAGTTTACAAGTCATGAATTATGTGTTATGTGGGTTTGTGGTGGTCCCTTATGTTCCGTCACATGCACGTTGACCAAGTTAAAGGCTTCTCCCTCCTACCCACCAGTGGCATAGAGCACCTTCATGGACTCCCCTAAGTTCACGGCTACACAAGACCCTTATGGGAATTGTGTAGTACGTTATATTTTTGGATTCACCCAAACCATTATGATGTGCTTATATGCTCATATTATGTTAGCAAGTTTGATGCATTCATGTTTTTTGAATTGTGGATTTTGGATGAAAGCATAAAAAACATTTGTTCTATAAGCTCAATGAAAATTTTTCATGGCAAGAAAATTTGTTTCAAAAGTTTTGCATTTTTTTTTTACAAATTGTTACCTACGAGCTTTCAAGTTCACCCCCTTTTTTCCCCATGTTCAAGTGATAGGCAAGAGATCAAGTGATCAAGACCCTAAAGGAAATTTTCCAAATTTGCTTAATTTGTAGTTTGAGTTGGTTTTCGGAATGCATAATGTTATAATTTAATATCGAGTTTATTTGTTTAAGAATTGTTGTAAATTTGAGACTTTGAGATGATGTTTTAATGTGGCTGAGAATGCCATCAAAGTTTTGTAAAAACTGTATTCTTTTGAGGTTAAGGAAATGTAAATTGTGTATGGCTGATATTGAGATGATTATTAGCTTGAATAGATGGTCTTGAGTATAAATTATAGATATAATATATATGTATATGTATATATATACGCACGTATGCTCAAGTGAGATTCATGGGAAGGCAAGACAGGAATTATGATTGATCAAACGTAGTTGGATGTGATGAGACAAATGAGTTAAGATTTGAGAGTTTCGTGAAGTCAAATGGGTAGCTGAATGGTTGTGTTCAAGACATTCCAAAATTGCACCATGTAAAATTACAAGCCTTCCATACGATAAAATTTGCATTATGACTTAAGGGGAAAATCTGGTTTGATTTAAGCTGAATTAGACCAAGTTGTCTTCTAGAAAGTTGTAGGTCTTTCTTTTAGATTTCCAACGATATATAGTATGGAATTTGTGGACCTCTAGATTAAAAGTTATGGTCCTTAGAAAGGGAAATGATTAGGAGTATAAAAATGCATCGTCTGTCATGATGTCATATCATCTGTGATGATGTCACTCATCTTAAGAGATGCATTATCTGTAAAGATGTATTGTTTGTAAAGATATATCATCTGTGATGACGTCATATCATCTATAGAGTTGTATCTTCTATAAAAACACTTCGTCTTAAGAGTTGCATCATCTTAAGTTAACTTTGCTTCGTCTTAAGTTAACTTCGCTTCGTCTTAAGAGTTGCATCGTATTAAGTTAACTTTGCTTCGTCTTAAGTTGACTCCACTTCGTCTTAAGAGTTGCATCACCTTAAGTTAACTTTTCTTCATCTTAAGTTAACTTCGCTTCATCTTAAGAGTTGCATCGTATTAACTTGACTTTGCTTCGTCTTAAGTTGACTCATCTTCGTCTTAAGAGTTGCATCACCTTAAGTTGACTTTGCTTCTTCTTAAGTTGACTTCGCTTCGTTTGCTTTCCGCTTCGTCTGCTTTCTGTATCATCTATTTTCTGCTTCGTCTGTATTGTTTCGTCTCCTTTGCTTCGTCTATTTTGTTTCTTCTGCTTTTCTTTGTCTGCTTTGTTTTGTCAGCTTTGCTTCATTTGCTTTGTTTTGTTTGCTTTGTTTCGTCTACTTTGCTTCGTCTGCTTTGTTTTGTTTGCTTTGTTTCAACTACTTTTCTCTTCATCTGCTTTCTGCTTCATCTGCTTTCTACTTCGTCTGCTTTCTGCTTCATCTGCTTTCTACTTCGTCTATTTTTTGCTCCGTCTGCTTTTTGTTTTGTCTACTTTTTGCTTCATCTGCCCTTTTTGCTTCATCTTCTTTCTGTTTCGTCTGCTTTTTGTTTCGTCTACTTTATGCTTCGTCTACCTTTCACTTCATCCGCTTTCTACTTATGTGACCTAAACTTCTTCTTTTGTACACTATTCGTTTGACACTATTGTTTGCTCCATTTTTGACCCTTCAGACGATAGAATTTGTCTTTAAGATCTTCGTGAAAGTTGCAGATCTTGAAGTACTCTTTCGAACCCTCCTAAAATTATCATGATTTGAAAACCCTAGGGCAAGTTATGCCTTTTGTCCTGAGATAGGTGCAATATGGTTAAGGTCAAAACCCTATTTGATTCTTTCAGCTATAACTTCGTTATTTGACTTCCAAATGAGATGACCCTCGTGTCTAAATAAACTAGAGGCATAGAGCTATCAAATGATCTAAAGGAATAGAATTTGAACCTAGCCTCTAAGATGTTCAATATCTGGATGGAAGTTGAGCATAGAATGTTTGCTTCAGTATAAGAAAGATTTGGAAGATAGGGCCCGATACTACAGTATCAGAGAATAAGGATTAACTAAGAATGACTAATGAGAATTAAATGGGAATAACCATATATGGTATCAAGTACAAGTACACGGTTTATGACTCTAAATTTTGGGGCTCCAGAATCGGGGTCCAACAGTTGCAGTATCAGAGCAAGAAGAGGAATCAATGATAGTTAAGGAGACTTCATTAGAATAAGTTCAGTGATTATGATTTCGTAAGAGTTGGGTTCCAAAAACGGTGCCCAACCTTTATGTTATCTGAGCAAGAGTTGGATTTTGAAAACGAGACCCAACAGTTATAGTATTAGAGCACCATAATTAGGATCTTACATGGGCATCTTTGGTAATATGTATCAGGTTACATGTGTTTTGACATGTTTTAGCATGCAGCAGCAACTGATCCTTAGTCAAGATGCATATGTATAAAGTACACGCATGAAAAAGTTGTTAAGAGCTTGATCTGATAGAAATAGTAATAAGGGAATGATGATCTGATAGAATGTAAGGAAAACATAAATTGCTATGATTTTAAGAAGATGAAATTGGAACCTAAGTGGTTGTTTGATGAATATGACAAGAGTTATGATCCTCTATAAGAATGTGTTAGTAGAATTGAGATCAGAAATTTTTGATGACTATACATCCATAAGTTTGAATCAATGGCGAATATACATATGTAAGATGTAATATGAAGGATAATTGAAAGATGAGATGAATGATAGCGATATATGTACAAGTTCAAAAGGTTAAGTTGAATTGTTATTATGAGTAGCTATCTGATGATCCCATCATCATGCATAAGTGAAAATATTAAGCACATATGTAATATATGTGTGGAGATGATATAAGAAGAAACCTATGATTTATTGGATATTTGTTAGTATAGTTCCCATAGTTTAAAGTCTAAGGGGAACTAGAGTAACACATGAAAGTACTTACAATGATCAAGCGGGAATAAATTGAGATTTGTTGATGATGTTACAATGAGAAATAAATTCGAAGATCAAGAGAAGAATATCGTCTAGGATAAATGGAGATCAAAATATTAATCATGTAAGATATGAATTTGTGAATTGATGGAGATAAATATGTGGACAAAATGGGGTGAATTTGATTATGCCACCTAAGCATATGCGACAGTAAGTATGTTCATTATTCCATTGATTTTTGGTGATTAGACCATTATGACCTTGTGAGAACGATAGAAATTGGTCTTCCCGAGGTATCAAGAATAGCTAATAATGTGATGATGATAGAAAGTGGTTGATAAAGATGAACAATATAGATGGTGGTAGTAAGAAACCCTCTTTTGAAGAGGAATTTTTTTCTGAGTTAGATTAAGCAGATCAGATAGTTTATGTTAAGGATGATCAATGAAAGAACTGATCATAAATGAATATGTAATGATTCAGAAGTGAGTACAGGAGTCCTAAAGTATATATTTTGTTTGATGTAAAGGATCATATGAGTGGATTCCTGAATTTAAGGAGACACGGATTGCTAATATGAGGAGTATATAGGTTCACGTTATATTCTATAAGTATGTTCGAGAGACACAAATCCGACTTGATGAATGTATTATAATCATAAGAAGTTAAGTTTGCAAATAAATTGCAATGTGTGGAGAAACTTGTGTGAATGGGTAAACATGAGAACAAGTCAAGGTGAGGTATGAAGAAATTCAAATAATGGAGAAAATCATTTGAGAAAGGAAGTCAATTAGGAAATTAAAAATAAAGTGAGACAAGGTTATCTCATTGAGGAATCAGTTATTTAAGGAATTACAAGGACTAATCAAGGGGCACATGGAGTTTGATAATAATTGTTTGAGTTAACAATTGCCCCGACAGCATTATGGTATTGAAAATTAAAGTGATCCAAGCAAAAATTTGATGACGTATTAAAGGTATTCAAAAAATTGAGTAGAATAGTTTAAATACATGAAGAAAAAATGTGTAAAGCATATGAGTAATGAAAGTAAAGAGAATTTTGAGGAATTGTACTAATATAAATTATATCATATGGATTTGGAGATTTTATAATATGCACTGATGTTGTATAAGAGATTTTGCTAAAATCCAACGTAGCATAATGAAGTGATTTCATATATATGAAGACAACTAAAGTCATAAGAGTTAACTATTTGATACATGATTTAGAGCTGCTACACTAATTATTGTTTTGAAAGTTTGGAGACAGTATATGTATAGGAACATCTTGGATGTATATATACAAGTACATCTCATAAAAGTTTGAGGCAATCATTGAATTGAGAGAATTGAATATGAGACTGAGAAGATTGATATAAATACCAAAAGACTATGATTGTACAAATGGGAAATTCCAAGTAAGGCTAAGTGTTATATCAGATACATTAAGCAGAAATTCGATATTGAGGTTATCAGAACTAGAGCAAAAAGAAGCATAGAATGTGGAGTTGAATTTTAGGCAAATCAAGTGCTATTTGCTATGAAATTGAAGATCAGTTTCACATGAAAAGATAAACCAAGCCCAAATTAGGGATTCAGAGATGGAAAACAGATCTGAATTTTAAGTCCAAATAGGAAGAATAATACATGGTGATTGAAATTAAGAAGTATGTGAAATCAATAAAGATGATTGAGCAAAGAGATTGTTAAAAAAGTACAAATGATAACGTAAGTTTTACATCCTAGTAAGAATACGCTGAAAAATCTTTTAGCAACTAAGAATGTCAAATCAAGTGAATGAATGTTTAATTTGTCGACGGTATAGTTTAAAGTTCATAGGAACATGAGACCCATATATACATCTATTTGACCTTAAGCATCGTAATCACTGTCCTAGTCATGTCATTTGAATACTGTATAAGGAGTTAGATGATAAAAAGAGTCGTCGCTTTTATATTATGATGAGTAAGGCCTATAAATTGTTGAAGGCTAGAATAGGAGATTTTGTTTGATAGGTAAAATTAATCGATGTTAGAACTTAAGAAATTTGAGAAAGATGAATGAATTAGAAGGATCAACGTCAAAGGCATGGACTACAGTAAGAATAGGCATAAGAGTTAAGTGTACTGACACTACACTGATATGAATCATCAAGCAAAAATCATCGTGCCAAGGCAGGCTCAAGCTCGAATGAAGGGTTAGTTAAGCCTAACATGAATAGATCCGTATGAAATAGTTATGAGAACTGCTACTGATGAAAGATGTCTTAAATTTTAATGTGATATATGTAAGTATGTTAAAAATATTGATATGATATGATATTGGTGTTATTGACATAAGAAGTGGAAAATGGTGAGTAGTTTGAAATATATTGAGGAAACAGGTAGGATAGTGTGATATCTGAACAAGTCATAGAAGGATTGATTAAATTCATTAACTAAGGTCATTTGAAAGAAATTATTTGATTGATAGAGTAAAATGGAAAATGAAGGAGTACATGAGGAAGCAAACCCTTTCCCCTAGATCAGTCATGTCGAGGACAAAATTCTTTTAAGACGGGGAAAAATGTTGGCCCCTAAAATTTTTTCTTGATGAATAAGTATCATTTACATCAATTATAAGATCTTTATGAAAGTTGGTGGAGTTAATTATTATGTTGACGTTAGAAAGGTTATATGATATGGTTTGACTAAATTAAAGTGCTAAGGTTATAAGAATGTTCAAAGGTGTTTTTGGCGAGACAGTTAAGGATAAAGAACGTAAGGCATATAAGGAAAGATTTGAATTAAGTTAGAGTTAATATGGTGTTTAAGAAAATTAAAGGAGTTAGGAGGAAAATGAAAGAAGGGGAAAAATGGGAAGACCAAAGGAAAGGAGGGGTATTTTTGGAAGGACAAGACCAAAATATGGTCTTACATATAAGAGAAGGAGAAAGTGTGAAATGGGGCATTATCAAAGAAGCTAGATGCGTGGATAAGAAAAGAGAGAAGAGAGAGAAGCACGAAAAAAATGAAAGAAAGGATGGAGAGAAAACAAGCTAGGGTTTCAATTTTCTTAGCTTTTAAGAGAGATTTTGAAGTGGTTCAAGATGAGAAAAAGGTAGAGGAAGAGAAGAGCTTCCATTTGAGTCAAAGATTTCTTCATTTGGTGAAAGAACTAAGGGGATCATAGAGGCCTATTTCAGTTAGCTCATCTCACGGAGTACACATTAAAGATACAGTAGGAAAGAACCTTTGATACCTCACGTTGTTTGCAAAGAGAAGAGGCATTTTGAGCAAGTATCTAAGTAAGGAAATCAAGGTGGGTACATGTTTATAATAGAGTAATTAAGCCACTACTGTTTTTCTTTAAATCAAAGACATTTATTGATTTTAATTGCATCATAAGTGATGCATTCATTGGTCTTGAATGATTTGTGAAATATGCAATATGTTGCTACATGAATTGTGTTGATGTTTGATAAAAAGACTTCACAAATGATTTCTGAAAAGATACATGTTTATGGAATTGGTTTTTAAGAATGGTTTTGAAGATATATATCAAGTATATGAAAAGCAAGCTTTCAAAAAAGTGCCTTTTTGGGTAACAAGTTTACAAGTCATGAATTATGTGTTATGTGGATTTGTAGTGGTCCCTTAAGTTTCATCACATGCACGTTGACCAAGTTAAAGGCTTCTCTTGCCTACTCTCCAGTGGTATGGAGCTCCTTCATGGACTCCACTTAGTTCACAGCTATACAAGACCATTATGGGAATTGTGTAGTATGTTATGTTTTTGGATCCACCCAAACCATTCTGATGTGCTTATGTGCTCATGTTATGTTAGCATATTTAATGCATTCATGTTTTGTGACTTGTGGATTTTGGCTAAAAGCCTAAAAAACATGTGTTCTATAAACTCAATGAAAATTTTCCATGACAAGAAAAACGGTTTCAAAAGTTTTGCTTATTTTTTGTTATAAACTGTTACCTGCGAGGTTTCAAGCTCACCCCCTTTTTACCCCATCTTCAAGTGATAAATAAGAGATCAAGTGATTAAGAGCCTAAGGGAAATTTTCCAAGTTTACTTAATTTTTAGTTTAAGTTGGTTTTGGGAATGCACAATGTTATAGTTACATACCAAGTTTATTTCTTTAAGAATTGTTGTAAATTTTAGACTTTGAGATGATGTTGTAATATGGCTTAGAATGACATCAAAGATTTGTAAAAGCTGTATTCTTTTGAGGTTAAGGAAATATGAATTGTGTATAGATAATATTGAGATAATTCTCAACTTGAATAGACGGTTTTGAGCATAAATTGTGGATAATATATATATATACACGCGTACGCCCAAGTGAGATTCATGGGAAGGAAAGAAAGGAATTATGATTGATCAAATATAGTTGGATGTAATGAGACAAATGAGTTAAGATTTGAGAGTTTCATGAAGTCAAATGGGTAGCTGAATGGTTGTGTTCAAGACATTCCAAGGTTGCACTGTGTAAAATTACAAGCCTTCTATAGGGTAAAATTTGTGTTATGACTTAAGGGGAAAATCTAGTTTGATATAGGCTGAATTAGACCAAGTTGTCTTCAAAAAGTTGTAGGTCTTTCTTTTAGCTTTCCAACGGTATATAGTACAGAATTTTTGAACCTCTATATCGAAAGTTATGGTCCTTAGAAAGGGAAATGCTTAGGAGTATAAAGATGTATCGTCTATAAAGACCTATTGTCTGTAATGACGTCACTCGTGTTAAGAGATTCATCGTCTGTAAAGATATATCGTCTGTGATGACATCATATCGCCTGTGATGATGTTATAACATCTATAGAGTTGTATCATCTGTAAAAATGCTTCGTCTTAAGTTAACTCTGCATCGTCTTAAGAGTTGCATCGTCTTAAGTTAACTCCACTTTGCCTGCTTTCTGCTTCGTCTACTTTCTACTTCGTTTGTTTTCTGCTTCATCTGCATTGTTTCTTCTGCTTTCTATTTCGTCTGCTTTCTTCTTCATCTGCTTTACTTTGCCTGCTTTACTTTATCTACTTTGTTTTGTCTGCTTTGCTTCGTCTTCTTTGTTTTGTCTTCTTTGCTTCGTCTGCTTTGTTTTCTTTGCTCTGCTTCATCTTCTTTTCTACTTCGTCTACTTTCCTCTTCATCTGCTTTCTGCTTTGTCTGTTTTCTACTCCATCTGCTTTCTGTTTTGTTTGCTTTTTGCTTCATCTGCCCTTTTTGCTTCATCTTCTTTTTACTTCGTCTACTTTTTGGTTCGTTTGCTTTTTGCTTCATCTGCTTTTTGCTTCGTCTGCTTTCTACTTATGTGACCTAAACTTCTTCTTCTGTACACTTTTCATTTGATACTATAGTTTGCTCCATTTTTTACCCTTCAGACGATAGAATTTATCTTCAAGGTCTGTATGAAAGTTGCAAATCTTGAAGTCCTCTTTCGAACCCTCCTAAAATGATCTTGATCTGAAAACCCTAGAGTAAGTTATGCCTTTTGTCCCAAGATAGGTGCAATATGGTTGAGGTCAAAACCCTGTTTGATTATTTGAACCATAACTTTGTTATCCGACCTCCAAATGAGATAGACCTCTTATCTAAATAAACTAAAGGCATAGAGCTATCAAATGATCTAAAGAAATAGAATTTTAAACCAGCCTTTAAGATGTTCAATATATGGATGGAAGTTGAGCATAGAATGTTTGCTTCAGTATAAGAAAGATTTGGAAGATAGGGCCCGATACTACAGTATCAGAGAATGAGGATGAACCGAGAATGAATAATAAGGATTAAATAGGAATAACCATGCATGGTATCAAGCACAAGTACATGGATTATGACTCTGAATATTTGGGCTCCAGAACCGGGGTCCAACAACTGTCGTATCAAAGCAAGAAGAGGAATCAATGATGGTTATGAAGACTTCATTGGAATATGTTCAGTGATTATGATTTCGTAAGAGTTGGGTTCTAAAAATAGTGCCCAACCTTTATGTTATCGGATCAAGAGTTGGGTTTCGAAAATGGGACCCAACAAAGACAATGACATGTGCTTATTTGTGCGTAGGCTGAGATTGAATTAAGAACTAGATTCTAACCTCATTAATCACTTTTGTCACTTTTTTACTATTTTCTTTAATTTGCTTTTGCTAGTTTAATTTTACTTTATTTTCTTATTCGAATCCAAACAAACACTTGAGTCCCAAATATTCCTAAGGGATAAGAAAGGATCTTTAAAGAGGAAGTGGACCCCAAAGATTATTTTACATGATAAGAACGAATAACTTAAAGAGTAATGGAGAGAGAATATGGGCTATCACTGTCATTGTCAGATTCGTTTGTCAGCTCTATGTCATCATCAAAATGTTCTATAGTGTGGATGAATTGGGCAATGTCTGTCTCCGTTTAATTTAGGGGCCATAGGCTTGGACCATTTTGAAATGGGCTTCAAAAGAGAGTGGGCTTAATTGGAAGGGTTGGATGGTACCATACTTTCTTTAGGAGCATATGGAAACTGTCCGACCATAATGTTAAACCTAGTAAAGCTAAACTGGTCCACTGGAGTTCAATATCCAGCAAAATCGTCTAGATAAGGACCTTGAGAAGAACATGGTAGAGATGAAATTGTTCTAGGATAATGATTAAGACAATCTGGGAAGGAATGCAATGTTGTCATCAGTTGATTATGATTGGTTGGCCAATCAACAGTGGTGCACCAATATTAAACATAATTTAGAGTGCATATGTAACCAAATATGGTTAAGTAGTAAGGGCAATGGAAGAGGAAGATTGCATAAGCCTTGTGATTTGTCAAGGGAGTATCCCATAATTGGTATGGAATCAAGATTTGAGATATTTGAATACACTATTTTCAAAGAGGTTAGAAGGAAAGTCCAAAGGAGGGACTTGACATTGGGAGGATTAGAGTGATGTTTGTAGACATAAAGAGGAGAGAGAGAAATTAGACAAGCATATTGGGTAGATAAAGCCCAAAGATGCCATAACACTGGTTTAGAAAGAGTGTCATAGAGGTGATACATGACACGATATAGTATGGTGGAATCAAAATGCTTAGGATGATGAGAAATATCGAGAATGAGAAGGGTGAGATGGAGATAGTGGAATAGACTCTAACAAAGAAGAGAAAAAACCTCTTCTAAGGTAGTTGGATGATTTAGTGTTAGAGGAGGAAAGGATTTATGAGTTTTTACATATAAAGGAAATTACATAATGGGAAGGAGGAGAGGAATGGTGGTAGAGAGAAGAGGAGAGATTAACTAAACTTCTTTGTAAGTTGAGAGAAAAAGTCTGCAAAGATAGCCCTTTGATATGGAAAATGGTTAATTTATAGCGTAAGAACCACTCTCACCATCAAAGCAATTGGTTATCTGGTAGGTCTTCTTCTTTAGTTCAAGAATCTTAGGCAAAGTTTTGTTATCCATTTCGATGATAAAGTGATATGGGTTGAGGTGGAAACTGGACTTTTCGATTCCCTTTTTGACTGATAATATCTCTTTATAGCTCACATGATAGTGCTTTTCGGATTCTTTAAACTGTCTACTTGCATGAACACAGTAGTGGCACTTTCCGTCAATTTCTTCAATGAGAATAGCACCTCAGTAATAGTCACTTGCATCTGTATGTAAAATTTGTTAGCCTTTGTTAGGAATCTTTAAGGCTGGTAGATGTTGACAGCCTTGCTTTAAATGTTGTATAGCTCTAGTTTACTCTTTTCGCTATAGTGGTAGATTCTTCCATATCAACTTTGACAGGGATGATGTATAATCAGCCACGTAAGGGATGAAATCTTGAATATAATTGACAATTCCAAAGAATTTTTGTATCTGTTTGGTTGTGAGATTGTCATTAAAAAATGTAGTAGTTCACTAAAAATAGATGGACCAGGCTGATAGAATCCATTATGGAAGTGCATAAACAAAAAGTCTACTTGGGTAGTTTTGATTAGATCTTCTTTTCTGAAAGCATAATCCCATATTGCTTCATAAGATCCTAGAAAGATTGGAGTAAAGCTTGATGTTCTTCATGGGTTTTAGAATACAATAAGATGTCATCAAAGTAAATCAAAAAACTATGGAGATTAGGCCTAAAGATCTTTGTCTTGGCCTGTTGAAATAGCGAAGCGGCAACCTTGAGTCCAAACGAAATTATAGTCCATTGATATTGAGCATTTGGAATATAAAAGGTTGTCTTGTATCTGTTTTGAGGGTCAATTCCAACTTGCCAAATTCTTGCTTTAAGATCGAACTTAGAAAAAATGAAAAACATGTCATCTTTAAAATTGGAGATATCAGAGGAGTTATCATCCTGATCAAAGGTATCAATAGGAATAACAAACTTTATGTCTTCATCCTCAATGAATTGTTCTTCTATGAGATCTTCAATGTTTCCATCATAGTATGGATAGGCATGATAACTTTAATGGAATTTAGGAATTTAATATCCCTTCTCATCTTATGAGGACATTGACGATAAAAATGTTCTAATTTGCCATAGATAAAACAATGATCTGTTGGTATTCTTTAAGGATTTCTCCTTTTAAAGAAATGGACAAAACATCGATGTTTCTTTCTTCTGAAGAGCTTGTAACCTCCCTTAGGATACATATGGTATCTATGTAACTTCTTATAGGTGAACTTAATCGTTACACTTAATCGTTAGATATGGCTTTTTACATGCTTTCTTTCATCCACACTATGGAACAACTTGATGATGACATGGAGCTGACAGATGAATATAATAATGATTCTGACAATGACAGTAGGCAGCCCACATTCTCTTTCTACTCCTCTTTAAGTTATTCATTCTTGCCTTGTAAAAGAATCTTTGGGCTCCACATCCTCTTTAAAGATTCTTTCTTATCCCTTATGAACATTTGGGACTCATATGTTTCCCACTTTTTACTATTTTCTTTTTTAAAGTTGTGTGAATGATTGTACTTAGGGAATCTTTTCCCTAAAGTTGTTTATCTTTATTCCCTTGCTTAGTCTATAAAAGCAAGGCTTCTCTTTCATTCTACTCAGAGGTTGAAAGACTTTGTTAAGAGGTTTGAAAAACATTATCAATAGAAGTTTTTGTGTTTTCATTCTATGGCTTCTCTCTAAGTTCTCCCTATCCTGAAAGCTTGATTCTTAAATAATGTAGTCTTGGTCATACAAGAAGACAAGTATGCTCTACAATTGTCTCTTCATAAGGATCCTATGTATTAGAAAGTCTTATACCATAGATCCTACTTGATTTCATTAAAACGGGGAGAGATTAGAGGTATAAGGCTCTTAAAAGGCAAATCTTGAGATTTTGTGCCCACAAAGAGAAATGGCTTGTGTATCTTGGTCAACATATCTAGAACTTACACTCCGATCTTGCTTTTTCTTCCCTGATCTCTGATGGATGATCTATTCCTAAGAACTAGATATGGTATTCCCTGAGCCTTCTGACCATGGGTTGCCTCCTTGATACTTATATTTTGGTATAAATGTTAAGGTTCAAAGTGCACATTATAAATTAATAACAACTTTAATTTGTTTTTTCCTATATTACATCTATTTCTTTTTGAAAAATTGTAAGAAATTCAATAATCTAAAATCAAAATTTGAAAATAATTTTACAACAACCATGGAATTTTATTTTTAAAAACTTTACTAAAATTTGTTACAAATTTTCTACAATAATTAGATAAAAATAATGCATTATACTTTTAGAAACTTCTCTAATGAGGATGACTTACTCATGTTTTTGTACCATAAAAATCAAATCCTAAGAAGAATTTCTACACCTACTTTTATAATTAGGAAAATGGTACAAATTGTTGCTTAACAATTTTTTAAAAGTTTAAGTTAGCCCCTACTATTATCTTTGGTATCACATTTCACCTTAATATTTTTAAAATAGTACTGACAACTCCCTAAATCCTGAGTTAAGTTTTTTCTAGCTATTAGTATGTAAGTGATTGAGTCGTCAAAGTCCTCAAAACTAATTCCGATTCTCTAAACTCTTATAGTAGAAGTTCTCCAATAAGCCCACTTTCTTTTTTGGCCCATTTTAAATTGGCCCAAAGATGGAGAAAAACATTGCCCAATTCATCCACACTATGGAACAACTTGATGATGATATAAAGCTGACAGATGAATCTAACAATGATTCTGACAATGACAGCAGGTGGCCCACATTCTCTCTCTGCTCCTTTTTAAGTTATTCACTCTTGCCCTGTAAAAGAATCTTTGAGCTCCACATCCTCTTTAAAAATTCTTTCTTATCCCTTAGGAATATTTGGGACTCATATGTTTCTTACTTTTTACTATTTTCTTTTGTAAAGTTGTGTGAATGATTGTACCTAGGGAATCTTTTCCCGAAAGTTGTTTGTCTTTATTCCCTTACTTAGTCTATAAAAGCAAGGCTTCTCTTTCATTGTACTTGGAGGTTGAAAGACTTTGTTAAGAGGTTTGAAAAACATTATCAATAGAAGTTTTTGTGTTTTCATTCTGTGGCTTCTCTCTAAGTTTGTTGGACCCCGAACTTTCTTTGAAATTTTGAAGTGTCAAGTGACATAAAAATGAGGAAATTAGAATAAATAAATAAAAAGAAAATTTTGAATGTGAATAGTTAGAAGAGATTAAGATAGACGAAAAATGCTTTTCTCATTGAGGTTTATGTTAAGGTATGGCCTAAAATGGCGTTTGAAGTTTAAATGAAATTGTTAGTGAATAAATTACAA
>JANSVA010000008.1:20079405-20109691 GCA_025504915.1 Erythroxylum reticulatum | reverse complement strand
AGAGAGAGAGAGAGAGAACTGAAGAGACTGAAAGTTTTCTTGAATTTTGTTTTATTTGAACCGTTGGATCAAGAATTAAAGGAAATGTCGTGTGGAAGAGTAGCGCCAATTGATTAAGTTGTAGTTTACTGATGTAATTATTTAAATACATTCTTTCTCTTATTTAAATTTAAATGTATATGGTAAAGTTCATGGGGTACTTATAAATTAAAAATGAAGTTAAGATGAGATCATAATTATGAGATTCATATTGCATTTATATATTATCCCTAAATTGTTTTTAGTCATTGTTCTGTTAAGACTGTACATTAATATAATGTAGAAAGACTAGCAAAAGTTATATTTTTCCTTATAAATGAAGTAATTGATCTCATAAACTAAAATATGAAGATTCTTAAATAAGTTCGTTGAACTAGTTGGTGCTTATTAAATAATTTTATTGAATTAACCCTATATGAGAAATCCATTTAGAGCATTACTATTATGTCTATGAAAATTGTTACGGTGATGATTGTATAAGTAATCCTTTGAGCTGAGATCTCCAAAGTTATCTCATTTAGGTATTATTATATTCTGAAGGGTAACTCAGTCAGTAATCATTAAATGTAGTATAAACTATATGAAAATAGTTGCGTGATCAATATATGATTCATCACCCTAAAGTAATTAGGAAGAATGTTCCATTGTTCTTGATTAGTATTGATTCGGGAAATCTTTGACAAAGGTATAATGATACTTTGAAAATAGTTTTCAAATAATATTAATTAAATTAATTACTAATGATAGAGAACTAATATAATTGGACTCAAAATAAAGTAGACCTTAATTTCATGCTTTATGTCTAATTAGAACATTATATGAAAAATGATTGAATTATTTAAAAAAATCTTGTATGAAAAGATTAGTCAAATTCAATTTGATATTCTTAAATGTTTTGGTGGTCAAGATGCATTGTTTGGTACCAATCTTGATTTATGATATAAATTATTTAATCAGAGAATTAGAAATAAATTAAAGTTTAATTTATCTAATCTTAAGTATAATTCAGAGTTATAACTTATATTTATTACCAACATATTTGAGAACCTAATGAGTCATACAAAAAGAACGAATTGAAGAGAGAAAAAAATTATTTTAATCAAGTTAGATTGGATTATAAAGTTTGAGAAACTTTATAATTAAATATAAGATATTTAATAAACAAAGATCAAAATAAAATATTGAATCTTATTGAGAATAATAGGTATTTAATTAAAATTATTTTTAATTCTAATTAAAGTTATTAAAATTAGAACTTAATTACAATTAAATTATTATAATGCCCAAAACCTATCATAAATAGATCTAAGTTCTAAGGGAGCTACACTCATGGTCTAACCCTCTTCGTAATAATTGTAGCGTTTTCTTAACTCGTTCTGTAGATATTATTAGAGGTTGAATACATGTACAACTATGGTGATTGAAATGAGCTGATTTTAGAAACAGTTCAAAAAATACAAAAAAATTCAAGTTTCATAATAACGTACGAATTAATATTTATTTTTTATTATAATTTATTTGTTAATTATTTCATAGAATTTAAAGCAATTTTGACTTTTAAGAAATCATAAGAAAAATTTTACAATTTCTTTGTTGTTTGTAGGATCTGATTTGCCTTGAACTTCCAACCATGATATCAGGGTCAACTTTAATTTGATAATTTGAATAAAGTGTTTAATTGATATTGATCTCAAATTTTGGAATTAAAATTAATACTAAAATCAAATTATATTTGATTATGAAATATTAAAAGTTCAATGGATGTCCTTGAATTCCTAAGCCACGTGAATTCTAAAACATATATATCTGGATAAGAGGGGATAGCACAGGCATGTAGGAATGTCAATTTTGACCTGGTTCAAGTTTTTCAGGCTACGGGTGAGTCACGGATTGAGATAGGCCGAGCACAGGCTAGCCCGACTTAGCTTGTGGCCTGATCAATTACAAATTGATGTCTTTTTTGAATTTTAGAAAAATATAATCGGGTGGGTTAAGTTGGCTCAGCTGGCTCATAGTCCAACCGATCATAGGCCAAGCTATGAGTTGGCGAGCTTTGGCCTGTCGGCTCACGAGTCGATCAGCTCTTGATTGACTGAGCCCAGGTGACCCTTAGCCTGGCGCGACAAGCTCATAATCCATCCGGTCATGGGCCAAGCTATGGGCTGGCCAGCTTCGGCCTGTCGGCCCACAAGATGATTAGTCTTTGATCGACTGAGCCCAGGTAACTCTTAGCCTAGCGCGGCACCCAACCCGACCCCAACCCGTTGGCATGCATACTTGGAAGAAACTGATGATCCCATCCTTCATTTTTTTTTAGGATCATTGGTACGACGATTTAATAATCCATGCTAGTTGTTCTCGCCCAAAGACAAGTCATTGGTATTGTTGTCAGCCACAACAGATCTTGTGGGTTTTGGAAACCCACATCCACCAATTACCAAGAAAGGACGCGATTTAGAAAATTGAAGTTGGCCAGCAGTGGCAGAAGAAAGACGGCAGCTACTGGTGGCATGGTGATGCTGGCGTCAAGTCATAGGTGGTGACTAAAGTTTAATCGTTATGAAGATAGGTATTTCTATCTTGATGAATCAAGGTGTTTCAAAACATGAATAACAATATCCAATAGCTAGAACAATGCTTGTTTGTAAATTGGAATAAAATATTTCCTAACCTAGAATAAGTGTAATCCATAGCCATTTTCGGTTTGTCTAGTGACAAGGATTAGCGTAACGTACGTCTAAATAAAACCATAATTAAAACAAATTAATCCTTATTAAGAATATCATTATTCCAATCAGAATTTAAAAGAAATTTAAACTCAAAATCAATTCCAAAATTTTATTAATTAATTTTCATAACATGATTGAGATTAATAATTAAATTGATTCCTATTTAAATTCTATAGAAGTTATTTCTAAACCTAGAATTAATTATTTTTAATTGGATTTAAATTAATTATTTAGATTTCTTAAACTTAAGAAAAGTGTTTTCTTGAGTAATTAAAAATGTGTTTCTTAATAAAATTTTTTATTTGAATTTTATTGAGATAAATTAAATTTATGGTTTTATTTTTTTAGAGAATTATTATTCTATTTATTTAGAAATTGTTTCTTTATTTATGAATAATAATAAGTTTATTGAGTTATTAGATATTTTTGATTAAATTTTGAAAGGTGTTTTATTTATTGATTAAGAAACATGAGTTTTCTTTAATATTTTGAAAATAATTTTCTAATTTATGAAAGAAATATTTTTCTATTTAATTAAGAAATTAATCTCTAACAAATAGAATGAAGAATTTTCTTATTAAATTAAATGGTGTTTTATTTAATTTTGAAAGTGGTTCTCTTTAATATTAAAAAATAGTTTTCTAATTGAGGCAAAGTAATTTCTAATGTAGTTTTCTAATTATATTATAATTGCATACTTGTTAAATGTTGAAAAAGTACTTTTTCTAAATAATAATATTTATGACAAATAATTTTTTGAAAATTTTTTTCAATTAAATTTTATTAAAGGAGTAAGATAATTGGAAATTGCTTCTAATTGCATTTGAAAATTGTTTCTAAATAAAATTAAAATTTCTAATTGGAATAGAAATTTAGTTCAATTAGGAACAAATGAGTTTAGTGTAATTTAATTGTGTAAAAAGTAGGAAACATTATTTTAGATTATGAAGATCAATAACTTGGATTAAACAAAGCTTGATATTTTATGCATATAATTTGATTATGAGTAAAAAAGTTGCATAGTTTATCTGTATGTTTGATATATATTGGATGTGTGTTAAATTATATGTTTTATATATGTGATACTATTACATGTAATTTTGTGTTTGATGAGACAAATAAAATTAACTCGTTTGTTAAAATATGAAGTATACATTGACAATGTGAATTTTGTCTTCTATTATTTAAGAATAAAATCATAGTTCTATTTATTGGAAGGTTTGTTGAGTGACTGAAGGCCACTTTGACCCAAATATGTTTTATATTACAATAATGGGTCACACTTAACAAAATTTGTATAATTTGGATGAATGACTCATGTTCATATGAATTTATATACAAGGTTAGGAATAATATACAATATATATTTTAGCAAGAGTTGTCATCTAACAAATCTAGTAATCATATGAGATGTGATTGATGAGGATGGTATCTAACTTAAATTTTGTTAATTTGTTGAGTGACTAAAAATTAACTAAATTTGAATGAGATCCTAGCCCACTAGGAAGATTAGTGTAATCTTTCTAAATAGTAGTGAAGGCTACTATTTCAAATAGGAAATTAGGAGTGACTAAATATATGATTAAAGTCCTAATCTTATTTAATAGTTATGACATATAACTAATACTTACTTTTCTTACGTTTATGTTTTTTTCTTTGCAGAATTTACCTTATTTACCATATTTGATATTAAGTGAATCAACGTAATTTCTTGGACATAGATTATGTTTGAGAAGAGTTCTTAAAGTTTAATAGAAAAATTATTTGCCCATTATGCAATTGTGCTATTAATCCTAGCTGAGGATTTGGTGTTAAAATTTTACAGATATGTCAAAATCATATAAATTATAAAATGTAATGACATTTTGAGTTGACTAATATCTCATAAAGTCTAATGGCATCCTATAAGATTTATGTCAACACCATGATATCATGATGTAAGAAGTTGCATGAAGTAGAGACTAATAGGTATAGTACTTTGATGAAATTATTTCTTCCAATTTAGCCTACTAAAAGCATAAATATAGACTACAATTAAAGACATTTACTATAGTATGATAATAATTATCATTAGAAGAAATGATTGCATGACTTTTCTTGGCTATACGAACTATGATAAGGATCATATAAATTTCAAGTTCATGCTTATGAGTATTCAAAATTATTACAATGTTTAAGGCATGACAAGAAATAGATTATAGAGTAAAATTGGTTAACCCAAGTTTATACAAATAGTTTATATATTGGATCAAATGGAGACTTATGTTTAACATAAATGTGAAGAATAGAAAGTTGGATAATTAAGACTACCTTTTTAGGCTATGTTGGTTAAATCAACATGATGAAAATATTCAAAGTTGCTTACAAGGATATATGTATCTTTTTGATTATGAATTATATGAAACTTGTTAGGTTAATGAAAAACCAAATTAATCTTTGGTGAAATAATAATGATGGTATTGAATTCTTAAATCTTATAGATGTGATGTGTTAGATGTGATAACAATGCATAAAAGGAAGATAATTGTATTTCATTAGATTACTAATAACTTTATGTGATATAGTCATATATACTAAATAAAATATTGATTTAAAATCTTGAAAAGTTCAAATTGTTTAAATCTTAGAAATTTAAACTTTGAGAATGTTAAAGCACTTTGATGAGATTGATACAGTGGGATATAAATATTTTGGTTAGTTATAGACGATGAGATTCTCTAGTGAATACTTCCATAACTAAATTTCATAATAGAATGGATTTATGTAAGGAGGAATATACAAAATGAGATATTGTAAGCTATGTGTAGTACAATAACTTACCTTGGTAGTTCCAATTAAATCAATTAGTAAGATTTCATATTAGATATGGAATGCTAACACTTTGTAAGATCCAAAGTTAATGATTTTGGATGTGATGCTTAGTTAAAACATGAATTATCCAATAAGTTTAGAACTAAATTGGATAATAAAAGATTATTAGACATCTAAAAGGTTGGATATAATCTTACAATCCCAATAAACAAATTATTTATTTCAATAATCACTTATAGGAGAATGGTTATCGTTATAAGTAGTAGGAGTAAGATGAAGTTTGAAAAGTTCAAATCATATGACAATACCTCCAATTAGAACTAATACCTTTATTGATATATTTGATCTATAGTTGAAAAGTTATGAGATGCTAAAATATTCACTTTCATGATGAATTCCAAGCATTTATTTTGAAGGTGATTGTAAAATTATTATGTCTGTAAATTAGTTAGAGGGAGTTTATAAAAACATATTGCTCATAAGAAGAACAATAATTTGTATTTTCAATTATTGAAAATATAATTGTCCATGAAAAAATTCATATCGGCTATGACAAGGTTAGTAGGAGTATAGTTCTTTTCTTCAGTGGGAGTATCTACAAACATGTTACTCATAAAGAGAACAAAAATTTGTATTATATAATTGTCTAAGAAAAATTCATATTAGATATGAAAAGTTAACACCTTAATTATAAGAATTATATCTATAGAGATAGATTGGCAGTTGTTTACCTATTTTACTCCAAGTACGTAGATAACGTATTAAAGATGTTTAGTATTTGAGGTAGGTGATACTTGTGAAGTATTAAAGATATCAATTATTCTAATATGATTTGATATTTGATTTCAAGGTTATATGGATATTAAATTTGGAAGTAAATTCTTGTTAAGGTATGTTTTACTTAGAATAATATTATTTTGAGATTGGAAAGGTTTCAATGTAGCATAATTGCCATAATACATTTTTGTTTTAGTGGAAATGATTATTTGCACCAGAAGTTGTTTAATGGACTTAGTAAAGTTTCTTGTATTGTCTAGGCATTATTACACTATAGAACATTAGAGCCTTTAGGCCTATAAAAGAAGCTAAGATCTCATAAAAAGTCTAGGTATATATTTAGGTAGTTTCTCTTAACTTTGATGATAATGGAGATGAAAATTGTAAAATTTAATTTAGTACTCAATATAGAGAATCTTGTAAAATTCTTTCTTTAAACCACTATCATAGTATTAGCATGATCATCATATGGTCATATGGTATAAAATACTCAAACGATTGGCTTAATGTAAGTGGGAGATTGTTGTTTTATTCCATATAGCCAATCAGTTGGTTGTCGTTTAGTGACATAATTATTTAAATACATTTTTTTATCTTATACATATTTGGATGTATATGGTAAAGTTTATGGGATAATTATACATTGTAAGTGAAATTGGCATGAGAGTATAATTATAAGATTCATATTGCATTTATGTATTATCCTTAAATTATTTTTAGTCATTGTTCTATTAAAACTAGAAATTAATGGAATTTAAAAGGACTAGCAAATGTTATGTTTTTCCTAAAGTATGAAGATATTTAAACAAATATGTAGGTACTTGATAAAGAACAAGTTCACTAACTTGACCCCATATGAGAAATCCATTTGGAACATTACATGTATATTTATGGAAATTCTAATTATGATGGTTATATAAGTAATCCTTTGACTTAAGATGATAGGCTCCTATCTTGTAATAACTAGGCGACTTGCCTGACACTCCACGATGGATTTCTAGTCAATATCCAAGTCGGTTAGCAAGTTCTCATGAAGCTAAGCCTATTGCCCTTATCAAGAAAAAGCTTTAATTCATAATAAGAAATGTAAACAGTGGAGTTTTGTTGTTCAATTTATTAAAAATTTTGGCAGCACAATAGCTGTATTTTGACATCCCAAAAATTTCAAATTCCCTGTAAAAGTTCAAAATACTTTTATTAGCACATTGATTTCTCAACTCCAAATTGTGGACTTCAAATCCACTCACATGGAGTCTCAAGTAATTACATAGATAAACTTTGAAAAGCTAAAACAAAGTCATGCATTCCGTTTAAAAACCTTTATACGCATCCATTCTTTATACAAATTTACTTTCCAAAGCATGTTCAAAGATATGCAATAGCTCTAAAAAATATGTACAAGGCAAAACAAAAATGCCGACACAGCAGCATTTGACGAAGTTGATTACTCGCGAGGTGGAGTCATTGCTACTGAAGCCCATAAGCATGCATTGGGAGGTTTTATTTAAAAACAGAAAATAAAAGGTGAGTTAAACGAGCTCATTGGGTATTATTGGTTTCAAATGAAAACATTCATACAAATATTAACCTCTATAAAAGAAAACAATTTCTTTTCTTTTCAAGTAATAACCAATGTTCTTACAAAACGCATTCTTTTCATTTCATAAGATTAATGCATATTTAGAAAAAAACATATAAATTTTTCTGAGATCAAGTTCCACTTTTTTTGTAAAGTATACAATGATAAAAATCAATACTTTCATGAACTTTCTTTTTAAAACATAGCCTATCACTAATTTTCCTTGCCATATGGTACCCTTGTAAGGCCACGGAGCTGGTTTTGCATCGCTTACCTTGTGCTGGTTAACCTCTATATACCAAATGTTATGAAGTTAGTTCTACATCGCTTACCCATAATGATGCTAGCACTACATATAATCAATGGTTGCGGAGCTATTTCTCCATCGCTTACCTGTAATAGTGCTAACACAATATATAGTCCACATATGCAGAGGGTGACTCACAGTACATACTGACAGACACAACACCACCCATGTTAGTGACAGATGCCCCCAAACACCACCATACACATTAAGATGTACTCTGATCGATATAATCATATGTATAAAGACCTAACAATATACCATATCTTAAATTACTGTTAATACATAAGCACGCCTCATTTCAATACCAATTCAAAACATATTCAAAATCCATTTCTATGCCAATTCAAAGCATATGCAAATTTAAATTTAATGCCAATTCAAAGCATGTGTACATTTCATTAGTTTCCAAGTGCATTGAAAACTCAATTTAATGCTAAATCAAAGCATATGTAAATCTCATGAAGATTAACTTCTAAATTCAAGTCGTAGCACTAATGGAATTATTCATAAACATACTTTTCATAGTAAGGTAAAAACCAAATTAACAAATCAATTTAAATACATAATCATTGTTTGTCATTTATCGTAAACCACCCTCACGTGTTTGGTGCTTTTCCTTTATTAGTCCTGAGTCTATGGTGATGAGAAAACTTTATTGTCTTACTCAGCTATGAGGGAGACCCTTGAAGGGTTCCTAAAACCTGCAAAGTACGTCCATAACTTGCCACCTTGTTTTACAAATTTTATGAAAAAGGGTTTAGCAAAATCTTAGCATTTTGTAAGATTAAAATTTTATTTTCTTTTCATTCAACCATTGAATAACTTCCATGATTTATACATGCTGTCTTCTTTCCATTTAAATAATGTACATAATATATACCTACTGTTTTCCTTTCATTGAACCATTGGACTATGTACAACATACATGCTGCCATTGAACAACCATTAAGCCACATATATAGCATCTACATGCTTCCAATTAATACCCATTGAATAACATACATAAGACATGGATATACATGTTGTTTTCCTCTTCATTTACCATGTTGTTTTTCTCTTCATTTAACTACACCTCTACTTGTTCCTTACTTTTCACATATCAAACTCTCAAATTTGGTTTTGAAGTCTTCTATACATTTGTTTCCTTATGTATCTATTTTTCATATCATTAAAAATCATGCCATTTCAACTTCTAAATTATGAAACATGTACTAAAAGTCACAAGTTGCTTCAACAGAGGGACAATATCAGGTTATTATAATCAATCTCAATTTTCAATATCTTAAGCGAGAATTAGGTCTAGGTCTCTTCTAGCTATTTACCACTTTCATTAAACATAGTTAGGAAAACTTACCACTTTCTTCAAATCATTTTCAAACATTCACGCAATTCATAAGGAAATTCATGTTTCCAGCTTAAGCATTCATTTGACCAGCTAAAGAGGATGAACAAGAATGGTTTAACATACCTAAATTCAAATGGTAACGTGCTACCCATCTTTTCCCTACATGTAGCTGGCATCTATAGAGGTGTTATCCACAGTTGGAGGCATATACAACATGCAGAAATTATTTCCTAAAGGCAACAACTTGGAGATCTATGTATGAAGGGAGCAGTTGCAATTTAATAACATCAATTCTGGTCCAAAGGAGATTTGAAACTTTGGTGGAATGATGGTGGAGCAGCTCCTCCATCATCTTTGTACATGCTACATGTTGAATAAGGTTGTCCACACATTGCAATGTTTACTTCCAACAGCTGCCCACTATTTTAATTCTCACCATCTTTGTTTAATTAAGCCACTAACTTGTTGTATCATCCATGGCAATTCTTATCTCCTGCATATAACAAGTTGTTTTGATTTTTGTCTCACAAAAATGACACACGTTGACATCATACATCGGTCTCACATGTAATGAATTTTATGTCCCTCACATCTACTCCATAAACGTGACAGCATATGGTTTTCATCCATTCTTATTCCAAAATAATAATAACTTCTTCATGTATGTGAAAACTACCACTTAAGGTTCATTCACATGTACATGTATTATTTCTTGTCCAAAATAATTAAATGGCTTAAGAAAAATCTATCCAATTTCGATAGAAATTTCATGTCCACTTAATAACATGTTACACCTAAATATATCAACATATAAGTTAGATCGATTTACTTTAAGTATCCATAACTATGACTGATTTTTATGTCCTTATATTTCAGCCTAAGAATGCTTCAAATTTACTCAATAATTTAAAACAAGGTTAATCTTGATCTATCAAAATCCATCTGATTGAATTTATTTTTTACCCATTTCCATACCAATCAACTCCAATATTTTTCAACTATGATTTGACTTTAATACTTGTCGTTTAGGGTTGGGTTCCTAATTAACCTTTTAATGAAAATAACACATTAATTTTTTTAGAGTTTTACATAATATCTCTAAATTTATCTCATCTAGCCAAGAGTATCTCAATCGGTAGTCGTTAGATATAACAAACTATATGGAGGTAGTTGAGTAACCAATATATGATTCATTAACCTAAAATGATTAGGGAAAATGTTCCATTATTCTCGATTAGTATTAATTCAGAAAAGTCTTCGCTATGATGGAATGAAAATTTGAAGATAGTTTTCAAATGTCATTAATTGAATCAATTACTAATGATAGAGAACTAATATAATTAGACTCAAAATAGAGTAGACATTAATTTCATGCTCTATATCTAATCAACACATTGTATGATGAAGGGATTCAATCATACAAAAAAATTATGCACAAAAAGGTTAGTTAAAACCACTTTAACATTCCTAAATATTTAGGTTGTCATGACGTATTGCTAGACATCAATCTTGATCTATGGATATAAATTGTTTAATTGGAGAATTAAAAATAAATTAAAGGAGATTAATTTATCTAATCGTAAATATGTTTTAGGGTTATAAATATTCATTACCATCATATTCAGGAACCTAATGGGTCACACACAAAGAATGGGTTGAAAAGACAAACGATATTTTAATCAACTTAGACTTGATTATAAAGTTTGAGAAACTTAATGATTAAATATGAGATATTTAATAATTAAAGATTAATATGAGATATTGAATCTTATTGGGCAAAACTGGTATTTAATTATAATTATTTTAATTTTAATTAAAGTTTAATATAAATTAGAATTTAGTTTCAATTAAATTATTATAATTCCCAAAATATATTATAAATAAGCTTAAGTTCTAAGGAAGCTAGAACTTATAGCCGAACCCTCCCTATAATAGTAACAGAGTTCTCTAAACTTATTATATGGTCGTTGTTAGAGTTAAACACTTGTGTAGCTACAATGGTTAAGATCAGTCGATTTCATACACGATTTGAGTGATATAATATTAGAAAAGATCACGCTTTGAAATAATGTATGGGTTAATATTCATCCTTTATTATAATTTATGTGTTGATTATTTTGTAGAATTTAAAGTGATATTGGCTTTTGGGAAATTATACGAAAAATTTTCTCTGCTACTTGATCCTATGTAATAAGTGATGATCTAGGTAGAGAGTTCAATAATTGTGTCACCTTTCTGCTTAATGAAAATGGGGATAATCACAGTATTATCATGTCATCATTGGCCCCATTGATCTTAAAGGTCACAATTCTCTAGAAAATTTGAGATATGTGCATTCATATCTTCATCTCGTACTCCATCAAATTGAGCAAACTATCGCACCATCTAAATGATACTTGGCTTATAGCAAAATTATTAGCATTCACAGTTGGTTTGACAATGCTGGAATCTGCTCTTGTCAAGTCTGGTCTAGTGTAATTAAATATCGTTCTTGGTTGGTTTGTCATGGTTCCTAACTCTTAATATCTTTCTAGATCTTCATTTGCTAAACTTGCAGGTTTAATTAGGGTTATAAACTAACCAAAAAGTCAAAATCAGTGAGAAAAAATCAAAGAGTCAATAAAATAAAACAAAATATAAAAATTAAAAATGGCTAGATTAATAAAAGCTAGGCTTTCCTAATACTACGATCCCCGAAAATAGCACCAAAAACTTGATTGATGTTTTCTATGCTTATAAAGATTTATCAGTTTTAACCACAAGTGCATGGTGTAGCTGTAGCTAGCACTGACAAGTATGGGTTGATGCTACGAGGATGGTAAATACTAGTATTAACCCTTTTTATATTATCTAGTCGTTGAATTAGGTTGTGGATTTAACTAAAAATTATACTAAAAGACTAAACTAAGATTAAAACAATAATGAACTCAGACAAAGGAAAATATTGATTAAAACTATAACGAACTCAGAAAAGGAAAATACTACAAAAAGTCAATATCAAATAGATAGTACCTAGGTGATGAATACCCCCAAGCATTTATAAATACTAACTCTTTATCATACAATTAAACTATTGACTACTGGATTGTGAAAATTCCTATCTTATGTTAATATCTTTCTCAATATTATTACTAACTAACCATTTCGTTGATTAACTGAAATAATTTTCTAGTTAAAACTCTTAAGATTGCATTATTGATTTGTAAATTTCACTATTAGTTTTGACCCTAATCTAGAGGATTTATGTCGACATATCTCTAAGTTTACATGCAACTCCTTCTAATTATAATAGTCACATAAAAGTTTTTCTCAATCTCAATCATATGTAATTAGATAATGAACTAATATTTCAGATATATTAGATTAAGAATATAACACATAATTGAATCATAATAAATCAATCAATAAAATTGCATTGAATAAAAGCTTAAATGATATTTTTATCACAACTTAGGTTTATCACACCTAGGCATTAAAAAAATTAGTTCCTACCCATAGAAACAAGACCAGTAATAAATATTCAGAAGAATAAATGGCAGTCAAATAAATTATATTCTGAATCCCCCTTTTTTCTCTAATGAATCTTCTTGTAATTTATATTGAATGATGCTATTATCGAATCTTATAATGTAATTTTTGGGTTTTCCTCGTCCTTTGTTCAGAATTATCTCTTCTTTGTGTTTCTGACAACTAAAAAATGCTTTGAAACTTTCCTCTGATAATGTCCTTTTATAGTAAAAACTAGGGTTTCTAGGATATATATGGTCACTTACATGGTCATTTATGTGACTGCATATCTCCAAAATTAGTTAAATTCATTACTTTACATAGGCACAAAGACTTATATAGGAAACATACATAACTAAAGACACATCGAATTTCCACACATTTACAGTGACTTAGACGGTCATTGTATATGATTGTGTATCGCCAAATTGCTTCAAATTTTAGTTTTATGTCACTATTTCGTTCGAAATCTTCTCCTTTCGACCTAAGAGGGCAATTATCACCTATAGACACATTTGCAGTGAATTAAGTACCAAAAATACTATCAAACCATTAAATATCAAGCAAAACATACTAAATATGAGTATAGAAATATAGTTAAATAATCATTTATCAATCATCAAATGTGTAGAATGAATCATTTAAACATGCACTTAAATAAAATGCTCATGCATCATCTTTTGGGTCCCCAGATAAGGGAAATCAAATGCATTTATGTACTATCACAACCTAGACCTAGGAAATATGACTCGTAAGGAATAATATGCACAATTTTCACTAAAAGCATATAATAATTTTTTATTCATAAAAGTGTTTTTATCATCAAAATATCATTAAATAAATCCATTATCATCATGTACCTGATGATAAGAAAAGGAGCATGAAATTTTCTCAAAATCACCATAGGCCACATTTTTCATGAAAATATCATGTCTTATAATGAGTCATATATTAAGCCTCATCTTCACATAAGAAAAGCTCATAATTATCATATTGATAATTGTTTAATTGAATATTTATTCATTCTTTAATTATAGGTTTTTAACACTTATTTTGTTTCTAAAATGTTTGGTTTGGTTTATATTTTGATTTTGTTAGCAAATTGAGGCAAAAGAAGCAAAATGATCCTAATTTCACAGTTTTGAAAGTTCACTACTGTTCAATTTTCTAATCTTGACTTTCTTATCGAAACTCTAACTTAGGAATTTTAAGTTTTTATGGAAAGCCTAAAAAGAGAGATACAACTTTTATGTTTTGAGTTTTTTTATAATCAGACAGTATTAAGGTTTAAATCTTGCTTCAAACCACTATTATCACAAGTTTGCATAATAAACGGTTTGACGAATATGGATGGTTTTTATTTTAGAAGCTTCTAGAGAATCCATGCATGAAATGTGCAGCTAAATGGTTCCCTAACTTCTTTATGATTATTATTTTATTTACTTTTTTGGTTTATTATATTTTGGTAGGATTATTTTAGGACTTCTAGTCTTCTTAATTTCTTATAAAAACCCTAACCTTTTTAAATCCCTTATTTTCCTATTGAGGAGGCAGCACACAATTAGGTTTTCACTTTCTTTCCTCTCTGTTGGACCTGTGTTTTCAAGAACTATGTAAGACTAGATCTATTTCTTCTAGGTCAAAGGGATGTTGAAGCCTAAACCTTGTTTACCTATTGATTAATTATAATAAACATTATTGTTACTCTTATATGGAATTGATAGTGTTATTATAAGACTAGTTTTTATAATTTATGTTGGTTTCATTTAGTCCTTCTATATCATTCATATACAAATTTACTACTATTGGTTTTCATTCATAAGTAATGAACTAATGGTCATGTATCACTAAAGATAACATAACCTAAGTTAATCAATTTCTTTTTGCGTATTTGTTATTTAGGCTCATATTTCTATAGTACTATTAAATCTAAAAAATTTGTTATAGGTTGTCCAACAGTTAGATCTAATCGAAGAGCTTATTTGGTCATATATAATCAAAGGAAAAATTAGGGTTAACAGAGTTTATTATTACCTACAATTAGTAATTTTCAAAGAGGGTAAACATAACATTATAATTGACTATGCTATTCAAGTGTAGGTAGAAACTGAACTAAGAACTGAGCTTATTAATTTGATTGTTTTCTCAGCATAAATTTCTTCATTCTATTGCTTTAATTTGTTTATTTTAGATTAATTTTCAAATTAAATAATTATATTCCAAAAGTAAAGCAAAGCTTTATATTGTACAGTGAGTGACTAGATAGTCTATCCTATTCAATATAAGAGAGCAAAAGCTACAATAGCAATAGCTTCCCATCCCTTTCATATAAGGTTTCCATTATATACTAATTAACTAAAATTCACCATGTTTAGCTTACCTATTCGGTCATTAGATCTTTGTTTGTAAGTAGTAAGAAGTATTCTTTGATCTTACCTAAGGTGAGTTCTAAAACGTTTGAAGCATCCACTTGCTCTATGTAACACCTACATATCCCCTAGAAGGATATGCAAATGCCATATATAACATATCAAAAACACACGAAACATTTCAAAGCACTTCTAGAAACTCAAGCAAACATACATTACATATCATTAGATGTTTTATAAACAGAACATATCATACATATTGTACTTATGAAAATACATGCCATGAATTCAAAAGACAACATGTATTAAGGTTATTACAAACCATTTACATCAAAATACAATATGTCTCATTACATCTAAATCATCTTAAAAACTTAAACAAAGCAACTTCCAAACATGTCACATCCTTCATTGGCCACTGTGGTTGTCCCATCCTTAAGTCTTCTTATCAGAACCTACACAGAGGCAAAATCACAGTGCTAAGCATATAGCTTAGTAGGGAATAACTAAACAAGATATAAGCCGACGACTGTCTTTAATAGTCAGCTAGCATTCACATATACATAATCAGATCATATCACCAACAATCTTTAATTGTTCATATTATAGAGCAATTCAAACATTGTTTGTCTTAGAGCAGAATATGATTCATCAACATAGAACAAGACATATAAATATCATAACAGAAGGTATAAGTATCAGAACAAGGTACAATTCTTTCATATTAGAATATTACTTGTATCAAATCAGAATATGTATTGTATCAAATCGGAACTTATTTTGTATCAGAACATAGTTTGTTTATAAAAAAACTAAACATTTATTAGAATACAAAACAAGTTAGCTTGCAAATCCTTGTTACATAAGTGGGTAACGGGACCAGAATAGAAGATACCATGATTGGTATCATAGAACATAAAAGGCTTATGTCTCAAAATCAGGGGACATCGTAGTGTCGATAATCAGGGGATACTATAGTGTCAATAATTAGGGGACATCTTAGTGTCAAATTACAGGAGCAGCTACAAACCCTTCTAGATATGCCTATTTACTCACGACTAGGACTTGGTAGTTTTTAAAACAAAACATGTCACATTTCAAAATTCTCATGTAAAAGATATATTACCAAATGTACAACTCTATTCCACTTTCCTCAACTTGAACATATTCATTCCATTTGATCAAACTCATCATGTCTTATAAACATAAACATTTGCAATGATGCAACAATGGATACATTAAGTAATTACACTTTACATGCACTCACCTAAGTTCCCAATTCACAAACATTCATAACTAACGCATCACTTATATCATTTAAATCACATTTGTGTTCATAAGTATAATTCATTTCTTTAATAACCTTTTAAGTTCCAAATTTGATACTTTGTTATCTAATAATACCTTCTTTAAGTTATTACTTCAATTAAAAATCCAAAATTTATTAAACCTTTAAATAACCTATTCCACATCAAACTAGGTTCCTTTTACACCTTAATTAAACCCAATTAAACCATTATAAAGTATCTTAACTTGATATAGGCCAACAATTACCCAAAACCAACCTTTTCTCCTTCTTAAGTACTTCTTACAACCATGGGAATGAGCCATATAAATCCCACGATCTTGGGATGAGTGAACCGAAGGTTCACTCACCCATAACCTTCATTTTGCTTCTAAATTTTACTACTTCATACTCCATCTAATACACCTTCACCAAAATTCATTAATTTCACTTCAATTCTACATTATTCATGCTTTAATCTCTTATCAAATTCATGTCTAGACCTAATTCAAAAAAACATTCATTAGACAACTCACAAATCATTATCTTACATACATCAAAACCAAAACAAAATTTGCCAAACAAGGATCATTTTCCAGCACTCAATTATCAACATCATAACATATATTTCATGCCAATTAAATTATCAAAAAACTTGTATTAATACATGTTATCAAGTTTAGAATTACCTTACCTATTTAACTTCAAAGAACAAGCCAAACTAGTCATCTAAGAAACAAGCAAAATTCCAAAATCCAAGTGAAACTAGGATGTTCTTAACACCAAGAAAAAAATAGCACATAAGATGATGAGGTCTAACTTCCTTGATGCAGCACCTTGATATGGTAATTAAGCGTAACATAAACCAAAAAACTCAAGATTGGAAGAGTATGGTGTTTCAATGGTGAATGAGCAAAGAGAATGATGGGCTACAACAAAAATTAGTTAATGTATAAGGACAATCCATGTATAAGATTAATGTCCTTAGTCTAGGGACACTTATCACGCAAAGACACAAACCACATGTCCTTCAATGGAATAACCCACATGTCTTATATAAAAATGAGACACTTATCCTCCATTTAAGCTACCAAATTTCACACTTTTATTAAGCCATTTTTCACTTAATCAATGCTGCCAAATGTCATTCAATTATACTGCCATTTGTCCCTTATTTACTTATGCCAAATGTCACTAAATGAATAGGCTTAGTTAGTCAGATTTTCATGTACCAACTTGTCTTGCCACTTGGCATTTTTCCTAGTCTAATTTCACATTTTAGTACTTCAATTTTCTAATGGTATCAATTAATTCCAAGTTACTAAGTATGATCCATTAAACAAAAAATTTAAGACATATATAATTCACAATCATATCATAATTTCAACACCTATCACATTTACTTTCATAAACTTGTAACATTTCAACTAGGGTATAATTTGGGGCCTTACACTCTAGCTTGAACTTCCTTTTATTCCTTTCCTTCTATACCTCATATACAACTATATTGAGTGCTAGCATAAGGCGTTTGTCAATACAGTTTCCTATTGTTCAGAGCACAAATGCATGTAGGATCTATAGAGGAGGTACATTTGACTCTTTCCATTATTGTAATCTATTCTTGAGTGCCATCCAAGTGATATATGCTAACCTAGGGTAGTTCTCAAGGAACCAAATCATTTTATGCAGTCAACATCTTGCTTAGGCTATATGAAGATATTCCTTATGGAGAAGCTGGTGAATTTGCTAGATTTGTGAGCTATCTATATTGCTTTTTCTTTATTGTTGGCTCTTAATTTATAACAAGGATCATCTTCAACTAGTTTCTCAAAATCCCTTAACTTAAAGCTTCATTGCTGATTTACTATTAATTCACTAACCTTAGCCCCTAGCTTTAGAATATATCTCAAGTGAAGCAATTTAGGTTCTAGATACAAAGGACCTTTAGTAGACTAATTATCAATATTTATTAAGGTAGTTTTTACTATTGCCAATTATACGGTTCTAAAATAGCTATAATATTCAAAATATTAAACTAGTTTTAGGATGCCTTTCAACTAACCTTCACTTCCTAGAAATTTTCTTACAAATTATTAATACGTGTCCATTCCACCAAAAAATTCTCCTTGTCAATTAGTAATTTCAAAATTCTTTTAGCCATACAATCTTTACTGGAAATTTGTAGAGAATTCAGCCATAATCCACCTTTTTTTTTTCTTAGAACAACATATGTCCTAAGAAACTTTGGCACCTGTTGTTTTATATAGGTTCCTATTCCAAAACAAAATTCTTTAACATCTTCTTTATATCCTTTTCAAGTTTCTTTGGGAGAATTAGGTGAGGAATCCAATAATTATAGAGGTTTTACAATACATATTTAATTAATAGAGCTTTTCTTGTATAACCAAAGTTCTTCTTGCACTAGGTTCTGAGTTTCCTCTCAATTTGCTCAATGAGTGGTTTACAATCCTTATATGAAGGCCTATAAGTGGTGATTGACACTCCTAGGTAGCTAAAAAGAGGATTAGCAGCCTTCATTTGATTTATGTTTTTCATCTCCTGCCTTAGAAGTTTAACATCCTTGGATAGTAATATAATTCTTTCTCAAAATTAGCTTCAATCTCTAATAGGTTGTTGAACTAATTAACGGTATTGATTATTGTTTTGTAAAGAAAACATCAACCTTGTAAAATAACAAGTCATCTACAAAAGTATAGTTTAATAATTTGAATTTACTACATTCCTGTGATACTTGAATCTTAGGGCCTAGTTTATGTTATAGGCAGTGAATTGGATGAGCAACGCTATACAGATTACAAATAGATAAAAGGATAACATTCACCTTTTCCGACTCCTCTTTCCCTTTTGAATGGTTGAGTTACTTCACCATTCACAAGGACACTGAATGTAAGGGTAGATGTACACTCACTAATCCACTGAATAAATTTTCCAAAGAAACATAATCGAATGTTTTCTTAAAATCCATTTTAGGTTCTCACATTGTACCTATTCCCTTTGTCATGTATGTTGGGCCTAGGTCCCATTACTAGTCCCAAGGTGACAATTTGGGATGGTCAGGTGAAAGTCATGCAAGAGGAAGGTACAAGACATTCAAGAAAAAATAAAAGAAATTTTACAGGCAGTATGGCAGGTTTGCCACGGTGAAGTCAATGTTCGCCGCGAAGAACATTAAAGAAAACATCCCAGTGCCCTTTAGGAAAAGTTCACTGCGACGAAGTGTCCACGTCAAACGACAGGACCCTTCGGGAAAGTACACCTCAATGAACTCTTGGCTTCGCCGCGGCAAAGTTCCCAGATCAAACTCAAACACCCTTCAGGAAAAATATATCGCCGTGAAGATACTAAATCAAGTAGAAACTCCTCTCGGGAAAAATACACCGCGGCGAAAGTCATTACTTCACTGTGACAAAATTTCCAAAATCCCTTAGAATACTCTTCAGGAAAAGTTCGCCATGGCTAAACCTTCAAATTCACAACTGGTCCCAACAATCAAGACTAAACTTTTTGAACATACAATTCCCACAACCTTTAACCACTCAAACCAAAATAGATGCAAACATTAACCCAAAAAACTTCCTATGAAATGCTTGAAATTGAAATGTGAAAACTTGAAATTTCATAATCAAACATAACTATATTTTATTAACATCAAAAGATATGAGTTTACAAAGCTTTAATGGGAATTTTGAGCTACAATACATCATTTCTCAAAATCCAAAAATACAAAAGATAGTTGAAAAAATAATACTTGAAATGCGACTAAATCCTTGTATTTACAAAATCTAGCTTAAAATACAAAAATATGCATAATCAGAGTGATGCCTTAACTCTCTTTCACTCGATCATCACTTGGAGATGAGAAGGAATGGGGTGAGCTTAAAAGCTTGTGGGTAACAAGTTTATAATAAGAAACAAGTAAAACCATTAAAAATGCTCAATGTCATAATCACTTTGCATCAAAATCCATAAAACATATAGTTCTAAAATTATCACATTATCAAACAATTCATAAGCAACATAAGTCATGCATTCATCAAACTTGTCAACACATTATAAACACATATTCACATCAGAAATGGTTTGGGTACGTCCGTAAACAAAGGATACTAACACATTCCCATATAGTGGTCTTATGTAGTCATAAACAGAACGTAATATAATAATTCCACAAGCTTTTAATAAAGTTAAAGTGCACTTGACATAGCATAATGGACTACCACAAACCCACATAATTATGCATTTCACATCTTGTAAACACGTGGCCCATAATGACACATTTCCGAAACATGATATCATAAACATAACATCTTTTCAAAAACCATTTCCACATTCTTTCCATATAATATCAACATAATTCAAATACCAAACATATATCAATTTTTCAAAGCACTTAAAGAGTAATAAATTCACATTTATGAAATAGTTGAAAACATTAAATTCCATTTATTTGAAAGAAACATTAATGGCTTATTTACTCAATTATAAACGTGAAACCCAAATTGAATTCCTTGCTTAAAAACTTGCTTAAAGATGCGTCTCCTCTTGCTCCTCTTATCCTTCTAGATTTCGTTCATAATGGCAAAATCCCATTCAATAGGAATTCTAATTGAGAACCCAATCAAAGCATATTCACTAAATTGATTCTAAAATACTCAAACCCATGCATTTCCTAAGCTTCATGAACTAAAATCCTTCCATAAAACTAAAGGATTGAAATTTATCTGACCTTGAATCTTCCCCAAATAAAAAGATGTTTAGCTCAAATGGAAGCTCTTCTCTTCCTCTTTCTTTTTTCCTTTTTGGACAATCTCAAAATCACTCTTCAAGACTAAGAAAATATTAAACCTAACTCCTTTCTTTTTTCTCCACGACACACTCGCTTCTCCCCCTCTTCACTCACATTTTTCTTCTTCTTCTAAGAGCAAGACCACATTTGTTCTTCCAATTCTACCCTTGATGAGTGTAAAAAGTCAACTTTACCCTTCCTTTCATGCTTTATGACTTTAATGCTTAAGTTTTACGCCAAAATTGTCCTTATGTAGTCTTACCACTTTTAATTCAACAATCCAAGGAAATAAATCTTACTAACATAGACATAATAATTAAATCCCAAAAATTCACCTATCAAAATCTCATAATTATTTGAATCATGCTTAATTCAACAAGAAAATTCGAGGGCTAACAATGCATCTTTTAAATAAGTCAAGATGTTATCACCCACATTGCTTCCTTTTATGAAAGCGCCTTAGTTTTCTGAGTTAAGGATCCCAGGATGGGTTTCAATTTAGAGACTACTAGCTTGGAAATTAGTTTGTAGATAATGTTATGGTAAGAAATGGGTATAAACTCCTCCATTTTAATTAGATTAAGATACTTAGGCACAAGGTAGAAGTGAGTGTGGTTAATGGCTATCAACATTGATCCTTGCCTAAAGAATTCCCGAATTGCTTTAGAAACTTGATTTCCAATCCATGGCAAAGCAAATTTGAAAAAGTGAGCACTTAATACATCAGGTCTATGGGTTGTATTTAAAATTAACCCTTTTAAAGATTCATTTATATCTTTCAGGGTAAATTTTCTTAATAAGCTTTATGCTAACTCCTCTGAGATTGTAGGATTCAAAATTGTTTATAGAGCTATATCACTAGGCAATAATTTTTTTTGAAATAAAGAGCTTGATGAAGTATATTTTGGATATATTTTTAACTTCACTTTTTCCTTAGTGCTTCTCCCCCTTTCTTTTTGTATACAACCAATCCTATTCAAATTCCTCCTAGCTGAGACCACTTTAAAATAAATGTTAGTGCATCTATCACCCTCCTGAAGCCATTATACTCTTAATTTTGCCTTAGGATTGTGTGGTAGGCATCTAGTGCTAAAAGGTATCCTTCCTAGGCATGCTTATGAACATGCTTTACCCTCACATTTTGGGTCTCTTAATGTGAAAGGCCTTAATATTGCTTTTGATAGGATAAAGTTTTTGATAGCATTTGACTACTCATAACCTTTAATGTTGACTTACAAGCTTAGTTCCAATTCTTCTTAGAAGCCCTCATATTTAGATAGGTAGTTAAAAAACTGAAAGGAGTGATAGTAACTAATCTTTTTGTGATGTACAGTACCTTAATAAAGTAATGATTAGATACAAAGGAAGGCCCAAAATTGGCCTTAGAATTATGGACATGCTCAATCTAGTTTCCTTTTTTGCTACCATTTTCCTTATTGATTATTCGACCCATTGTAGAAATTCCCTTGATATTTAGGTCAATTACTTCCAGGTTCTAAATGTAGGCTTTGAATTCCTTAAAAGGGCCTATCCCGTTCATTCATCCTTCAGTTTTAGAGTGGTATAAAAAGCTATTCAAATCTACAAGTTTCTGATGTGTGCTTAATTGAATGTACATTTATTGTATAAAACTTAGTTATTAATGCTATGAAATATTTAAGAAACCCATTTTGGTTGATATTTGATTTTAGGTACAATTTGGAAGCATAAGAGCTAAAGTGAGTTAAAAGCACATTCTTTGAGCTATCCTTTTGATGTTCACACTTAATTATCATTATGGAATAAGAAGGATATGGATTGGGGGTGAAGATGGGATAAGAAAATCTAAGGAAATGAAGATTTCAAGATGATCTGGAAGATACACGATTGTGTACCCAACAATGTATAGTCATGCTTTAGGGAGATTTCTTGTCGTACACAGTTTGACATATGGCTATGTATCAAACCGTATATCTCCTAACAACTATAACTTTTAATATAAAATGACATTTGAGCGACAAAACATGTATGGATCAGTTTTGGGAGAAAATAAGGGGCAGAGCACGCATCTTTTAGAGACCTATAGAGGGCTAGGCTTTCCTATTCTAGTTCTAAGGTCAAATCAAAGCCAAAGAATACTTTTGAGCATATCTTCATTGCTTAATGTTAAATCATTCTCTCTCTAGGGGATTGTTTATATTATTCTATAGTTACTAATTTAGGTACTCATAAATAGATGATCGTTATTCTCATTCTCATTAGATTATTTATGTATGAACTCATCGCTAGAATCATAAATACAATATTTAATCATTGTGTTTAAATTCATTTGTGACAACTAATGGTGTCAATTAATTAGGGATAACATAATGTGACTATCCTATTAAATCTAGAGATCTTGTTATAGGTTATTCATTGGCTAGCTTTAGTTAAAGAGCTTGTTTTAACTAAACATGACCTAAGGGAAAATTGAGGTTAGCAGAGCTTGTTGTTAACTTAAGATTAATAGTTGCTAGTAGAGGTATCAGAATAACAAGACATTAAAGAATGCTTATTTGTATATAGGTCGAGATTGAATTGAGTACTGGATTCCAAACCCATTCATCACTTTATAATTTTTTTGACTATTTACTTTAATTTGCTTTCATTAGTTTAATTTCACTTTATTTTCTTATTTGATTTCAACCAAAACCCCCTAATATCCTAAACGTCAATTCTTTTCAATACAAAAGATTTACACAAATGCTCTGTGAGATAGACCTAAAGTCATCACTGGTATAGTTTTAAGTTTAATTATTTTTTGTAGCGTTATGATGTGTTACCAATTTTGGAACCATTGTTAAAGAGTGTGGTACTTTAGTTTTTGTTTTTGATTTCAATTGGTGTTTTGGATATATTTGTTTATAATTAGTTTATACATTTATTTCTTGATCTTTTCATGTTTGATTATTTTTATGTATAAAAAGGACATAGTGAAGGGAGTATGCTATTGCTAAATATTCTCAATGCTATTAGTGGAAAATTTCCCCATAACCTATATTCCCAATACCATAACCAAGTTTGGAGTGATTGTATGAACTTTAGTTGTGGAGGGGATAGCCAGCAAGACTACTTCTTAGATGGGTGTAGGATGTACAACAATTCCTATATATATTGGAAGCGTCTTATTCCAATTCAAGTACATCCCTAGAAGACTTATTTATGTCTCTTGCTACTAATACTATGCAATTTCAGTAGGAGGTGATACCATTGTAGTAAGATACAACGTCTAAAATCCAAAATTTGGTAAGCCAGATGGGTCAGCTGACGATAGCTATCAATCACCTAGAATTGCAAAGTGGATAGAAACCATCTTAACCCAAGGTGAATCCAAGGAATGTTAATGCAGTAACCTTAAGACATGGAGAGGACCTTGAGAATCTTGAGTAGAATTCTCAAGGGATTGCTTGTGTAGAAGAAGTGGAGAAGGAGCTCGAAGGAGAAAAGAATATATCATTTAGCTCAAAGGTGAGTGCTGAGTCCTTATTATTGTTAACACTAATCCTTCACCTCTACCTAGCAGGTTAGAGAAATTAAACAAGGAGGGAAAGGATGAAGAGATAGTCAAGATATTTCAAGAGCGTAAAGACTCAGCAAAGATTAAAAGTTTAAAGATTAGGAAGACACTAAACGTGAGGGGCCATCTACTCAGTTGTTATCTCGAACCACCTCAAGTGGAAAAGGTAGAAATGGAGACACTTGAAGACCATAATTTTGTTAGTCGAGGAGGAAAACAAAGAGTCAAGCGATAATAAACAAATGAAGTTCTTAGGAGGCAAACCAATGGAAGTTTATTTTTTCCTTTACATTTTTGCATTTGTTAGGATATGCAATTGTGTTTTTAAGCTTGTTTGTTTCTTTAGTGTTTTTAAGTTTTCAAAAAGAAAAGAGAGATAATCAATATAAACAAGCAAACAATTTCTCCTTTTCTATTACTTTTAAGGCTATATAGTCATAATTAGAGAGTTAATTGACTAGAAAAATTCATGGCACCTGGAGCATGTTCTTTTACTCTTATGATTAGTCAATATACATTATTTTTAAAAGAGTAGTGACCAGTAGTAGGCATAAGCCAGTGAAAGTTTTGAGCCTTCATAGACATATCTATATTATTCTCATTATCTTTTGTTTATACAAGTCATTCATGACATTTACATCCTAAATTTGCTTTGATTTTCTATTTGAGACCATATTTTTATCATATGCGTTAACATGAAAAGTATATAGGCTTTCATTATTTCATAAGCTACATTAGCCAAATAGTCCACCTATTGATATGATTTTTCCCTTTTATTGAGCCCCCTTTAGGTTTAATTGCCTTTTTCTGTGCTAACCATATTATATGCTTTTAAATAAAATGGATGTCCTACCCAAGCTTTAAAGATAGTGGAGCATTTATTGATTGTTAATGATTGTGGATGCACAAAAGTATAAGTATGGGGGTGTGCAAATATATGGGTTGGTTATAATTTTTAGAATATCATTTTATCTCTTATCAATGAATTCCAAATGTTAATGTAGTTGCTTTTAATTTTTATTAAAAAGAAAAAAGAAAAAGAAAAAGAAAAAGAAAAAGAAAAAGAAAAAGAAAAGAAAAGAAAAGAAAAGAAAAAGAAAGTTTAAATAAAATTATCAAGGAGGAAATACATTTATTTTACAAAGTTATTCATGATTAGTCTTTCCTCTAAAAGTTGTATGGAAAGGGTTATTTGATTATAATGTGAATGAAGGAGATATAGTTTTGAAGTGTCACTCCTTATGGTTATAAATGAAATAAAATGATATGCAAGGTCATGGAATGATATGCAAAGTCATAGAATGTCACGATCATGAATGGTGTATACCTATGGATCTATCATATTTAAACACATTTTGTCTAAGTGTACCACTAAATTGTTCAGTTTCTAAAGGTGATGATTATTGATTAATCATGAGTAGAGAAATTTAATGTTGGATTATTGTCATGGTTTTGAAAGTTATTCATTTTTTCTTATGATTATATATTCTTATGAAGTATGGAAATAAGAAAGTTTTTTGGTTTGTGAATTTGATTTTATTGTTTTGCAAGAGGACGATCAAACGTTATGTATGGAGGAAATTGATATGTGATTAATTGATTGTACATTTATTTCATAACTCTTAGTGATTAATGTTATTAAATGTTTAAGAAACTTGTTTTGGTTCATATTTGATTTTAGGTACAATTTGGAAGTATAAGAGCTAAAGTGAGTTACAAGCACATTCTTTGAGCTATTCTCTTAATGTTCACACTCAATTGTCATTGTGGAACAAGAAGGAGACAGATTGGGGCGAAGACGGGACAAGAAAATCCAAGGAAATGAAGCTTTCAAGATGATATGGAAGATACATGACCATGTATCTATCCCTATGGTCATGTATACATTCGGAAGATTTTTTTAACTTACATAGTTGGATACATAGTCGTGTACCAAATCGTGTACAGTCATAATTTAGGGAGATTCTTGTCGTACCTGGTTTGACACTTTTCTGTGTATCAAACTGTGTATCTCCCTATAACCTTAACTTTCAATATGAAACAACATTTAAGCGGCAAAACATGTTTCGATTGATTTTGGGAGAAAATGAGGGGCGAAACACACACTCTTTGTAGACCCACAGAGGGCTAGACTTCCCCATTTTAGTTCCGAGGTGAAATCAAAGCCACAGAACATTTTTGGGCATATCTTCATTGTATTCTCTCTCTAGGAATTGTTTACATTATTCTGTGTTTATTGATTTAGGTATTCACGTATAGATGATCGTTATTCTCATTCTCGATAGATTATTTCTGTAAAAACCCTTTACTAGAAACTTAAATTCAATACATAATTGTTGTGTTTGGATTTCTTTGTGGCAACTAATGGTGTCGAATTATTAGGGATAACATAACCTGTCACGACTCGGTACCACATTGGGCCCATGACAACCTTCTCATACTCGGGCCAAAGATATTCGCAGTATTCTTAATCCAACTACACAAGGCTTACTGAATATCTCTTTTTGTTTAGAAAAATTTGGGCATCACAACGACTGTATTTTCAAAATCCCAAAAACCTGTAAACGATTTTAAACACACTTCTATATCCATATCCAGCCACAACTTCAGGACTCTCTAGTCCACTCAAGACAATCTCGACTCTAGGCAATCTCAACTCAAGTATCAAAAGTTCATACATATAATATTTTACAACGCAAGGCAATCAAAAATTAACTTTCAACATTATAAGGTTAAAAATCAAAAATTAACTTTCAACATCATAAAGTATATTTACACAAATACAATTCACGAGCCACTAGATAATAAAAGAACAAAATGGGAGACTACCCACGTGTGAAAATACTCCGAAAATGTCAAAAAGCTGCACAGTTCTCATAGAGCTTCGAGCTCACTAAATTAACCTGCATGCTTAGAAAGCAGAGGGGGTGAGTACACTGGGTAGATAACATATGAAGTAAATATATATCACATAGAAAACAAATAGGCCCAGCTTATGACTCAATGTATGCTGGTTAGGAACCATAGGCCTAGCCTGTTAACTCACTCATCCGATGAACATAGGTCCCAGTTCTAGTACAAAAAAGCATAAAAAATCATATGTATCAATCAAATCTCAATAGGAAAACTAATATCAGGATAAGCCAAAACAATCATGTGTGACACCATTAGTCGGCCAAACTAATGTGCACACCCACCGATACCCGATATTGGCTCTACTTTCATCTGTGGTGAGTCTAGAATACAGTTGACAAAAGTGTCATGACCCTAGGTGATGACCTCATCGGTGTCCAGACCCTAGGTGTGGAATCACACGTAAGTCCCATAAAAAAGTGTCGATATGGCTTCTCGACTTTCATATAGCAGCATCAAGGGTATGTGGGTTGCTTAATCATAATCAGGTGTGCCCAGCACACGATTGGCCAACCGTTTTCTCACTAATCACAAAACAAATCATGTCTAATTATTAAGCATAAAATCAAGTAAGGCACCATGCCTTTATTTATCGGTCCAACCGATAAAATAAAACTGTGCCATGACTCTAAACCAAAAGCGAGCAAATACATGCATCATACATGACTCGATTATGCATATGTAAATTTCAAATATTTTCTCATAAAATAAAAGCCATCTTTTGTACTCCAAATGCAAAGTTGTTCAAAAACAGTGCCATTTATCTAATACATACACATGTTGGCATCCATTTGAAATTCAATTCTACCATACGTTACCTAGGTTCAAAATTCACATACAAGTCATCATACATGTTTTAGAGTGATCTAATCTCATATGAAAAATACGGTTCAGCAACTCACCTTAAAAGAAGGTATACCCTCTCTTAACCTCAACAATCCTCAGTACGAATCCTCGATTCACAACTCCTGAGCCTTTATACATAAAAACAACATACGATGAAAGTACTACTTAAACATAAACTTCATATTTAAACACCATCACATTTGCTTCCCTTTTTGCATTTCCTAAGGCATTTAATGCCTTTAATCCAAACTTACTCATTTTGTGCCATAATTAAGCACATTTTTCATCCAAGCATATTAGGCCATTATTCATCAATCTAGGCAACATTTCAAGTTTCCTATGATAGTTTCTTTCCAATGTACACCCTCAGAATCTTTAAATCCTAAGCCAAATTCACTTAGGCATTTTATCAAACACCTAATGTGCATGACTTTCGAGTCTCATTTTCAATACTTTACCATAACAATTCATACTCCTAACATGACATATGGTATCCCTTCCAATCAATGACACATTCCACCATTCCATTCAAACCAACTCCTTTCATTTCAACTACATTTATCAATTACACAACTCATCACATTCATCCACCTCTTCTCCACCATTTCGACTTACACTTAACCAACACACGTATTCTTCATTCTTCATCATCAATTCACATCATACATGGATAATTAACACCTTAGAATTCATTTTTACCATCAATTTCAAAAAATATTCAAAAATTCACCAACTCTCACCTAAAGGGAACAATTTCGGTTTTGACTTAATGAACCCTCTCCATGACATATTTCATTCATCTAAACCATGTTTCATGCATAATCAAGCATGAAGAACAACATATCTTAACACCAAACTCAAAATATTAATCTAGAGAGAGATGAGGCAAAATTTACCTATACTTTCCTTTAGTGGTATCTTCAAATTCCTTGAGAATTTCTCAAATCCAATGATAGATTTGAGTTCCTTAACCCCAAATTAGCTTAGAACACTTTGGTTTGAGTTGAAAAGTCAAAAAAATGGCGAAATTTTGGGTGATGGTTGTAAATCCTCTTCTCCTCCTCTCTTCTCCTTTCTTCTTCTTTCTTTTAATAAAAACTAAGTGTTTTAATGCCCATTTAATCGGTTGCACGGCCACCAAATGTAGAAGACTCTAGAAGTTGACTATTCTTTGACCAAACAAGATGAATTTACCAATTTGCCCTTAGTTATATGAAATTACCATTATACCCTCCAAATTTTTCCCAAATTTGCAATTAAGTCCAAAATTTGGGAATGAACAAAAATTTTATTTTAATTTTGGTCCTTGAACTTTTGAAAATTATAATTAGGCCCTCAAATTTATAAAATTACAAATTGATCCTCAAAGAATTGAAAAATTACAATTAAGTCCTTAACTTTTACAAATTTTGCAATTAAGTCCATATGTACACCAAC
>JANSVA010000008.1:20066798-20079305 GCA_025504915.1 Erythroxylum reticulatum | reverse complement strand
CAATGTCATTTCTGTCTTTTCTAGTTGTAAGTTCTAGGCAAGGCTTTCGGATCTCTTGTCAATGAATTCCAAATTTTGATGTAGCTACTTTCAATTGTTATTAAGGAAACGAAAGAAAAAGAAGAAAAAAAAAAAGAGAAAGCAAAAGCAAAAGAAAAGGAAAAAGAAAAAGAAAAGAATGTTTAAATAACATTATTAAGGAGGATATGCATTTATTTTCTAAGGTTATTCAAGATTAGTCTTTCCTCCTTAAATTATATGGAAAGGGTTATTTGATTGCGATCTGAATGAGGGAGATGTAGTTTTATATGGTCACTCTTTATAGTTATAAAATATTATTTATGATCAACTTTGTGATTGATTATTATTTCATGTGGTTTATGGTGTGAAGACTTGAATTTCATTTGTAAAATAAAGTTTTTGCATTCATCATAGCTGATGTACACATTTTTGGGTGAATGTTGGTTTTTGTGCTTGATATTATATTGAGTGTTTTTCTTACTTCACTAGCTTTGATGGCTTTTATGCCACATTACCTAAATACATCTCACCTTAACCTTTATCCACATTACAACCTTAAAAAGTCCTATTGATTCATGATAATGCATGTGAATCCTAGTGGTAGAGAAATGAAATGATATGCAAAGTCATGGAATGTCATAATCATGAATGGTGTATACTTATGGATTTATCTTATTTAAACACATTTTGCCCAAATGTACAACTAGATTGCTCATTTTCTAAAGGCGAAGACTGTTGATTAATCATGAGTAAGGGAATTTAATTTTGAATTCTTGCCAGGGTTTTGAAAATTATTCATCTTTTGTTATGATTAATTTTGTGACTTTGATTTAATCATTTTTCCCAATGACATTCAAAGCTTAGTGTGGGACAATTTGATATATGATTAATTGATTGTACATTTATTACATAAAATTTAATGATTAATACTATGAAATGTAAAAAAAAAATCATTTTGGTTCATATTTGATTTTAGGTACAATTTGAAAGCATAAAAGCTAAAGTGAGTTAAAAGCACATTCTTTGAGCTATCCTCTTGATGTTCACAGTCAATTGTCATTATGGAATAAGAAGGAGACAAAATGGGGTGAAGATGGGAGATGAAAGTCCAAGGAAAAGAAGCTTTCAAGATGTTCTGGAAGATACACAGCTGTGTACATCCGGAAAAAAAATTGTCTTACACTATTGGATACATGACCATGTACCCAACCATGTATAGTCACGATTTAGGGAGATTCCTTGTCATACACGGTTTGACAAATGATCATGTATCAATGTGTATCTTCCTAGAACCCTAACTTTTAATATAAAATGACATTTGAGTGACAAAACATGTATGGATTAGTTTTAGTAGAAAATGAGGGGCAGATCATGCTCTCTTTGAAGACCATAAAGAGATAGGCTTCCCAATTCCAGTTCTGAGGTGAAATCCAAGCCGAAGAATCCTTTTGGGCATATCTTCATTGTTTAATGTTGAATCATTTTCTATCTAGGGATTGTTTACACTATTCTACGTTTATTGATTTGTTTATTCATGTATGGATGATTGTTATTCTCTTTTTTTTTAGATTATTTATGTATGAACACATTGCTAAAATCTTAAATACAATACATTTTGATTCGTTTATGACAACTAATGTTGTCGAGTCATTTGGGATAAAGTAACCTTGGTTAAATGACCCAAGTTTATATGGTTCTTGCCTTGATTAATATGTTTTCATAATCATAATGCAGCTATCCTATTAAATTTAGAGAGCTTGTTCTAGGTTGTTAGATGGCTAAGTTTAGCTAAAGAGCTTGCTTTAACTAAACACGACCTAAGGGAAAATCGAGGTTAACATAGCTTGTTGTTACCCTACAATTAATACTTGCTAGGAGAGTTATAACAACAACAAGAAATTGAAGTATACTTATTCGTGTGTAGGCCGAGATTAAATTAAGGACTAGTTTGCAAAAAAATCATCACTTTTATCATTTTTTGACTGTTTGCTTTAATTTGTTTTCATTAGTTTAATTTTGCTTCATTTTCTTATTCAATTTCAACCAAACCCCTCCCAATATCCTAGACATCAATTCTTTTCATTACAAAAGCTTTATACACACTCTTGTGAGATCGACCTAAATTCATCACTAGCTATTGTTTTAAGTTTAGTTATTTTGTGTAGTGTTACTATGCACTACTAATTTTGGCACTGTTGCCAAGGATCCCCCCAATATCCCATAGATGGATAGCTTACACACTAGTTTTGTAAGATTGAACCTCTATTAGGACAGGATTGGTTGCTAATATCATTCTGCCATTAAAGTGTTCCTTGTGGTTGGTAAACACTTCTAGTCCCTCTGAATGAACCATAACTTCCCAATTTTACCCTCCTTGATTTTATTCTCCAAAAGGCCAAACAAGCATGGCTTTATTAAGCTTATTTAGTCCTTAACAACTAATTGCTCACTATGATTGTTTAATCACCTAACATTCCAAGCTGCTCCGATTATAATGAGGGACTAAGAGCCAAAATCCTTCTTGTTTTCCTTCTACTAGGCCTTCTAAGCACTAAAGTGAACTGATTTTTAATTTCAACTTCTCTCTGTTTTTTAATTTCTAGGCTTTGTTCTTTATTTAGGCCATTGTTAGTTCCTTCTACTCTAGCTTCCATTTCCCTTAGGTTAGACTCATTTTCTGATCCTTAAGCCTATTTTCTTCTTAAGACGAGTTGGTTTTAATGAGCTTAAGGTTATGAGTAACTACTCTAAGGCTGGAATTTTACTTATTTTCTTACTGCTCATTTTAATACCTTACTTCTCTTCCCTTCTCATAATGCTCCTCCATTAGTTAAGGAGGTATCTCAGGATCCTTAATAACCCTTCTAGTTGACCTCTATTCAATTTTAGTATTGATTTAAGGATTCATTGGTATGAAACTGCTATACAACTTTTAGAGATGCTTCCCTATTCATCCAGTCTTTCTAACTTAAGCTCTTCAGGAAAAGGTTTAAGAATGTAAACCTCCATACATACTTTATCTTATCCAATCCTTCCCACTTTTTTAGTGTTCTTGTGTCAAGTCATAAGGTTTTATGATGGAGCTTGCCAATAACTAAGACAATAGTACTCAAGTTCTCTACTGGAATGTTATGACCATTCGCCCATATTGTAATATGCCTAATCTTGCTTGTGTCAAGTTCTATGCCAAGCATCTATATGTGTAGGATTATTGACTTCCTCGAGCATTGCCATAATCCAAGCTCCAAGATTCTATCATCTGCCTTTTCAAAAATGAACGTGAAGATGAAAAAGTTATAAATACCTTAACAAGACCATAGCTCTCATATTTGGAATCAAGCAAGCTTTGAACAATTGGGAATGCTAGCCTTTTATCTATAAGGTACCGTACTAAAGAGTGTTTCCATTTGTTTTCTCTAAGCTTTAGAACTTCTAGAGGGGGATATACTATATTGGAATAATTTTAAGGAGGTAGGTAAGACAATGTTAAATTAGGAGCATCATTTTGAACTATATTCAACAACTAGAAAGAGTTCTAATTATTAGGGAGTTTTAAAAAGAGGGTGCTATAAATGGCATTCTGAGGGCTAGAAAACTAAAGATTTTAGTGCAAGGACCACTTTAGCCTTGTGAGCACTGGATGGTAGCATGGTGTGTGGGTGTGGATATGTGTGTGTGTGTGTTTGTTTGTTTGATTTATACTAGGATGTTGTTGTACTCTTTGAGGTAATGATTATTAAGTAAATTAAAAAATATATGGTTAGCACCAAAGACCTAAATTTATATTGGTACCTATAATATATTAATAGGCTTATGTTAGTCAATATCAAGTGGCATGAAATGAATACTAACTATTTTTATAACCTTTAATAGTATTATGTAAGGAATAACCACGAAATCCCTAAAAATTAACACCATGATCCCTCATATGATATAAGTAAGGAAATTGGTATTAAAATGGTTAATTACTGAACCATATAAGGAAGAAAAAGGAGGTAACCATTTATTTTCATATTGATAATATTTGAATATATTGAATTTTCATACATATTTAGAAGGAGTAAGCATTGTTACATGTACCTAGGGGAGAAAGATATATTGATATTTGAATTGTAACATAAGATTTTTGGAAATTATTCATTATTTGACAATCACTTTGCATTTACAGTTTATCCTTATGGTTGAAGTTTTGGAAAGGGATAAAGGGAAGTTATTTTTCCATTTTGATGTATAAAAAAATTTATATTGTATACTTTTTCTAATTTTTTAAAAAAATGGGAGAGAATGGTGTTATTAAAACTTGATCTTTATAAATCAATGATGTATGAATTAAGAGAGAACTTATGTCACCATATTGCTTGGACATTATGGGAGTTGTTTTAATATTATATTTTTTTTCAATATTCAAATTTTATCATTATTAAAAAGAGTGGATTATTAAACCAAGTAAGGTCCTAATTCATTGTTTTGATAACAAAAAATATATTGCTACGAATTAATTAAAATTTTATGATATTAGTAACCTTAATTATAATGGAATCAAGAAATATTTGAAAATTCAAGTTAAATAGAAGGAAAAAGTGGGAAAAGGTGAAAATTGAATGAATTGAGCAAAGGGAAGCATAAATATAATTGTAGAGAGTTTTAAGTCAATAAAAGTCAAATGAACAAAGAACAAACAAGAAAGAAGCTACTATATGTATACACATTGATGTGATATAAATATATGAAACATAAACAATACTAAAAGAAATCACTAAGGTAAGTGCAACTATCATTTTCTATAGTTTAGCGTAGGGGAGTCGAGTATCGTTCCCAGCTATCATTTTCTATAGTTTAGCTTAGGGGAGTCGAGTATCGTTCCCAAAAAGATTGTAATTGTTAATACTAACAGTCTTCATATTATCTAATCTAATAGAAAGAGTGATTAAATTGGAAAAAAGGAAAGGGAAAAAATTAAAATAACGAATAAGAGATAACTAGCTAATTTAATAGATAAGAATTAAACAACCAGTAGAAGATCTAGATGAAGAACTCCCCTAAATCATTTCCTATGCTTGAATTTATCTTGATTTAATAATCAAACGTAATTAGTTAGACTAGTAGGAATTATAAACTTACAACTATATTCTTTCTGAAGATATACAACCTCTACCTTTAAGTTAATTAACCAAAATCTCTTTCTATTCAAAACCCCTTACAACAAAAACAACATCCAATAAAAATCACGCTAAAGCACGGAATCTGTGGAGGTCTAGTAATGCATAGCTTTACCCCTAACTAATAGAGAGGTTATTTTCAAAAATAAAAAACCCCTTAGAATACATTAATTCATTTTGTGAGTTCTCATAATAGGATTAACCCTAATCGAGGAAATTTATATAACCTTGTCTTTAGGTTTCCATGCAACTATCATTACTCAAGCCTTGATCTAATCATAATATGATTTTACAATTTGATGTAAATTCCAATATTGAATCTTCTCATTCGCTATTTCAATTCAACACAATAAGAAAACATGGATAATGTTGATAAGTTATATATATATAATTTTCAATACTGCAAGTATATAGATCGTAACTTGTGGTAAAAAGTATCATTCTTACGAGGACTAATTAGACACCTAACAACTTGAACAAAACTTTGTTTAAGGTACTAAAAGATTGATTGAATTAAAATAAATTACTGAAATTGAAATAACTGATGAAACGAAACATTTGAATAAGTGAGTTGCCAACAAAAATAAGTTGATCAAAGTTGGAAGCTTAGGAATTATTCTATCATTGTTTCGTCTCCCCTTATTCTTATTTATCAAATTATGCTTGATCCTAAATATCTTAAGGTTTTGATTACCTTCTCTCGAGATCTAATCAAATAATTCCAATAGAAATTAATAATAATAAAATTGTAAGATCTTGATTCACAAAACTACTCCTAACTATTCAATTGAATTTGAGGCAATCTTATAGATAATTAATCTACAATTAAGATCTCTCTTCAATTGTTAATTAATATAGTAATTATAGGTCTATTAAACTACTACCTCTCGTTGCGCGCTTTAAAACAAATAACTTGATTCACTCTCTCGATTTATTACCAAATATAAGCAAGACAATTATCACAAAGCATTCATAGATGTATTAAATTCAATAAAAATAAAGTTAACTATTCAATAATATCTCTAACATGAATTTAGAAACTCATAATTAAGTTTAACATTACAATAATCCAAATAAATATCCAAGGTAATGAAATAATTGAAGAGAAAAGTATGAAAAACTATTTGAAGTCTTGATATGGAAATCTTAAATTTATGTAGCTTCGTTTGATGTTTCCTCTTTAATCTTCTTTGAATTTGGTGGTTGCTATCTTTTTTTACATGTTTTTCTTGTTCTTAAATAGTTATTGAGGCTTCTAGGGTTATTTATAGGGTTTCTTCGCTTAATTTGGTTTCAAAAATAACACTAAAACCTCAAAAGATAAAAAAAAACTCATAAGCTGAATAGACTTATCATGATTGGATTTTTTTCGAGAATGACAAAATTTAACGCTATGTTTGGTTGGATGTAAAGTTTTTAATAGAATGAAATATAATAGAATATAATGGAACAGTTTGTAATGAAATGAAATATAAATAAATATAATATTAGAAAAATGTTATTTGTGAAGAATGAAAGGATTCATAATGTAATATAGTGAAATGTTGTTTGGATGAAGGGTTTATAATATAATCTAGTGTAAAATTGTTTATCATTTTACATTCCAGCTTAAATCTCTCAAATCGAAGGTTTTTTTTAATTTTTACTGTTTACGATGGAATGAGATGTAATATGAAACTCTCAACTTTCATCTCATCTCATTCTCATCATCATCATCACACCTAGTCTGAAGTCCTGCATTGAAACAAGGTCTGGAGAGATCTGATAATACGCAGTCTTACCCTTATATAATAGAGATGTTGTTTCCTGTAGACCCACATGCAGATGTAACAGGAAAATAATGATGCAAGTTAAAAGAGTAAATAAGTAAAAAACATGCACGCAAAATATTTAAGTAAATAAAATTAACATAAATACACTACAAAAAGAAACTTAATAAAAGAATAATAATAATAACAGGTGTTTATTTCCACTTAAAGGACCTGAAAGAGTAGCTGAGGAATGAGTACTTGGGACGATGATCGTGAGAACCATTAGTAGTAAATGATACTGGCGTCGGTGATGGAAGCGCAAATAACATTAATTTTTGCACATTACCCAAAATAAACATATACCTTGGACCTTGATCTAACTGTGCATGATATGGGGTATTTTTCCATCGAACACTTACATAGTATCGCAAAAAAACTATGCAAAGAAAGAAATAAAAAGAGAGCTACATAGAATAACATGATTAAAGAAAAATTTAGAAATCAGACGTACAAAGTTAAAATCATACACACATATGACATAAGAAAAAGGGAAAAAAAATTTATTGGATTTCAACAGACAATGACAGGAAAGCGGATCCAAAAACCAAAAAATTTAAGTGAAGACGCATCATCTTCAGAATGCGAAGATCAAAGGGGATTTGAAGTAAGACCCATAAACGATACAACAAAAAGAAGAAAACTTTACTAGTTTAAGCTAAAGAGATGTACTATTAGCATATTTACAAAAAACAAAAGTACCCAAAAGAAAAAAAAAAACTTGAGGACTTGAAGATCTTCAAGGTTACGATGAAGCATATTATTTTCATAACATTTCATTTAATGCATGGTCTATTATCATTATTTTCACCCTAATAGAGAATACTGAAGGTTCCTTCAAGAAGAGAATACTAGATTAAACAATGCGCTAGCAGGCATAAATGAGTTACTGAATCAAAACTGCTAGTACTATCACACATGGAAACAGCGCTAGAGACTCCATTAAACTTTGTGGCTCTTGCTGAGCTCATCAAACGAAGTAAAAACTATCGAAGCTCTCTCCTACACCTGAGATTTTAGACAAGAATAGATGTAAATAGATGTAAGTCAAGTATAGAAGCCTACTACGATTAATCATCATGACCCTAATGGCCTGATTACTCCTAGTGGTCTGGCCACGGACTCCAAACAGCAAATACTGCTTGGATTGTGGTTTTAAAACATCTCTAATAATTGGATTTAGGGGATATTTACTACTGAGGGAAAACAAGTGATGAGACTCACCATTAAAGACCTAATCCCCGCAACTTCCAGATGCAAGGGTGATGCTGCACAAGATGTTCAACTTCCTTGAAATACTGCACTGCACCAAGTAGGCAGGCAATATACTTTTTTTCTTCATTATGGAATTTTCGGAAGGCTTCAAAATCAGAAGATACTTCTTGCAAATAAGAAATCGAATACAACAATCAAGGGTTTATCTATTTAATTCTTGTAAAAGAGAAGGAACGGAGGAAAAAAGGTGAATAGGAGTCCTAAAATGCCGTCACATTTTCTAAAGTAAGATGGATAAAGCCACAGCAGCAAAGTTGATGCTAGCAACCCCTCATAAATGCCATGTCTCATACAAGTTAAAAGAATCGGTGAATATATCACAACCATTATAGCCATGAGAGATAGGACATATCAAAGAAATGCATTTTAAACAAGAAAACAAAGAGTGCTAGTGGGGAAAATCCAAGCTGTATTTTGGCTCGCTTGAACTTGAGGAGCAACAGATTCAACAGCTCCAGGGGCATAGCTCTTCCAACCTAATCAACCTCTAAGGTTAGAGGATTCGGCAACTTAAGAAGGAAAATTGGAAATCCTGATAATCTTGACCTGAAAACCTCCTACTAGTGTTCTGTTCTAGCTAGTTGCAGAAACAACCTCTACATCTTAGGAAAAATAAGAATATCTAATTTGAAAAAGAAAAAATAATTAGTAAGAAAAGATGTTTTTCCTTTTCACAAAATATCATCAAATAATAAAATCCAAAGGGCTACATTTAAGCAAGCAATCTATCTCCACATAATACTGCGTTTCCATTTCATCTCATTCTATTCTATTATAAACCTCCTCCCAAATAATAGAATAATATTACATTTCATTCTATTCTATTAATAAATCTCGAACTAAACATACCCTAAAGGACATTCTTAAGGTTTCACTAACTATAACAGTAGTTTTTGTCTTATACCCTACTTCCAATTAGCGGAGCAGACTCCAAATTAGTGAATATCTCTTTTATTAACTAATCTCTTCGATCGTTTGGATTAGAATGTATTGAGAAAAAAATATGATTTGAATTCGGATGAAATATGACTTTGTTAACTTTAACTATCGTCCTTAAACTTTATACTTGTCGCCTTTCGGACTAACAAAACAAAATCATTTATAAGGAGTATGAGCATAAAAGTTTGTAATACGACCGTCCGAGCAACAAATCAACCAATTGTTAAAGGAGCGCCACCAAAGAAAGGCATGAGTTTTTGCTGAAGCTCTTCGCATTCCTCTGTACTTGCCTCCTGTGGATCAAAAGTCACACGATCGGGAAGTGATAGTCCTTGTTTGATCCGACCCACTCGCCGGGAATGCAAAACTTGTTTGGAAGTGACCGGTAGCCTGGTCCTCTGATACTCTTCAAGAGCTGAAGGCAAATTATTGGGTCCCCATTTCTCTAGGCATTTCCCTAGAACTGCAGCATCTAAGATTGACATGTTTGTGCTCCTAAGTCCGTGAGGAGTTGTTGGGTGGGCTGCATCTCCAATCAATACTACATTGTCCCACACAATTTGCTCTAGAGGATCGCAATCATAAATGAAATTCAAGAAAGGGTCCTTAGTCTCTCTCATGGCTCTTACCAACTCAGGAGCCCAAACTTTCTCTGCTTCCTGGTACATGTTTTCAATCATGTCACTGCTTACTTTCATGGTAACTGAGTTTCCCTGCATATAGTTCAGGGTAAAATGTATGATAAATATGGATTCTGCTCAATTGCGGAATATAAGAATGTAACAGCTTGTAGAAGGAATGAGAATAAGCAATCAATAACCTTGAGCTGGGGCTCTGATTGACGCGCATACCAAATCCAATTCAGTCTTTTGTTGAGAAGTTCATAAAGTACACAGTGAGTTTTATGACTCAGTTCAAAGTACGAACATTTCCCAAGATCAGGATACAACCTTCGGATGCCCAATAAGGTCTCCGAAGTTTCATTATTTGAAAAATCAAGCACGCCTCTCCAGGCACAATAGCCTGAATACCTACAACAAACAATGATCTCGTTAGAACTGCTAAGCAACTATCAAAAGGCAATCTTTATTTATCCAGCTGATAACAAACCTCAATTTCAAGTCAGGAAGAAAAGTTTGGCGAATTGAAGAGAAACAACCATCTGCTGCAACGAGCAACTCCCCCTTTATTTCTGAGATCTTGTCGATTTCAAGGACTTTAGCCTTCACGGTGACAGTTTTATCGCTTTGAGAGATGGAAAAAGACTGGGAGACGTGACCCCACAAAACAACCTCCCGTGGAAGAGAACTAAATAGAATGTCGTGAAGATCAGCCCAATGAGCAGCTCTGAAATTGAAGTTCTCGTCTCTCGTCAATATACTAGTAACCTTCTTCTCTCTATCTGTTACTTGGTTCTGTAACAAAAACAAGTCATCACATCATAGATAATTAAAACGCTGAGAGCTTCAAATTTAAGCAGTTACTGAACAATTTCTATATGCTATGTACACACACACACACACACACCTGATCTACGGTGAGAGGCAAGGTAACTTGCTCCAGCAACTTAGGTTGTTGGATCCAGAAATCGATAATGGTCTGAGACTGACAGTCAAGACCGAGTCCGGCACCAGTGGGGCTGCCCTTAGACGGCGCCGAGGACTTCTCGAGTACTACCACGTCCCATCCCGCTACTATGAGGGCGTGAGCACATGAAACACCGGCGATGCTGCTACCTACTATCACTGCTTTGGCCTTCTTCCTGGACTCGTTCATGCCTATTGTGGCACGTGGCAGTTCAGACCTACGACTTTCTGGGTTATAACAGTAAGATACATAAGATGGGTGGTTAGGAGTAATGAAAGACAGATGGTCCATAAAGTCCACAAACTGTTACAGAAAATACCTCTTTTTTGGCACAAACTCTCGAGACATTAGTTATTTCTATGTTTCATTTTTCTTTTCTGTATATTATAATGGGACTTATTTGCCATAAGAAACACCGTGTCATGTGTGAACATTTTCAACAAAAATATACACCACTCAAAACTTTGAAGGAGGGATGTGGGGACACTGCCACAGTTTTCATTGTCTTGTAAGAAAAAGCCTAGCTAATCCGTGATGGCCTTTTTCACTTGGGAAATTGTAAGGGACAACTCCCACAATGTTTACTCTTCCTTACGTATATAAAAGATTGTTGAAAGTTGATATTCTAGATTTCGGGACTACGAGAGTCTTCGCAGAAAGTTGCCATTGGTATGTTGTGCTATGTGTTAGACCCCTAAGTTCAGTCTGCAGGATCGTGCGAGTGTTGACGAACCTTGACCAATGTTTGGCACGTAAGTTGGCACGAGAAAGGCGTGTTGACGAAGAACAAGGCAAAGACTTGCGAGTTGGCGAGCAAAACCCGATAAACTTGCCAAGTAGGTGAGAGATGCGGGAAGTATCAACAAAGATCTCGAGAGTAGGCGAGATTCGATACACGTGGGCACGCGTAGGTGCGCATTGGCGGAAATTTTCGATGAGACGTGAGATTCGGATACGAGGCCACGCGGAGTTGGAAAACTAAGTCATGCGAGACCCGAGAGTGCGCGAAAAGGCGCAAAGGTGTATGAGACTCGCGAGGATACGCGAAGGCATGTGAGCACGATGAGGCGCACGAGCACTTAACTTCGATGAGGTAAGACGAAGGTAGGTAAATGGGCGAGATTTTTATACTAACTTGGATTGTGACTTGTGACTTAGTCATGGAGCGAGACTGCACCATGAGAGAGCTTGATCATGGAAGATGGATTTATCCATGGACGTGCATTGATGGACTTATGTACGGATAGCTTTCACTAAGACAAACATGGGCGAAGTAAGATCAGACTTGGTGCGAATTTTAGTAGAGCATCGGACTTTGTGGAGATTGACTCGACCCAGGCTAAGATCTTGACGGACTAAGGACTTAGCCCATGCTCGGATGAATGGACCACGACTAATGGACTTGTTGTAGTAGCATTGGATCAAGCCAATGTGCTAGTGGGCTTCGGCGAGATCACATTACATCATCAACGGATAGAGATCGCGGGGAGATCTTGGATGATGTGGCGATGGCTGAGAGTTAGAATTGCAGTGAAACTCAACATCTAAAGATAGTGGAGATCTTCGCGAATAAGGATGTTAGTATTCTAGATAGTGTTCTAGATAAATATAAATTTTATCTTATGTTATCTTGTTAGATCATATCTTATCAGTTAGAGTCCTATTTGGATGGGGGTGTCATCCAATTGGTTCATGTAATCTTATCTGATAGAGATAGA
>JANSVA010000008.1:20025711-20048953 GCA_025504915.1 Erythroxylum reticulatum | reverse complement strand
TAACATTGTGCATTCCCAAAACCAACTCAAACTACAAATTAAGCAAATTTGGAGAATTTCCCTTAGGCTCTTGATCATTTGATCTCTTATCTATCACCTAAAGATGGGGTAAAAAGGGAGTGAGCTTGAAAGCTCGTGGGTAACAGTTTATAACAAAAAGATAAGCAAAACTTTTGAAACCTTTTTTTCTTGTCTGTTTTTTGTAAATCATCACACAATTCATGTAGTAAACATATAACAGATTTCATAAATAATTCAAAAGCAATAGATGCAACACATATGATGTAATTGAAATTAGTAAACTTCTTTGATTTAAAGAAAAACAATAGTGGCTTATTTAATCTATTATAAACATGTACCCATTTTGATTTCCTAGCTTATAGACTTGCTCAAAAATGCTTCTTCTGTTATTCCTCTTGCCTCTCCTGATCCCTTGCTTCTTTTTTCTTTCTTGATTTCCTTGATTCTTCACCAAGTAAAGAGATCCTTAGCTCAAATGGAAACTCTTCTCTTCCTCTACCTTTTTCCCTTCTTGAAAAACCTCAAAATCTCTCTTGAAGGCTTGGAAAATTGAAACCCTATCTTGTTTTCTCTTCTTTCTCTCTTTCTTTTTTTGTGCTTCTCTCTCTTCTCTCTTTTCTCATCCACACATCTAGCTTCTTCTCCTTCTCTTAAAAGCAAGCCAACACTTCTTATTTCAATTTTGCCATTAATGTTTGAGAAATGTCCAATTTGCCCTTCCTTATAAGCTTAGGTTCTTTTAACCTTAAGTGTCTTCCCAAAAACACCCTTGAACATTCTTATATCCTTAACACTTTAATTCAATCAACCCATATCATACAATGTTTCTAACATCAACATAATAATTAACTCATACTTATTCATCAAAAAAATTTGGGGGGCTAACAAATAAAATCATTTACCATGTTATTAATCAAAATTAATAATCACAAAAGTAAAGTGTTCAATCTATTACATAATGATTGGGTCATGGGCATAATTCCAATAATCTCCCGCTTGACCTAGACCCAATCAGTCATAAACTTCAATCCTATCTTCCACTAGTGCTTATCAAACTCCTTTGATGGGATCTGTAGCATTTTCCTTTCCTTCAACCTTTTGAATTTGAATATCCTCACGCTCAACAATTTCTCTAATAAGATGAAGCTTCTGCAGAGCATGTTTTGGTCTTTAATGTGACCTTTGTTCCTTAGCCTGTGCAATAGAACCATTATTGTCACACAATAAAGGAACAACTTCCTTTATCGAAGGAACCACATCAAGTTTAGTTAAGAACTTTTTCATCCAAACAGCTTCCTTAGCTGCATCACATGCAGCTATATATTCTGCTTCAGTAATGAATAATCTCCAGTAACTTTCTTGGAACTTTTCCAACTTACTGCTCCTCTTTTCAAGGTAAAAATAAAACCAAAGATAGATTTGCTATCATCCTTATATGATGCAAAGCTACCATCACTGTAGCCTATTATCTTTAATTCATAATCTCCATATATAAGAAATTGGTCCTTAGTTCTTCTCAAGTACTTAAGGATGCTTTTAACCACTTTCCAATATTCCTTACCTGGATTACCTTTATAAATGCTCACTTTTCCGAGCACGTAGGCTATATCAAGTCTTGTACATGTCATAGTATACATGATAGCTCCCACTGCACTAGCATATGGGACCCTACTCATGTGCTCTCTTTCTTCTAGGATTTTAGGACAATCCTCCCTACTAAGAGAAATTCCAGTGCTTATTGGTAAATAAACTTTTTTTGGAATTTTCGATGTGATGCCTTTTTAAGATAATATCAATGTACATGGATTGGGAGAGCTTCTTTGATTTTGATTACAAGAATGTAAGCTGCTTATCCCAAATCCTTTATGGAGAATTGTCCAGATAGCAAAATCTTTGTCTTTTGCATGGCTGGTACATCATTTCCTATTAACAATATATCATCTACATATAGCACTAGGAAAATAACTATACTCTCACTAACCTTCTTGTACACACATAGCTCTTCTTCGCATCTAACAAAATCGAACTTTGTGATTGTTATATTGAAGTGAATATTCCATCTTCATGAAGCTTGCTTCAATCTATAAATGGATCTTTGTAGCTTACATATTTTATTAGGAGTAGATGAAAGTGTGAAACCTTCAGGTCGAGTCATATAGACATCTTCCTTGAGCTCTCCATTAAGAAATGCTATTTTCATATCCATTTGCCATATCTCATAATCATAATATGCAACTATAATAAGTAGAATCCGAATAGATTTGAGCATTGCCACAAGGGAAAAAGTTTCTTCATAATCATTACCTTCCCTTTGATTATATCCCTTAGCAACAAGACAGGTTTTATAGTTTTCAACCTTCCCGTCTACTCCAATTTTGTTTCTTAAATACCCAGTTACATCCAATGGGTTTTATATCCTTTGAGGACCAACCAAAGTCCATACTTTGTTGATTCTCAGGGATTTTAACCCAGATTTTATAGCCTTAAACCACTTCTCACGATCTGGATTTGCCATAGCCTCTTCGTAAGCCTTAGGTTCATAATCAATATGATTATCCTCGTCATCTGGCACCATTAATTTAAATATATGTAGTGCACAATGATCCTTAGTAGACCTTCTAAGAGGCTCATGTTCAATAGGTTCTATCTCTATTTGATCTTATTATAACACTAGTTCTTATATAGGTTCATTAACCGGTCCATTCTCTCAACAGTTGAGGTTGCTACCCTATATGTTAATTTTAAGAGATCAAGTAAACGCTGTCCAATATGCATTTGATGCTCTTGAGCTTGTGTCGATTCGTTAGAATCTTAGATTTTATTAAGATTTATTTCTACACCATGACTTCCTCTATTAACGAATTCCTTTTCTAAAGAGGTTGCATTTCTGGCCACAAACATTTTCAGTTCAAAAGGGTGATAGAAATAGTATCTCATAGTTTCCTTGGGATTGCCAACAAATCTACACTTATCAAACCTCGCTTCAAGCTTATATGACAGCAATCTCTTGACATAAGCTGGACAACCCCAAATTTTCAAATGCTTTAGGTTAGGCTTACGTTCTTTCCACATCTCATATGGAGTTTTAGTGACTGATTTAGTGGGGAAGATAGGAAGATCAGTGAACCTCATCACATATCTCACCATATCTAAGAAGGTTCAATTTCTCCTTTCTAAAACATCATTATGTTGTGATGTTCCTAAAGAAGCCCACTGAGACAAGATTCCATCTTACCTTAGATAATCAACAAAATCATCACTAAGATACTCACCCCTACGGTCAGATCTTAGTTCCTTTATATTCTTACTAGTTTGTTTTTCAACTTCATTATGGAATCTTTTTAATATTACAAATGATTCAGGCTTGTGTTTCATAAAATACACAAATCCATATCTTGACATATCATCAGTTAAGGTGATAAAATAAGAATATGCATCTTTAGCTTAAACTTTCATAGGCTCACATACATTAGTATGTATGGTTCCTAAAAGTTCACTAGCTCTCTCTCTAGTTCCAATAAAAGGAGATTCGGTCATTTTGTTTTTGAGATAAGATTCACAAGTTTCATATAATTTATAATCATATTGACCAAGGCATCCTTCCTTGTGTAACTTGTTGACTCTTTTCTCACCAATATTACTAAGTCTACAATGCCAAGGTAAGTTTGATTTGTATGATTATCTCTTTTCCTTTTGTGACTAGAAACATTTATAATTGGATAAACAATTATTTCAAGTAAGACATAAAGACGATATTGTAAATAACCACTTATATATAATTCATTACCATGAAATATATTACATTGGTTATTCTAAAAGATTGTATGAAATCCACGCTTGTCTAATGATGAAATGGAAATAATGCTTGAAACAAATTTAGGAACATAATAACAATCTTCAAATAATAAAGTCTTTCCTATAGGCATTATAAAAGAAATAGTTCCTATAGCTAGGGTAGCAACACTTGCTCCATTCCCAACTTGTAGCTTAATTTCTCCCTTCTTTAATCTCTTATTGATCCTTAGACCCTGTAAATATTACAGATGTTAAACCTACTAACAGTATCTAATATTCATTTAGTAGAATCAATAGTAGTTAAAGAAATCATGCAAACATTTTTCATAAATGTCCCACCTTGTTTCTTGCCTTTTAAAGTAGCCAAACACTCTGGGCAGTTACTCTTCCAGTGTCCTTTGTTTGTTTAGAAGAAACATTCAGCATCCTTTTGGTCAACTCTCTTTTCCTTACCCTTGGATTTGTTTCAAACACCCTTGGGTGCAAGATGATTTTTCTTGGGCTTCTTCTTGTCCTTCCACTTACGTTTAGAAAAGTTACCAACCAGGTTCACAGATCCTGACACTTTCACCTTCTCAAATGATGCTACTTGAGTTTCATAATCGATGAACAAGGTGAGCATTTCATGAAGATCACATTCCAACTTGTTCATGTTAAAGTTAACAATGAATGGTGAAAAAATGATAGAAAGAGATTGTAAGATCAAATCTTATGACAACTATTTCCCTAGTGAACATCTTAACTTCTCAAGTTGTTCTATAAGATCAATCATCTTAAGAACACGGGGTCCCAGAGGAGATTTGGGCTTAATTTCAGACTTGAATAGGGAGTTAGATAACTGGTATGTAACAGTTCTACTTTGTGACCCATACATCTTCTTAAGATGCTCAATGATCTATGGAGGATTCATACCTTTATGCTGCCTTTGAAGTTCAGAACTCATTGATGCCAAAATAATGCACTTTGCATTAGTACTTTGTTCATTGTACTTAAAATATGCATCCAATACGTCAGCATTATTAATTCCCTCAGGAGGCGCTTCCATCATGGGTTTATCGATCACATTGATAAGTTTTCCATGTATGAAAACAATTATCAGATTGTGGTACCAATCATTAAAATTGTTACCCGCTAGCTTGTTAGCATCAAGAATGCTTCACAGTGATACAGTAGACATTTTGAGAAATCTAATAAAAGACAACATGAAAATAAGAACACAATCATATATCATTAAGACATGGACTTTTATCTAAATGATATAAAATCTTTAAAACATGAACGAGTCCCTTGGTTGTCAAGTCGCTACTCCTACATAATTAAAGAGTGATAAATTTCCTATTTTAACATATAAAATTTATAGTAGGCTCAATACTATATAGTCCCCTGGTTATCAGGTCGTTCCTATTACTATAATTTAATTTATCCATCCAAGTGACAGAGAATAATTAATATTATACTCCCTAGGTAGTCTAGGCCAAAAGTATAAAATTAAGTAATTTTTCCTCACACATGCATCATATGTAATAGAAAATATTATTTATTCCTGAACTACAAGTTTCTTGGTTATCAGGTCATTCCTTGTAAAAAAATAAATATTATTATCTACTTGGGTGGAAAATTCTTTTTGATAAAATATCATATATTATATCAAATAAACTCAATAATTTTAAAAGTTAAGATTTCATATTAGTAAAATAATTTTAATAACATTAGTGATCATATCACATTTTGAGAGAACACTCATATAAGAAACTTGTATTTATTTCCTACATGTACAAAAAATGAAAGAGTCTTATTGTACTCATCTCTTCATTTTGGTTTTAAACGTTTATTACAAAACAAAACCAAAAACAAGGTGACCTTTCACCGTCTTACGTATTTTTTTATTTTTCGTTTTAAAAAAAATAATTTTATGATAACAATTAGCACAAAATTAAAATATGTCAAAAGCTTTCAGTGAAAAGCTTTTAATAAGTGTACCGCACCATCTATCCAAATGCTTTGAACCTAAACCTTTTAAAACAACCTTTTATAAACCACTAAAATCTCTTCCTTTTAAACGTACAATAACCGTTAAATGCATTTAATGTTTTTACTGCGCATGAACAACATTTGTCCAATTCTTAGGTAATGAATTTGCCTTCGCACGTTATCTATATATATATACTATTGATTCTTCATTTTTTGTTATTCAACGTAAAATGAGGAAAGAGTTTATATGCTTATAGAATATTAATTGAAGTGTTTCAGTTTCGGTGAAACACATTGCAAAATACAACTAAGATTTTCTCATGCATATTAAATGAAACTTTCATGTTTTAAAATAAAGAACACAATAAAATATGTAAATTATTGGTCATTTTTCAAGTATGATGTGAACGTAAAACTGGCTCTGATATTAATTGAATGATCGCATACGCAGCAAAAATTAAAAATTGCAATCATAAATTCATCTATTGTATTTAACAAACATACAAATAGTAAGAACATGCAAAAATAAACACCTTAAATATGAGAATTAATTAATACGAAATTTTGAAAATAAGAAGTCTTTATGTACTATACACCAAAAAATACGTTTCACTTTCAGCACTTGATATGACTATGTATAAATTTGAAGAACCCTTTCTTCAACAACGGAGAAAACAATTTTCTCAAACTTCTTTTGTTTATTTTTTTACGTACAAAAAGAGATGAAAATGACATAGTACTTATATTTCACTCTACACTTCGTTTTCTTATCAACATAAAAAAACGAAAGAAAACACTTTTTCTATTCACTGGTTTTTCACATACTTGAAAGAGTATATTTATTTCTCTGTTCATTGCCATCTTTTACGTAAACATATCACATACATACCCATCATTTGCATATGTTTTAACGTCTTTGTAACTTGAAAAAATACAAACAATCATGTCATTTAATTTTGGTTAAATGTATAACCAAAACATAACCACCAAAAGTTTAACACCTTTCTTTGCCTTTTTTAAAAATATAAATAATTATTATTCTTATTTATATAATGAAATAAAATAAAATATTTTTATTTAATTTAATTATTTTTGTATAAGAGAATTTCCATTATTAATTATATTTTATGTGCTAGTAAAAAATAATAATATGCTACATAGATTATTTAATAAATTATCTCATAATAAATTAAATAATCATAATCAAGAAATATTACACTTGTAAGTGTGTGACCATAAAAGTTCATCCCTAAGCTGGTAGTAATTAATCTAATTAACTACTAATCAAGGTTGACATCTAACAATACTCTTTAATGGCTGGATAGCGTGAAGTAACATCATTACAAAGACGAAACCTAGTTAAGGATAATGTATTATCATCTTCCATCATTACAATTTCGGATTATCCTAAGGTATGGTTTAACTGTCAAACCATATTAGATGACCAACTATGTTACATGTCGATCATTAATGATTGGTGAATGACTTAGAAAACTCATTTTTCTCACTCATTCAATCGCCTTGGCCAAGGTCTTGAAACAACCATTAAGATCAATGGCAACTTAGAGCTTAAACTCATTACCTAAAGTCGATGAATCCCATCTTGACTCACCACTAATAAGATAGGTACTTAATTATATCCAATGATCATTCAACTAGCATTTTTACAAACTAGGTGTCCGATGTCAAAAAATAATAAGCGACCTATTGATTACTATGATGAGCTCAGGTCAAAGGAAAAAATATACATTTAAATTCTTATGAGAATATCCCACTTGACAGTTCATAGGTAATGTTAACCATTGAGAATTCTCAGTTTGATCAGTTCAATGATCATATCTCCATATGCATCATCTATATATGTAACTTAGTAAATGAGATCTACTAATATCTATCCAATAGATAATATTACATACATATTGATCCAACTGGATCATTAAGATCCTTATTTGATGATCCTATGATCAAGAACACTTTTAGATTAAACCCTAAAGACTTGACTATCATTATCATAATCTCCATTATGATGGTAAGTGTATAAATTTAATTAAGGACTTATCATATTAAAATAAAAAAATTAACGTAATATGATAATAAAATCATTTGCCATGTTATTAATCAAAATTAAAAATCACAAAACTAAGGTGTTTAATCTATTACATAACAATTAGGTCATGGGCATAATTCTAACATAGACACCTTAAAGTGCGAGGTCTTTTCTTTACTTTTGGTCGGAGTAGCATAGGATTGGTATAAAACTATTATAAAGGCTCAACCTCAAGCTTCATATTACTTAAATTGTAAATGATATTATCTTTTTATATAAATTTTATTATTCATATCATTATCTATTCATCTATATGAGTTCTTAATCCCTATTATGAAATTGAATTAAAACACTAGTAAATTTTAATTTAACATAAGTAATCATAAAATAAATCATAAGATAACTTAGGTCTTCCATGAAAACCAAGAATCAACCAAACAAATTAGTTTTAATATTCATCACATCTATATTTATCCCAATTTAGTTCGTAATAAGAAAATGAAAACCATCAATAGCTAAGAAAGAACTCAAAACAAAAGAAATCATTCTTATGGATGTTGAAATCTTAAAGTTCTTTATGGATGTTGAAATCTTAAAGTTCTTCACTTGAATATTAATGAAAATCCCTTCTTTCTATCTAAAGTTTCTCCTTTCTTATATCAAAATTCTCTAATTCATGTCTTTGGTGATATTCTTATCGTCTCTAATTCTTTTCCTTATTTTCACTCTCCATTTTATACATGAAACCTTAGAATTTCAAAACAACCCAGAAAGCATGGGTCTAATACATACTTGTATTAGATTCATTTCTTACTCGCTATAGGAAACTTCCTATTTACAAAAAACTATCATTAACACGAGTCCTTAATATGAACCTATATCGGACTTATGTTCCCTAATCTCCAGTATGGCTTTAACAAGGTGTCAGGACTTCTTCAACTTGGCTCAATATTCTTTCAAAGATAATAATTTTCTTAGAATTATTCCTTATTAAGATAATTATAATAAAATTAATTCCCACCCTCACACTTGATTTGTATATTGTCTTTAATGAATAGAACATATAAAGAATAATGAAAACTAGAAAATGAGGGGAAAAGGAAAATTAAGATAATTATACTTAATAATAAAAAGCTCTATAGTTGTAGTATGAGATGTATAAACTAATGGCGGGTATGACAATCTAATAGTGAAGAACATCAAAAAACACATTTTAATCCTTGACTTTAAAATATTCTTAACTCAAAACACATGCAAAAAAAAGTTAATGTCATGTAAAAATATACTAAAAATAATGCTAAAGGTCTCTAAATATACTAAACTAAAACAAAAATACTTAAATCGTTGGATTTCCTCTTAATAACCACATCTTTATGATTCTTTTTGCTAGACTTCTTACTTAATTCCTAATCATAAGCTTATTAGCTTCCAAACATTACACATGCTTTAGAAGAATATGGTTATCTATATCTTCTTCTCCTCCTTGCATGATATAAGTCTTCAATTGATCATATGAGATTATTTTATACACAAAATGATAAATTTTAGCATCAATCATATCTATAAATAAAACACGTATCATCTTTCTCAAGAGGGTGCTTCATAGTTTTAAATCTTATGCAATTCCTTATCTCTAATCTTTAAGATTAATTTTTCATCATATACCCCTATCATAGCTTTAGTTGTAGCTAAGAAAGTATGTCATAAGATCATGAAAACCTTTAAATTGTTCATCATGTCCATAATGACAAAAAGGAAGATCAACTTTTCAACATTAACTAAAACATCTTATAAAATGTTGTTAGGATACTTAATTAGCCTATTTGATGAATGAATGCTTGTCTTGATTGATTTAAGACCACCCAACCATAATTTTTTAAACGTGTCATATAGCATCAAGTTAATACTAGCTCCAAATTTTGTTAATGTCCTTTCAGTTGACAAACTATATATTACAAGCAATAGTAAAACTGTCTAGATCTTTGATTTTCTAGGGTAACTTATTTTGTAAAATGGTTGAGCACTCCTCATTTAAAGTAACCATCGATAACTCCTCGAGTCTCTTTTTGTTTAAAAAATATCTTGTAAGAAGTTAGACATATTTTGAAATTTGTGAAATAACTTAAACAAAAGGCATGTTAATATATAATTGTTTAAAAAGCTCCACAAACTTATTGAATTAATCTTCCATTCTATCTTTCTAAAGTGTACCTAGGTATGAAATTTTTTGTTGTCTCGTTGAAAATTTTCTTCTTAAATCCTCCTCTTTCTCTTTCTCTTTCTCTTTCTCTTTCTTCTCATCTTTTCTCTCTCTCTTTTTCTTTAAATTTAAACTTATTTCCACTCCTTAAAGTTATCACATTCACTTGTTCCTTCTAGTTTGGTTAGGTGTTGCTAGGCAAAGTACTTAATTGCCTTTCAAAGAAAATCTTAGTAAGTTGTCCAATCTAATTTTTTATGTTATGGAAGGAGGCTTATTAATTTGAAAAAGAACTTCAGTACTTTGGAAGTGAGCCTTAGATATGATAATGAATTTTTTCACAAGTTCTTTAAGACTTAGCTTCCTTTTTTTTTACTAATGTTGTTGATGAGATCCAGGTAAAGGCCTATATTGTTAGATGCCTGAAATTCATGATTAGGATGTTTACCACCATAAATATTAAAATTTATAACTTGTACTGGTTGAGCTACAAAACTTATACTATCAATTGTCTTACTCAAATCCTCTGGTTTCATTTATAATACTATCACCACATCAACGTTATGAATACATCTTGATTTAGGCTTTGACTTTGGGTTCCTAAGTTGCTATATATAACTATATACTTAATCAAATCTCACAATTTCTCATAAGTTTTAAAGTCAGTTGTCTAACTTAAAAATACATAAATCAACTAGTTAGATGGATAAATCATTTCATTATGAAATATTTACATCTATAATCCCAAGTTAAGCCCAAGGTATGGAAACTTCATTAATAACTCCCTTTTTCTCTCTTAAGTATCATACAATTTTTTGTTCTCTAATTATTGCCCAAGGTGTGGGAACTTCATTAATAACTCTTTTTCTCTCTCTTAAGTATCATACAATTTCTCATTCGCTAATTTTTGAAAGCAAAAAATGTCATTCCTGAGTTTTATTTTTCATGATGGAGGAAAAATACCTAGTTAAACACTTTTTAGCAAGACTAGTCTAAGTGGTAATAGATCCAGGAGGCAAAGATTTCATCCATAATTTAACTTTAGTACTTTGGAAGTGATCCTGGATATAATAATGAATTTTTTCACAAGTTCCTCATGACTTAGCTTCCCTTTTTTTTTACTAATGTTATTGCTGAGATCCAGGTAGAGAACGATATTTTTATATGCATGAAATTCATTATAGGATGTTTACCACCATAAATATCACAATTTATCACTTGTACTAGTTAATCTTCCAAACTTATACTATCATTCTTCTTACTCAAAGCCCTTATTTTCATTTATAATATTATCACAATATCAACATTATGGATACATCCTGATTTAGGCTTTGATGTTTGTTCCTAAATTAGTTGTTATTTATAACTACATTCTTAATTAGCTCTTACAATTTCTCATAAGTTTTCAAGCCAATATTCTAACTTAAAATACATAAATCAAATACATAGATGGATAATTCAATTCATTATGAAATATTTACATCTATAATCCTAAATTAAGCCCAAGGTGTGGGAACTTCAATAATAGCTCCTTTCTTTTCTCTCTTAAGTATCATACAACTTTTTGTTCTCTAATTGTTGCCCAACGAGTGGGAACTTCATTAATAGCTCCTTTTCTTATCTCTCTTAATTATTATACAATTTCTCATTCACTAATTGTTGAAAGAATAAAATGTAATTCATGAGTTTTATTGTTCATGATGGAGGAAAATACCTAGTTAAAAACTTTTTAGCAAGACTGGTCTAAATAGTAATAGATCCAAGAGCCAAAGTTTTTAGCCACAATTTAACTTTATCCTACAATGTAAAAAGGAACAACCTCACTAGAATAAAATCCTCCAAAGTTCTATCAATTTCAAAAGCATCACAAATCTCTAAAAGATTGGCAATATATACTTTTGAATCCTCATTTAACAACCCATTAAGTTGTACAAGTTATTAAACCATTTGAATTATGTTGGGATGGTTAGTTTATTTTTCTATAGCAATATTTAAATTACTGTAAGTGTATGGCATAGCTATACTAAGCAAAGAGAAGTACGGGTCGATATTATAAAGACTGTAAATTAAGTACCAATTATAACGCAAATTAAGTACCAAATATACAAAAAAAACCATAAAATGTCAAGTAAAACACATGAAATATAGGTGTATAATTGTAGTCAGATATGTATTTATCATAGGCTTAATCTCATAATTGTTTACATCAGCTTTTGGCTTAGTTTTGCTAGATTTTATCCCCTTAAGTAATAGTCTAGCCTAAATCCCATATAATTCAATGTTTCTCTCTATCCTGCAATTTTGTTTTGTGTGCGACCTTATAACTTTCTAGGTTTCTCTCCTTTAAATTGTAAAGTAAATTCCTTTTTAATTTTTAGATATGTACTAAGTAGTCCTAGTTATAAGCCAAAGTACTTAATCCTGAAATTTAGTAAACATAAATGAGATCGAGAAAGAAAGTTCTAAAATAATTAATGCAAAAAAGAAAAGAAAAATTAGCTAGATTAATAAAAATAAAGTGCTCTTAATATCCTATTATTTGGTGATAACACCTAAAACATAGCATGTATATGATAGAAAATCATACTAAAGATCAATTACTTAAGTGTACCTATCATTCTTAAAGTATAGTCTACCGAACACAAGTATCATTATCATAAGGACTTCAAATAATAGTAAATAACTATATTTCTATTATCTAATATAATAAAATGAAGGATTGATGTAAAAGGAGTAGTTAACTAAATTGAAATTACTAATCTATAATATCAATCCAAAGCAATAAATATGACTAAAGCAACATATTGATAAACAAGTCCCATATGTAAAATCTCCTTAAAACCTTTTCATGCTTGAATTTATCTTGTTTATTAACCTAAGTTTCTTAGAGTGGTAGAAATTTCAAATTGAAACCATATTGTTTCTCAAGAAATATAACTCTTATCCTTAAGTTGATTGATTAAAATCTCTTTCTAATCAAAACTCTTAAGAACTTTTTAACTTATTTTATAAATTCCTTTGTTAGATTTGACTTTAACCTAAAAGATTTATATTGTCTTATCTTTCCATATAAGTCTTATTATTCATTTCACGATCTATTTATACATATTATTTCTTAATCCTTATATATGAAATTGAAATTGAATTAAAATGCTAACAAATTTTAATTTAAAATATGAAGTAATCATGAATAAATTAGAAGATAACTTGAGTATTTCATTCAAACAAAGAATCAATCTAAATAAATAATTATAGGATTTATCACTTCTTGATATATCCCAATTTAGTAAACCAAAAAACAGAATAAAGAAAAGAAAAGAAAAGAAAAGAACCCATTCACATAGATATTGAAATGTCGAAGTTCTTCACTTGAATCTTGATAAAAATCCCTTCTTTTATCTCAAAAGTTATCTCTAATAATGTGTTTATTGTCTTTAATTCTTTCTCATTTTTTTCTCTCTCTTATATTTATATCTAAAATCCTAGAATTTTAAATCTAGGGACTCTTGTTTCTAACCTATAAGAAACTCCCAATTTATGAGAAAAATCATAGTCAATATAGGTTCCCAATATGGACTTATGTTGGACTTGAATTCTCTAACATTCAACATGGCTTCAATAAGGTATTGTGTTAATGGTCCATGTTTTGAATCCTTCTTTTGAAATCATGAAAAAACTGCTTCAATTTGGTTCAAAGTCGCCTAATTTTTTTCCTTATTCATTAAAAAGCTAAAACAAGGAATAAAAACAAAAAATAAGCCACATCGAGTTCCAAATCTTATATAAATTACCCAAATACAAGTAATATGCTCTTAAAACCATGATAAAAATAACTTAATTAGCACTTATCAATATGTTATAGTCAGTTTAGAGGGTGGAAAATTTAGGGAGGATTCTTCAATGGTAGAGGCAAAATATTTAATAGGAGACCATAAGATATAATAAATTAAAGGACAGGGAAGTCAAAACCTGAGAAACTTGATTTGATTCCTCAATTGCTACTATAGGAAAGAATAAAGTGAAAAGTTGATCAATTAGAGAAGCAAAAGATCCCTTCACTTCAAACACATTGTGAGAACCAAAACCCCTCATTGCACAATCTTAGAAGATGGATTAGATAGAAAACAATGTGATCCATTGTTTCTAGCATGTTAGCTTTCCAATGAGACCTAAGACTTTTCCACCATCTCCACCTCTGATGGTGCATGATGTTGATAGTGATATATTGTGATGGATAATTGATATATTGATTATTTTCTTTTATGATATTTTTATTTCTATTTCTTTCCCTGTATTTTCATTTCCTTTAATTATGATTTATTTCCTTTTATTTTCACTTAATACCGTTATTTTATTTTATTTATTGTTTCCTTTTCCTTTTCATTTTTCATGTTTGTTTGTTTTATATGATTAACCTTTCTTCAATGATTCTCATGGACTCACTTAATAATAAATTTAAAAACTTGGCTTGTAAAAGATATTATATTTATATTTTCTTTCATATTTGTCCATTTTATACTTACCCGTTCAGTTATTTTTAGGTACTTATGCATACGTTCAGGACTATATATGTCATAAGTGTGTGGAAGGCATCTGACATGAATCGTAGTTGTATAAGCAATAACATCAAGGCAAATCAATTCAATTACTTTTACGTTTGTAAGTCACGAGTGTGAGAAAACAAATAATGAAAATTAAGGTAACTAAATTGATTTATTAGATGTGCATGTTGCTTTCTAATTCAACTACATTAGGTCCTATAAGATGGTCATTAATGAGTAATTTAATTCAAATTTGACCTAATAATCTTAAGAATGATTCTTTAATTATATCATGTTACCATGTATATAATTTTAGTATGTCATAAGTTTGGATTATAACTTAATAATTAGTTTATCATTCCTTATTGATTATAAATTAATATAAAACAAAAATGTCGTAAATTAAGTTTGAGCATAAACAAAATTGTATTCTTCTAATTTTGGTTTTAGTTAATAGGCCAAGGTTATGAACAGCTCCAGATTATAGCCAAGTGTTCAACATCATGTGAAAAGATTGAGATGATATTTCAAACATGCTCTTTATACTATATAACAAGATTAAAATAAAATATGCTACATGTTAGTTATTTCAATATAGTTTGATAATTAGTTATTTGGTTTATATTATTTACTCATATTATGTTTATTTTAGATATAAGATATAATTGTTTAACTTTTTTTGAAATTTGAAAGATTGTAAATTCAGTTTAATGTTAAATTGCAATTTAGAGTAAATATTTAGAAATCTAGGTGGTTAATGAATAATATAATTACATACATAACAATCATCCTTAGATATTTTAATTATATTGTTGACTCTTCCTAGAATTTAAACTTACTTATCTTGATAGCCTTGTAATTAACTTGCTTGAAGATAAGTGAATGTTTAATGTGGATGAATTTAATGTATAGGTAGTATAAGTATGTTTTAAACAGGAAATCCTTAGTCATATTGCTATATTTTCTATATATTGTTTTTGGCTTATTAACTATTTTTTAGATATATGATGTTGGGAAGTGATTTTAGACAAGGATTGAGGTGTTTTACACCTCAAAATAAGAGGAAGGTTCATCTTTGGTAAGACATGGTCTCAAAGATAAGCATATTGTAGCCTATGTTACTCTCTAAATAAAGGAAGATAATGAAAAGATTGAACACGACCTCTGTTGAAGTGATTTTAAATCTATCTATACTATAAGTATATGAGTCGTATCTTTATAGTATAAACAGTATCGTTCCTTTGAGGATTGGTCTAGACACCTAACAATTTTTGCAGCACTTTGCTTAAGGTGAATAATATGATAATGTAACTAGAAAATAAAATAAATAATTGAATAATTAACAAGCAATAGTGCATATGTTGATTAATCAATAATGACAACTTAGGAATTACTTCTATCCTTATTTTGTTTTCACTTCACCTTCTTGATTTAATAATACTTGACCTTAGATATCTAATAGTTATGATTACCCTCTCTTGATATCTAACCAAGTAATCGCTTGATATCTGACCAAGTAATCTCAATTAAAATGGATAAGAATTGAATTGCAACCTCTCGATCTGTCAAAATTCCTTTTAACTATCTAATTAGATTTGGAATAATCATAAGGGTAACCAATAAACAATTAAGAGTTCTCTTTAATTGCCTATTAATTTGATGTTTATAGGTCTATTATGATACTAGCTCTAGCTTCATAACATAACATAACATAAATATTTTAACCCAATCTCTCGAGTAAGATCAAAGATAAAATACTAAACACCACTAAGTATATTTCAATTAATTCAAGAAAATAAAAGTTTAACAAAATAATTCAAGAGTAATATCTAAAACAAATTTAGAAATCAATAGAAAAAAATCCAACAAATTGATTATAATCAACATTCAATAACAAGGAAAGAAAAGGAAAGCATAGAAGTTTGAATTTTAGATGTATTCGTCTTCTTATTTTTTAGTTGGAAAATTCTACAGTTTTGTTCTTTTAGAATTTTGCCCTCTTTATCTCTTTCTTTGATGTTCTAGTTGCCTCTCTTTGTGTTTTTCATTGCCTCTTATACTGCTTAATCCTCTTTGGGCTCTTTCTAGAGTTTTCTCACTTGTTTTTATTTTAAAAATAGTCCCAAATCATCAAAAATATAAAAATCTCGTGATTTGGAAAATACAACATTTGCACAATCGTGACTGTGTATAAACATGCACTGCCTTTTGTTTGCATACACTATCACAATCATGAATTTTTCATGATTACGACAGAGGCTTCATAGCTACTTCAGCTTTAATGTTACATGATCATGAACCTCTTCCTCGAGCTTTTTCTTCTATTTTTCTTAAAGTTTTTTGTCTCAACTCATCATCAAAACACATTAAACATTCCTTAAAACATGTATTAAGATAAAATTCTTGTCTTAATCAATAATAATCAAACAAAATGCATGAAAAGACTAACAAATACATAAATCTGATTCATAAACACATGATTATTACTAAAAAATACTTAAAAGCACACTCTAGAGCAAACCTATCAACTTTACACATATATGTTTTAAATTATGTTCTTATCTGGAGTTGAGGTTTGTAAAAATGATTTCACACATGAGCATTTTAGAGCTCATGTTATTTTGTGATGAAATTATAGTGTTAGACACCTCAAACATGGGCATGTCAAAGCTTGTGTTACTTTTTAGATAAAAATTTAAGATCTAGTATTACTCTAGAACATGCTCATGTTCTTTACAGAAACGCCCTATCTAAAAGTTTTAGCTTTAAAGAAGTTTTAGTTAGGTTTTTATTAGATGAAGAGTAATAGAACCCTAGGATAACATTTTAAACCATTTTCATCCAAAAAAAAAATGACATCATCTCATTAGAGTGGAGAACATTAGAAGATTAAGAATCTCATTAGAGAAGCTTTCTTATGATTTCTATAATTTTTTTGTTTATGTTTAATGTTTCAAGAAGGATGAGTGTCTAACTTTATTAATGTCTAGATAAGAGGAAACTTAGTATTGCTTTGTTATGGATTTATTTTATTAATTCTAGGAAGAGCTTTTTACATGGAAACTATTTCGATTGTGTTCAATGTTGATTTAATAAAAGCTAGCAATTAAATTAGATTTGAATCTACATGAAAATTCTGAAAAAATATGTCTATAACTAAATAACATATTAGGAGTAATATAAGGTGTTAAAGATAGGCTTACCTAAATCTTATAGTGTTAGAGTCAAATATTTTATGGAATTTTAGAAATATTAATACATTACTTGTTGGACCCGGCTTCCGGAGCCCAACATTCAAAGTCATAAAACGTGAGCATATTATCCTATAGGGTTATTTCAAAGAACTTCCATTATTCATCCTCGGTTTATCTTCATTCTCTTATTACCATAAGTGTTGGGCCCTATATCTGAACTGTTCTTATACTGAAGCAAATATTTCGTTCTCAAATTCGATTCAGAAATTAAAATTCTTAGAGACTGAATTAACACCCTATTTCTTCAGACAATTTTAAATCCTATGTCTCTACTTTATTCTGAAACAAGAACCAACTCATTCGGAGCTCTATAGGTCAAGATATCATCAAAATAACGAAGATTGTGCAGTGAAATATCCAATTCATACTCTTCCAACCGATACCCTTACTTTGATTCAATCAATCTTTTTCAAATACTTACCAAATGCTATTAACTTTTATGGAGAGATAGAGAAATGTGTTAGGAAACTACTAGTTTAAGAATCACTTTGTTTGGAGGTTAGACGAAGAAGTTATAGCTAAAGGAATCAAACATAATTCAGACGAAGGCTTGGTCAAACATGAATCAGACGAAGGCTTGATCCAAGGTGAATCAGACGAAGGCTTAGTACAAGGTGAATCAGACGATAGATTGGTCAAGGAATTAGATGATGGTTTGGTCAAAAGGGAATCAGATGATGGATTGGAGCAAAAGTGAATTAGACGATGGCTTGGTCAAAAGAGAATCAGACAATGGCTTGCTGCAAAAGTGAATTAGACGATGGCTTAGTCAAAAGAGAATCAGACGATGGCTAGGTGAAAAAGTGAATCAAAAGATGGCTTAGTCAAAAGGGATTCAGACGATGGCTTGGTGCAAAAGTGAATCAGACAATGGCTTGGTGTAAAAGTGAATCAGACGATGGCTTGGTCAAAAGAGAATCAGAGGATGGCTTGGTGAAAAAGTGAATCAGAAGATGGCTTGGTCAAAAGGGAATTAGACAATGGCTTGGTGAAAAAGTGAATCAGAAGATGGCTTGGTCAAAAGGGAATCAGACGATGGCTTGGTGTAAAAGTGAATCAGACTGTAGGGTTCAGTCAAACAAGCAGACAAAGGGATTCAGCCAAAGTTGAATCAGACTATTGGTGCAAAAGTGAATCAGACTATTGGTGCAAAAGTGAATTAGACCATAGCGTTCAGTCAAATGAGCAGACGAAGGGATTCAGTCAAATCTGAATCAGAATAAAGGGTTTAAACAAAGCAGCAGACGAAAGGATTCAGTCAAAGCTGAATCAGACTAAAGGGTTTAGTCAAAGAAGCAGACGAAGGGATTTAGTCAAAGCTGAATCAGACTAAAGGGTTCTGTCAAAGAAGCAGATAAACGGATTCAGTTAAAACTGAATCAGACTAAAGGGTTCAGTCAAAGAAGCAGACGAAGGGATTCAGTCAAAACTGAATCAGACTAAAGGGTTCAATCAAAGAAGCAGACAAAGGGATTCAGTCAAAGCTGAATCAGACTAAAGGGTTCAATCAAAGGAGCAGATGAAGGGATTTCTACAGGGTCTTCCTCACATCACCTAAAGTTCTAAATCACTAACTACACGCTCCAAAGTGTATCCAATGGTTCCTATATCTATTCTAACATCACTTTCACTCATACTCTTTCCAAATTCACTTCTTCTAATGCAATATTACTCCCTAAACATTCAGTTACCAATTTGGTTGTATTAAACTCCCAAATCTCAACTTAAATAACTCATCCTTACTATGGATGTTCTGTATATACATCCTATGCGGCATCATTCATAACATTTTAACTACCAAATTTGATTTCATTAAACTCCCTGATCTCTACTCATTTGATTTATCACCTACATCCAATTCTCATCATCCATAATTCCTATTTTTCTTGTCCATAACATCTCACTTATATATACATAATATATATGCTTAGGTGGATGTGTGGTTTTTCTAGAAGAGATAAAGTTAGGAACAGGGTGGTGAGAGAGAGACTACGGGTAGCCAGCTTTGCAGACAAGTTGAGAGAGACTAGGCTTCGGTGGTATGGGCATGTGAGGAGGAGGCCCTCCGATGCTCCGGTACGGAGTTGTGAGGGCATAACACTTAGTGACTATAAGAGGAAGAGAGGGAGGCCGTATAAGAATTGGCGGGAAGTGATCAAAGCGGATATGTCAGAGTTAGCCCTTAATGAGGTAGTTGCTCAGAATAGAAAAGTTTGGCGTGATTGGATAAGGGTAAAGGATTAACTGTTCCAGTTATCCAATCCCCTTACTTGGTGAGTGACAAAGAGGGATGGACTTTATATAATACTAGGTTCTCGCAGATCTATCCTCCTTCAGGTATTCCCCATCTCTTTTCTTTTTATTGTTTTTGTATACCACATCATTCTTATATTGTCTCATTTACATGCGGGTCCACCGGAAACAGCCTCTCTACTATGTAGGGGTAAGGCTGCGTACTATCGGACCTCCCCAAACGCTGCTTCATTGCGGGATTTCAGACTAGGTGATGATGATGATGATATCAGCAATTTATGTTCAAAATCATCATCATCCATACACAATTCATATTTCATTAATAACAAAAATAAGAGTTTGGAAAACTTTAATGGCATTCCAAGCCACATTACATCATCGGTATCAAAATCTAAAATACAAAAGATACCAAACCTAATAATTCTCAAAATGCGACTAAAGCGTTGCTTTTACAAAATCTAACTTAATTTACAAAAACATTGCAAAAGTAGAATGATTCCTCAACTCTGGTTACTCGATATTATTTATTTACCTGAAGATGGGACAAAAAGGGGATGAGGTTGAAAGCTTATGGGTAACTATTTATAGCAGATAAATAAGCAAAACCTTTGAAAACATTCACTTGTCATAAAAAAGTTTTCTTTGAGTTCATAAAACATATGGTTCTTAAGTTTTCAACCAAATTCACAAATAAGACAAATTACGCATGCATCAATCTTGTCAACATATCATGAGCACATAAGCACATCAAAATGGTTTGGGAGGTCCATAAATAGAACGAACTAACATATTCCTATATAACGATCTTGTGTAATCGTGAATAGAACAAACTAACACAATCCCACATAGTGGTTTTGTGTAGTCGTAAACATGTGGGAGTCCTTGAAGGAGCTCCATGCCACTAGCGGGCCGACAGGAGAAGCCTTTAGTCAAAGTACACTTGACAACAGAATGGACCAAACCAATAACATGTATTTCATAATTTGTAAACTTGTTGCCTAACATGACACATTTTCGAAACATGATTTCATAAAGTTAATATCCTTTCAAAAATCACTTTCATTTTTAATTTCATAAATCAACAACACAATTCATTTAAAAAACATGTAACACATTCTCAAAGCATTCAAATAGCAATAAATGCACATTTAAAAAGTAGTTGAAATCATTTATTTCCATTTCTTGAAAGAAACATTAATGGCTTATTACTTAATTATAAAAATATATCCCACCTTGATTTCCTTGGTTAAAACTTGCTTAAAATGCCTCTCCTCTTGTTCCTCTTGCCTTTCTTGATTTCCTTCAACAATGGCAAAACCCCATTCAATAGGAATCTAATTGAAAATACCACAATGCAAAATTACTAAAATTGATTTTAGAATACTTACACCTGTGTATTTTCTAAACTCCATGAACTAAAATCCTTCCAAAAATCCAAAAGATTCAAAATGATCTTACCTTGATTCTTCAACAAATGAAGAGATCTTTAGCTCAAATGGAAGCTCTTCTCTTCCTCTACCTTTTTCCCTTCTTGAACAACCTCAAAATCTCTCTTAAAAACCAAGAAATGATGAAACAGTAACTATCTTTCCTTATTTTCTCTCATCTCCACCGAAACTCTCTTCTCATTCTTTCTTATTTTCTCTTCTTCTTTCCTAATTCGCGTTTTTCCTTCTCTTAAAAGAACAAGACAATATTTCTTCTTTCATTTCTACCCTTAATGAGTGTGCAAAGTCCATTTTGTCCTTTCCTTATAAGCCTTGTGTCTTTTTATGTTTAAATGTCTTGCCAAAAATACCCTTGAACATTCTTATAACCTTAACACTTTAATTCCATTAACCCATGCAATAAATCCTACTAACTTTGACATAATTAAATAATTCCAAAATGATTAATCTATTAAAACCTCAAAAATTATTTAAATCATACTTAATAATAATAAAAATTCAGGGGACAATATTACTGAAGGTTTTAATCATATAGAAATATCAATTAATCAACTTGAGGATGTGATTATAACTCGAGAGATATCAATTCATTAAATAAATAAATTTTGGCAATATAATTTGTAAAATCTCTAAACTAACTTAATCATAAATATAAAGATAATGTTAAATGGAATCCTTATTTATGTGTTTTATAATATATGATATTTTTTCTTTATTAGTTACCTTGTCTTATTTTTGTAGAATCTTAATTTTCTTTAGGATAATTTTAGGGTTAAATTAAATATATAGGTCATCCAAAAACTTTAGGGACATCCTCCATTCCACCATATATATATATACATTTAGTAGAATCATTGCTCTACCTTATTACGTAAAGATAAAAAAAAACCTAATGAAAGAAGTTAAAATTCCTAAACAAAAATTAAGTTCAATATTGATTTATAAAGTAAGGTAATCTATTCTACCCATATAATCATCATCTAGATCTAAAAATGTTTTTGTAAATTTATTGATTTTGATAAGAAATAAACTAGGTGTTAGGTAAATAAAAGCAAGCTAAAGAATTTGAAATAAGATACATAGTTGAATGCCTAGACAAGTGCAATTTGACCTAATTTTAGAAAATAAAATATCTAGAGTGATCAACGGCTTAAGATCAAAATTAAAATAGATGGTTGAATACCTAAGAGTTTATAGTCTTGCCTAGAGTTTGAAATAAACCAATATTTAATTTATTATTAATTATAAGCAATGTTGTAAATACCGTACCAAAATTGATATCAGATTAAGTTCTGGTACTGTATTGTACTGGTACCGATCAATACTGGATACCATTTTGGATAATTTTTTAAATTTATGAAATAGTCTTTAAATTGTTTAAAAATTTACAAAGTAGTCCATTGTTATATTATGCAGTTTTACGTTATACTTTTAACCCTGTTTTCAAAAATTATAATGATAAATAATAATCACAATTAATATGAAATATTAATAATTTTAAGATATTTCACATATAAATAATAACTACAATTTATATAAAAAATACAATCATTATCATAAAAATATAAAATTAAGAACAATAAAAAATATTTAAAATATTAAAATTTTAATTTTCATTATATAATAAATAATAATTACAATACATCTAATAAAAATAACAATAAATATCCTTAACTCTCAAATTATTACAATTTAAAAAAAGAGTTCGTGAT
>JANSVA010000008.1:19996621-20015095 GCA_025504915.1 Erythroxylum reticulatum | reverse complement strand
GATGCTATTTGATTATGATTGAAATGATGTGAATTAAGTGATGGCATGATCTATATGTTTTTTGTGATTGAGTGAGTCATCGAGGATGGTCACTCACTGAATTGTCAAAACTCACCCAAAATTTGCAACCATTTTTTAGGGCTCAGAAGAGTTACCCTGTTGGACAAACGGGAATATAGCTACTGCATTCAAGTAAGAGGTAGAGGTTGGGATCAATTGGTGTCTGCATTTATACGTTCTCATTTGTGTATTCCACAACTTTTGTATAATGTGTATCTGAATACGTTTCTGCATGTAATAACTTTCCACATTGGAAAGGTTTGTAAATGAGAATGAATTGGAGTGTATTATTAACAAATGTGATTTTTTTTATATTATGAAAGAAATAAATTGTACTGAGTTTTGATTGTTTGACTGTTTTAGCATACCACCCTTGCAGGATTCGCACTCAGACATCACTCGGGATATCAAGTATAGGTCTCGAGAGGGTGGGGTGATATATATTTTCCATAATGAAATCCTTAAGCATAAGCTTCTTGGAAATGGGATTTAATCCTCTCATATTCCAAACAACGACAGTCATTAATTTAGAACAACATAAGAAGATATCTTCTTCCTGTTGTTGGATTTTTTCTACTTGTGGATTTGAAACCATCATCTTGAGCCAAGACAAAGTAAGATCTAAGAGGTTCTTTTATGCTGAAGTCATTTCCGTTATTATTGATAGTTTTTGTTAAAGAATCTCCTTGGACATTACGGATTTCATTTATATTATTTTCTATAGGGATAGCTTTGTTTTCATCTCTATGAAGAACTTCATCATTAAAATTCTTGTTAGCATCCATAGAATTACTGGTAGAAGGCACCTTATTAGTTTTAGTGTCACTTTCCAGCAGCTTTTGGGAATAACCTATTTTGAACACTCTTCATGTGGGCTTCCACACTTTTTTTGAATTCATGTTCGATAGTTTCCAAGAATATGTCACCTTAACCATATCTTCCAGTAGTTTAAAGTTGTCATTTAGCCTTAGGATTAGGATTTCATCAGGAAGTTCTCTCATAGCCTTAACCACTACATAAACTCTCGTATAGTTAACTCGGTAGGCTTCATCAAGGCATAATGGCCTTCCAACAAAGCTAATAACATGTATGGCCTTCCAACAAATCTAGTAATATGGCTAAGTAATGAGGTTGTCTAGTACTCTAATAGGACACCATAAATGCACATCCAGATGGGCATGTTAGAGTGTTTAATTTCTTAAATGTTTATTCCAAGTTGCTAGTTTTGCAATAAAATAGTTTTATTATGGATGTGCCATGGACCTGATTCTAGAACCTTCTTTACTAAGGCTGAATAATGAAATTTGAAAAAGAAAATGTTTTCATTGTTAATTAGTATGTCCTTTAGAACAATCTACTTCTAGTTGTCAGTGCCCAAATTTTCATTGTTGGATATGATACACACCTGTTGAAGAAGTAGCCTATTACACTAGCTTTCCATCTTTCTACTCCAATTTTTATTGTGTCTATTGGAGGCGCTATAATCTGATTCTTTACACTTTTATCAAGAGGGCGATAGGTAAGCTTGGAGTCTGAATTGATGTCACCTACTACTTGTAGCCAAGTTCTCTTTATTGGAGTAGAATTGTTTTCAAGTTGATGGCAAGGTTCATATAAGGTTGAAGGTAAGCTTAATGCATTCTTTTATGAGTTATAAAGGGCAGGAAAATTGTTGAGTAAAGAGGGGAAAGGTTGCAAGATTTTTGACATTTCTAGAAATGGAAAAAATAAAAAGTATTTATTTCATCAATTATTAGGTGAATTGATCATAGTTCCAGACTATGTACAAATATAAAGATTAATTTGTATATTCTTAATTATAAGAAGCTAATTTTTAAATAAGAAAAATATTAGTAACATATTTAATACATAAGCTCATAATTATCATGTTAAGTTTCAAAGTTGTAACATTTCCTATAATAGAAAATGCTTGAAAAAGCTACTTGAGCTTATGCATATTTTTAAAAGGATCTATTGACAATATAATACATTTCTTCCATAAAATATAAATTTTAAAATATGATCTAGATTTTTTCCTTTGGCATATATTAAATGGGTTCAATAAACTATTAGGTGGATCAAATACCAAAAAATATAATATTTTAAGTTAAATACATTTTTTTACTTTAATCATTATGAATGAAAAAAAAGTATCAATACATTGGTTTTAGTTTTTGGCGAACTTATTTTCTTACTGAATAAGTTTTGATGAGCCTTAAAACGTTGTTATGAAATGTATTGTACATTTTTATTGAAACCTAATGGTTTAATCAAGTTAAAAAAGGATATTTTATTGTATTTAGTATATTATGTTAATAATTTAGTTTTAATTGCTTATGTTGCAATAGGTTTCTATTTACTTAAATGTAAGAATATAATTTGTAAAGAATTTTTCTTCACCTAGAAGTCAGTGCTTGTAAGAAGGGTTTTTTCAACTAATTAATAATAAAAGTCAAACAACTATAAATACTTTCTATGATATCTTTTGCACTCTCTGTTTTAATATGTCCTTTTGATGTCTTGATGATTTTAGGGAATTAAATAATTTAAAGTTTGATTAATGATTATAATTCTTTTTAGTTTGATTATGATACTTGAAAGATGTAAGATTGTTTGAAATTTGGAAAAGAAGTATGTTAGTCCAATTTAGTATTAAAAATCATTGTTGGATATTATGAACGTAACTTTTTTATGTGAGTATTTGATTTATGTAATTCAAGAGGTTAAAATAAAATAAAATTCTCTATAATTCATTTGAAGACACTAAGATCATTCGGTTGACTTAACAAGGCTATTAGGCTGATCAAATAGCCATTGAATACAACCTTAGGTCAATTGAATTCCACCCAAATAATAATGTCAAATTTTATCCATTTGATTAACCAAATTACCTTTTAGGTTGACAAAAAATTTCAAAAATTATTTTCAAAAATATTTATATCAAAATTTATTGATAATTTTCACAAATATTCAAACTAGAGAACAAAAGCGACTTTAAGATTGATTAAGGAAAGTGACTTCTTAGTGAAAAAGAAAGCGGTGTTTAGAAAATATAAATCAAAAGTATAGATTGTAAGAGAGATTTAAAGTAGGTAACTTCTAGAATTTACATCGAAAGGGGATTGATTTAAATTTTGTACAGTTAGCAAGTTTAGAATATTTTAGTTGATTATCATATTTGTTATGTTTTTTATTTATGTTTGGGTTAGAATTATAGAAACCTCACAAATAAGTTATTATAGATTTATCGATTATATGAATTTAATATAATTCTTGATCCTTTTTCATAGTAAATGCATGTGATACATTCTATATGAGATGTAGTTATTATTATTATGTATCAAGTTTATAATTTAATGGGTTATAAATATAACCCTAACGTTTTGAGTGTTGCATATGTTTATATTCACATTTTTACGCTTGATGTGGGTGATTAGCATGTTCATAGTGATTGATGTGTGATACTTTATAATGCATTATAACATTAAAGGATATAGCTTTTTGATAGTTAGATTTGTGATAATAGAGATGGTTGGTTAAGACTTATTAGCTAACATCAAATTATGATGTATATGAATCTAATGTTTAAAGAGAGTTAGTTGAGGCCAATATACTATCCTGTTGCTTGGGACATATTATTTAAGACCAAAATTATGTTGTAACGTAAATTAGCTAGTGCCCACCTTAAACATATTCATGATATTGTATGATGATTTACACTATTATTTGTTTTATTTGTTATGAATGAGTGTTTATTATTACTAATTGTGTGTATATGTTTATTGTAATTAATATTTTGTGATAGGTTAATGGAGATTATGTAATCCCAAATAAGCACAGATTGTAACATAACACTCTCATAGCACATATGCCCGATCATATCCACGGATAGTCAAGAATACACTTTACGGAAATGATATGTTAGAACAATCACATTAATACAATCTGAGGCATCAACATAACTTAAACATTCTAGATACTTATTTCCTTCATAATCATAATAAGTCATATATGTCATTAACATTCCAAATTCAAATAGACCATACATAACAGTTTTGAACTCAATCCCAGTACATCATACAGTACAAAAATTACACACTAGAGACAATGTGTGTCATAACATGGAATGCTAATAAAAAAGAAATCTATCTAAACTTTGCAGGTATTAGCTGACCAGACCTCTGAGCTATTCTTGTCCCCAAAATAATTGTACTAGAATTCTATTAGATTGCTTTAGAAGCTAGATATCACTTGAACCTGAAAATCAACGTTGTAATTTTGATGAGTTTACGAACTCAATGAGTGAACCATATCAGCTCACTCAAGTCAGAACATAAAGACAAGTATATAACCTAATTCATCAAGTATAACAAATTATCCAGTATTGAATATCACATCACATTATATCATATGTCAACAAGTACAATATGCATTCAATTATTTCATGTCACTATTTTAAAACAATCCAATAAATCATCTCAATCATTCGTCTAATATATCTAAAGTTGTATATGCAAATAAACATGAGACTCCATTCTTCTTTTGCTTTGTTGTGACGGAGCCCCTATCAACCCAATTTACTATCCTGTATTTGTTGTACATATAGAGCTCATTTCATTTACTATTTCGTATCCGTTGTGGAGACCGGGCTTATTGTTATTTGAGCCTATGGCTCTTTATGCATAATCCTGAGCTTAAAGCTCTTTTTCACACATTGGCTACTCTGGTCACAACTCCTTTATCAAATCATGCATTTCAATGTACTGAGATACGTCAATTCACATATTATACTTCCAATACTTTTCATTCAGTGTGCTCGTGTCATATATCAAAATTTTCACATCTAAGTCTAGCATTCATCATTTAATTGTTCACACATTCCACAATACACATACAATTCAATAGAAGCACATATAATTGAGTTTACACTTCTCGATTAACTCACAGTATGCTCCAAAATAGTTTATACATTGATGAACTGGCAACGTCTAGATACTGACGATTAACTTGTGCGTCTATAGTCAAGCAATACATACATAGTTCCCAATCACTAATTTGTTCAATCATATGAATATACAATCATGCACATATATATATGTTATGTTCAATGCATACTCAATTAACTTTTTCGGGTATGTATTCTTAATCATAAATCTTGACCGTTCAATTATTATAGCTTGTATATTACATTTTTGTGTTCAAGTTTATACCTTAAGTAAGTTTGATTACTCTAAATTCATCAATCATACATTCATTAGCCTTTTCTAGCAATATACACTCACACAATTTCCCAATTCTCATTCATTCATACCTAATATACCTTACTTATATCCTTTGGATTATATTAGCATTCATAAGAACACCTTTATTCCTTTAACAACTCATAATTTCAAGATTTAAATACATTGATATTAAGACAATCCATTACTTAAATAATGACATCAATTAACAACCTAAACTTATCGAACCCTTAACCAATTAACCAAGCAATAATCTAGGTTCATTTCAAGCCTTAATCAAGGCTAAATACACTAATGTAGAGTGACTTATCCTCGTTTGGTTCAAAAAATTCACAAAGTCAAAATTATCATTTTAAAGCTTTGGCCACGATCGTAAGGAACCCCCTGATTTGCACTATCCAATTTCCCTCAATTCTCCACGAATTTCATCTACTTAGGATCATCATTAACACTTCAAAATTTTCAGAATTTATACTCTCAAAAGCTACTTCTATTCGTGTTAATACAGCTTCCGTCTTTGTTACATTAAAGCTCTCTAAATTCTATTCATTTATATCACTAACAATCATTCTTACATATACACTAGCATCCCTACTTTTTTTTCCAAATTCAAAAGAAAACTCTTTCATATCAAATTCAAAACACCTTCATAATGGTCTATTAATTATAACTAAATTCCTCATCAATTTCATCTCAATTTCTAGCTCAAAATCATTCAGTTAACAGCTCATAAACTATTGTTTTTCATATATGCTAAACAGAACATAAACTACCATTCATGCATCATTTTCTAGGCACACATTAACACCAATTCTTCAATCAATCAATCCCCAATTCAGTCATCATCAAGTTCTATTATTTTATATTACAAGAGGTCATTATTTTACGTTGTTGATAAGCTCAAATGCCTCCTCAATTATCAAGCTAACCTAACCTTCCATGCATGCAAAAAAACAAGATGGGAGTATAAAGATTTTAGCAAGGGCAAAGAGATAATAACAGATTATAGCTATCTTTATGCAAGATCTTGTATAGATCTCAGAGTGAAGATGAATAGAATTAAAGCAAAATTTCAAAGTTGTGAGGGTTATTTATGAGTTTCGGTAGTGAGAGGGAGGAGAAAAAGAAAGCTTGTAGAAGAAATAACTAGAGAGAAACACGACTTTGCATTTGCTTAAGCCATTTGGTGTAAGGTGTCTTTGTTTTAGAAGGACACGTGTCATACAAATAAAGTAAGCTACATGTCTTCTTATGTGGCTGCCAATTGTCACCAATATCTTAGGCGATTTTTCACTCAATCATTACTTCCATTTGTCACTTAATTTTCTCAGTCAAAAGTCACTCATTTTATAGGCTTAGTCATCCTAATTTTCCATATGTCAACTTGTCTAACCACTTGACATTTTTTTAAATTAAATGTACATTTTAATTCATCAATTTTTCAGTTGTAACAATTAATTTCAAATTACTGATTGTAATCCATCAAACCAAAATTCAAGACATAAATAATACATAATCAAATCATCATTATTTTAAACCTTTCATACCCTGAAATATGTCAATTAAGTGCATATACTATCTTTGCAGTATTTTCTAAATCAACATTCATATGTTTATATGCTCATGTTATGTATGTGAATGAACTGCATCTCATAAATTCTAAAATGATATGACTCAAAGTTCTAACATTCTAACCCTTAGTAAGTTTTGGAAACTGGCTATTACACAAATGGTGTATATTCATGCATACAATTTATCATTTTTCATATATACTATCATATTATAGTTATCCTTACAAGTAAGGAGCACAAGTAAGAGTAGGATGATCTAGGTAAATTATAAGCAAGGCATTTATAGCACTAGCTCCTTGATAATTATTTGTTAAAGACTGATTCTTAGATGATTATTAGAGCGATTAGAGTTTATTTTTTTATGATAAAAACTTAACTTGTTAATTTGGATTATTACTTTTCAATCTATTCAAGAAATTTATTCTTTTGAATTGCCTTTCCTTTTGAAATTTTATGACCTTGAATATGTTAATTAATCTTTATCTAGTGATAAGACATGTATAATTGAACTTTAATATACAAGCTTAAATTTAGAGTGCCATTTATTTTTTATTTTGCAAGATTATGGTCGTCCATAATTCATACTTAAATTGATTGTTAATAAATATTACATACACATAAATCACTTTCAAAAATTAGTCAATTATTAAAGACTTTAAAATTTTATATACAATTAATTTATCTTCTCTCTTTCTTCCTACCCCTCTCTCAAGTGTTATAAAAATCAACAAACACTATCATATTTTACATAAAGAATAATAACATATTAGAGATAATCTATTTCATTATAACTAAAATCGAATATAGAAAGTCCATTTAATTTAATAAGATAGTAAAATGTTGTATCGTAATTAATTCAACTATAAAAAAATTAAATCTAGGAGCGGAGATAACTTTTGCAATTCTCAAGTTGGACCTAAACTTATTTACCTTTTACGAAGATTTAATATTCATAAATTTAGTCATGATATCACTTAACTATTGAATTTAAAAAGGTAAAAGAGGTTGTGGTCAGGGTCGTTCCTAATGTTTTATAGGCCCTGGATAAAGTAAAAAAAGGCCCCAATAAATTAGCAATATACAAACATGTAAACTTTTAAAGTATATTTTTATTATTAAATTTAATATCCATACATAAGTGACTCATTTTACAAGTCTACATATTTAACAAAATATTAAATGATCATAACATTAGTTAATAATATCTTGCAAATATCAGTAACAATAAAATTACTAAAAATAATAATATTAACAACAAAATAACAAATGCAATAATTGAACAACAATATTAGATTGCAAAACACTAAGAGAATTACACTAACAAATACACAGATGATCATGATTTATGAAAAACAATTTCTCTATGCATTTTTACTTATTTTCATTTTTCCTCTTTTCACTTATAGACAAATATTTTTTAGGCAACATAAGATAAACCAAAGAACAAAAGCACTGTATGGAAACGGAAGAAGTATATCGGCATAATAGAACACCAATAGCTTGACAATATATCACAAAGATATATCAATGGTATCATATATGTGATATAAGAAAAAATGAAAACTAAAATTTAATATCCTATATTATAAATAAAAAAAACAAAGAGTAAATTTTAATGATAGAGAAACACTAATTTCTAAAAATACAAGATATTAGCATACTTAGGAGAAAATATAGTAAATTATATTCTAAGTTATTAACTATTCTAAGTTTGTCTAGTCCAATATTATCATATTCTATAAGTTGTGAAAATGATTGAATATTATTTTGTCAAGCAACTAGATAAAATTTTAAATTATTAAATCAAATAGTTTTAGTAATTTTTGTATTTAATTAACATTAGTGATTTTTAATAAAATTTTTCTTTTATAAGAATGGTAAATGTAGTAATCTAACGCTACCAACTTATTTATAAACAACCATCCAAACACATCCAATTATTTAAGGTATTGTTTAATTATTAAATAATTTTATTATTATTCAATTATCATGACATGTTTAACAAAATCATACGAATTTTTATAATAAAAGAAACTATTTGTGTAGTCATTTGAGTAACTAAAATTATTTGATTTAGTTATATTATCACTAAATTTATGTGAGCCTCTACAAAAATACAAATACAACAATTATTACATTACTTGTGGTTAGGTATAATGAAAATTACAATTAAAAAAATTAAATTATTTATTAATGTTTAATTATGTTTTTATAATTAATAAGTAATTTAAAAATAGAAAAGAAGAAACACAAATAAACACAATATCATTTAATATTAATTTTTTGATTTAAAATGTTAATATAATGTTCACGTTAATGACAAATTACAAATTAATTATAATATAGTTAAATATTTAATGAGCTAAAAATACATAGAAAATAAAAAAAATTATCCTTAAATTATCATTCAGAACTCAGGGCAGTGAAAAGTTTTTGCTGCTAATTTTTTAGTTGAAGAATGTTAGATTCATATGTTTTGATGAAAATTTTAAAAAACTATTAATGTAAAAAATACACCTAAATGCTTTATAGGTATTTATAAATATAACATCATAGAGGCAACTATATTAACTTCTAATTTTGGAAGCCAAATAGCTTCCTTTATTAGCTGAAAGTTAATCTACACTTGACTGACAACTATTAAATATAATTTACTACCTTCGAAATGAATAAATGCAAAAGGATTGAAGGGGCGGCACTGGTTGTGGTAATATGTTAAGCAAATTAAGGTGTTGAACGAGATTGATAATCGGATTATATAGACCTTCTTTATGATATTTGCAATTTTCATTTAAGTATTGGTCAATCTGCAGACTTGTGCTAATTAAGGTTGCAAGTGATCTCGTGAAAACAACTAATTAATGCAGATTTGTCCCATATTTCTATGGCTTTAGGTTTTTTCATTGCCATAATTTAATTACACGTGACTTTTTCAAATATTTGACAAAGTCCATTCTCTAATGGTGGAGTGATAAAAGCTTCATAACTTGATTAATTTATTAAATAAAAAAAGATTTGGTCAATAGCATACGTGAGTTGCCTCCCCTTCTTATGGCACTAGAAAGATAAGATCATTTCAACAGAAGTTTAATTAAAGAACATAGAGAGGCATGTACAAGTCATTGCGTGGAAGCATTCAATCAAGTTGTAACTCGGGAAGTTGTTGAAGCGTAAAGAAATATTTCTTGTAATAAAAACTGTACATAAAAGCTACTTTTGTTCAGTAGTCGTCCATATTCTGTTGAGTCTAGTTAGTCCCAGGTCATGTTTTAGTGTATTTTCCAACTCCTTTCTCAGGCATATCAATTGGGAGGATTGTAGATTAATCTTGCTGACTTAATATTCGTCCGTTTGAACAGTGATTTATCAAAAACTTCAAACTTTTTGTTTTCTTTTTCCTTTTAAACAAAGTAAGGGCTCAGCCAAATATTACTAGTAAATTAAGATCATGATTTAATTCAATTATAAATATGTTGTTAAGGTATGAATAGTTACGACTTAGTTATTTAATGGATTTTTAATTTTGCCAGCTGTTATACACACATTAGGTGCTCTATTTGACGTATGAATATTCTTTCGATTCTTCTGGAATAAGAGAGACGGATTAATTCCTCCGTAAGCTTCCTTGTCATCTTCTTCTTTCTTCTATGCTTTTACATAGTAATAGAGCCAAAAGAACAAGCTCGTTCATGGCGATCCATTGTTAACTGATCTAATCTCTGTTCAATTGCTGATTCGTTTCCTCTTGTTTATCTTTGATTCTTTTTTCTGTCTTTGTGATGCTCCTGCTCTTCTGATTTGTTTTCGACGATGAATGATAAAGCTAATCAAGCTTTGTCTTTTATGGCAACTGCTACGTCTGATAATTTGGGTTCTTTAGTGTCTGTTCTGTTGACTGGAACGAACTATTGCACATGGTGTAAATCTATGAAGCTTGCCTTGGCTGCTAAACGGAAGTTAGGGTTTATAACTGGGAAAATTCCTCAACCTGCTGAGGAATCTGATGGATTTGAGGACTAGTGTGGCAACAATGCATTGGTGATTTCTTGGATTGTGGGTTCTATTTCAAAGGATCTCTATGATTCCTTTGTTCATGTGACATCTGCTAAAGATCTATAGGATCGATTGGAAAGGAGATTTAGTGAATCCAATGGTCCTATGGGCTATCAGATCAAAAGAGAACTTAATGCTACTGCTTAAGGAAATAGTTCTGTTTCTGTCTATTTCCCAAAGTTATCCGAACTTTGGGACGAGTTGAAGTGTTTTTTGCCTTTACCACAATGTTCATTGCAGCTGTAAATGTGGTGCTTTCAAGGAATTACAAGAGTTTCAAGAATCTGACATGATTCTTCATTTTTTGCTTGGATTAAATGATAATTATAGCAATATTGCTAACTAAATCATGCTTCTTGATCCTTTACCTAATCTTGACAAGGTTTACTCGTTGATTTCTAATGTGGAGAAACAGTTACAGATTAATATGTCTGTTAATGAGCCTTTAGACAACAGTGCGTTGTATGCTTCTAGCAAGAATGCAGGGGTTACTAAGTATCAGCAATCCGAGAAGAAGGATAATCTGAAGAAAGGGGATAGATATTGTTCACAATGCAAGACTGAAGGTCATAGCAGAGTCATGATTTAATGTGATTGGTTATCCTGAGTGGTACCAAGAACTAAGGCAGAAGCAGAAAGGTAATTTGCCTAAACCTGGAGCACAAAAGACTAATATGGCAGAGACTCCATGTGATGAAGATGTTGTTATATGCCCTAATGCAATATTCACTCAGCAAGAAATGAAAGAATTGATTCAGCAAGAAATTTCTCGGTTGCTTAAAGGGAAACAAGTGGCTCACACAGAAAGTATTAACTTTGCACCAGACTTTGCTAGTAAAGTCTCTTATGTCCTTTATGCTGAAATTGGTGGGAATGATTGTTGGATTATTTATACTGGCGCTAGTAGCAACATTAGTACTTCCAAACATGTCTTTCATAATTGTTTTCCTCCTTCCAAACTTAATTCTGTTCTTTTACCTAATGGCTCTACTCAACCTATTACTTCAGTTGGTGATGTGTCTCTTCGTTGTAAACTTTTACTTAAAAATACCTTGTTCATTCCATCCTTTAAACACAATTTACTTTCCGTTAGTAAAGTTGCAATATATAATTCTATCATATTCATATTCTTTCTTACCTGTTGTGTCTTACAGGACCAAAGGACTAACTGCATTCTTGCTATTGGAAAGGTTAAAGGCAATCTATATATACTTGATCATGATTCTTTTTCTTCTGTAACTATACAAAAACATCTTCCTTTAATCAAGTCTCATGTTGTTCTTGCATCCTCTTTACTTCTAAAGCCTTGTTATATCAATCATGTGACATTTGTTTCTTGGTCACTATGGCATCAAAGATTAGGTCATCCTTCCTTCAGTATGATGAAACATTTGTCTTCCATCAATAAAATTCCTTTTTCTTTTGACTCTTCTCCTACTTGTGATGTTTGCACAAAATCTAAACAAACCAGATTACCTTTTTTTGTTGCTACTAGTCACAGCATTGTTCTTTTTGAGGTTGTTCACTTAGATGTATGGGGACCCTATAAGCAGCATTCTTTGACAGAAGCTAGATATTTTTTAACTCTTGTTGAAGATAGTACCTGGAGTAAATGGACTTTTTTGATGCAGTCCAAGTCTCAGGTAACTAAGTTGCTAGATCGATTTATTAAGAAGACTGTGACTCAGTTTGGAGCGAAACTTAAGTTCATTCGAACAGACAATGGCAAGGAGTTTGTGAGTCAGTATTGTCAAGATGTTCTGGATTTTCATGGCATCTTTCACCAATGATATTATGTTTATAGTCCTCAACAAAATGGTATTATGGAGCGAAAAGATAGACACATTCTGCAAGTGGCTCGGGCTTTACTTTTTCAAGCTTCATTGCCTACTACTTTTTGGGAAGAAGCTATTTTACAGGAAACTTTCTTGATTAACAGAGTTCCTTCAGCTGTTACTGGTTGGAACACTCCATATGAGTTGTGGTTTAAAGTTTCACCTGATTATGAGGCCATTAAAATTTTTGGCTGCTTGTGTTATGCTACTAACACTACGCCTTCTAAAGATAAATTTGCTCCTAGAGCTTGTAAATCCATTTTTCCGGGTTTTGTGCCTAACCAAAAAGGGTTTAAGATGTTTGACTTGGATTCTCAGTCTTTGATGGTCTCTAGAGATGTTGTCTTTCATGAGAACTGTTTTCCTTTTCATAATACAACTTCATTGCTTCCTTCTGATGCTACTCCTATTCCTAATATTGGAGCTCTTTCTAATTTACCTATTCTTTTACCTCCAAATGATGTTTCTGCAGATTTGTCATCTTCTGTAGATCATGTTCTTGATGTTATTCATGTACTTGTAATTCCTGAGCAGTTTGTTGTTTGCAGAAGTAGTAGTGTTCGGAAAAATCCCAATTGGTTACAAGATTTTGTTGCTCATAGTGTAGTTCCTGTTTCTTCACCACATACGCCTCCTACTTATCCTTTTCTTAAGGCTCCTGGTTTGTCTCCAACAACAACTCACTTCTTGGCTAACATTACCCAACTTTAGGAACCGCATTCATATAATGCAGTAAAAGGAAATGTAGATTAGGTCAAGGCTATGCAGGTTGAACTTGATGCTTCGGAGAAGAATCAAACATGGACTTTAACTTCTTTACCACCTAATAAGCAGCCCATAGGTTGTAATTGGGTGTACAAATTGAAACTTAAGCCTGATGGGTATATTGAGAGACACAAGGCTCATTTAGTAGCAAAGGGACTTACTTAGGTTGTTGGTGAGGATTATATAGACATTTTTTCACTAGTTGCTAAGGTGGTCACTGTCAGGTTATTTTTCACTATTGTTGCTTCTAAAAGTTTACGTTTGCAACAGATGGATGTCAATAATGCATTTTTTGCATGGTTTTTTAGATTAAGAAATTTATTTGACACCTCCTCTTGGTTATGCAAAGGCTACTCCTAGTTTGGTATGCAAACTTCAGCGGTCACTTTATGATCTCAAGCAGGCATCTAGGTAATGGAATTGTGAGCTTACTGTTTTTTTAGTTGGTTATGGGTTCCTGCAGTCATCTCATGATCATTGCTTGTTTAGTTTTGCCAAGGATGATATTTTCTTGATGTTATTGGTGTATGTTGATGATTTGTTAATTAGTGGGAATTCTAACATTGATATTGATCACTTAAAGAAATCCTTGGATGCTAAGTTTACCATAAAGGATTTAGGTTCTGCTCAGTATTTCCTTGGCTTAGAGATCCTTACTTCTTCTTCTGGTTTGTTTGTCAACCAAAGAAAATAGGTCCTAGATCTTTTTTCCGATGTTGGGCTTCTTGGTGTGAAACCTAAGTCTACTCCTTTTCCTTCTGGTGTGAAGCTTACCGCTGATACAGGGACTTTGTTATCTAATCCTCAGGAGTATCGATGGATTATGGGTAGATTCTTGTACTTAGGGTTCACAAGACCTGATATCATTTACTTAGTTCAACAACTGAGTCAATTTGTTCATCAACCAAGGGATTCTCATCTTAAGCTGGTTTTTCATCTTCTGAAATACCTCAAAGGTACTCCTTCCTTAAGATTGCATTTTCCAGCTAAGAATTCTCTTCATCTCACAGCTTATTGTGATGTAGATTGGGCTTTGTGTGGAGATACTAGGAGGAGTTAACTGGGTACATCATTTATTTGGGTTCTTGTCGTATTTCCTGGAAAACTAAGAAGTAGGTGACAGTTTCCAAGTCTTCTGCTGAAGCAGAGTATAGGGCAATGGCAGCTACAGTTTGTGAGTTGCAATGGTTGTCTTTCCTGCTTGCAGATTTATAGGTGCAAGTGCCTAAGCCTATTCCTCTTTGGTGTGACAGTAAAGCTGCTATTCATATTGCATCTAATCTTGTTTTTCATGAACGCACTAAGCACTTAGAGATTGATTGTCACCTTGTTCGCAATCAACTCAAGGCAGGATTTGTTTCTCCAGCTCGTGTTTCTTCCCACTCTCAGATCGCAGATGTGTTTACTAAAGCTCTGCCTCTTCCAGTTTTTCATAGACTTCATTCCAAGCTGGTTCTTTCTTATTTTCACCAAGTTCCATCTTGAGGAGGGGATGTTAAGATATGAATAGTTACGACTTAGTTATTTAATAAGTTTTTAGTTTTGCCAGCTATTATGCGCACATTGGGTGCTCTGTTTTATGTATAAATATTCTTTCCATTCTTTCAATTCTTTTGGAATAAGAGAGATGGATTAATTCCTTCGTAAGCTTCCTTATTATCTTCTTCTTTCTTCTATACTTTTACATATGTTCAGATAAAATTATAGATGCTCGACTCATAATGGGTTTCGTCCAAAAACTTGGTATAGTATTTGATTTATAAGTTGCACTTCCCCTATAGTATTGACCCATTCATATACCAAACATTGACTGAAAAGATTTGGACGAACTTTTGGAGAATGACGATGAAGATATAAGCAGCAGAGCACTGCATGCAAATTTTTAAAAATATTACTAACGGTTGACCTAGAAAAAAGCTACTCGCATTATTCCTATAAGTACTCTAATTCTCATCAACCCTTTTCATCAAGTCCTTGGAAACCACGAAGATGACTCCCTTCAATCACATTTCCTACTTGATATTTCTTTGGCTATTGCTGCTGGTAGGGAGAAGCCATGCGATTTTTGAAAATGAAGACCTCGAAACGTATATTATCCAATTGAACCATTCCCAGAAACCCTCTTCCTTCTCAATGCATGAGGCATGGCACAGCTCCATACTTAGATCCTTATCACAGCCTGTTGATGACCAAGAAATGCTACTCTACTCCTACAGCCAAGCATTGCACGGTTTCAGTGCCAGGCTCACAAATTCTCAGCTATCCGAGATTGAGAAATCTCCAGAGCATATTGCCACATACCAGGAGTCTATTGGCAAGCATCATACCACACACAGCACCAAGTTTCTAGGACTGAATCACCGGTATGGCCTATGGCCTACAGCTAACTACGGTGATGGTGTGATTATAGGCGTCATCGTCAGTGGAATTTGGCCAGAAAGTGAAAGCTTTAACGACAAGGGTATGCCCCCAGTTCCGAAGAAATGGAAGGGCACATGTGAAAATGGCACAGCAACAGGAAGCTGATCGGAGCACGGTTTTTTAGTAAAGGGCTGCGAGCTGCTGCCCTGAAAATTTTCCCACCAGAAGAGGACTACAATTCGGCAAGAGACTTTGAAGGCCATGGCACCCACACGTCATCTACAGCTGCAGGTAACCTTGTACTTGGAGCAAACTGTTTAGGACAGGCACGGGGCACAGCGAGAGGCGTGGCACCACGAGCATATGTTGCCATGTATAAGGCTTTCTTTAAATCTGATGAAAATGATCTTGTGGCCAAAACCGACGTGCTTGCTGCCATTGACCAAGCAATCGCTGATGGGGTTGACATCTTGTCAATATCTCTTGGTTTTCCTCAGAAACCATACTACGAAGACGTTATTGCCATTGGTGCTCTTTCAGCTGTCGAGAAAGGGATATTTGTTTCATGTTCCGCCGGAAATGATGGAGAATATGGCACTGTAAATGACGGGGCAGCTTGGATAACAACTGTTGGTGCCGCCAAACTTGATCGGATATTCGTCGCTACAATGACACTAGATACAGGGTTTTCTGTTAAAGTCCCATCTTACTTCTTCGAGAACATTAGAATAACTGACAAGCTATTTTATTACGGTAAAGGTAACTCCAGTAAATCATTATGCGCTCCTGGTGCATTGGATCCAAGCGAGGTTCTTGGAAAGGTAGCGTTCTGTGCCAAAAGCACCAAAGTGACCACCTCGCAACAGGTGACGGAGCTCGTACGAACGGGTGCATACGCCGCAATATTGATACTAGATGCCGTACTCTTTGCTCCAATTAACTACACCATTCCCACCATAACTTTACCCTCTGCTTCTGGGGCTTTGCTCAGAGAGCATTTGAACAAGTTAAGTGCTCTACCAAAGGTGAAGTCCATGAATTTGATTTCTACCAAAGTTGGTGGAGAACCTACTCCGAAGGTGGCATCTTTCTCCTCTAGAGGACCTGATCCTATCTATCCTTATATCTTGAAGTCTGATATTATAGCTCCAGGAGTAGACATTTTGGCTGCATATATCCCAAACAAGCCATACATGAGCATAGGAAAATATGGTTTGGCGACAGATTATGCTTTAAACTCAGGCACATCAATGGCAGCTCCTCATGTGGCTGGGGTGGGAGCTCTTATAAAGAAAGTTCATCCTGAATGGAGCCCAACCGCAATTCGATCAGCTCTGATGACCACAGCTTATATTACAGACAGTACTGGCTCAATGATGAAAATCCAGAATGAAAAGACAGGGACACCTCTAGCTTTCGGTTCTGCCCACATCGATCCTAACAGAGCAGTAGATCCCGGGTTGATCTACGACATGGAGTTCAAAGATTATGTTGACTTTGTTTGTAGCCTGGGATAAACCGACAAGCAGACACGTGCAGTAATTAGGCAAAGTTACAGGAATTGCAACAAGGAACCAAGAGAGCTGAACTATCCTTCTTTCATAGCGATGTTGGCCAACACAAGTGGCACAAACATAGTGAAGAAATATACTAGGACGGTGACAAATGTTGGAGATGATACGTCAGTGTACCGAGCAACAATTGAGAATGTTCCTTCAGGAACGAAGATGACGGTGGAGCCAAGTATCTTGCACTTCAGTGGCTGGAATAAAAAGCGAAGTTATAGTTTGAGCTTGGACATCGACAAAAAAGGCTTAAGTTCAAATGATAGTTATGCTCTCCTCAAATGGACTGATCAATACAACCATGTGGTCTCTAGTCCCATAATGATCGTAGTAACATAACTTGCGCAAATTTCCTGAACATGGGACAGTCAGTCACGACGCTGCTACTTGTCAATAAGCTATCTCATCTCATCTGTCAATGTCTACGTATTTCATAAGATTTTACCTAAACAGTTCCTTCTGCCGTTTTAGCAATTACAGCCAGTGCCCCATACGCAGATATATATACACTAATTAATCACGACGCTAGATTTCTATTAAACAAGAAAAAAGAAGACAGCTCCAACCTATCATGGGATTGATGTTAGAAAATTGGGTTGAGATCCGTTCTCGATCACAACAGAATAATCATAAAACTTTTTTATGACTTGTGATTTCCCGAAAATCAAGATCTATTTAATTCTATAAGATGATTAACATGAATCATAATAAAGCAGAAATTTAATCCGTACATTATTTCGAATCTTGACTTTGATCTTGTTGTATTCCTCGAGCTCTTTTCGAAACCAATCCATCTCAATCACCGTAGTTGCATAAGTATTTGGCCTTTAATGGTATCTACAAAATAGGTTGAGAGAATTCTGTAATTTTTATAGAGAGGGTTAAGCAAAAAGTATTAGTTCCATAGAGCTTAAACCTATTTGTAATAAGCTTTAGAAGTTTTAGTGATTTAATTGAAATTAAATTCTAATTTCAATTAAACTTTAATTAGAATTACAAATAATTCTAATTAAATACCAATTAT
>JANSVA010000008.1:19961544-19996521 GCA_025504915.1 Erythroxylum reticulatum | reverse complement strand
CCATATGATATGCCATGTTATGTGAGTATCTAAATAATAAATGTATGCTTAGAATGAATAATTGTGCAATATGTGATTTGTGTTTGTCATCTGGTGAAATCATTAATGATGGTTCACTCATTGAGTTCGCAAAACTCATCTAAATTTGCAACATGGAAAGGCCTCCAGAAAGGCTCTGAGTAAAAGTTTCAGGTCGGGATCAGTTTGTACCTGTATATGTGTTTCGATATGTTGTATTGATAGGGGTAGTCTTAAATGTTGTGCAATGTATATGAAAATGGTTTTTGAAACATAAGGATTTTATGAATACAAGTATTTTGTTCAGTAATGGGCCTAAGTGATTACTGAAATTCAGATGTGTTCAATAATCTTTGTAACTTTTGTGACTGAAATTGTTTATAAATCAATCGGGCTGAAATTGATTATTAATTTTTTGCGTATGCATATACTGTGTAAGAAAACTTTGCAATGAGTTTCGTTCGTTTACTATTTTAGCATGACCCTCGTAGGCCATGGACTCGGATATCAACCATAGATATCGAGTACGAGTCCTGTGGGAGTGGGGTCCTACATTCACACAACAATAACCAGACACCATCGGGTTATGGAGATCAGAAGCTAGAAGATTTAAAAATTTTCTCATTTCAATCGTGAAACGTCGATGGACAAAACCTATGTGGAATGGTTGGAGGTATTTTTCTGTTATGCTTTTGCTTCCTAAATATTGAGAATAACATGCATGTAGTTTGTTTATACGTAAATAATTTTATGTTTTACAATGCATGCATCAGTTTACATTTAGTATTAGAGCCACTGTGCCTCTGCCTTGCATCTGAGTTGTCTAAGAAAATACTCTTGTTATGCTTTATTTCTCATTTTTATTTTTGTTGTACGAGCTTAGCATGTGTTGTTGACAAAACTTGACGTCTGTGTGCATGATGGATGTCAAAATTGTGTTTTTATACTCCGTGTTGCACCTTCGGACATTGCCAATCGTGTAATGTCATATGATTTATTTTTCTAGCATATCATGCTCCTCGGCTTGTCTTTTTTATCCCATCACTGTGATCATCATCTTTCTGATGATTGTTACACACCTAGTTGCTTTCGGGTTAGAGCCGGGTCACACTGACCTGGCTAGAGGTTGAAGACGATGATCCTTTTTTAATCAATTAATTAATTATATTAATGTTAGTAATTGTTGGGTTAATTAAGCACCTAACCCATTTTATTGTGATTTTAATTATAAAATCATTTTTGGTATTAATATTTTGTGAATATTAAATTTTAGTTTGTCTAATATTTGATTTAAAATTGACATGTAAGTTATAATTGTTTGAATATTTGCACAAAATATATATAAGCAGCACCTGGAACTAGGTTAATCGTGAACTCTGTCTCCCAATCTGGTGGCAAACCAGGTAACTCATTAGGAAACACATCTAGGAATTCCCTAACTACTGGAATGTCCTGTATACTCTACTTAGCCCTAGTATCAATGATGTGGGCCAGATAAGCCTCACATCCTCCCTGCATCAATCTCAGTACACTCATAAATGATATCATCTTGACTGGCACTGCCTGACTAAATCCCCTGAAAACTGCCCTTGATTGACTAGGAGATTCCAGTACTACCTCCTTGGTGTAGCAGTTTATGATGGCCCTATGGGCTTTGAGCCAATCCATACCTAGGATCACATCTATCTCCCTCAACTATAGTACAATCAAGTCTGCCTCCAACCCTGCTTGATCAACTCTAATCAAGCGCCCCTTACAGACCTCTCCTATAAAAGTAGTACTACCTAGAGATGTACTCACCTCTAGCCGATACTGTAGCATCTCCCTATCACAATGAAGTCTACATGTCAAATGCGGTGCAATAAAGGAGTATATGGATTCTGGATCTAGTAGTGCAGATGCCTCAAAATAAAAAATGAGAAGCACACCTGCCAATACATTTGGTGAGTCCTGAGCTTCCTACCTAGTCATAGTATAGACCCTGGCCTAAGACTGCGATCGGTTTCCCAGACCCTTAGTCCTCATGGAAGAACTCCCATCTCTTACTTTACCTCTACCTTGGCCTCTCTGTCTAGGTCCACTTCCTCTACTCTACTGGACCATAGCATCACTCCCAGATCACCCACTGACTGCAAACTGAGCTCCCAAAGTAATAGAGCAATCTCTGATCTGGTGGTCCATGGAGCTGCATTTTAGGCAATCTCTAGTTAGTCTCTAACACTCACCACCATGCCTCCTCGCACAGTGTTCACAAACTGGAAACTGATTTTGTCCTGCACCTCTTCCACTGCCAATCTGTGAAAATCTACCCCTCTACCTAGAGCTTATTTGTTTGGATCCACCTACTAATCTGAAGGCTCTGTTTTGGTGTTTACTGAAGCTCCTACCAGAACTGCCCTGACTCTCACTATGTCTCTTTCCTCGGGACCTTTTCCCAGTCTCTGCTTGGTACTCTCTAAGTAATTGCTCAATCCTGATTGAAGCAGCTCTCAGTTCAGTGAAACTACCTAGGTCTGAAAGTGCTAACCTTGTTCTAATCTCCATATTGAGTCTATTCTCAAACCTCCTACATTTATCTTCTTCTGTAGGTGTCAGAGCAGTAGTATAACCCATCAACTCATTAAACCGAACCTCATATTCAGCCACTAATATCCTACCTTGCTTCAATTCCAAGAACTCCTGCATCTTTATGTCTAAATAGATCTTGGGCATGTAATTATCTCTGAAGACCCTCAGAAAGTCTTCTCACTTCAATTGGCAAGGCTTGGTGGTACTACCTAGAACAGTCTTCTACCACTGGTAAGCTGGGCCCTACAGTAAGGAAATTGCATAATCAAACCTCTCATCAGGCTCGTAGTCCATCTGATCAAATACCCTTTTTGTCTTCTCTATTCATCCCTTAGCCTCAGTGGGATCTGTGCTACCATAGAAGTCCACAACTCCCTACTTCTGTAGCCTATCGTACCTCCTCTCCCTTCTCTCGGGAACCCTAGGAGGCATCTCCTCTAATTAAGGTACTGAGGACTCCCTATTGGCTTCTACCAATCCTTGGTTAGCTGGTTGATCAATCTGATCACTTAGAGCGGATGACCTACAGCAAACAATAACTTCAATCATTATCCACATTTCTTATGATGTTTTATGCTTAATATTTCTATATTTCCCAACAGATGCCAAATCATGCTCTGATACCACCTAAATGTAGTGCCCCCTTACTGCAGGGTACTCATCGAGATGCTCAGAGGTCATTCCGGTATATATCTTACGATAAAAGTGTGCTACGTTCGATCACTACCCTCACTGCTCATGGCATGGTATAGTAAGTCACTTATAAAGCATCGTAAGAAAATCACAATATTTTAAAACCAACTTTTTCCTCATTTCATTGCACAAAACCGAAAGCCTACATTGTTTTTCCAACCTTTACAATATGTACATCATAAAAACCTAATACAAAAGTGCTACATGAAAGAGGAAAATATTCAAAGTCTATCTAGTTGGCCCAAAAATCCCAGCTTATCGACCTTTAAGCCATGACTTCTCTTGTCAATCACAATCTACATGGCTAAAAGAGTCTCTCAGTAGCTAGAGTCGTTTCTTGGTCCTAAAAAGACAATGTTACAATTTTGGTAAATTTTGTGAACTCCATGAGGTAACCATCATCGATGATTCACTCAATTCATGCATCAAAACAACTCACATAACATATAATCACATGCTGCACTTTACATAAATTTCACATTTTCACTAAAGCATAGGTATTTCATTTTAACAAATATACTTAACAATATGGGTATGAAATGCTCATGAGACACTTCCCAATTATTACGTTGTTGTGACCAAGTGCCTGAACTGTCCCGTATCCATTTTGGATACTGGGCTCATTAATAATTGACCCTTATCCACTTGGGGGATATAGGGCTTATTATATATAGTGAGCCTTAGGCTCTTAATCATTGTTTGAGCTTGAGGCTCTTTTCACTCGTTAAGCTTTAAGCTTTGATCGGTGGCTACTCTGGTCACAACTGCCATTATCTGATTATGCATTCATGTATGGAATGCATGTACCACAATTACTCACATTATAAAGCAATTAGGTCTTCACATTCATCGGACCTTTTTTCCGGAAACTACAATTGAACACATTCAATTATCATTCAAAAACATAAATTAAGCAAACAAGTAATTAAGTGAACCGTCTAGGTTACTCACAAGTTACTCCCGAAGTTAATGCCTGGAAGTTTCGGCATTGTCTGGGGGTTGACGTTCCAGTAGCTCCTCTATATCAAATAACATACACAATATCATAATTTGTACAATCATAAGTATTCAATAATGCACATGTATGAAATGGAATGTGTACAATACATGTTCATGATATCCCGGGTATCTTACCATCAATTACATCACAAAATCAATCTCATATCAAATCTCATCTAAGTATGATTTATACTTAGGTTTATGCCTCATTAAAACCATTAAAATCACATTTCATTTCTCATTAGCTTACTTTTAGATTTTTCCAAGACACTCTTTCGGGTCTACTGTTCACATTAAAACAAATAGTGTAATTGATATAATTTGTCCATATCCTCTTCTAGAAAAGTATTCCTCTATGACTTATGTTTCTATTGACATAGTTTAGTAATTAGGAATATATGCCTCAAACATTTTTGGACTGCTCTTATCTAAAATAGTATACTATATACAACTTCCATCCAGAAATTAAACATCCTAGAGATTGAATCACAATTCGACTTCTTCAGATAATTTGTAAGCTTATATCTATAGTTTACTCCAAATCAAAAATCATATAATTTAGAATCCTATAGATCCAGGTATAACCGAAATAGTCGAACATGTTCAGTGTAATCACACCAGTTCATAATATTCCAACAGATTCCCTCAATTTCTTTCATCTAAACTTTTCCATATCCAGTCATAATGCTACCGATTTTCATGAAGAAATAGAAATATGTGTTAGGAACCTATTGTTCAAAGAATCACTCCATTTGTAGATTGAATGACAAATTTATGACTGAAAGAATGAAACAAGGTTCTGTCCTCAATCATATTGAACCTATTTTGGGTCAACTAGCGATTAAGGTGTTCTTTAGATGATTTTGAAGAAGACTTTAAGATGTATAACTTTAGTGAAGACCTCAAAGATAAATTCTATCATATAAGGGTACGAAATTGGACCAGAAAGAGTTTCAATCAACATAAGACGAAGCAAAGTCAACTTAAGACGAAGCGACTCTTAAGACGAAACAGAGTCAACTTAAGACGAAGTAAAGTTAACTTAAGATGAAGCAACTCTAAATACAAAACATAGTCAACTTAAGATGACGCAAAGTCAACTTAAGATGAAGAAACTCTTAAGAAGAAGTAGAGTCAGTTTAAGATGAAGCAAAGTCAACTTAAGACGAAGCGACTCTTAAGACGAAGCACAATCAACTTAAGATGAAGCAAACTCAACTTAAGACGAAGCAGATTACACTCCTGAGAATCTCCACTCATAAAGACCATAACTTTCAACTTCGATGTCCAAAAATTTGATATTATATACCATTGAAATGCTAGAAAGATAAGCTATAACTTTCCAAAAGCAACTTTGTCTAATTTAGCCTAGATTAAACTAGATTTTCCCTGAAGGCAGAGCACGAAAATTATCCCTAAGGAAGACTTGAAATCTTTTTGCACTGTGCAAATTTGGAAAATCTTGAGTATAATCATTCAACTACCAATTGACTTCATTCAACTCTCAAACCTTAACTCCATAGGCTTTTTTCTAAATAGAAAAAATCCCACAACGCCCAGTCACTAAAATTGGTTCTAGAATACTTAAACCCATATATTTCCTAACTCCATGGTCTAAAACTCTTCTAAAAATTCCAAAAGATTCAAATGATCTTACCTTAATTCTTTACCAAATGAAGAGATCATTGGCTCAATCTGAAGCTCTTCTCTCCCTCTTCCTTTTTTTTCTTGACCCACTTCAAAATCTCTCTCAAGACTAAGAAGTGTTGAAACCTTAACTCAACTCTTTTCTTTTCTCTCAACCACCGAAATTCTCTTCTTTTTCTTTCTTAATTTCTCTTTCTCTCTCTCAATTCATGTTTCCCCCTTCTTAAAAAGCAAGACTACATTTATTTCTCCCATTTCTACCCTTAATGAGCCCAAAAGCCCCTTTTTAAGTCTCAAATAACTATAACTTACTTCTAACCATTTACTGAAGCCTCTCAACTAAGTTAGTGACACTTGTCACTTTCCTAATGTCTAAGCTCTAACCAAGTTCCTTTTGAACTAATTTCTTCAACTCTCATCTTTCCAATCCAATTATCTTCAATATTCTTTTGATTCCTTTTTCCTATTTTCCCTAAACTTCATAAATTCTGAAATTATTCATAAATTTAACAAAATTCAAAAGTTACAACAATTCCACAAATCAATAAAATTTCCAATACAAATAAAATTCAATGTTCTCAAAATTCCCAAAAATCTCAACTCAGTCCAGTTATGCCCAAAATCATTCATGAATGCATGTACAATTATTTTCATGTACAAAACCTTCACTATTCACATGTATTTGTATGTCATATCATGCCTGAGTATGAAAAATTCATTTCTAAGCTCTCATTAATCGCTCATATTTACTATTCTAGCCTCCCACAGGTGATGGGATGTTACAAATTTCGACATAGATTAAAGAAAAGAATAGTTAAAAACAAGGCAATCAAGGCTTTCGCATGGTTCAAGGAATAAAAAGTAGTTATTAGAAGGTACATTCATAAATAGGAATTTATCTATTATTCTCAATTTCTATTTAAATGCTAGCCACAAAATTACGCTAGCTTTTACAGCTAAACAAGACTTATATCAAAGAGAGGTTTAAACTAGAGCCCTCAATTGCTTTAGTTTAGCTTTTCTTAAGAGGGAGTATGATGCATGGCTATCACAAATGATTGTCTTTAATGAGGCCCTTAGGTGCTTTCAATTGATTTTACTTATTTTAATAAAATATTAATGATATTTTAAATATTAAAATATATTCTATGATATTAGAACTCTAACTTTTTTTATTATTCATTTATGAAATTATTTTAATATAAATTGTTATCTAACAAATTATTGGGTACATGATCAATTTAAAGGTCATTCTAAATATTTTATTTTTAAGCCCCAACATCCACCTTTAAGCATTTCATTTGTTTTTTTTCAAGTCCTATGATACAACTTCAAACATTTTCTCCATTTTAAAGTCTTAATATTCATTCTAGGGATTCCATTTCATTTTAGTTTAGTTTAAGCCCTAAGAACTACCTATAGGCATTTAATTTTCCATTTTAAGTCTTATGGAACTAATCTAGGCATTTTCTTTAAATTCCAACAGCTAATATTCATTTTAGGCATTCTAAAGCTGCTTTGGATTATGACAAAAGATTTATATATTATGCATTATATGCAAATAAAGATGAGACAAAAAATAAGTTGATAAGAGCATAAATATCTAGCAATTAACCAAGTCTCACCAATATCCCTAAGAGACATTTCATCGAACAATTCATAGGTAAACTAAATTCATCTCTAACTAATGACAAAACCACTATATTTTTCCATTATTGATCAACATCAACATGTTGAAACAAAAAATGAATCAACCACAATTGAAAAAACGCAGAATACTCAAACCACACCAACAAAACCGACGATCATATAAGCATTTAACAATAAAATTTCTTACAGAAAAACTAAACTCAAGAGCAAAGCATTGACAATTAACCTTGACAGATTATTAACTAAAAGCGATAGATGATGGAAGAAAAGTTGAACAAGACGAGTGTCGACGATTAAGAAAGAAGACAAACGATGACGATTAATGAAGAAAATGAAGAAGAAAAAAGCAAGGGAGGGAGGGTTGCCAAGTGTAGGTTTAAGTTCAAATGAAAATGACATCGCTTAGTTAACACCAAATGATGTCATTTTCCTTTAATTAAAATGTTGAAGTCGAAGACCTAAATGATGTCATTTAACTTTAAATTTTATTGATGGACATTTCTTCCTTCACTAAACCCCAACACTTATTTTTACCGCTAACCATTACTGCCTATTTTTCAACAACCTTGAATATTTTGTAGATAAATTTCGTTATAAAAAATACATGAATAAATTCCCTCCACCTTTACCAGCGAAGTTTTTGTCCGTCATATATACCTTTTTTTTTGACAAATTTACCAATAGGGAATCAATTTCCATTGCTAATTTACTATAGAATTTTGTCTGTTGGTAATGTTCCATTGGTAATTTGTAATTTTCTTGTATTGTTCCATGTTATCTACGATTCAGCCTACGTAAGATTAAAGCGTTTCTTTGAGCTTCTTAGCTATTGATCTTGTTATTGGTCCCTTCAACATTACTAGCTCATCTTTGGTTCCATTTTTTCTTACAAAGTGCCATGGTCATACTTATATCATCCCTTCCCTCTTTAAAAGAAATCGTACTCGAATTTGAATCAAAGTGAAAAGGAGATAAGTTAAAAACATTAAAAGTAGCACTAGTATTATACTCACCTGGCAAGTCTATCTTGTATGCATTGTCATTAATGCATTCCAACACTTGGAATGACCCATCACCCTTTGTATAAAGTTTTGATTTCCTTTGCTTTAGAAACCTTTTTTTCGCATATGCAGCAAAACCTAATCACCTGGTTCGAAGAGAACTTGCTTTCTTCCTTTATTTGCCTTTTGTACGTACATGCGATTCTTTTTCTTAATCTATTCGTGCGCTTTCTCATGTATTATTTTAACCAAGTCATCCTTCTTCTTGCCATCTAAACTAGCAATCTTAGTTAAAGGTAAACAAATCAATTCTAACACGGTTAATGAATTAAAACCATACACAATTTCAAATGGAGAATAACCTGTAAAAGAATGTGTAGAACGATTATATGCTAACTGTGGCACACCAGTATCGAAGTGTGCATACTAGAACACCCTTCGAACATCCCAGTACATAACCTATGATAATGGTAGGCTACGTCCACTCACAACACTTATTTAACATGTCATTATCTATCTTTATTCTCTTATGAAACATCATCAAGAAAATCATAATATTTTAAAACCAAAATTTTCCTCATTTCATTTCATAAAATTGAATGATATATAATGTATCTTTCGACATCCATACATATACATCATCATAACCTAATACAAAATATTCTACATGAAAGAGGAAATACACAAGCTTTATCTAATAAATCCAATCCCAGCTAACATACTTTTGAGCCATTTCTTCTTTTCCCCAAAAGTACAAGAATATACTTCTTGTAGTGTCTCTCAGTAGCTAAAGTCGTCTCTCAGACTTGAAAAGTCAACGTTGCAATTTTGGTAAGTTTTACGAACTCAATGAGGTAACCATTATCGATGGTTCACTCAATTCATGCATTTCATCAATACACGTAACATTTTATTCACATCATTGCATATTCATAAAGTATCACATTTCACTTTTAGAACAATCATATCGATCATATCATTCATACAAAATGCACATATCAATTATAATTGCAATGCACGTAAGACTCACTTTCATTTATTATTGTCATTATAACTGAGTGCCTTTTTACTAGCTCATATCCTATAGTGGTTATCGAGCTATGTCACATAATGTCTCATATCCCTTAGTGGATATCGGGTATATTCACAACCGAGCCTGAGGCTCTAATCACAATCCGAGCTTTAAGCTCTTTATCCTGGCGACTCCGGTGATAACTTCCTTTATCTTACATGCATTCATGTATTGAATGTTTCAAATAACATATTCTCAGTCAATCATATGATTTCATATTTACATTTAGATCACATTTATCATCGGACCTTAGTCTGGCATTTAACAAAATTGTTGAGCAATATTTATTTCATCACATTCACATATAAGGAGCACTTCAATAACTCATTCAAACATCAGAATCATCAGACCTTTATTGTCCAGAATTAACACAATCAAACCACATTCATATCATCATTCAAAACATATTCTAAAGAAAACAATTAATTGAGCGAAACCGTCTAGGTTACTCAGAGGTCGCTCCCGAAGCTAACGCCTGGAAGTTTCAGCAATGTCTAAACGTTGACGTTCTAGTTGCTCCTCTATATCACACAATAAACATATCAAAATTTGCACAATTATAAATGTTTATTAATGCATATGTATGTATATGAAATATGCACAATGCATGTTCATGACAATCCTAAGTATCTTATCAAATTTCACACTATATCCACATTCACATTTTATAATTCAATTACTCGTTATTTCATTCTTAGAATTATTTGCTCACACAATAACAATTTCTCAGTCACTTTAACTTGATACCCATTACTCCTCTTCTTTGAATCACAACTACAATCATATGAATATATTTATTCCCAATAAACTCATACCTTTGGTACTTTGATAACAACAATTCATTCACTAATGTTATTCCAAGATCAAACATATCTAAACTCTCATTTCTTCTTATAACATCTTCCAAAATTCGAAACCTTCGTGTCTATTTTCCATGAACACTTTGACTTGGAAAATGAAGTAATTTGTCAACACTTTCTCCAAAAAAAAATTTCCCCATTGTCTTAAGTTTCTAATGACACCAAGATCGTTCAATTTGGTTTACTAATCCGAAAGTTATACTTTAAATATTTAAGACTATTCATAAATTGAAACAACATCCTGTACTCAACTTTAATTCAGAAATCTGGAATTCTAGAGATAGAATTAGAATTTGACTTCTTCAAAAAAATTGTAGCCTTAAGTCTTTAGTTTACTATAAATCAAGAATCATCTCATTTTGATCACTACAAATCAAGTCAAAATACCGAAGCCTATTCAATGAAATCTTTCGCTCGAGTTTGTTTAACCTAACTAAAATTAAGTCACGATTGTGCAACATCAATGCATGGTTGTGCATTCCAAATTAAACAAGTCACGGGCTTGAAACCACAATGCATGCCCGTGCACACCAATAAGCCATGGCTGTGCAACCTTAACACATGGTTGTGCACACCTAATGTCTAGAACAAAATTTCCATATTTGTTTTCCATTTCCTTCCCACGTTTATCACTCAATCTCTTCTAAATGATTTCATATGGATAAGAATTTTGGTGGAGATGTAGAACAATGTGTTTCGAATCTAATGGTTCAAGTCATATGTCATTTGGAGGTCGGGAGAAGAAGTTATAGCCAAAATATTGAAGGATGTTTTAAAAAAATGTCTCCCTTCAGTAACCATAGAAGTCACGATCGTGCTTCTTCAAATTTTTCCTGAAGTTGCTTCTTCAAATTTTTCTCGAGGTCACAATCATGTAAAAGCATGATTGTGCTTCCTCTTCTTCCTTCTGAATTGTAGCTTCCATTTTCTTCTCTTCTTCATTTTCATTTCGTAATTCCTCCATTTCCTAACTTACATCTCCATTTTCATTTTACCATTTGGACTCCCATTTAGCTCCAAACATTCAAAAATCATTCAAAAATCTATATTTAACACACAAACATCAAAATAAAAAATCCATCACGCAAGTTCTGCATTTTTCCTTAAATTTCAATTTTTTTTCTACAATTCCTTTTTTTTTTGCATATTCTTCATTCTCTTCTTCTAACACTTTCTTTTCATCTTAACTTTTTATTTTTACTCCTTCTCAAGGCACGACATTACCTTTTGCTGAACTCTAACTCATTTTCAATCCATTTCGGTGTGTTAGAACAGTCAATCACTTGAAATTCCATACAATTTTTTGTTCATCTCTAAAACACCCAAAATATTCAATCATACACCTTCACCTATGTATCCACACTAAATAGTGCATATATGAATATCAACTTTCATAAATTTCTACACTAATCACTTAAATATTTTCATTTCTCTTTCAACTCCAAAAATCATTTCTACACTATCTTATAACATAGTGCTCATCAAATATTAAAAAAATTTCATATCTTAAGCCCACAGTGTTCATAAAAAATAACCATTTTTCCTCATGATTATGAAATGACAAATAAATCACCAAATTTATTCCACATACTAGCAACTCATAAGGATTTACATGTACTTGTTAAACCTCAAATTCTTCAAAACTCCAAAAAGCCCTAACTCTCATGCACCCACATACACCATTTTGAAGGTGGTTTCGATTAGGCTTTTCTTAAGGCAAAAGAAATGGATAACAAAGTGGGAGTAGCAATAAGTGAAGTTTCAGTGAAACAAGATCTAAAGAAGAAGAAGAAGCTTCAAGAAGAAAGCCACAAAAAAGATATCTTTAAAACAAGACAAAACAATGTCTTTGTCTTTAAAATTAAAAGAAACGTGGGCTTAAGATTTGGACACTTGTCCAATTTCTAAGACTTTAACTAGTTTCTCATTTAACTAGTTCAATCATCTCTAAATCTTATTCCAAAAGTCTCCTAAATTCCAATATCATTTTTTCACAAATTATGAAGTCATCAATAAAAATTCTTCAATATCATTAAATTCTTATTTCTATTTCCATTTATCACTTGACTTGCCACATGACAATTTTTCCTAGTCCAGTATTACCCAACATTTTCGAAAATTTTTCCTAAAATTCACCAAACTTCTAAATCAACAAACATTATCACTAAATATTCTACTTCAGCAATTTATACTCTCCAAATCAGTCCTCGAAGCATATAATTCACAATTCACAGTATAAACACATTTATGAATCAATTATACCCAGAATGTCAATGAATGCATGTACAGTCATTTTTACGTGTGCAAAAATTCAAATTTCACATGTGTGTATGCTAACAATACGTATTAGCATGAGATGCATTTTTCTTAATCTCTCATTGATCTCACATGTAACGTATTTTAGGATTCTAACCCTTAGCATGGGAATGGGATGTTACACAAACTCAGTGAATGGCAGGTAATCTTCCTAAGTTTTCAAGTTCTTCCCAATAATTGCATGCAACATGGTTCCTAAAGTTCTATTAACTACCTCAATTTATCCATTAGTTTGTGGATGGCATATAGTAGAAAATAAAAGTTTAGTACCTAACTTTCCCTACAAAGCTCTCCAAAAGTGACCTAGGAACTTAACATCCCTATCTGAAATAATGGTTCTTGGCACACCATAAAGCTGAATCACTTTCCTAAAAGAAAGATCAACAATATTTATTGCATCATTTGTTTTTTAGTAAGCAATGAAGTGAGTTATTTTACTAAATCTATCCACAACAACAAATATGATAGCTCTACCTTTCCTAGTCCTAAGTAAACCCATTACAAAGTTCATAGATATATCATTCCATGGTTCACTAGCTACATGTAACGGTGCACACAAACCATAAGGCCTACCTAGATTTAACTTGTTTACATGCAATACACTTGGCTTAAACCTTTTCTACATATCTTCTCATACTTTAAAAATGTTCTCTAAGCATATATAATGTCTTTTACACACCAAAATTCACCATTAACGCTCCACTATGTGATTTTCTATTAAGCAACTCTCTAATAAAACATGTAGGAATGCAAAGTTGTTTAATCTTAAAAAGATATCCTTCGTGTCTATAGAACTTATCAAATGTAACATGTTCACAAGCTTTATATACATTAGCAAAATCAACATCATCCACAAACAATTCTTTCAAATGCTCAAATCTAAGTAACTTAGAAGTAAGGATAGAAATCAAAGTGTACCTTCTCAATAATGCATTAGCCACACCATTTTCCTTACCTTGCTTGTATTTAATCACATACGGAATTGTTTCATGATACTCCACCTAACTTGCATGCATTTTTCTCAATTTCCTTTGTCCCTTCAAGTTCCTAAGAGATTGATGATCGCTATGTATCATAAACTCTTTAGGTAGTAAGTAATGTTCCCAAACTATAAGAGCTCTCACCAAGGTAGAAAACTCTTTATCATAAATGGAGTAGTTCAAAACTGATCTGCTTAACTTCTTACTGAAATATGCTATGGGATGATTCTCCAGCATAAAAAACATCCCCTACACTAATCCCACAAGCATCACATTCAATTTCAAAAATCTTGGAAAAATCAAGCAAACACAAAATAGGTCCAGTACATAGCTTTTCCTTTAAAGTATTAAATACATTTTCCTATTCTTTCTCCCATTTAAAACCAACATTCTTCTTAATGATTCCATTCAATGAAGCGGAAATAATAGAGAAATCATAAAAAATCACCTATAAAAATTTGCTAATCTATAGAAAGTCCTAACCTCACCAATTGCTTAGGTGTCGACCTTTCTTAGATAGCTTTCATCTTTTCAGAGTCAACCTAACTCCTTTAGAACTCACCACAAATCCTAAAAAGATAACTTTATCTATGCAAATTGAACAAGGCAGTAATGTTCCCAAACTTTAAGAGCTCTCACTAAGGCAAAAAGCTCTTTATCATAAATGGAGTAGTTCAAAACTGATCCGCTTAACTTCTCACTGAAATATGCTATAGGACGATTCTTCTGCATAAAAAACAGCCCCTATACTAATCCCACAAGCATCACATTCAATTTCAAAAGTCTTGGAAAAATTAGTCAAACACAAAATAAGTGCAGTACATAACTTTTCCTTTAAAGTATTAAATACATTTTCCTGCTCTTTCTCCCATTTAAAACCAACATTCTTCTTAATGATTTCATTCAATGAAGCAGAAATAATAGAGAAATCATAAAAAATTGCTTATAAAAACTTACTAAGTCATGGAAAGTCCTAACCTCACTAACTGCTTAGGTGTTGACCATTCTTAGATAAATTCATCTTTTCAGAGCCAACCTTAACTCCTTTAGAACTTACCAAAAATCTAAAAAGATAACTTTATCCATTCAAATTGAACACTTCTTAAGATTTGCATATAACTTCTCTTTCCTAAATGCGTCTAAAACAACTTTAACATCCATGATATGTTCATTTATTTTCTTAATGTAAATCAATATGTCATCAAAGTAAACGACCACAAATTTACCAAAGAATTCATGTAAAACATGATTCATTAAGCGTATGAAACTACTAGATGAATTAGATAAGCTAAAAGGCATAACCAACCACTCATACAATCCATATTTGATCTTAAATGTAGTTTTCCATTCATCACTGTTCTCATCTTAATATGATAATAACCCCCTTTAAATCAATTTAAGTGAATATGGAAGCATCATGCAACTCATCTAGCATAATATCTAATCTAGGAATAGGATGGCAATACTTTACAATAATCTTATTGACTGCTCTATAGTCCATACACATCCTCCAAGTTCTATTCTTCTTTGTAACTAAAAGAACTAGCAAAACACAAGGACTCATACTCTCCCTCATGTACCCCTTTTTAAGCAATTCATCGATTTATGTTTTTAATTCCTTTTTCTCCTCTAGATTGCTTTAGGAAGCTGGATGATTAAGAATTTGAGCTTTTGGTAGCAAGTCAATCTAGTGCTCAGTCCTTCTCAAAAGTGGTACCCTTAGGGTACCTCTTTAGGAAAAACATCATCATCATCCACAACATGGTCATAAACAGCCTAGGCAAATTTAGGTCAAGGTCAGTGTAAGAAAACAAAATTTCCTTATAACCGAATCAAGGTTAAAGCTCTCTTGCCTAAGTATGCGCTCTTTAACTTTCTTTCTTTTTCATACAAACATGGATGTGTCTTAACTTTTTCACTCCTTGCAATTTCTATTTACTCACTTTTCATGTTATTTTCTTTCTTTTCACTCACTGACTTCTTCTCTCCTGCATATCCCACTTTTTTTCTCACTTGTGTAGTCGCTCATAATTGGGCCTTTAATTTTATTCTTTCTCTTATGGCCTATTTTCTCTCTTCTTTCCTTTTACCTAACTACATGAATCCCCCTTTGATGATTATTGAATTTTCAGTTGTTTAAGGTATACTTTAGGCAATAAAAGAGCAAGGGTAACTTTTCGCCCATTATACATAAAAGAATACATATTCATGTACCCATCATGTATAACACACCTATCAAATTGTCATGCCCTACCCAACAATATATGACCAACTTGCGTGGACGCGACGTCAAATACAACTTCATCCGCATATCTATCAATAGAGAATGCAACAACTACTTGCTTAGTAACTTTGACTTTACAACTTTCATTCGACCATTGTAGTCTATATGGATTAGGGTGTCTATAACATTTTAACCCAAACTTCTCTACCAAAGTAGTACTAGTCATATTAGTGAAACTTCCCCATCTATAATCATGCTACAAGCTTTCCCACTTACTAAGCACCTCGTGTAAAATATATTCTCCCTTTGTTCTAGGATATCTTCCTTCACATTCAAATTTGATGCACGTCTAGTAACTAAAGATTCACCCTTAACACTATACTCAACATCCTCATCAACATCAAAACAATCTTCTAAAGGTGGCATATTTAAATCACTACCATCAGGCTTATTATCATCATCAAACTCAAAAATAGTTTTACCACCCTTAGACAACATAGTCTTCCTATTAGGACAATCAGATGCATAATGATCACGCCCTTAACATTTAAAGCATTTAAATTCTTATTTTTAACAGATTTAGAAGATGGATCAATAGTACCTTTTTAATTGAAGCACTCCTCTCCTTACCTTTGTTTGACTCATTGCCTTTCTCCTTGGAATCCAAATAATGCTCCCTCTTCTTATCTTCATTTTTGCTCCATTTTAGATTCCATTTGCTGTTGGAATTTGAGAGGTAATTAGTTGCCCTTCTTTTTTTTTTGTTGTCTCTCCACCTTTATGGAAATGTTTACTAAGTCCTCCATTTCTACATAAGGTTGCAATTCAACCACATCAACAATTTCCCTATTCAATCTACCCATGAACCAAGCCATTGTCACCTCTTCCTACTCTTCTATATTAGCTTTAATTAATAGTATCTTCATCTCCTTGTGATAATCTTCTAGGGATCTAGTTCCTTGTGTGAACCTATTTCATTGCTGGTACAACTCTCTATAGCACTAAGGTGGCACAAACCTCTTCTTCATCTCTCATTTCATCTCTTCCCAAATGGATATAGGTGGTTCTCTATTCCTCCTCCTATTATTTACCAATTCATCCCACCAAACTAATGCATAATCAGAGAATTCCACTACTACTAACCTCACTTTCTTATCTTTATAATAGTTGTGACAAGCAAAAATCAAATTCACCTTTCTTTCTCATTCCAAGTACACTTCAGCATCATTCCTACCTTTGGAGGATGAAATTTTCATCTTGATGGTATTAATGCTGCTATCTTTTCTTTCTACTCTCTCTTCCCTCCTTACTCTACCCCTCACAGATTGCACTTCATCTTTATGCTCATCATATATTCTTTCCAATTCTTGCTTCCGGTTCCTATGACTATCAATTAATCAACTATGATTTTGGATTCTACTAGTTTCATTAATTCTCTCATCCATCCCATCCATCCTAGTAGATAACTTCTTGAACTCATTCATGAATGCCTTATACATCACTTTCAAATTAGGCACATTTTCATCCTTCTCATGTAATTTTTCTTTTCCATCTCTTCTATTGGCCATTCTTATAACAAAAGGCTGCAAGAAAATGGTTAGCAATAAAAAGATAACCTCTCAATTGACTCCCTTATGTGTTTCACTCAAAAGATGACACTCCACTCGTGTTTCACTCAAAATTGGCTTTTACTATCTTTTAAGCTTACACAATCCAGCCTTTTTCCACTCAAACTTGTTGTCTTTAATTACACTTTAGAATTTAATTTCCAATCAAGGTAATTCACAAACAATAAATTAAGATTTATGAATGTAATGAAAACAACTAAGAAAGACGATGGGCACAAAACTAGAAGCAAGTATACTGAAATGAATGAAGGAAAAATAGGCACACAAGAGGAAAGGATATATGCTGCCCAATAATACAAAATTTAAATTAACAAGAATCAATTTTTTAATTATGGTGTAAATGGAAACAAAAAATAAGAGGTAGAAAAAAATAGAAACTTAGAATGAAAGAAAATGATGAAATAATGCAAAAATGCAAAAATTAAAATTTTCCTACTGGAAAAGTCAACTCGGATGCAAAGATGTAAAGACACTAATCAAAATAGGAAGCCAATAAAAGAAAACCCAATAATCACTCAAACTCCAAAGATGGAATTTATGCTATTTGACTTTTCCAAGTAATTTTCCTAATTTAAGATAACGCCAAATCAAAATTTTCCTTTTAAATATTTTTAGCAATTGATTTTTTTAAAAAGAAACACCATCAGTTGACTTTTCATCTTCTTTAACTCAAGAAACTTTTCGTTCTTTTTAATAATTCAAAGAACAAACTTGGAAAAATAAAGAAACAAGAAAATCACGAAAGCAAGATGAATCCTAATTTTGAATTCTAATTAAACATTAACAATGATAACAACAAATAAACAGAAGACAAATAATAATTTATCCCAATCCGAGCTATGATGCCAAACGATACGAAACCTCAAGGCTAAAGAACCCAAAACTCCTTAAACACGTCATAGCTCAAACGATACGAAACCTCAAGGCTAAAGAACCCAAAACTCCTTAAACACACACTTTGGATAGGATAAGGACAAGAAGAATCCCCAAATAAGGTTGATTTGAAAACAAAAATGGAAATTCTCTACAAGTGATTACTTTGATAAGAATTATATTTTTGATACAATAGAAAAAACAAGCAATCCACCCTTAAAGAATTTGTTATTCAACCAATACAAAAAGTAAACAATGTGTATTGTAATATATTTATATCCTTTGAAAGAAATAATCCCTAACTACTTAAAAAGCCTTTAAACAATGGCCTCCCACCAAAATAACAAAAGCCTATACTAATATTTCTAAAATACAACCTAGTGAACTTAAAAGATCTAAATTAAATGAGTTGAAAGTTAATAAAAATCTATTTCACTAAATCAAGCCTAAAATATATTTAATGAGCTTTCTAAAGTTATACTTCTAATATAAAATAATTAATTAAGCAAAAATAAAACTCTTCTTACACTTTCTACCCAACTTGATTAGTTATAATATTATTGGACTTTATTGTCTCTTAAGATTCTATGCCAACTAAAATTTAACCCATGTAAAATTGAAGCATTTTTTTGAACTTTTTAACTCTTGATTTTGTTATTGATCCCTCTAAAATTACTAGCTCATATTTAGTTCCATTTTTCTTACAAAATGCCATGTGCTCACGTCACAACATGGGAGGATGGAAAATATGCATGTAAGTTGAGGTAAGAAAACAACCGCAAGGGATAAAAAAAAAGTAACTTCCGTTGCCTATACAAATATATGTATATGTACACACCTTTTATCATCATGATAACAGTTTATTACATTATGTTCATAATTCTGAGAACTGAATAGACAAGTAAGACAATCCATGAAGAGTTGGGACTCTGGAAATTCATTTCAGCCACGTCAGAGCTGCATGTGTTGTCAGTAGGCCAAACCACCAGCAAATGCATCTCCATCATGAAGGAGGGACTCTGTCAGCCAATAACCATCCCATGAACCGCCGATTCTCTTCAGATAAGAAGTGAGGTATCATTACAATGACATACCTCGATTCTCAATTTTAACTATAACTTGCATTTCTTTTTCTTTACTGAAAACAAATCCTAATAGGGTAACTATAATACTGTTTAGTGTGTGATTTGTCCCATTTTACTTCTGAGATGGGAAGTTTAATTATACACTCGGAGTAAAACACAGTTTAATAACATAAAGAGAGCCGTAGGACTTGTATCTAAATCTTGATGTTGTGGACATAAATTCAAGAACAATAGCAAGAGAGCAATGAAGATTGAGCAGACTCTGGACTTACTTTGTAATCTAAATATTCAAGAGTAACTTCCATTGATTTCTATACATAAACAATTATGCCAAGAAGACCATTTTCCAGTAGGATCAGGATCATAAACATCCAGGAAAAAAAAAAAAAAAGTTGGAGACGAAAAATGTATGAAAAGCAACTTCTAACCTCTATTTTAAGCTTACTGTGCTTAGAAAAGGAGTAATTACCTGAACCATAGTAAACTGAAATATTTCTTCTTCCTCTGGGCGATTACCTTGAATCCAAACCCGTTGCTTGAACCGGTTCTATTTCACAAAAACTAAGCAATTGAGTGGAGAACAAGACAGCAATTGAGATTGAATATCTTGTCAAGTTCAGAGTGACCCATATTTGAGCATAAAATTCATACCTCATTCACTAACAAACTGCTTAGGATCCTTCTATCCTTGTGACCAAGCAACATTCTATAGGTTGAATGGTGAAAAATCCTTCTGAACCTTTCAAACTGCAACATAAATGAATGACGGCAAGCGTTAGTTGATATGCTGATTTTGTCATCAAGCGAGTCTTAAGACATAATTTTGAACGCACTGACCTGTCCCAAATCGAAGAAAGGCCCGAAATAAGGTGATCTCTCAAAAGGATCAAAGCCAGCAAACTGTAGCACGAAAACACATACTTTTCCTAAAAAGAAAAAGGAAAAGACAAAGAAAAGCCTTCGACTGGAATTACAAGTACCCTGTACATAACTTCAACCCCATAATCAGGACGAGGTTGGTCGTTGGACTTCAAGGCATCAAGCTGGTGCTGCACAGCTTCCTCTGCAGTAAACTAAACAAGGGGATTTGTAGCATAAACAAGTGGAGAAGATGATGCAGAATGATAAATGACAGAAAGACTCTCCTGACGTTAGTAACTAAGGCAAAGTGCTGCGTTTCAATAAGCATTCAGGATTGTAATGTTGGATGAGAGTATACTGAATAATTGTTTGTCTGTATGTAAGCCAACTTTTAACGGCTACACTGACATGTAAAACCATATGAATGTTTTCTCTTCTCTCTCTCTATATAGAATGGATTCTATGTTTCTCTCTCTTGATGTTCTTCCCATCTCTTCTAACAAAATCGTAACCGAATAAATGCAATATTCTGTTATCTACTCTTAATTTACAATAATTGGTATCAAAGAAGTCGATTATGTGAAAACAACTATGGCTGAAAGCACGAGAGCCACTGAATTACGAAGAGTTGAAGAAAGCTTGGAAGGTTTGATGGAGAGGACATTCTTGGATTCATAAGATAGGAGTGAGTGGATGTTATCGGAGATTCAAAATAGGACGGAAAAAGTAGAGAAGGATATGACTGAGTTAAAGAGCTCTACTCCTGCATAATTCCAGAAACAAGGAGGGGAGATCGGAGTGACAGAACCTACGCCGTATAGTAGTCCAGGAAGTCAAGAGCGAGATGAAAATGTGACACCTACAAGAATGAGTCGGATTGAGTTTCCATCATTTGATAGTGAGAATGTTAAACTCTGGCTTTACTAGTGTGAGCAATTCTTTCTCTTGGATCAGACCCCTAAAAAGATGAAGGTGAGTGGCATACACATGGATGAGCGGGCTCAGGAATGGTATCGATTATATATTCGAAACCGTAATAAGATGGAGATAGTTGAGTGGGAGGAATTCACAAAGGCCCTAAAACAACGATTTGATGCAGAAATCTTTGATGACCTAGTGGCTGACTTTAAGGAGCTGAAATAGTAGGGAATAGTCCTAGACTATTGCGCACAATTCGATTACCACTCCAATAGATTGACATTATCTGAAGAATACTTGGTTTTTTTATTAAGACACTTAAACCTAAGATTGGTGTGACTGTGAAACTACATGAGCCTCATTTCCTACATAAAGTGTACATACTAGCTAGGAAACAAGAGGCAATACTTAGATCCACTAGGAACACTGTGTTAAACCATGGTAATGCAATGAAGGGCGCGAATAATAGCAGTAATTTCAACTTCAATTCACGAGGCCAACTGACGAAAAATATTATTCGTAACTCGCAGTCTGATGGAATACTACCTACACCAGCTTCGACATTACGGTAGTCATCATCGGTAAGAGCTTTTAAACCCCATAAACATTTTAGTAGTAAGGATTTTGACAATAAAAGAGTAAGAGGTCTCTGTTTTTGGTGTGATGAAAAATATAGCATAGGTCACAAATGCAAGAAGAGTCAATTACAATTTTATGTAGTTATTGGAGAAGATGACAGCGGGAAAACTTCACCCGAACTAGAAGAGGAGGAATCAGAGGGAAGTCCCGAAGAAGAAGATAGTTCGATAGTTTCAATGCAGGCCATGTTGGGGTTGTCTGGGAATATGAAGTTTAAACAAATGAGGTTAGTAGGACTGCATCAGAAAAGGAAGATACATATATTGATTGACAATAGAAGCACCCATAATTTCATGGACACTTCTATAATAAGAAAAGGAGGGTGTGATCTCCAAGAAATAGATCCAATTTTCATCACAGTAGGAGGTGGGTTGCTGCTAAAATGTCATCAGTATTGCAAGGATTTTACTTGGACGATGTAGGGAGTGCAATTCACCATGGACGCGTTGGTGCTGGCGCTAGGAGGGTGTGATGTCGTATTGGGTGTGCAATGGTTGAGTGGACTGAATGAGGTATTATGTAACTTCAAGGACCGAACAATGACGTTTAAGTGGGAGGGACGTTTGGTCACGTTAAGCGGAAATCCAGAAGGAAGATCCAGAGTCATTTCCAGCAAAGAATTTCAGAGAAGATTACATCGCTCAATAACCGGTCAGTTGTTCATGATGCAGTTGTCAACGCCCACTAAATTCCAGTTATAGTAAATGAGAATGACAACCAAGCAGTGGAGTGTCTTCGACGAGATTAATGCTATTTTGTCGGATTATGCAAAGGTTTTTCAAGAACCAACCCATGTTCCTCTAGACCGTAAATACAACCATCAGATAATTTTTAAAGAAGGAATAGAAGCCATTAACATTAGTCCGTATCGATATTCAGGGGCACAAAAAGATGTAATAGAACAATCAGTCCGAGATCCAATGAAATAGGGCTTCATTTGACATAGTTACGATCCTTATGCCTTGCGGTGGTTTTAGTCAAGAAGAAGGATGATTCATGGCGTATGTGTATGGACTACAGGGAGCTGAAAAAATATACGGTGGGGGACAAATTCCCAATACCACTGATCGAAGAATTGTTAGATGAATTACACAGGGCTAGCTGGTTCACCAAGTTGGACTTGCGTTTAGGATACCATCAAATCCAGATGCAACTGGAAGATGTGTCGAAAACAGCCTTCAAGACACACGAAGGTCACTATAAGTTTCTGGTTATGCCATTCAGTCTGACGAACGGGCCTTCAATGTTTCAAAGATTGATGAATGAGCTATTTAAAACGTATTTGCATCAATTTGTTCTAGTCCTCTTCGATGACATACTGATCTACAGTTTATCGTTGCAACTGCAAGTACAACACGTTTTAACAGTAATGGAGTTGTTGAGCAGTAATTAGTTATTTTTAAGGGAAAGTAAGTGTTTGTTTGGGATGCAGCCAATTGCATATTTGGGATATACAATTTCATAGATGGGGGTAGCAACTGATAATCGAAAGGTTAAAACAATTGAGGAGTAGCCGCAACCCAAAGGAATTAAAGAGCTCCGAAGGTTTTTAGGAATTACAGGGTACTACTGGAGATTCATTAAATGATATGGGTTAATAGCTAAACCATTAATAGAGCTTTTAAAAAAGGAATGCATGGCTAGTTGGGATTGGTAGTAAGAAGAGAAGTCTGTTTTTGAGAACTTGAAGAAGGCAATTACATTAAAGTCGGTGTTGGCATTATCAGATTTTTCAAAAACATTCATGATTGAGGCAGATGCGAGTGGACAAAGGATAGGAGTAGTACTATAACAGGATGGCTACCCCATTGCCTTTCTTAATAAATCATTGGTAAGAAGGCATTACAGATTATCAACTTACGAAAAAGAATATCTAGCGATAATTAAAGCTATCAAGTACTGTCATCACTAGTTGAGCTTCAAACCAATTATTGTGAGAACAGATCACAGGAGCCTCAAATATCTGTTGGAGAAGCATCTGTCGACTCTCTTCAAACAATCATAGTTACCTTTGCTCTTAGATAGGATTTTAACGTAGAGTACTATAGTGGAAAGGAAAATAATGCCGCAGACGCCCTTTCAAGAATCACGAGCGCGGAGATGATGATGCTATCAGTAACACAATTACATGGAGAATTATTGGAAGAAATCAAGAAAAGTTGGGGAGAGAATCGAGCAATTAAGGAAATTATCATAAAATTGGAGATGAGAAATTTGAAGTCTAGTGCATATGAATGGAAAAATAGATTACGAAGGTGGAAGGGTCATTTGGTAATTGGCACTAACAAGCTGTTGCGACAGCAGATAATTGGAATCAGTCATGATGAGGCTATGGGGGGATATGCAGGTGCGGTAGCAACAACAAAAAAGTTACAAAATATGCTTTTCAGGAAAAGAGCGGCACGGGATGTGTGGAATTATGTCCAGAAATGTATGAACTGTCAAAGGAACAAGCATGACAATTCAACATATCCTAGGTTATTGCAACCAATTAGCATTCCGGAAGGTAACTAGAGGAAGGTTAGCGTCAACTTCATCGAGGGACTCCCTGTATCTAAAGGGAAGTTAGTTGTTTTTATGATTGTCGACTGATTCACCAAATATTCACTTCATTTCAGTAAAACATCCTTACTCCGCTTGTGAGATTCTGGAATTATTTCTCAATAACGTGTTTAAACTACACAGAATGTTGGAACCAATTATTAGCGACAGAGATCCAATCTTCATGAGTAAATTTTGGTAGGAGTTAATCCGATTGTAAGGAGTTCAGTTGAAATACTCTTCCCACCTACCATCCTCAAATAGATGGCCTCACAGAAGTGGTGAACAAAATTTTAGAAACATATTTACATTGCTTCTGCAATGAAACCCCTCAACGTTGGAGTGAGTGGATACCGTTGGCTGAGTGGTGGTACAACACAACGTACCGCCCATCCATCGACTCCACATCATTTGAAGTGTTATATGGCTATCCCCCACCGGTTTACACACCATACATAGCAGTAGATTCAAAGATGACAGAAGTGGATCGAGTTCTAGAAGACAAGGAAGCAATGACCAATGAAACAAGATTTCATTTGTAGAGTTCAAAACAAGAGGAAGCAATATGCTGACTCTAGACATTCGGAGCATGAATTTAAAGTCAGAGAAATGGCGTTATTGAAGTTACAATTGTATACACAACACACTCTTCAAAGGAGGAACAACCAGAAGCTGTCTCCATTTTATTATGGGCCATACAAAGTGATGCAGCGAATTGGGAAGGTCACCTACAAACTTGAGCTACCACCAACTTCCTTGATACATCCCATGGTCCATGTATCACAGTTGAAGAAAGCGCACATGGATCAGCATAGAACTTCTTCTGCACTACCAGAGTTCATCACCCCTGTTGAGCGTGTCCCCATGGCAGTACTGGAAAGGCGTATAGCAAAGAGAATTAATCGTGCAGTGACTCAGTTTTTAGTTCAATTGTCAGATAGTGGAAGCGTTAATGCAACGAGGGAATATCTTTTTGACCTTCAAAAGCGATTTCTAGAGATCAATTTTGTGGACAAAAATGTTAAAGAGAGGGGAATTGTTGTAGAAACAAGTGAAGAAGATGACACTGAATGATAAATGATAGAAAGATTCACCAAATGTTAGTAACTAAGGTGAAGCACTGCATTTCAATAAGCGTTTAGGATTGTAATACTGGAGTTAGTAACTAAGGTGAAGCGCTGCATTTCAATAAGCGTGTAGGATTGTAATACTGGACGAGAGTATACTGAATAATTGTTTGTCTGTAGTTAAGCCAACTTGACATGTAAAACCATATGAATGTTTTCTCTTGTCTTTCTCTATATCGAATGGATCCTATGTTTCTCTCTCTTGATGTTCTTCCCATTTCTCTTCTAACAAAACCGTAACCAAATAAACGCAATATTCTGTTATCTACTCTTAATTTACAACAGGATTCAACCTAACTTGGCATGCCATAAAAGATAAACCTAACAAGGACTCGATAAGGAAATTACATTCAGTCTGGGTCCAAAGGGTCTCTTCCTACGCGATTCCAGCCTAAAACAAATAACAATAAGTAAGCTGCTCATCCAATTAAAATTAGTAAAGCCCGGAGAATTACCAGTCTGCAGACAGAAAATCCGGCACGTCAGCTGACGCTCTGACAACGGAGAAAGCTGACGGCTTGTGTTGGCGGTTGAACTTCGATAAGAGAAACACCAAGTGCGGTGCAGGCAAACATGAAGAAAACGACATCGTCGCTCTCTCTTCCAGTTCCACCTCCGAACAACCTCGTACGAAATATATAATTGATTGTATATATTTTTCTCTCCTCTCTTTTTATTCTTCCAGCATTCATCTCGACCGTCCGTACTTTTTGTTCATTATATACGACGTCGTAATATATGCATCTACTGAAATGGAGCGTCGAGTGACCCCAAAACTCGAAAAGTAAGTATTGTCCATGAACCGTCCTGCTCATGCCCTCCAGTTCCTCGTCGCCGTATCAAACAACGCAACTGCCATGGCGTCTCGATCACGTGTACTTTCTTTCAGCTTCACTCTTAACAGGTATTGTGCGTATATGATTATATGAGTTGAGTGTGTGTAGTGAGTTTGGTGGATATTTTGCACAGCACCGAGGAGCAGGAGTAGGAGGAGGAAGAGTAGGAGGAGCTCGAAAGCAATGGGGGAGAGGTTTCTCCCACTGCACTGCAGACAAAGGTTGTCAGCATTTGGTGACCGGAGATTCTCATTTCCAGTCAGTCAACGACACTAATTTAGGTTTCCGTCAAGAGAAAGGTTTCAATCTGCATCATAACCGCCAACAGCTCCATCACCCCCAACGTTTCATTCAATCACAGTCGTTGGATCATCGTCCCCGTCCTCGAAAGCCGTTGCCGTTGGATTATCGCAATTGGGAATATGCTAAAACAGCGCCTCCTCCTCATGCTGGTAGGCTTATGATAATGTCTTTTGAGTATTGATGAATCAACTACATGAATATAATTCCAACTGTGGTGTTTCATTGCAGAGAAATTCATAGTGCTTTCTTATAATATACTAGCCGACTATCTTGCCATAGACCATCAGAGCAAACTTTATTATCACATTCCTCGTCACGTGTTGGATTGGGACTGGAGGAAGAGAAGTATACTTTTTGAGCTTGGCCTTTGGTCTGCTGACATTATGTGCTTTCAGGTTTTTATCCTGCTTTGTACCGATTGTTTTGCACTGAATCTGGGTATTTGTATTCTTAGGAAATGAATTTCCTTCTTATTTTAACTTTTCCAGGAGGTTGATAAGTTTCAAGACTTAGAAGAGGAATTGAAGCCAAGGGGTTATAGTGGCATTTGGAAGGTCTGTTTGGAATTGAAGAGTTGTTTTATTTATGTTTTAATCCAGGTCCTTGTATTTTTGCTTAATTCTCTTTGTCTTCACTTGCAGCTGATGCATAGTTGCACTGTAGATATCATCCCATGTTATAGGTTTTCTCTGTTTACTCTGATATGAAATGAGAAGGACTCGACCTTAAAACTAAACTGTGTAATGTTTCACTGAATTGAGAGCCTAGTTAGATGCTTAAATTTGATTCTATTGTCAAATGGAAAAGAAGGAAGGTAATTTGATATGACCAACCTTGCATTCTGAAGCTGCAAGTTACAGTTCAAACTAATCACTATTCTTGAATGTTTCTTGCATCTTTATTTAAGATTTCATGGGCCTCTAGAACATCTTCTTAGTGAAAATGCTTATCTTTTTTCTTCTTTTGGATCAGTTACTGAGACTTACAAAAGAAACATTGCTGAAACCTTCCCTTCATTTTGGTGTATAAGTATATGGGTTGTTGCAGCCATCTAAGTTAAATAAAGAAGAAAAGGTCTGTGAGCTGTGGAGTTCACATACACCACAAGCTCCTTATTTTGTATGATGTAATTGTGGAGTTGAACTATTAAAGCAATATAGTGTTGTTATTCTTCTGAACTGAAACAATCTCAAAATGTGCTTCTTCATCCTTTGATTTTGCATGAAAAATGAGGAGAGACTTGATATGTCTTTGTTTTTGTTGTATAGATGCGGACTGGTAAGGCAATTGATGGTTGTGCAGTCTTTTGGAGAACATCAAGGTAAAATATACTGGCAATCAAGTGTGTTGATTTGTGTCCATAAATGCATCTCTGCTTTTGCTGTTTGTTGTTTGATAATTATGTTTCTTCTGAATGTTATTGAATCATCTTCTCTTTATATTGCTTCTCTGATTATGCACCTTCAAAAACACAGCCTTTTTATTCTTAAGCACTATTGATATTGCCTTCTAGAGGGTGCACTCATAGATGATGGTGTTTCTATTGACAAGTCATTTTGGGACTCTTATACAGTGATTTCCGAGAACTAACTTCTTCAGAATAGTCAGCTTTGTCCTTCAATATTAGGTTCCTCTATTATGTAAGTTTCTAATGGCATGGCTTCCCTTTGGTACATTCTTCACCTAACCCCTCAAACTCTACTCCAAACAAAGATCTTGCATTTATACTTTTCTGGGGATCCAATGTTTAGAATGACAGAAAACATGACAATGGTTAGTCTGGCTTTCAAATCGAAGCATTGATGACAGTTTGGAAAATTGATGTCCTAATGATGCCTTTGGAACAAATTTGAGATTTGCATTATGTCACTCGTGTGCACTTCCTAGTCCTTGATTCCAGTTGCTCTGAGGTCACTTTCTTCAAATCTGGTACCTATTTTAAAGAAAGACCCTGGATGTAACCTTTTCTTTATCACGGATGCAATAACTTCGGCTTTTGGTCTTCTGATGTTGTGACCAATTAAAGTATGTCTTTATTCTATCAGATATTACTCTTTGCCAAACATTATATGTTGATATAGTTGTAGAACTCAACTAATTTACCTTTATGTTAGATTCAAGTTGCTCTATGAAGAATCAATAGAGTTCAATAAGCTTGGACTTCGAGATAATGTTGCTCAAATATGTGTGCTAGAGGTACATCATCTATTCTGGAAAGTTGATTTTACTTGGCAATATTAACTGCGACTACTGAAGGTCTGAATTTTGAGTTGTATTTTTCTTGTTTTTCATCTTTAATAACTGGTGGATGTGATTTCAGTTAATAAATCAATTTCACACATCTGACACATCAGCTTCCCCATCAAGGTATTAATTCAAAACTTATTTTTCTTATTTTGTTGTTTTCTGATCTTGTCAATGCCATAGGACATAGTCTATATAAAGTTTGTACTTTACTTTGCATATCTCATCCAATCATCATTTCAAACATGGTGATACTTGACATGTTATTAATTTTCTAATAAAATTAAAGATTTATGTGCAGCTCAGCCTGTCCTAACAAAGTTGTCATATGTAATATTCACGTGCTTTACAATCCTAAAAGAGGTGAAATTAAACTTGGTCAGGTATTTATCACACCACTTGGTAGTCTATACGTTTTTGTCTGAGTTAAGCTACAATGCTCCATTAGTTATGTATGTTTTTACTAGCTCCATAACTCCCTCCACCTCACCCCCACCCCCACCCCCAAAAAAATATAAAGGGAGAAAAATATTACTGACAATTAAAAGGCAGGTCATTGGATGTCTCCAATTCTTATGCATATAACATATTGATGTCTCAAATGCCAAGTCAAAATGATAAACTTAGACCATAAATTTTTGCAGCTGCTTAATATTTTACTTTTGTTGACTGTAAAACGCCAACCTAGTAAATTTTGTTAACTTCAAAGGATTTTTTCTTCTGGAAGCAATGCAAAACAAGAATTAGTTAATTTTTTCTTATTATTCTTTTTGTAAGAGAGCACACTACTCTTTCTCTAGTAATAAAGCAAGCTTGGGTTCCAACCATCCCTTTATTAAGAGGTTTTGTGTATGACTTCCTGGAAACTATAGAGAAGTTGGAAGAGGTGAGAAATTGAAGTATTTTTAATTTGGTTTGTCCTTGTTGGATTAAGATTTAAGTCCATGAGAGAGTAAGAAGACTGTCCATAGAGTAGGACCCTGGTTCTTTTTGAATTTTTAAATTAAGAGTCCTTATTTTGGTCAAGAGATAATGAAGTCTCAATTATGAGTGAGAAAAGAAAAATTTTTAAGTTATGAATTTCAGGGTGAAAGTTTGATGCTTTTGCATCTGAGAGTAATTATTAGATTCTAGGAGCGATCATAAGACATTAGGTGTGGTACCTAGTTCTTTATAATCCCTAGATGTATATTCTTGGAGTTGTTAATATGAAGCTTTATGTAACCTATATTTTAAGCTTTCTTCTTCATTGTTATTAATAAATAATCATCCAGATTAATTACATTTTCTTTATTTCTTTCTCTCTGTTTTCTTACTGTTACCTGTTTTGTATCTGTCCTATGTCAGGAAGCAATATTTTTTTCTTAGTTAGTTATGAGATCATGAAGTTCAAGAGATTCTTATGATTCAATGAGAAATTCTTTCCTCCAACCTAAGATCTGTATCTTGGATCAAATCTTATGATTAAATGAGAAATTCTTTCCTCCAACCTAAGACCTATATCTTGGATCTAACTTCAATAAGAATTACTTTCAAACCAGGTTCGGTCACTTTTAGAACGGGCTCATGCTGTTTCAAAAATCTGGAACAGTGCACCTGTGGTACTTTGTGGAGATTTTAATTGTACTCCAAAGGTTGCAATTTGTGATCCTGCAATTATCAAATTCTGTTACTTTCAGTTGCTGGGATTGGTCTCTATGAAACTTTATCGTGACAAAATTCTTTCTTCTTTTTTATTTCATTTTTGCATCAGAGTCCACTCTACAACTTCATCTTGGAACAAAAGGTAATTGTTCCTTTTATTTATTTGGTGCATTTTCCTTTTCTTCCTTTTTTCATGGTTACATTTGTGAAAATTACAGAATTAATTGCATAATATCTTGCAGTTAGATGTGTATGGATTGAAAAGAGATAAGATATCAGGACAAGCTTCAGATGAAATACGTCCTTCAAAAACATATTGTCCAAGCTCTGGGTAGCTTTATGTTCATAAATATTTATAAGATGTTTGGAGGCCTTGTGCATGTATATTATGCCAAAGCTAAAAAAAGCTTCCAAATTTTGCAGCATTCATCCATGTGGTGAATCAATTCAAACGGAAGTCATGAGGAATAACAAGCTAGCTAGTTCCCTTTCAGAAACACAATGTCCTAAAAAATCGTATGAGAATTGTGAAAGTAAACCTCATACTAAAAACTATTTTCAACCTGAAGATACTAGAGCTACTCTGGATGCAGCAAAGACATCGTGCCCACCTGGGAACTATTTTCAACCTGAAGATGCTAGAGCGACTCTGGATGCAGCAAAGACAGTATGCCCACCTGGGCAATGTGAGAGTGCTGACAGCAGACTAAATTTTAAAGAGAGAAAAGAGTGGGAAAAGAATGTAATGGACAATTATCAAGATGACATTCAATATGGTGCTTCAGTGTTGGTTGACAGAACAAAACAAAGTCCAATTGCATGTCCATATGACCAATTGGATGATGATATTCACAAATCAACTTCTCCAGTTATTTCATATCCTGATAAAGGCATCCATGATGGAAATGGGATAGAACTGGCAAAAGAAAATTCTGGTTTGCTTTCTGATCAAGGGATTTTATATGAGCATGCCAAGTCAAATGTCCATGCAGAGACTCTGAGTGCAAACCTTGATTTAGTTGCAGTTTCTCTTGGAGATTCCCCTCCAGGAAACAAAGCATGTTTGTCATGCCAACAGCATATTAGTGATGAGGATAGGTGCATTTCAGAACCTTATCAAGCAAACATTTCAAGTGCATCCACAAGCATTTATAATTCAGATAATGAGAAGTTGGAGGATGTGTTTCCTCTGGAGCCTAATGAAGGTGTAATAAAAGGTGAAGATGAGAGTAAATTTTTGGGTGCACTAAATGATACCAAAGATATTTCTCTATGCGATTTTGATCTAAACTTAGTTAAGGTTTCCAAAGAATGTTCTAGTTTAAATGATTCACAATCCCTTTCACCAAGGACTGAATTTGTTAATGACTCTCTGAGCTTGGATGCTGAGGCTGCAAAATTTAAGAAAAATGTCCTTGATCCATCTTTGTGGACTCCAATGGAAATAGAGACTGCTACAGGTAGTGCAGACGATACCAGATTGGAACATCCACTAAAGCTTAGAAGCACTTATGCAGATGTTGAGGTATGTTAACCTTTGAATTTTATTTTACTACTGTATAATGATTTGCCCATGTATTCTTTCATATCACATCTTTGACAAATGTTGATATAAAAACCTCGTGATATAGCTAAATTTGATGGGAATGCATTTAATCCTTCAGGTACGAATGTTACAGAAGCAATTCGACCTTAATTACTTTGGTTTTGGAGGTTAACGAAAGTTTATATGAGATGTGAACAAGTGAAACAAAAGATTATGTCTAATTTAATGTACTATAATTTAGAAATCTCTATCATGTGGGGCAGAAGAAATAAGAATAACATTTTGAATAAGTGTTGGGAGTTACCAAACGGCTGTGAATGGGCAACTTCATTTCATTTCTTATACAGCATGTTTATGTTCATTCTCATGACACCAATGCCTCCGATCAATTTCTTTTATTCATCTTTCTCTCCTTAAAATATAGGGAAAATGTTCTTGATTACATGATTCATGTATATTAAACTTTTGCAGGATAATTCAGGGACAAGAGATCCAAATGGAGAACCGTTAGTGACCAGTTACAATAGATGTTTCATGGGCACTGTTGATTACATATGGTGAGTGTCTGCAGGTTCTGCTCATCCTAGTATTACATTTTACCCAATGACTATTATCTGAATGAATCAGTTCACCTTTATCTTCATTATGTGATTGGGGAGTTGTGGAATGTATTAAAACATTATATTCAATTTGACCGGGGATCCAGGTCTTCTGAAGGGCTTCAAACTGTGAGGGTGCTTGCTCCAATACGAAAAAACGCAATGCAGTGGACACCAGGATTCCCAACTAAGGTATGAAAATTATCTTAAGAAGCCTTTTCTTTTGGAAAGGCCGTGATTACCACAAAATTTAGACTGTAAAATATCTTTATGTCTTTACTTCTGGAGAGGCCTTGATTTCCCCAAAACTTGGACAATAATTAGATTCATTGTTAATTTTTTAGAGAGATTCAATTAATGTTTCTACATCAATCAGTGAGGGTACTTAAGTCTCAATCAAGGCCCTGGGGTTACCATCTCCCGTGGTACCAAAACAAAAAATGGATAAATCCATTTATGCTGCCTGAGTGAGCCGAGTGTAGTGGATTAACACAAGTCTTCATCCTCGCTTTTAAGGATGACATATTCAGTTGAGTTTTAAGGATGCTTCCAGCCGCCCCTAAAAAGCTATATTTACCCATGCATTAATTTAATTACGTGAAAGAATGGGAGATTAAAGCATATAATTATTGGAGATTAAACACATCCAAGCTTAAAATTTTTACTAATATAAACTGTACTTTACTGGATTTGTTGCTCAGAAATGGGGCAGTGATCATATCTCCTTGGCTTCTGAATTGGCATTCGTCGAAACTGGAAGTGGAAGTAACGTAAAAGCTCAATAAACAAGCTTGGGCTGTAGCTGGAAATCAGAAGAAGCTTAAAGACTAGGAGTTCTATTTAAGATTTTTGGTTCCCTTGTTAACTTCCATAAGCGTCTTAGGCTACTTGGAGCTAATTTTGGTCGGTGATAATCCCCTCGTATTCTTTTGTATAGATCTTTTATCTGAGCATAACATTTAGTTGACAGGTCATGTTATTATTTATTAATTTTGGTGCAAAAAATTGGGGGAAGAGATAGTTGATAATTATGTAGTCTTTTTCTAAGCAAGAGATACTAGTGTTATTTCTTCGGCTAGTTTACGTGCCTCTCCCGCAACAAATAAACTAGAGGAAAGAAAAGTTCGGTTCTGTACCTCTCCCACAAAACAAATAAACTAGAGTAAAGAAAAGTTTGGAGGTGGAATTATAGAAGTCGGATCTTTTGCTCAATTTTATGGTGTCTTATTTTGTCTCATGAATCTTAATCATTTATTTACATGAGTTCTGCATGGGTCTCGCATGAATAAATACGGGATCTGTATAAATGAATGATTAAGATTTCATGGGATACAATAAGAAACTATCCTCTCTCGGAATTATGAGCTTCTTGTTCTCCTCGCCTGCTATACTATTTCAAGATTACTTATATATATATATTAGTTTATTTCGCTTTGGAGTTGGTCTCTTTGGAAACAAACCTTGGATTTGGTTCACCTGAATGAATCGAGCTTAACCCCCTGTTTAGTTGCTATCTTCAGCAACGAGGACGGAGGACAGGACACAATAATCCTGTCCCTCCGCGTGTTTGCTTACTATCTTTACTCATTTTTGTTTCGTCTTCGAAGGACAAAGACATAAATTTTTTGTTTCTCTCAAGACTATGATACAAAAATTCTTGTCCTAAGGACAAAAACAAAACACATAAGTAAATGTTAGAAATACTCCTCCTCCCACACAAGCAATTTTTTATTCTTAATTATATTATTAAACTCATCATCATCATCATCACCATCATTATTATTATTATAAATTTTAAACTTATTATTATTATTATTAAAATTTGAACTTATTATTATTATTATTATTATTAATTATCTTATTATTATTGTTATTATTATTATCATTAAATATTGTTATTATTATTATTATTAATTATTGTTATAAATTTTCTACCTATTATTATTATTATACAAAATTAATTTTCTTATTATTATTTTTATTATCCTGATTATTCATAATTAATTTCTTATTATTATTGTGATTGTTAAATTCCTTATTACTATTAATTTTCTTCCTCTTTTTCTTCTATCATTATTTATTATTATTATTATTATTATTATTAT
>JANSVA010000008.1:19940490-19953026 GCA_025504915.1 Erythroxylum reticulatum | reverse complement strand
GGACTCATTAAGGGTAGAAATGGAAGAAGAAATGTTGGCTTGCTATTTTAAGAAGGGGAAAAACGAAAATAGGAGAGGAAGGAGAGAAATAACAAATCAAAGAGACAAAGAAGAGAGATTTCGGTGGTTAAAAGAAAAGAAGAGAGTTGAGCTAGGGTTTCTTCATTTCTTAGCTATTGAGAGAGATTTTGAAGTGGTTCAAGAAGAGAAAAAGGTAGAGGAAGAGAAGAGCTTCCATTTCAGTCAAAGATCTCTTCATTTGGTGAACAATCAAGGTAAGATCATTTTAAATTTTTTAGATTTTTGGAGGGATTTTAGTTCATGGAGTTTAGAAAATGCATGGGTGTAAGTATTCTAGACCAATTTTAGTGATTGTGCTTTGTGGGTTTTTCAATTGAAAAACCTATTGAGTGGGATTTTTGTTCTTGTAAAAGGGGATCAAAAGAGGTAAGAGGAACAAGAGAAGAGTCATTTTGAGCAAGTCTTTAAGCAAGGAAATCAAGGTGGGTTACATGTTTACAATAGAGGTATGAGCTACTAATGTTTTTTTCGAAACATGAAAACAAAATGATTTCAACTACTTCATAAATGTTGCTTTTAATGCTTTTGAGTGATTTGAGAAAATGTTACATGTTGGTGTATGAATTTTGATTATAAAATGGAAAAATGTTTTCAAATATTTATGTAATGCCTTGAAACATGTCATGGCATTTTGTATGAACCAAAAGATGTGAAATCATGAAAGTATGAGCATATGATAAGATGAGCTTTTGTTTGGGAGAGAGTGGAACCATTCTGTTCATCACGTGCACGTCGATAAGGGCCTTCTCCCTGCTGCCAGCTTATGAAATATGAGCTCCGAAAAGTGGACTCATTCTATTCATGGGGTAAACTTTGGTTTCTCCATTTTGTTTCCATGAAACCCTCGACCCATCTAATTGTGCATTGCATTTTTGAATTGTTAAGAATGGTGCATAATTGAGTGTTATGCTTGATGGTGAAGTGTACATGCTATACTTATGCGATGATGTGTAATTATGAGTTTTGACCTAGACTTAAGAATTCAAGAACTATGCATTTTTATAAATTCAATGTGACTTTTCTATAACAAATGAACTTTTCAATGATTTTGCTTATTTTCTGTTATAAACATGTTACCCACGAACTTCCGAACTCACCCCCTTTTTGTCCCATTTTTAGGTGATAGCTAAGAGATCAAGAGATTAAAGGAATTACTCCAAATTTGCTTATTTTGTATTTTTAGTTGGTTTTGGGAAGGCGTAATGTTTTAGTCGCATTTCAAGTTTCATTGTTCAAGAATCTTTTGTAATTTGAGATTTTGAGATGATTATGTATTATGGCTTGAAATACCATTGAAGATTTGTAAGAATTTATTCTTTTGATGCTAATGAAATGTGAATGGTGTATGGATGACGTAAGTTGAAAGTAGATATATGTGAAGAAAATATCAATTTGAGTTGATGATTTTGGAACATTAATTGTTGATATATATATATAGATATATATACATAAGTGAGATATTATGGAAAAGAAAGATAGGAATTATGACGGCTTAAATGAGTTGAGATTTGAAAGTTTAATGAATCCAGTTTGGTAGTTGAAGGGTTATGCCCAGGACATTCCAAGTTTGTACAATGCAAATTTTCAAGTTTTCCATAGGGGAAAATTTCGTGTTATGACTTTAGGAGAGAAACTATATTAATCTAGGCTGAATTAGACAAAGTTGTCTTATAGGAAGTTGTAGCTTATCTTTCTAGCTTTCCAACGGTATATAGTATGAAATTTTTAGACATCGGAGTCAAAATTTATGGTCCTTATAAGTGGAGATGCTTAGGAGTATAGTTTGTATCATCTGATGACGTCATATCGTATGGTGATGACATTAAATTGTCTGGTGATGACATCATACCGTTTCGTGATGACGTGCATCTTCTATGCATTGTTCATCTGACCCTATCATTTGGTCCCATTTTTGGCCCTATATATGATAGAATCTATTTTCAAGGTCTTCATGAAATTGTAGATCTTGAAGTATTCTTTCAAACCATCTAAAGAACACCTTAATCCGACATCTCTAAAGAAAGTTATAACAAATTTCCCAATTCATCTGACCCTTCGTCAGGTTCCATTTGACCCTATTGTTTGGTCCCATTTTGACCCCATAGATGATCAAATTTGTCTTTAAGATCTTCATGAAAATCGTAGATCTTGAAGTCCTCTTTTGAACCATCTAAAGAACATCTTAATCCAACATCTCTAGACAAAGTTATGATAGTTTTCCAATTCATCTGACCCTTCACTTGGTTCCATCTAATCCTATTGTCTGGTCCAATTTTTGACCGTATATATAATCAAATTTTTCTTCATAATCTTCATAAAAGTTGTAGATCTTGAAGTCCTCTTTCTAACCATCTAAAGAAAACCTTAATCCTACATCATTAGAGAAAGTTATGACAATTTTCCCAATTTTTCTAACCCTTCATTTGGTTACATCTGACCCTATCATCTGGTCCCTTTTTTAACCTTATAGATGATCAAATTTGTCTTCAAGATCTTCATGAATGAATTCCTCTTTCGAACCTTCCCAAGAAAACCTTAATCTTACATCTTTAGAGAAAGTTATGACAAATTTCCCAATTTGTCTGACCCTTCGTCTGATTCCATCTGACCCTATCGTTTAGTTTCATTTTTGACCCTATAGATTATAGAATATGTCTTCAAGATCTTCATAAAAGTTGTAGATCTTGAAGTCTTCTTTCAAACCATCAAAAGAACACCTTAATCCGACATCTCTAGGGAAAGTTATGATAATTTTCCCAATTCATTTAACCCTTCATTTGGTTTCATCTGACCCTATTGTCTGGTCCAATTTTTGATCCTTTATACGATCTAATTTGTCATCAATGTATTAATGATGTAGATTTTGAAGTTCTCTTTTGAATCATCAAAAGAACACCTTAATCTGACATTTTTAGAGAAAGTTATGACAATTTTCCCATTCTTCTGACCCTTCATTTGGTTCCATCTGACCCTATCGTCTGGTCCACTTTTGTCCCTCTAGATGACAGATTCTATCTTCAAAGTCTTTATGAATTGTAGATATTGAAGTATTATTTCTAACTATCTAAAGAAAACCTTAATTTGATATCCAGAGAGAAACTTATGCCAATTGTCCCGAACTAGGTTCAATATGATTGAGGACAGAACCTTGTTTGATTCCTTCGGCCCAATCTTTTTTACCCGACCTCTAAACGAAGTGATTATTCAACCAATAGATTCCTAACAAATTTTAATATCTCTCCATAAAATTTTATAGATTTTAATACTGAATTGAAAAATATTGATTGAATCAAATTAAGGGTATCGGATGGAAGAGTGTGAATTGAATATTTTACTGAACATACTTCGGTATATTAATGGTATCTTGATCTGTGGAGCTTCAAATGAAATGATTTTTGTTTCTAAATAAACTAGAGACATGGAGCTTCAAATTATCTATAAGAAAAGAATTTTAATTCAGTACCTAAGACTTTCAATATCTGGATGGAAGTTGAGTATAGAATATTTGTTTCAGTATAAGAATAATTTGGAAATAAGGCCCGACACTTACGATATTAGAGAATGAAGGTGAACCGAGGATGACTAATGAGGGTTAATTAGAATAACTATACATGGTAACAAGCACAAACACACACTTTATGACTCCAAATGTTGGGCTCCGAAAGCAAGGTTCGACAAATCCCCTCTTAAAATTTTATATACTAAACTTCTTTAACATTATGTCTATATGTATGGGTAGTGGGATAAATCATGTAACTTTGTTATCTATCTTGATCTTTATTCATATAATAGAGATTGCTTATCTCATATGCTTCATATAGAAGTTATACAACTAAATATTTATGGATTGAAGCCTTAATATGTCATTTTCAATCAGTAACATGTCATCCATTTGTAGCACTAGGAAGAGAAATATACTCCCACTAACGTTCTCATAATCACAAGGTTCATTTAAATTCTTTATAAAATCAAACTCATTGATTTTCTCATGAAAATGGATTTTATAACTTTTTGATTCTTGCTTAAGTCTATAATAGTATTTTTAAACTTATATATTGTATTAGGGAATATCTTGGATTTAGAGCCTTCAAATTGTTTCATGTACAATTCCTTAAATAGATTCCCTTTGAGGAACATTATTTTGACATTCATTTTCTCATATTTCATAAACATATTAAGAGGCTATAGCTAATAAGATCTTTAGAAACGAAAGCACTACTATTGGTAAAAAGATTTCATAAAAATCAAGTATTTATTTTATATAAAAACTTTAACCATTAGTCTAGCTTTGGATGTGTGTATATTATCATCCATGTTATTTCTTCTCTAAAAAAACTACTTGCATCATATAAGTACACTCTCATCAAATGCATCTTCCAATCTGTTATGTAAAGGTAAAGAGTTAGTCTAAAAAATAATCATGGGATCGGTACTTACCTCCGAGCTAAAAGATGTGTCCCTTTTAGGTTCGAGCTCCTTCTTAAATTCTTCGACACAAGCAATTCATTAAGGTTTGACCTCAAAATTCTCAAGCTCCTTATCATTTTGTAAAGTTTCCACACAAACGTCTATTAGATACACCTCAGGTTGATACGATTGCTCCTCTTCGCTTTGCGATTCCAAATGATTGATATCTCCTCATCGAGGCAATGCATCTTGCTGGAATTGTAGAGCATCCTGTCATATTTGCTTTACACCTTGCTAAAATAGTTGTTGCATATTCTGTTGGAATTGCTACATGTCCTGTTGAATTTGAAGATTGTTAATAGCCATAATATTTACCATTTCTTCTAGAGACATACTTGAGTTGTGTTGGCTCTTTGAATTTTAGGCTCTAGACCATATATTTTTTGGAAATTGCCCTCCATCCTTATGGAATTGTAGAGTATTTTGTTATAATTGCAAAGTGTTAGCATTCATAATATTAATAAACTCTTCCAGAGATGGACCAGAGTCGTGATAGGAAACTTCTGGTCTATATGAGAATTGTTATGCATCCTACAAACCATCATGGAAGTAATTCTGATGATTATCCTATCCAAAACAAAAATTAGGTTGATTAGTCCAAACATCGTTAAAGGATTGAGAATATGAGTTATAAATAAATTACTTCCGTCCATATCGAAATCTTTTTTACAAACACAAAACAAAAATAAAAAGATAACAAAATAATTGAAAATAAATCATTTACAAACAAATATATACAAAACACCAATTAAATCATAAACAAAAACTAAAACACCGCATTCCCCGATAACGACGTCAAAATTGACAATGCGTCGTAACGTTAGTCAAAATAAAATAACTAAACTACTACTATAGCAGTGGTGAGTCTAGGTCGATCCCACAGAGAGTGTGTAAAAAGTTTATGAAATAAAATTAATCGGTGATTAGGAAAAAGGGGGTTTAGATTTTTGGAATAAGAAAATACAATAAAACTAACCTAATGAAAACAAATTAAAGAAAACTTGAGAAAAAATGATAAAAGTGGAGAAATTGGTAGGGACCCAATTCTTTGGTTCAATATCGACCTACACCTAAGCATATTTCATTGATTTATTGTTCTCAAACCTCTCCTAGCAACTATTAATCGTGGGTTAATAATTAACCTGAGTTTTCCCTTAGGTCTTATTTAATCAAGATACGATCATTAATTAAAACTAACAATTGAATAACTTAGGATACCATCTCTAGATTTAATTAGGCAATAACATTACGAATTAGTACAATCAATTAATCAAGGCAACAACTATATACGATGCATCATTTAACCGAAGTTATGTTATCTTTAATGATTATGAATCATTAGTCAGTACATATGAATTTCAACATAATAATTATAGATTATACCAAAATTCTAGCAGTGAGTTTGCAATTAAACGATTTAATGAGCGCATTAAAATCATCTTTGCATAATACCCAATGGGTTCATATGCAAATAACTGAAAAATAACGAAAATTTGATTATCCATACACAATACCCAAATCAATTAGCATAGGATAACATAATCAATTTCTAATGATAGAAAGAAAAAAATAATAATAAAAAATACTTAACCCAAGTCGTCAGTGTCGATGTCACCTCCGAATTGATGTTGGTATGTGTAACCCTCAACGAATCTCTCCCGAAAAAATGCTTCAGCCCTCATTTAATGTCCCTAGCTGAAACCCCCTTTGGCTCTCTTCACTATGCCTCACTCTCTTCTTGTGGCACCCCAATACCCCCTAGGAGGATACAGGAGTGCCATATTAGACTCACAAACAGATACAGACAACAAATTGATATGGAAGCATTTCAAAACACACTAAACATTCATTACATAAATTTTCAGAAACTGAAGCGAACATATAGTACATATCATAAGTTCATAAACGAGCCTGTATTATGGTTATTACAAACCTTCATACATACTCAAATACAAGTCAAAAATAAAAAACTCAAAAATACATTGACAAAAACTCATACTTCTTTGACCATTGCGGTTGACTTGCCTCAGTCCTTAAGTCCTTCTCTTTGAACCTACACGGGGCAAATCCACCGTGCTAAGGATATAGCTTAGTGAATAATAACTAAACCATGTCTAACTACAACAGATACTGAATCATGTTATACAAAAGCATCTCAACATACTAAAAATCATAACAGAATAAAATTTATTAATGAAAACACTTCGGACGCTAAAATTAGACATTTTAATAGCAAAACAAAACATACAAAAAAATAGAACAGATTTTTAGAATAGGGTGTTAACCTAATAGATCAAAAATATGGTTTGTTTCTTATCAAAACTTATCAGAGATCAAAGTACAAAATGAGTTAGACTGTAAATCTATAAACAGAAGTGGGTAATGGGACTTATACAGAAGATACCATGAGTGTCATCACTAAACAGAAGAGACCGAAGTCTCGACACCTTAGTATCTAGAAGAGACTGAAGTCTCAACATTTAAGTGTCTAGAAGAGACCAAATTCTCGACACCGAAGTGTCCAGAAGAGACCGAAGTCTCGATATCGAAGTGTCAAGAAGCAGCTGCAAACCCTTCTAGGCATTCCTATTTACCCACGACTAAGACTTGACAGTTACAAAACCAAATAAGTTCATTTCATGTGCAAAAATAATTAGTCAATCATATTCACATGCATCAAACAATTCAAAAATTCATTGTCTCGAGTTCATAACATAATCAGCATAAACACAATTCAATTCAGTACTAAACAAAATAAAGTAAAGTGTGAGTGTCTTAAAGATTATCGATAGCTTTGCAAATCATTCAATGGAGCAATCAATAGCAAACAAAATAGTCAAAGCAAAACTATAAAAAATTTCTTACTAAATTACTTACAAAATTGTCCGTCTAAATTACTTACAAAAGCTCCCTTATTGCTTATTGCCTCGAAGTCCAGGTAATATCTGGAATCGGTCACTCTAAAGGTTCCTCTAAGAAATTTAGTATAATCACATATCACTATTGTGTATGATTAAGAATTCATTAATGCACATTCATGTATACTGAATATGCATGATGCATTTTCATGACAAAATTCCAGGTTTCTGATCCTTAATCTTGTCACATTATCAATCATGTGAAACCATACTTAATTTCTCAATCCAGATTTATCTAATGACCAAATTTTGGGTCCATTTTTCTTAATTATTCTCATTAGGAAGGTGAGGTAATTTGATAACACTTCCTTTTGGAAATTGTTCTTCCATGTCTTAAGTTTCTAATGAAACCAAGATCATTCCGTTTGGTTCTATATACTGAAAGTTATACTCAAAAGATCTCAAACTGGACTTAAGCTTTAATAAAATTCTGATCTCAAATTCCAATCAGATTCTGAAATTCTTAGAGGCAGAATTTGAATTCAATCTCTTCAAAAAATATGTAGCCTTATGACTCTAGTTTAGTTAAATCAAGAATCACTCTATTTGGAAATCTTCAAATCCAGATATAAGTAAAATATAAAAGCATGTTCAGTAAAATCGTCCCAATTATCATACTTTAGTACAATTAAAAACTCATATTAAATTCTTCAATCAATCCATTTTAGATGTCCTAATTCCTTTAGTTGAGATAAATATCAACATCTTATGAGTCTATTGGTTCAATTCCCATGTCAATAGGATGACTAGAGAAGAAGTTATAACAAAAAGATCAAAGTATGTTTAGAAAACAACCCCCTTCAAAAAGCATGGAAGTTGTGATCGTGCGCTTGCACGACCGCGACATTCCAGATGGACTCTATGATCTCGACTCGCCAACCCCCTCAGTAAAGTCACGACCTTGCTTCTTCTTCACTGAAAATTTTATTCTTCTGTCATTCTTGAAATCCTTAATTCTTTATCTTAATCGATCCTTAATTCATATTCTGTCTTTTTACTCCAATACAATCTCAAAACTAATCAACTACAAGCTCATAAGGCATTGATCATCAAAACCAAAACTTACACAAGCTTTCTCTCAATACTGCATTTTTAAACTTTTAGCACATTTTCAAATTTCACTAAATCTCAATTAACACATTCATAACATCATCGAAGCTATCCTTCTTACCCACATCATTTTCTGCTAAGGTCTACTTTACTAAGTTTCTCTTTAAACCACATGCAATTAGTATTACAACACCTGTACATTCCATTGCACAATATTATCATCTCATCCAAAAACTCTCTACTTATATAACTCATGCATGTACTCATTTCTAGTACACAAATCATCATCAAATTCATTTACAAGGTATCTAGAAAACTATAACACACTTACTTGCTTCTCCAGCAAAAATCCCAGCTATGACAATGAAGAACAAGGTTTCAGTAAACTAAGGAAAAATTGAGATTAAAGGGAACAAACCAATGACTAAGCTAAAGTATTTATTTTGCAAAGGTTAATGTAAAGAGGGAGAGTCCATCACAGGTTTAGGTGATGAAGGTTCTGGGTAGAGCATAATGCCCTCAGTGAAGGACCAAACAATTCAAAGAAGAATAGAGAGCTACAATAATGTGCCTTACAAAAACATATGATTATGTGTTTTACTGTCATATTGACACATGGCTCTATGCATGTGAGCCATTTGTTCTTCATGCAAGATATCACATATGTTATGCCATTTGCCACACAATGAATGATACCAAATGTTAATAATTCGTAGGTTTAATCATACTAATTTTTATATACCAACTTAACTTATCCCTTGACAATTTTCCTATCCAAAATTACAAAATACCTTAAATATAACCAAATTGCCAAACCACACTTATAAATCCATTTTACTAGGAAAAAATGTCGAAGAGGAGATGCATAGTTATTTGTATGTATCAAAAATACATAAGCACGTTTCAGTGAATGCACAATATGCAAAGCATATAATGCACAGTAATTCCTCAATATTCCAACCCCTAATATGGGGTGTTATTATTCTTCCCTCCTTAAGAAAATTTCATCCTAGAAATTCATACCTAATCCGAATAGTTGCAGATACTGAGCTTTTGTGATTTCGTCTAATTCCCATATTGCTTCTTCAAGTCCATGATGCTACTAGAGTACTTTTACCGAAGGGATTTGCTTATTCCTAAGTTGCCTAACTTCTCGGGCTAATATAGAAACTGGCCCTTCTTTATAAGAAAAATCTTATTGTACTTGAATTTCTTACATGTGAACCTTATATATCACATCAAACTGATATCTTCATAACATAGAAACATGAAACACATCATGTAACCTGGCCAATTCTTCAGGAAGAGATAATTGATAAGCCACTGGTCTAATCCTTTTTAGAATTTCATATAAATCAATGTATCTCGGACTAAGCTTACTCTTCTTACAAAATTGAAGTATGTTCTTCCAAGGTGACACTTTCAAGAACCCCTTATCACCTACTTAATACTCAATATCCCTTCTTTTTAGATCAGCATAAGACTTCTGCCTATCATTGGCAGCTTTCAACCTTTGTTGAATAATCTGAATCTTTTCTTTAGTATCTTTCACAATCTCAGGCCCGATAATCTTGTTTTCACCCAACTTAGTCTGACATATAGAAATTCTACAACTTCTACCATATAACGCTTCATAAGGTTCCATGCCAATGCTAGTCCAATAACTGTTGTTGTAAGCAAACTCCATCAGAGCTAAATAGTTATGCCAACTTCCTAGAAATTCTAACACATAACCTCAAAGCATGTCTTCCAACATCTATATAACCTGTTCAGATTGTCCATCTGTTTGGGGATGGAAAGCAATACTAAACTTAACTTGAGTACCTAAAGCTTTATGCATGCTTTTCCAAAATCTCGAAGTAAATCGAGGATCACGATTAGAAATAATTGACAATGGTACTCCATGCAGTCTCATTATCTCATTCACATATATTTCTGCAAGCCTATCTAAAGAGTAGTCAGGATGAATAGGCAGAAAGTATGCAGATTTAGTAAACTTATCTACAATCACCTATACAGCATTATGTTTCCTTTGAGTAAGAGAAAGTCCAGTGACAAAGTCCATGTTAATGTTATCCTATTTCCACTAAGGAATATAAATATGATGCAACAAACTAGATGGGACATGGTGCTTAGCTTTAACCTACTAACATGTCAGATGTTTAGCTACATAATCCACAATACAATCATAGTCTTTAAACAATTCTAACCAACACTGTTGGCTCATATTGGGTTCCTTTTGGGTAAGCAGATACTTTAGACTTTTATGATTTGAAAAATTCTACATTTTTCACCATATAAGTAGCGCCATCAAATTTTTAAGGCAAACACTACTGTTGCAAGTTCCAGATCATGAGTAGGGTAATTCTATTCATGTGACTTTAGTTACCTAGAGGCATAAGCAACTACCTTTCCATCCTACATCATTCAACTGATCAAATAAGTCTTCAATCCTTGGCAACGAATACTTGTTCTTCATTGTGACCCTATTCAATTGCCTAATATCGATGCACTCTCAGTAGTATATTAAGCTTCCTCTGTTTGAATCACATACTTATCCGACTCAAATAATCACATCTGATTCATTCAATACTAATTTGTTCATTCTTATTCAATATTCATTCATTTATATCCAAACATATATTACATCTGTACACCGTAACATCATTAGCCAAAGCAACCACTTTATCAGATGTACACTCACAATAACTAATCAACTTGCTCTTGAGGGTTTCCTACATATATTGCTATCTTCTGCTTCATCTTACTTGAATTTGATCTTAATCAATTCAGAAATTTATGAAACATAACCATCAAAGAATTCTAATAACAAACCAATGTTATAACTTATACTAAATCACAAACTTTCAACATAATACCTAAATAACCATTCTAGTTCCAAGTTCAACCTCTTAAGATAATGTACTCATTAAATCCTATCACTTTTACTTACACTTCTATTTCACGCCACTCTCTCACACAGATCTCACTATTCACCAATGTGACAAATTAAGATTGATGATCCAAGGCACTATTCATGTCTCACCGCCTCTCTTGCCAACTCTCTTATACTGCCACCTCTATTACTATAGCTTTGATGTGACCACATAACTAGCTGGTCCATCTAAAGTACATGTATCACTTAAATCCTCATAGACTTCTTCGATTAAACACTGCGTTTAATGCAGTTGTCTGTGTGAAACACAAATGTTGTTTATGTTACATAAGATATTTGCATGAAACGAAGACTGCAGTTTGCTTTAACCTCCAACTATTATGCTGCATTTCATCTCCTACCTTGTCCTCCTACACTGTGATTTATTCATCTTAAACTGTCGTTTTTATCTCTTTTTCTAGCTGTCCATCTTCATTCACTGTTCTTTGCAATTTTCTTCTTGTCTTTTAATTTTCTTGTTCTTACTCCACAAAGAGAAGTAAAAATTAATCTTTGAAAAATGCCACAATTAAAGCCTTTGACTCACTTTATTTTCTTTTCTTTTCAAACTGTGCCTAAAATCATATATGAATTAAAGCAAGTATCGTAAGCATTTTTGTATCATTAATCGCTAAGTGTAAATGATTAAATATATCCACAATTAAACACTTATCAATGACACATATACATGTGCATGATTGTATATTCATATGATTAAAAAAATTAATTATTTGTGAACTATATGTGTATTGCATGATGATAGACGCGCAAGGTAATCATTAACATCCAGACATTGCCGGAGCATCAAGGCAATAGCTTTTTTAGAGCGTACTATGAGTTAACTTAGATGTGTAAACTCAATTATATGTGCTTTTGTGTCAATTGAACGTTTAATATGAAATGTGTGTACAATTGATTGATAAATGCCGGACTTAAATCCATGAAGCTTGACATACAATATGAGTATACTGAACTAAAAGCTGTTGGAGTTATGTAAATATTGTACCTTAGAAAGAAAGTGTATTTACATGTAACTTTATCTTCTTCAGTTACAGTTTTTGTAATGAAAATATTTATTATTAATA
>JANSVA010000008.1:19850926-19878088 GCA_025504915.1 Erythroxylum reticulatum | reverse complement strand
TCTAAGGCATTAGAACTCATTTAATTTAACCACCATGGTCATATCCATCCAATGGACTCGGTTTTACACACTTAAAATCTTATATGTCGTAAATTTCCAAGATTTCGCATATCGATGAACTCTAAGTTCATATAAGGCCATATAACATTATATATCACTGGCATACGTACCAAAAGAATTCAATTACATCTTTGAACTCATATACAACCATCTATATATCAATATACAGTAGTATCTCCAAATATAGAACAACAAAAAAGGGCTCAGAAAGTCCGATGTTACAAGTCCTCCTCTCCTCAAAACAGTTTCGTCCTCGAAACTCCTAAGTTGGGGATACAAATAAATAGGGGTACTGACATCTCATAATATCTTCAAGCTCCCATGTCATCTTTTCGACCTTATCGCTCTTGCATAGAACCTTAATCGTGGGTACCTCCTTACTACGTAATTTCTTTATCTGTCGATCCAAAATCTGTAATTGTTTCACCTCAAAACTCAGGTCTTCTCTTAGTTCTACAGGAGGTGCCTCTAAAGCATGAGATGGATATGGTAAGTACTTTTTAAGCATAGAAACATGGAATACATTATGGATCCTATCTAAGTCCGGTGGCAATTTCAACCGATACGCCATAATCCCGACACACTCTAGGTTACGAAAAATTTCAATATATCGAGGGTTTAGCTTCACTCAACTGTAAAATCTGATGATACCTTTCTATAGTGATATCTGAAGAAAAACTTTGTCACCAACTACAAACTCTAACAGTTATCTCCTATTATCTGCATAACTCTTTTGTCGATCTTGGGCGATCTTCATCTTTTCTCGAATGATTTTTATCTTCTGAGTGGTGACTTCTATCAATTCAGCTCCTTCTATTTCGGCCGTACCAACCTCATCCCAACACAGAGGTGTCCTGCACTTCCTTCCATAAAGTACTTCATTAAGTGGCATACCAAAACTTGTCTGATAACTATTGTTATAAGCGAACTCAATCAAAGACAAATGTCGGTCCCAACTCCCTTAGAATTCCATCACACATGCTCTTAGCATGTCCTTTAGTGTTTGAATGGTCCTCTCTGACTGACCATCGGTCTGGGGCAGGAAGATAGTACTAAACTTCAGTTTAGTCCCTAAAGATTTTTGGAATTTCGTCCAAAATTATGAGGTGAATCTTGGATCCCTGTCCAATATTATATAAACTGGTACCCCATACAGCTTCACAATCTCGTCGATATACAGCTTTGCTAATTTTTCCAATGAATAGGTTATATGGACAGGCAGAAAATGAATAGACTTCGTCAATCTGTCCATTATAAGCCAAATAGCATCATGACCCTTCAATGTACGAGGTACCCCAACTACAAAATCTATCGTCATATGCTCCCACTTCCATTCTGGAATAGGTAAAGACTATAACATACCTACTGGTTTATGATGCTTTGCCTTAATTTGTTGACAGGGAAGGCATCTGGCCATAAATTCTGTTATCTCTCTCTTCATCCTTGGTCACCAATAACTCTCTTTAAGAGTTCGATACATCTTGGTACTACCAGGGTGCATAGCATAAGCTGAAATGTGAGCTTCCTCCAAGATAGCTCGCCTAAGAACCTGATCATTTAGCAAACAAACTCTATCTCTGAAGACTAATAACCCATCTTCTCTCAGTCTGAATCCTTAACTCTCATCATATGGCAATTTCTCCTGAATCACTTTTAACTCGGGATCATCAGCCTGTGATCTCCTGATCTTGTCAAGTAATGTAGGCCGGACTTCAAACCTTGCTAAAAATATTCCATCCTCCTCTGGCACTGAGAGTCTAATCCCAAGGCTCCGCACACTCATCAAATGTGTCAAGTAAGGATATTTCCTAACAGTTACTACTAAACAGGACTTACGACTCAATGCATTGGCTACCACATTTGCTTTCCCCATATGGTAGTCGATTATTAAGTCATAATCCTTAATCAATTCCAACCATTTTGTTTGTCTGAGATTTAACTCCTTCTGTGTCATTAGATACTTCAGACTCTTATGGTCGGTGTATATATGACAAGTCTCCCCATAAAGATAGTGTCTCTAAATCTTGAGTGCAAAAACTAAGACTGCAAGCTTTAAATCATGTGTGGGATAATTTAGCTCATGCTTTTTCAGCCATCTAGAAGCATATACGATCAATCGCCCCGCCTGCATAAGTACACAGCCAAGTCCCTGGCGACTGGTATCACTATATACCTCATACCCAGCCCCTTAGGTAGGTAAAGCAGCACTGATGCCGATGTCAATCGTCTCTTCATCTCTTGGAAACTCACCTCGCATTTATCGTCCCACTGAAATTTTATTCCCTTTTAGGTAAGACTCGACAAAGAAGCTGCAAGCACTAAGAAACCCTTAATAAATCTTCAATAATAACTAGCTATCCCCAGAAAACTATGGACTTCTATGACATTCTTGGGTTGTTCCCATTCAAGTATAGCTTCAACTTTCTTTGAGTCCACAAAAATACCTTCCCCTGATACAACATGCCTAAGCAATCCTATCTCCCTCAGTCGAAATTCACACATTGAGAACTTCGCATACAATTACCTTTCGAGAAGTATTTGCAGCACAATCTGGAGATATCTAGCATGCTCCTCTTCATTCTTAGAATATATCAGAAGATCATCAACTAAGACTATGATAAACTGATCGAAATAGGGATGGAACACTCTGTTCATGAAATCCATAAATACTGTAGGTGCATTTGTCAATCCGAACGACATCACCAAGAATTCATAGTGTCCACACCTCCTCTGAAAAGCAATCTTGTCACATCATTCTCATTAATCTTCAATCGATGGTACCCGGACCTCAGATTTATCTTTGAGAATACTGTAGCTCCTCTTAACTGATCAAACAAATCATCAACCCTGGGAAGTGGATATTTATTCTTGATGGTAACCCTATTTAATTGTTGATAATCAACACATAAGTGGAGGGTCCCATCTTTCTTTTTGACAAATAATACTGGTGCTCCCCAAGGTGAATGACTTGGTCTGATGAAACCCTTATACAACAACTCCTGTAGTTGAATCTTCAACTCTTTCAATTCTGCCGATGCCATACGATACAGTGGTATAGGTATTAAGGTTGTCTCCTGGACCAAGTCAATAGTGAAATTAAATTCCCGATCATGTGGTAATCTAGGCAACTCCTCTGAAAAAACATCAGGGAACTCGTACACAATGGGGACATCTCCCAATTTAACCTTCTTTTCCAAAGTGTCAATCACATATGCAAGGAATGTTTGGCATCCCTGGTGAACCAACCTCTTGGCCTTGATCACCGATATCAAACAACTTGGGAGTACTCGTTGGTTACTAGTTAATTTAATCGAAACTCCATCTTGAGATTCAAACTCCACTTCTTTCTTAAAACAGTCAACCCTGGCGTGATACCTTTCTAACCAATCAATCCCCAATATCACCTCAAAATCCCAAAGATCGAGGGGAATAGGATCTACCTCTAATACAGCATCACCGATCTTTATCTCACAAGCAGTGTATACTTCATCACAAGCCACTTGCTCTCTAAGAGGAGTGACCACAATGAGAGGAGGATCTAATGGCTCCCGGGGATGACGAATATCCTTAACGAAGGTTATACTGACAAAAGACCTTTGCGCGCCAGTATCGATCAACACTTTAGCATCTTTACCCAGAACACACATAACACCTTATAACACTATAGGTTAGCATTCACACTATTTAAGAGTGTACCAATACTATACAAGCAAGCCTTAAAATATAACAATACACAACAAAGAAATATTCATCCAGAACATACCTATAATTGTGTCTGGATTTGCTCTAATGTCCTCCTTCGTCATTGCATAAACTCGTGTTTGTGCTCGTGTAGTTAGGCGTTGCTGACCGACTGACGGTGCACTACTACCCACACCAGTCCTCCGTGTAGATCCAGAAGATTGAGCACCCGCTCTGACAGTCTCCCCTCAGTGTCTCATTGACTACACTGAGCTATCCCCTCCCTGAGCCGAAGTCCGAATTTGTTGTGGACAATCTCTCCTCAGATGCCCTATCTCTCTATATTGAAAACACTTTCTCGGATCTGTACACCTGCTTGCATGTACCTTTCTACAGTTTCTACACTGCTCAGACCTATATGATTGAGCTCGAGAAGCAGAGCTAGTAGGAGGGCCAGTGCTCTGACCCCCTGGTTATAGTGACTACAAGTGGGCAACTGATGATGTAACGCCACCAATGCTACCCAGACCTGAACTATCACAACTCTTCTTAGGCTGCTGGCTGAAAGAACCTCCTCCCTTTCTTTTCCAGTTCCTTTCTTCCCACTATCTCCCATGCTCTTTCACCAATTTCTTGGCTCTCTTAGCCAACTGTACCATCTCCTAGAATGTAGTAGTTTAGGTAACCTACATCCTCTCCCGGTTAGCCAAATGCAGTCCTATCTCAAACCGAACACACAAATTCTCTTCATCAGCCACATATTTAGGGATATAAGTGGCGAGCTCCCTCAACTCTGTCTCAAACTCGTGCACCAACCTATTCCCTTGTGTTAGTGTAAAGAAGGCAGCCTTCTTCTGATCTTGATCAAATCTGTTGTAGTATTGTTAGTTGAACTCACTAATAAAATCTCTCTAGGTCATCTGATTACAGTAGCTTCCTTAGACATTTTTCCCACCAAAATCTAGCATTGCCCTCCAGCAGTAGGATGACAACCTTCAGCTTCATCTCATCAGGCATTCCCTTGTAACAGCCTATATCACCCGCTCACAGATATTGTTCGCTTTAGGCCTTAGCCAAGTCAAGCCCTTACGATTTTTGCTTTTCTCGAGAACTTCCCAGGAGGTTACCCATCTTAGTACTACTCCCACCTAAGCACATTTAACCTCAGAGTTCTGATGGGATCCAATGCATTAGGCCATGGAAAACACGTCTATAGAGGAGAGTCCAACTCTCTAGCCGGTCTTACCAACTCGGAACTTGGCGCTGATACCACCTGTAACAACCCAGATCACCTGCTCACAGATATTGTTCGCTTTGGTCTTTGGCCCAGCCAAGCCCTCACGATTTTGCTTTTCCTGAGGCCTTCCTAGGAGGTCACCCATCCTAGTACTACTCTTGCCCAAACACATTTAACCTCGGAGTTTTGATGGGATCTGGTGCATTAGGCCATAGAAAACACATCTATGGGTGAGAGTCCAACTCTCAAGCCGGTCCTACCGACTCAGAACCTAGCTCTGATACCACCTGTAATAGCCTAGATTACCTACTCATAGATATTGTTCGCTTTGGGCCTCCGCCCAATCAAGCCCTCACGGTTTTGCTTTTCTGGGACCTTCCCAAGAGGTCACCCATCCTAGTACTACTCTCACCCAAGCACATTTAACCTCGGAGTTCTGATGGGATCTAGTGCATTAGGCCATGGAAAACATGTTTGTAAGGGAGACGTATCCGTACCCTTTAAGGCGTACTTCGTTCCCCTCTCCAACCGATGTGGGATCTCACATGTATGATGTTCATGTTGCATATATATCATCATTATTTTTAACTACAGTCTAAAAGAACATATTCATTTGAGAAAATAAAAAAAATAAGTAGTTCTTTTAAGAATTTTAAAATTAAGAGGTTTTTCTAAAGTTTCTTAAACTATATGGAAGATTTATGACTTTTACCCTAATTTTGTAATTATATATCAAGATTAAAATCTCATAACATATCATAACCATCAAAATAATATGAATTAACCAATCCATAGCTAATTATAATGTACAATTTAACTTTTTATTAGCTAATGCTTCAGTTAAACGTAAATTATGTGATTAGTGCCTAGTCTAATAAAATCTAATCATATTATCAATCTCACTTTTAGAGAGATGCTCTTACTTCTCTTTTTCCTTCTTTTTCATGATTACAACTTTTTAGATCATTTAATGGTTCTTATGTTTTAGTTGGTTCCTAAACCTTTATTAGTTTACTTAGAGCTTGACATGATTGTTGGTTACTTCTTGAGGTACAGTTAAGGAAGCCCATTTTCCTCTCCTTTTTTCTTTGTCTCCACCTTCTGCTCATTAGATCTACTTTGTTCAACTTTCCTTTTTAATTTTTATTTAGCTAGTCCTTATTGCTCCCCTCCTTACCTCCTCCTTAGCTTAGGTTTTTCTTTTTTTATTTCTCCTTTGGATATTCTAACGTTCCTAAAAAAGTAAAGATTTATTTAAATTTTTAGTGGTCCTTTTCCTTTTCCTAGAAGGGATGCAACTCAAACTTTCAAACTTAAATTTTACCCCTCTTTTAGGTTATCTCTAGAATTGCTCCTCTAGTTAGGTTGTGCCAAAATCACTTAAGAACCTATAACATGTAGAGGTTATTAGGCCTAAACTAAATCATATTATATATTGAGTTAATGTCAAAGAAAACAAATAATATAAAAATGCAAGAAGAATATGGTTTGAGTTTTTTAGATATACCTCACCAAATGATAAGCTTAGTTACTTCCCTCTTTCAAGAAATAAAAAAATAGATTTGATAAGGGCAATCTTATTGCAATTGGGGTTATAGATTTTTTTTCATAAAAATATGGTGGCTCCACTTAAAGAGATCTTGAAGTGAGGAGCAGCTAAATGGGAATCATAATTAGTTAGGTTTTTACTAGACAAAAGGTCAGTTTATCTTGTGATGCATGCTTAAGCTTGAGCAAACTAGAAAACGTTAGCTCTTTAAGAGGTTTTGATTAATGAATAAAGACGCTTCATCTTTTAGTTTGTCATGAAAGAGGACGTATAAAAAATGATGTAAAATGGTCCCTAGCATTTAAATGATAAAACAATTTATTTTGCAAAAATGGATCCCTAATATGTATATAAGACAACCACAAATGAAGCAAACAACTGAAAATGAAACAAATACTTACGTGGACTAATATTCAAAATGTTCCACTGGAGTATTAGTTAATAATTGAATTATCTAGTTAGTTACATAGGGAAGCCAATCTATAGAGATGAAATCGTAAATTCAATTAATAGAATTAGTTATGTGAGGCTTTGTATGCAAATTGTTATTAGTCAAAATTTACCTATAATAATGCCAATAATGAGGTTAAATGAATAATTTAAGATGTTAGAGGACTTAGTTATAGTCTCGTATCACTAGAAATCACCTCTCAAACATTAAGGGAAGGAGTGGACAAAACTATTAAACTATTTGAAAAGGGTGGTTATTGATCAAAATGTAGAGCCCTAGCTCGATGGGGAAATAAGTTAGTAAGGAAAACTTAGAGCCTATAATTGAAAAACTTCTAAATGAATTAAACATGGAGGCTATAAAAGGAAAAGGTAAGGAAACCTCTTAAGAAGAAATTGAAGAATTCTCTACACAAGGAGACATTGATAACCAAAATGATCAAATAGAGCTAAATGAATAACTATCAAGCTATAAAAAAAGAAACAAATAAAAAGGAAAGAAGATATTATAGGAGAATTAAACAAATCTATAGGAAAAACTTTTAACAATGTTAGAAATAATAAGTTGAAGATATTTAGAGCTATCCACTCCTATATTGAAAAAGAAAACTGGTATGAAGATTAAAGCTCATTCTTATCTAACTTTCACTCACCCAATTGTAACCCCTTCTTATAAATAAACATATTTATTCCTATTTTCGCCTCCTTACCTAAACTTTGACTTTCCTACCTATTGTAATATGATAGTTTTTTTATTGTTAAAGGAAAAATGCCATCTTCCTTGACTAGCTCCATCAACCATTCCATAAAGAAGAATGTTGTCTTCTTTGCTTTCACCTTATTTCCAAACCTTAACTGCACTAACCTTTCCTACCATATTACATACTCTAGAATCTGCACCAACTACCCCAAAACACCATTAGTGGAAAATGAAAAGGTAATGTATACCAAAGTAGCTTAGAATAAGATGGTAAGAGACCCACTTACCTTTGGAAAGCTTTAGTATGTTCCTAAGTTTTAGGTTGATGATCATATGTCTCCATTTAAGGAGATCCTCCAGCTCAGGCAAAGAAGTCGTAAATAGCCATTGTGGGCAATATCTTGACAATGGATTATCTTTCTTGCACGTTAATCACTGGGAAAATATCAACTAAAGAAAAATGGGGCTGGAAATTATCTTGATAAATGAAAAGGATTTCTTTGTTTTTAAATTCTCCTTATATGACAACATAGACAAGGTAATTAAGCAAAGAACCTAGCACATTTAAGGTTGACCTATAATGTTTAAAAAATGGAGTCGAAGGCTATATTTAGTTAAAAATGGGTTAAACTTCATCCATGTTTAGGTTAACTTTCATTATATACCAATTGAATACTAGTCATCAAAAGGTATGAGCCATATTTCTAGCTCCATCAATTTCCACTAAGCTTGATAAAAACACAACAAACCTTAAAAGAATATGTTTTTCCCATATATATATTGAAGTTGTTCTTAACTAGGATCTCTGTGAATTTATTAAGATAAAAAAGTTAGCTATGGATGCTATACTAATGGATGATATATTAAAAGTATCTTACCTATAGAATCCAACAAAGAGAGAACAAATTTAGGTTTTGAAATAAAAAGACTATGTGAATCTATAAGATATTAACTTGAATAATATAAGTGTAGATAAGGGAACCTTAAAAGCACCATTTTAACCACAACACTCACCCAAGTATCTTGGGATCAAATCCATAAATAAGAAGAGACATGATTAGTTTAATGATCATTTCGTTAATTTCCTTAGAAATAAGGCCAAGAAGAAAACAAAATATTAAAAAAATGGTAAAGTAGTAGAAAAATGGTAAAGTAGTAACGAACCTACCATACTAGAAGGAACAAGAAAAGCTCCTTTTAAATAAGGTAAAGAAGGAAATAACTTCTTCCTAGAATCTGGTGATAAGGAGGATAAGGAGATTCCACTAACTCAAGTTGAAAAAGATAAAAAGTACATAAACTTTCCTAATGATAAGTCTAATAATCTCAGCACTCTACAAGTTTAGCTAATATTTTTAGGAAATTAAAGAGGAGGAAAGAACTTAACTTCCCTTAAAATGAATTTTAAAATATGGAATGTAGAAATATCAATAGCCATAATAAGCAATAAGTTCCTAAGGATTTTCTTATCCTTAAAAAGCTACATTTTGTAGGCAATATAGAAACTAAAATAAAAGTAAACCATTTTCATAAAGATCTGTAACCTTTAAAGAAGAATTGGGTAACTCTTAGTAATTATAGAGCTCACTATAATGGACACATTAGTCTTATTTTAATCTATTACTTTTTCGACTTCAAAGATAGACCTTTTCAAACCAACTCTTACAATGTGATGTGCTTCTCTTAAACTCCTAATTAATCTTACATATTACTCTAATATATGATTTAAATTATGACTTTTAAAGGAAAAGTTTATTGGATGAACTAGCTTATTTAAACCCTTACTCCTTAACCTTATAGGTTATAATTGGTGGTGCTAATTATACTCCTCAACTCAAGAAGTACAAGATTTTAAACACCTTATAAAGTTTTTAAGCTTTGCATCTTTCTACAATTATTTAACATTTGATCACATTCCTATTTCATATAAGCAAAAGTTTTGGGGAGCAAGAGAACTTACTCTTTCAAGTTTTTTAGGTCTATACTCAAGCACCCTAATATTGGACAGGCTATTAAGAGAGGTTAGAATGTCATAATTAGTGGCTCTTATAATTTCATTTATCAATATAAATTGAAAGTAATAAAAATTAAGCTCAAGTCGACTTAGGGGAATAATAAAATTCTTTACTATTAAACAAGAAGGGCCTTTCGTTGCCCTTTGCAAATCCTAGGAATGCCTTTTTGTTATTATCACAGACCTCACACTTAAATTACTAAAGGTTGAAGCTTTGAGAAACTATGCAACATTCCTAAACAATTACCCCTCACAATTAAAGTATAAGTCTATGATTCGATGATTAAAAGGTGGATATATGATTGCAAAATTCTACTTTACTGTCTTTCAAGCTTGAAGAAATAAGAATAAGATCACATCCTTTTAATATGTTAGTAGTTAAGTCACCTATGAACAGGAACTGATGAAAGAAATAGCCTATGATTACTTCATGAAATTATTGGCAACTGATTCCAAAATTGAGTTGATCTTAGAGGAGTTCAAATCCTGACTCACAACTCAACTTGTTAATGACCTAAACAAGAATATAGAGATGAAGTAAAGAGCACTCTTTTCAATCTTCATTCAGATAAGGTGCTGGGACTAAATGGTTTTAATGCAAGGTTTTCTCAAATCATTTGGGACTAAACTAGATATTCATCAACTTAGTGATGGACTTCTTCAACAGGTGGGTAAATACTTACTATATTAATTAAGAATTATACATTTTTTATCTTAAAAGTGGAAAGTGAATTTAACTTTTATAACTTTAGGCAAACTACATATTGCAATGTCATTTATAAGCTAATTTTTAAGATAGTTACAAATGGGCTAAAAAATAATGCCAAAAATGTAATCCCTACTCAGAGTGCATTTGTTCATAAGAGAAACATTAGGGACAACACTTTAATTACTCAAGATATTTTTAAAGGATATCATTTCAAGAAAACAATCTAGAGTTGTGCCTTAAAAGTTGATTCTTTAAAAAGCTTTTGACTTTTTAAATTAGAATTTCATTTTTAGCTCATCGTAGGCTTATGGATTCCCCTTAAAATTCATCCTCTAAATAAGATTATGTGTTACTTTAGCCTTCTACTCAATTCTTGTAAATGGTGAGCCTAATAAGGTTTGTAAAGTAGGCCAAGGAATTTGAAAAGTTGACTAACTCTCACCGTATCTGTTTGCACTAAGCATGGAGATTCTTTTTAGACTAATAAAGTTAACTTTCTTTAAAGAACCAAACTTTAAATACCATTATAAATGTAAGAGACTTGAGATTTCTAATTTGATGTTTGCATATGATTTATTTCCTTTTTGTAGTACCAATCCCACATTACTTGCCTTAATGCTTAACTCCCTAAATACCTTTAAAAAAATATCAATTTTGGAGTTTAACCCTAGTATGAGCTAAATCTTTCTCTTAGCAGGTGTTATTGATGAACTAGTTCTTAAACCATTTCTAAAGGAATAAAAAAACTCCAACTCTAACTTAAACTTAAACATATTATAGTACCAATAACAGTAAAAAAGCTACACTATATGGACTAGTCTACCTCTTATAGAATCAATCTAAAGGAAGTTAAATAATTGTTGCAACCAATTCATATCCTACGAGCGAAGAATTTAGCTGGTAATTTATAGGCCTAGCAACCTCAATACTTACTAGTGTTCACACCTAAGTTTACTAAAGGAGATTTTAAAGGTTGTTGATAAAATTATTTATGATTCCTTTAGACTGGCACCAATTCTAGAAAAAAGCATTCTAAGATTAGTTACGCTAAAGTAGGTACCAAAAGCTAGTATAGGTTTAGGCATCCCAAGTGTTAGGCTTATGAGAAAACTTATGTCGATAAAAATATTTTAGAAAAATTGCTCTAATAACAAGGCCTTTTAGCTCAATAGATTCACATATATATTCTTAAAGGACAAATCATCTATATAATTAAGTCTAAATAAATTTTTCTTGGACTCTAAAGCAACTTCTGTTTGAGAGGGAAGTTATTCAACCTTACATCAAGTCTAAGAATAGGGATATGGAAAATAACATTTCCTAGATTGAGTTTTGGCATGAAAGAGGTCTATTATACAAGATAGAATAAATAAATGCTCTCAGGCTCTTCCTACCTTAAGATATCAAAATGAAAGAACTTATCAACTAAACACCTGAAATTGATAAACTCACTTTTTAACAGGTGTCAAAGTTATTAAAGATATCTTACCTCGACTCCCTACAAATTCCACCAAGCCTGATGAAATCTACTTGATATCCTATAACACCAAGGAGTTCTCTATAGATTCATGTAAATAACTCTACCTAGATCCTTAAGTCAATTAGCCTTAGTGAAAATTGGTATGAGATTTATACATTATCCCCTTTAAGGCTAAGGACTATAGATTCAGTAAATTTTCCAATACCTGATCTGAGATGTATTTTGACTTAATATCAATGAAATCTTTGATCATATTTTCTTACATTGGAATTTTTCTAATGAAATATGGTCCAAAATTCACTAACTTTTTGACATGTTCTGTAGTTTTACTTTATAATATGAGACAATATTTTGGGCAACTAAATTGAAACTTTTGGTTAAAGGAGACCAAAAATTGTTTAGGGTGGCATTTCGTCTATTTTAAATGGGTCAATAACAACAACAAAAAATCTATAGAATGAATCAGAATCCGCTGAAAGCTTATTGCAAAAACTATTAAATATAGTAAGGTCAGCTACATTAGCTTGTAATTTGGCTTGTTCAATGAGTCCTTAGCTAATTTGTTTATGGAATTTATAATGTAGAGAATCAACACCATTGAGACTTTCATCCTTTATTCACTAGCTATCATATTTCGTAGTAATTATAATTCCTAATAGTTGGTTTGAGTTTTTTTGTTATCTCTTCACTAAGCTAGTTTCTTACGAAGCTAGACTAATCTTATGTACTAGACTATTTGATTCTAATTTTATTAATTAATTATGTAATTTTTTAAGTAAAACTATAATTTCTTCATAACTCCCTTAATGTCAGCATTATCTTGGAATGTCAAGATCTTAATAATTCAAAAGGTTGTAGATTCTCTGAGATTATCTTCATTTAATAAAGCCAATGTTACTTGTCTTTTTGGAAACACAACTAAAAGAAGACTATTGTGGGAGACTTTAGTTCAAAAAAGTAATTAAAAATCATTATTAACCATAATGTTTACCATAATGGAAGAATAGTAGCAATTATGACCATGATAAGTTTATAGTCTCTAATTTCCAATTCAATGATCAAGCTTTACACCCTTTTACTAAGATAAAATTGAATGAAAATAAGGAATGTTTTACTTTTATTTATAATATAAATTTGTCATTAAAAATGACTACTTTATGGAAGGAATTGGACATTAGAGCCTTTGACATAAATATTTCATATATAATTCTCTAGGATTTCATTAGCAAGCTCTTTGCTTGTAACATAAGGATGTATAAATATGAAGTCACTTTAGTATAAGTTCAAATCATGCATCAACAATATTATAACTACAATTCTAACATTCAAAGACAATTTATTCATATAAAGCAAAAGATAAAAAAGAATATGGTTCATAGGAAAAGAAGAATGATAGAGTTATGGTTAACCACTATTGCAAATGAAATTTTAAAAAAATGGTATTTTTAGTAACTACCTCACCTCAAACCATTTACTAATTAAGATTCACAATAGGGCTGTAGCTCCCTTCAAAATCTCCCCTTTTAAATTTATAAACTATTTTCCAATACTAGATGGGTGCTAAGAGGTAGTAGCAGTAGGTACGACAGAAGAAGTGAATATAGTAAAAATTACAAAATGGTGAAAAGGAAACTCAAGGAAGTACATCAAAGATATATGACCAGTAAAAGCCTAGACATTAAAGATAACATGAGCCTTCTAGTACAAGTACACACGAATTTGTATTAAGATCCTGGGAACACAACCAAGATTAATAGAGAAAATACTACTCTGATCAAGTATGCCAAAACCATTAATGCCTATTAATCGTGAATTATAAATCAATAATTTAATGAATACAAGACAAAAATAGGAACTCATTTTTTTATTAATGTCATCCTAGTTAGAAGGAATACTGTGGAGATATACTTTAGGAAAAATGGAGTCGAAAGAGGTTCACAAATTCTTAAAAAGAAAACTTTATACATATCTACTAATTATTGCTCATTTATATAGGTACTTAACTCTTTCATTCCAAAAGGAGTAACTGAAGAACAAGCTGACCCTTATTTGACATCTCACTACTGAAGATGTTGAAAATTGATCCTCGACTCCAATAAATCCCCTATATTAGATAGACTTAATGATTCTTTCTTCAAGGAATCATAAAGCTTGATAAAAATTGAGTTCAATAAGGCTAAGGTTGATAATGTTAGAAAATGGTTGTTACTATTTGATGGTAAAATACCTATAGTTGGTATATCTTTGAAAGTTCAGATGGAGCGAATAAATGGACTCCCACTAGAAGTAGGCGTGTCAAACTGAGTTAAAAAGTTACGATCAGAGGGATTGATAGCCAGATTGGTACATTTAGAAAGCACCAATTCGATCCTGGATCGAGACAAGGCCTTTTTGGTCATATTCGTTGGTCAAGTCTAATACATCAACTGTCTACGCTTCGCACCTTGTACGAGTCATAACCACTACACAAGATAAACCTTGGTTTGGTGAATGGAAGTTGGCCTTAGGTGTAATAGGACTCCCAATTACTGCACACAATCATATACTGAGGTACTCCCCACTAGTTGTTGGAACGACGAGAGTTGGGCCAGGCCAACTCACATTTGCTTAATCCCAAAGGTACCTAAACTTAATTCACTTAAGATTTTAGTCCTATCTAATATTATAATACTTTGTATAAGATCATATCCAAAAGGTGTTGGGATCTTTTATTAGCAAATCTCAAGGATCTTATATCAGGGGAAGGAATATACAGGACAACATTCTCTTGGATCGGGAGCTCCTTAAAGGTTACTAGAGGAATGACACTATTAAAAGTTGTGCTATGAAAATAGATTTTTAAAAGGCCTTTGATTCTATCTATTAAGACGTTAGTATTCAATCTTTAGATAATTTTGGTTTCCAAAAAAATTAACCACTTTTATTAAGCAATATATTATAACCACATCTTTTATTGTCATTATGAGTGGATGACTTTTTGAAGTATTTAAAGGATGGAGAGTGGTGATCTATTGTCACCATTTTTTATTCTCAATTTATGTATAGGTACTAAGTAGACTCATTCATCATAACATCAAACTATAATCCTCTTTTAAATTTCATAACAAATATGGTAGGTTAAATGTGTTCAATCTTTCATTTTCAGATGACTCACTTATATTTTATAGGTCTAATGCAACCTTAATTATCAATCTAGTGAGTTTATTACACTTATATAGCAGGCTATCAAGTCTTCTTATAAACAAGATAAAGGCTATATCTTAGTATCAACTAGCTAGTCAATAGGCACAATGACTCTGTATAATCTCTAGAATGAAGATTAAAAATCTACCTTTCATATATTTAGATGTTCCTATTATAACCAAAAAGAAACCATATGGAGATTATTAAGCTCTGTTTGATATGTTCAATAAGAGAATTGGGCATTATTATAATAAAAATTTAACATATATGGAAAGGTTACAACTCATCATGTCCATTATAAATGGAAAGGTTACAACTCATCATGTCCATTATAAATAACTTACATGTTTACTAGTCTTAATATATGATATTACTCAAAAGTCTCGTAAAATCCCTAAAATGAATGATGAGAAACTTCTTATGAAGTAGGGTTGTATATAAGAAACCTTATGTTAAATTCAACCAGGTTGATATAGGATTGCCAAAAAATCGGGATGCCTAACAATAATGCTAATACAAAATACCAATAAAGTGTTAATTGATAAATGAATTAAAAGGATTCTTACAAATAAGGAGACATTGTAGGTGCAACGGGTTCACAGAGACTATTTGGAGAACAATAGCCTATAGGAAATTAGGCTTAGATTTGACACTTCTTGGACTATGATGTAAATCTTTAAGTTAAGGGAAAAGTATAATGGGAAATTAAGCATAAGATACATAATAGAAAAATCACATAACTATTGTTTGATAATTAGAGTAAGTTAGGACCTCTACACTTATCTTTTAAAGCTCTTCACTTTATATATATGCTTAATCCCAAAGCAAAGGTTAAGGAGCTAGTAAGAGGCAATGTATGGCACATCAAATTCAAAGGATTCTCTATTATTCAAGACAATTTACCTAGGTATGATCCAAATCATCACCAAAAGGATAGTATTGGGTGGTAGACATTTATTAACCCTCATTACTAATAAATATTGCCATTAAATCTTCAAAAATTCTCTACCTAAGGTAAACTAGAGGAAACTGGTTTAAGCAAAACCCTCCTTAGATATCTTTTATCTTCCGTATTACTATAAAGAGCAAGTTTAACACCCTTGATAGAATCAAGAGTTCGCGAAAATAGCCAATTAACAAACTCCACAATAATGAGACTAAATTAAGGGACTATCTATTTTTTAAAGTTAACTACACAAAAGTGTTATGAATGGAAATTCAAGCTCTTTCTAATCATCATTGTTGAGAGGATGACTAGGATAATATAATAATAAAGAGGCAACAACTAATGGAAAAGGAATAAACCCTGTTTAAGACAACTTTAGGATATGGTATCTAAACTATTTAGAGGGAAAGAATTGAAAGAATATTTAAAGGAAAGGGTTAGGACTAGAAGATGTTTAGTCAAAGCTCATTAGCTTGGATAAGGGAAATCATCATGGCTAAACTAAAACAAAATCCTAAAGCAAGAGTTCTAGCTTGAAGATGGAACCTAGATAAAGGCTAAATAGAAGGAATCATATGACTAAATAATTCTCTAAAAGTTTAAATTTAAAGTAGTGACGAAATTGGTGCTAGTTAGGATTTAAAATAAGCACAAGGATCATCTTTAGAACTAAAATAGGCACCAATATACTCTTAATACAAGCATCAAATATTCATCATATCCAAATGAATATTTTGCTTTAGCACTTATATTGGATTAGGCCACTCTTCTCCTTAAAGCTTAATAATATATTCTTTAATTTTTTAAAAATATAATTATTTTTGTTCTTTTTAAGTAAAATAAAATAAATTAATCAAAATACACAAAGCTAGTGTTATGCATTGTCCTACACTATTCAAAGTACTAAGACCTTCAAAAGCTCTAACTAATACATAGTACTATAAAGCATAGCCTTACCTATATATTAGCATCAGACTTTATTTAATATCCTTCTTAGGTTTTCATTTTACACTAATTTTCAGAGAAAAGTCTGTCACCATTTCTGTTTTTAGGATTGCATACTCCTAATTCCACTTTCCTATAACAAACTTTCCAAAATTTGGCCAGTAACCTACTGTCGTTTTTAGTCATTATGCTCATTATTATCAACTTCCTTTTCCCCTTTACTGTCTCAATTTTAAGTAGAATAATTATTTTATCCACTTTCTTAAAACACTTCACATTTCTTCCCCCGTTATTTATAGAGAAAAGAAAAGAAAAAGTAATGAACAAAAGTGATTTATTTTCTTATAGGAGTGCAGTGGAGAGAAACTATAACATTGTCTTTTGGAATTGATCATTATAGTAAAAAATGCACCTAAAGAATTTGAGATCCATGGATTCTACATTCATTTTACACAGGAAGAAAATATTGTTCATGTTTAATTAATAATGTAGCCTACTAAGTGAACTTAGTCTTCCTCTAGCTATCAGTTGCATATGGAATGATAATTTAGGTAGTAAACACCTTTCTTAAACAATTTTGATCCATTCTTAATATTCTCGTTTGATCATTGTTGAGTACTTGTATAAGCCATTTTTCTGTTTTCCTAAGCTCTCGCCTAACCATATATATTCATCTTCCTTATTCAAATCATGTTGATATTAAAGTTAAAATTGCACTACTTCTTCAGGAACTAGTTTCCCCTTTTCCACTCATTTACCTCAGCATTACTTAGTAGCCTATTCAATAAAGGAATAAAATGTTGAATTCTAAAAGGGGGATGTCTCAGGCATCGGTTATCATAGAAAAATGATGCTAATTTACCATTCCCTATTTTTCATTTGATATTTCCTTACATAATACCACTTAACTTAACTAATTGTTAGATATACCAAAAAGCAGTTAATTTATTATAAATTGTTTCGCTGAAGGGTATACGTGTGTACTCACCTAACCTAAAGAGCCTATTTATCCACCATTAATCTCTATGGCCTCTTCCCTAACATTACCTTATTAGAAAAGCTTATTGAAGCAATTCCCATAACCCTTTCAACAATACAGATGCGTACCTCCTTTCAAACTACCTCATGACTCTTCCTTTCCATAACAATAGTTCATAGGAACTTCCTAATGTTCCTCTCAAGTGTTTTGATCACTCCTTTGTCTTAGAAGAAATGAGAGGACCAATAAATATGAACAAAGTTGATGACTGACTTAATTAGTTGTAACCTCCATACGTGTGACAGCTTCTTGTTGCAGCATATACTTAACCTCTTTTGCATCTTTCATTCAAAGGAATGCATTCAAAATAATGCAATTCTAGTAGCTAAAAAGAGTCTAAGGTACTTGAAGGACATTTGTATAATCTTCAGGTTAGTTATCTGTGAAAGGAGTTATGAAAAGTTCATAGAACTTACTAAAATAACTAAGTGACTCTTCTCTTTATTCAGTTCTAATCTTGATAACTCTTTGAAGGTTTGCAAATATGACATAAGGGAGTTTACTAAACTCGATAGGCTCGAGACAACATGTAAATATCATTAGTGAAAGCTAAGCATGTTATATTAAGCTCTTTACAACTGATATGGAACTTGAATGAGTGGTCATTCCTATGTTAAGCATCATCAACCTTTTGAAGGTCTCCATACATAATATAAGCACTTCAGGCCTATTATATGTAAAAGCAGTTGTGAAAAGCTAACTATGTTTGTTCTTGCAAATTAGTAATTGATCTTTGAAAATAACTTTTTCAAATCGTAGTTCATTTTGATTAAATAATTTATATATTATTATTAACCACGAATAGTAAAATATTCTCCTTCATTATTTTTAAGTGATGAATTCCTTATTAATTTACTTAACTTTTTCATATAGTTCAAAACATATCTAAATCATTCTAATTGGGCTATCCTAAATTGACTAAAATATAAGTAACATAAAAAAATAATAATCCCTATATGAGATACTTTGATAATCCCAAGTCTTAAAAGGAGTTATAATGTAATTGCAATAAGGACATACAAAGACATATAAATAAAAGTCCATTTGAGATCTTTATTGGTAGACTAGTTTTGTAAACTTATTTTCTGTTAAATACTCAGACATTTCTTTAAACATTTCCATACTTTAAGTTTGCGATATCAACAATTTTTTAATCTGAAAGAAAGAGAATGTATGTTGATTTTAGTATTCCACCAATATCATATTTTGATGAAATTATAATTAAGAACAAATTAAGAATGACATGTAAATATAATTTAAATATCATAATTATGATCACATAGTAATTTCGATTGTATACTAATTATTGTAAAAACTTTAGATTTAATATTACGCCTTATAATGTACATAAAAATGGAAAATATATTTATCAAATTAAGTGAACAATATCATATATTTTTAGTCTGACATAAAGTTATAAGTTGTTGAATAGCCGGTATATAACCACAACAGTGCTGTCTCAACACCCTATGATTGATTCCTAGGTGTATGTATGCTTTGTGATATCATATCTTTCGCTCTAAAATATTTAATCCTGTTTTAGAAAATTGTGCGTTTGGGATTCTATACTCGTTTCTTGTTGGTTAGTTTCAAGGACAGCATGTATTGCTCATTTCTTCCCCAGTACTCGGTTTGCTTGATTATTATCATTCATTGCTTTAGGTTAACCCTTGGCCACATTTCGGGTGGGAAATCAAATTATTTTTTGGGCACTTACTGAAATTGGAGTGAGAAGATCTCTTTATTTGATTGTCTACTTTCATCGAAAAATTACGGATAGTGAATTTATATTTCTTTTTTTTAAAAAAAGTTATCATTAGTATTACAGACAATGTGGAAATTAAGATGTCGAATTTTTATTCCACGTATTTATGCGTATATTGATGTCATGCTTCTCTAATATAGGTTGAGTGCGTGATACAAGTCAACATAATTATTGTTGATATCCTCATAAATCTGATACGATTTTTTGCTTAATTAATATCCATTAGTCGCATTTAAGAACAGGCGGATGAGTTTCTCGATGGAAACGTTGACCTTTGACATGTGCACATTAATAGTAGGTCCAGAGTAGTAACTACTCTCTATACTTTTGACGTGGCACTGTATAAAGATATCTGAATTACTTGACTTTTATCCAACGCAGGTCGTTCATTGCCGACGTGAAAGATGTCTCTCAAGCGTAGAAGAGTTCATCACAATAATGACTACATTATGCGTACGTTAAAGGTACCTGATGAAAGTAAGAGATGAAAGGTTAGGCATTTCTTCGTCGGCATTTGTCAAAGCTGTATATAACGTACGTTGTAGGCATCAATTGATATTATATACTCATGAAGCATCCAGAAGGTGAGGCCCATGCACGCAATATTAATGTAATTGAGAAGTTCGATCCGAGGAGTTCAATTGAAAAGTTGAAAGTTGAGTTGGTATACTTTTATCATTCCAATTGACGAACAGCCTAATTAAATGACCTCAGCTTATAGTTAAAGAAAAGTCAAGTACATCTAGAACCAGAGGCAGTTGGGTAAGCAAAAAGTTTCAGTGGGCGAGTGTCCAACGGGGGTGTTAGTTACAGTATGGATATGATAAAGCCATCACACGATTTTTCCAAATTTGTGGCTGCTAGCTCAACGCATCTCTATTAATTTTCCCCTCACCAAACACTCTAGAATGAGCAAAAATCGCCGTCCCCATTATGTAGTCGCGTTGTGATATCCAAATCATTTTACAGGTAGACTCCATATGCTTGTAAAACAAAAGTGCCTTCAGATTTGGAAGGTGACCAAAAGTCAATCAATCTAAGACAATTGTTTATTGATATTGCAAAACAAATTCATTCCACTACCTGGCTCGATGTCGCTGATTGATTCCGGTTGGTAGGGTCGGGTACAAGGGAATACAAACTGTGGAAGGGTAACATGCTAGTGATTTTTGTTGCATACCACAATCCATGCCAGATTTCATGCCATATTCACCTGTGTCCAGAGCCAGACTCCATGTACCGCTCATATGATTTGGTAATCACGTCGTCTAGAGATTATTTCATTTGGGCCTCCTCTAATCAATAGGTCCGTTATAGTCCCCAATATGAAAAGAAAAATATGCAAGATGCCTTTTTTTTTATCATGAAATTTCTTTTCTATTATTTTAAAACGTGACTTTTTTTTTTGACATTTTGATAATCATATTTAACGCACTCTTAAAACGTTTGAATTTAGTCTAAATTCATTAAATAATAGCATTTTTGTACTACTTTCTTAGGGTAAACTTCATTTCTAAGTTCATGATCATATTTTTAATAGAAAATTCATCAGCAGAATTCTAATGGAATATTGGTTTTGCATTTGACACAAGTGGTAATTATAAATATAAACAAGTCTCGTTTGATTGAATTAGTTAAACTTAAAAGTCACAGTACTTTCATGATTTTCACACAACTGCCTTTGAACTTGATTCCAAGTGAGAGAGAAATAAGTGTAAGCAAAATAAAGGATAATATTGTCAGTGACTTGAAATATTATTAATATACCGTACGTCTTGCTTTTAAAAATTATCAATATCGGACTTAAAATTTTGCTTTTATAATAATTTTTGTTACAAACTTTAAAATGACGTCATGTAATATCTCGTGTGATAGTATCATGTAATAAAAATGACAGAATGTACACCAAAAGTTTTTAATAAAAGTTGGTGGTAATGTTATAAAACTAAAATTATAAGAGATTTATTAACAAAAATTAAATAATACATTAATAGTGTAGGTCTACTGAATTTAATCCCAGCATAAAACTATTAAAGGATACAACTTTTCATTGCCTCCTTCAAATCTCCAGAATTGTATACAATAAAGATATATGAAATAGATTGTCAAAAGAAGATGTGTAGAATATATTTGATTCGTTAATTGATAATTTTAGACCTAATAGTCCTCAAAAGTACAATAAATTGGAGAAATATGAACGGAAGCACGTCGACTTGCAGCCTTCAAGTTCTAGAGATCGTCACCTCTCATCACACCCTGCATGGGGAAATTGACATGTTTCAGTTTGTGAAGGACTAGTAAGAAATTGAAAATTACGCGTAAGGCTAGTAGCAGAATGTCATCAACGTTACAAGGACGCCGAGAGCCGGACTACCGAAAACTGTAAACTTTTCAACTCAACTTCTTGTCATTTCTAGTGCTTCAATTTGTTTCGTTAAGTAGTCACATAGTCAAACAATACTAAGTCATGATTAAATTTCAACATAAAGATTAGTTTCTCTACCATTTTGTAGATTGGAATCAAGGAAGTTTTAAAATATGTCATGATTTGAAGCTGATGGAGTTAAAAGTTTTAAGACAAATCGTAGGGGCACAACCGGTTGGACTAAATACCCTCTTCTATTAGTAATCTACTCACGACAAAATTTGCTGACGACTGAACGTAATAGGTAGTTAAACTCCCAAAGACAGAAGGGAAATATACACATCGAGAGATTCATATGGAGCATATTATGTTTTGAAGGAAAAAAAAAAAAAAAATAAGAAACCTACTGCTGAAATTCAATGTTGATGGATCTGGCGGAAATAGCAGCAATTGATCTAAACGCTGTAGTTGAAAGGACTATCGTAGCACCACCCATGGTAGGCCTAGAAACTGCTGTTTGAGCACGATCAACAATTCTAACCTGAACTGTTCGACCTGGAACGCATGTCCTAGGCGAAGCTGAACTTATACACCTCACCACGTATTGCCTGCCACAAGCTGCACCATTATCCCATAGCCCCTCGCTCACTGCTGCGAACAAGTTGTTGGTTGGGAATTGCGATGCATCACCACCGAAACACGCCGTCGCTACATTGTCACCACCGAAACAAGCGAATATTTCATATTTCAGTTCATTATTTAACTACCCATTTCACTGCGGGTGCTAATTAATGTTAAGAAACAATTACATGAGTTGAGACGGCTTACGTGTGTATGGGGGCCCGTAGTGAGATGCTGTGCCAACATCAGCATGCGAGAACTGGAAGAGTGAAGCCAGCAAGAATAGATTTAGAAATGAAGCGGAAGAAGTTTGCCGATAGCTGATCATGTTAATTCCCTGCAAGGAAACTTAGTTAATATAAAGGTCGAAGAATGTCGTGTCTCCCCGAACTCCTTTCAATTATGAAACCGGACGTCAACGCCTGGTGGTTAGTTTACAATAATAGAACACCTAGAATATCTGAAGTGCATGTTACTTTGAACAAAAGCTCGGGGTCTCACGTACATGCGTGCGTTTTATATGTAAGATATCTTTATAGGCAGATTACATTGTCAGCTTGACTTTTGCTTGGTCAAATTATTATAGAAGGTGCCCCCCGACTTTTCAATCCATCTTTAATCGTACGCGGCTGCTCCGTAATTAACTACACTACACCAATTATAAGCTGAAATTACAAACAATATAACAGATTGAGGCAATTAATTCCCTAAAGCTCGTCTCCAGTCCAAACACAGTTACGAACATTCGGTGCTATCCGATTTATGGTGGTGCATACCTGGGTCATTGTTCAAGGAATAATTCTCGAACCTGGACTTCCACAATAACTAATTAAATCCTCATGCACACGCTAATTTTTGAATCATATATATATGTGTATACATATACACATATAACCATGGGATATGGAGATAGAAATAGCGACAGATAATTCCATAAGCACGAATACAAAGCAAAGTGCGGAGGAATTGAGTTTTGGCCAAAGGGATTAATGATTTTGGAACTGGGCAAGGGATGATGCAATCGTTAGCCCCTCTCCGGGCATGAAGTATGGGTCGTTCTAGCAATTCAGCTGGCCTATGCCCAATGGTAATATACGCAGAAGTACAAGAAATGCAAACATAAACTCAGCTTAGGAGTCAGTCGTCATGGATTATATATCCCAAAGCAAGTAATGTAAAACAAAGCCAATTAGATTGAGCTATCGGAAGGTACAAGTACACTACGGATTACCTCTCCAGTTTATGAAATAAGAGTGGAAGAAACATTAAAAACAATTGATCCCAACGGACTAAGAAGATAGAAAGAGAGAGTCACCTCTAATGACTTGCGAATTCTCAGAAAAGCAGAATGAAGGATTTAATTTACCTTGCTCGATCAAGAGTCTAAATTACAATTCAGTTGACGTTAATTTTAGGCAATCCTTTCTGTTGTAGTGACAGACAGATGCTTATCTGTTATAAATGATATTTATATTTATGAAGTACATATCAATAGTAGCTTGAGTTGATTATCTAATCAATACCAAATCTAGGCATCTAAGAACAGATGGATCTATTTGCTCTAAAAAGTGTCTTCTACGGCTCACAAAACCCAAAACAAGATTTATATTGGTGTCTACGATTCTTCATTTTAATATTTTTGGAGAAAATGATATATTATTGTTAACCAAGGTGTGGGACATCAGAAAGGTTATAGAGCAAGCTATGTCTTACTTGAAAGGTAAGCAAAAGGAGTTAGCCTTCAGTTTCTAGAGATAGTTATCGCTTTGGGCAAGAAACTCAACTTTATGGAATCTTCACAAAACATTTTCTCAAACTCCAACTGGCCGTTTCGCAGAACCAAAATACCAAAGGTTGTTTTCTGTGCGTGGAATTGGACTTCTATTTTTTCTGAAATAATTAGAATTGAATATATACATATTATATAATTATAAACTTTTATGAAAATTCAGTAAACACTAAGCTTTTTATAATTGGATTTTCTCTCAATTTTATATTAGGAAATGAAATTCAATAACTAAGTAAATTTATTGGAATTAAGTGAAAAATAAAATATATTATACATCATATTTAGTGTTATAGGTAAGTAATAAATTAAGATGGACAATAATAATTTTAATTTCATATTACAATGATAAGAATTGCTAAAAGTCTGTCTGATATTAACATTGGTTGTTGTGGTTTGCAATTTGTAAAGGTACAATTTACTTACATATTGTTAATAAATTCAACGGCAACTGTGGATGAACAATTATAATTTCCAATGACTATTTAACTTAAATAGACATTTTTTGTAACATCATAATCAAAAGTTCAAAAGTTCAAATTGATTAATGTTTAAAATATTTATAAAGTTAATTATTCATTTTCCAAACACAAGTCTTTCCACAATTTTGCTCATTTTTATCTATTCACTACAAGAAAAAGGTCGTTTAGTGATGGAAATTACCGACGGAAAACGTTTATATTTCATCAGTAATATAAAATAGCGACATAAATTGCTGACAGATAAAGACGACGTTAAAACGACCGAAGGTAAATTTACCTACGAATCTAAATTTTCCGTCTGTAAATTTACCTCATCATCATCATCAAACCCAGTTTGAAGTCCCGCAATAAAGCAAGGTCTAGGGAGGTCTGATAGTACGTAACCTTACCCCTATATTGTCGAGAGGTTGTTTCCTTTAGACCCACGTGCAGAAAGTACAGAGAGGTTGATGCTGAATAAAGGAGTAAATAAAATAATATGATAGGCACTCTATCATAATCAGTAAATAAATTTTCAAACACTAAATAAGGAAAATACCGGAAGGAGACCAAACCTACTAGTACCTTACACACTGTAAAAGACCGACTCCTCTTTTTGCTTGTTACACTAGGAATCTTCACTAAGAGACCCTGCAGGTATAACCCTCCTACAGTTTTAGAGTGAGAAATTTTTGCAACTACGACTTGTAAATTTTGGCTAAAGTTGTTGGCCAACAACTTAGATTTTCGGGGTTAAGCTCGAGGACTTTAAAGGGTGTCGTTTACTCTGATCTTCTCATTCCAGACCTTCCTATTCCTAGCCACTGTCTCCGTAAGGGCCAGTTCGGATATATCGTTTCTGATCACTTCCCTCTAGTTCTTGTAAGGTCTCCTTCGTCTCCTCCCGTAGCTAGTAAGGGTTATTTTCTCACACCATCGTACCGAAGCATCAGAGGGCATCCGTCACACGTGCCCAAATCGTCTAAGCCTTCTCTCTTTTAACTTGTCAGTAATACTAGTCACCTGTAGTTTGCCTCTCACCACACTATTTCAGACCATATTTCTTTTGGTAATGTCATAAATCCACCTAAATATACGCATTTCTGCTACCGCCAGCTATCATGTATGTCTATGTCTAGTAGGCCAACACTCTATCTTATAGAATATTATTGGCCGAATTACCATTTTGTAGAACTTTCCTTTGAGTTTAGAAGGGATCTTTTTATCACATAAAATAACTGATGCACTATGCCATTTAACCCACCCAGATCTAATGCGGTGTATCACCTCTTCATCGATATTAACATCTCTCTGAATGATAGATCCGAGGTATTTAAAACTCGATTTACCTACAGATCTAAATTTTCTGTTGGTAAATATTGAGCATTTTACTGACGGAAAGTAAAATTCCTTCGATAAATAAAATTAAAAAATTTAAAAACACTCTTTCTTTTTTCTTCAATAGAACTAGCCATAAATTTCTCAATCTTTTTGAGCACAACTAACCATCTTTTCAACCTCTCGGAGCCTCTACAAGATACCACAGCCTCCTCTAGTCTCTTCATTGTTTGCTTAACGCTTCTATAGCTCCAATTCTTCTTAAACACATCACCAAAATGTAAACAAGAGTGAGAAACTCAATGGAAAAGGAAAGATTTTGTCGTGCTATAAATATCACTAGGCTGAGAAAGACAGCTGGTATAAGGGGCCCATTCTAATTCGTGCTACAAGTAATAAGCCTAACTTAATTGGCAGTCATACTCACACAAATTTGCATAAGCTAAAAAGTAAGTACAGAAATGTCAAATGAAAGAATACAAAATTCTTGATGGTGAAATATATTTCACAGACAATTGTATCAAAAACACAAAGGGATTACCAGGCCGATTTTTTGTTCAACCAAAAGGATGACAGCAACAAAGAGATTTCAAACAAAGATTTCAAAGTACAAAGGCTTGTAGAGAAAAGAAAAAATTTGAATAGAAATGTAAATAAGGTGAAGAGAAGAAATGTTTTAGAGAGAGAAAGACGGTGGTAGGAGGATGGTTACTACTTACCTTGGACTGTCTTTGGAAGAGGAGAAGAGGGGACAGTGTTGGAGAGAAGAAATCACACGAGAGGGACGCAGTAGGAAGAAGAACATGCAAGTGGGGGGGGGGGGGGAGGGAGAA